>CM064545.1:29957852-30215352 GCA_032716605.1 Paralithodes platypus
ACATAATTCTTGTATATGATCTCCAAATGCAATGCTACATGTTTTTTAGAACAAGGAGTTGAGAAAAAACCATAGCACCTCACAGTTTTCCAGAAACTGCATTGTTGCTGCCGGTTGCTAAGGAAAATGATTTGCCTAGCAACCGTTGCTATGCAACACTGAAATCTCGGTGGCTCCTGCCCTGAAATTGTAAAATAGGTCTTTGTGAACTATTGTGGAAAGTTTTATGCTTGTATCACCTTGTGAGCAATTCTTGTCCTATTTAGTACCGATTGCCCTCACTATACCGAAAAATGTACAAATTTATCTTGCAGGGGGGTCTAGGGGGTGATTTTTTACAACTTGATGGAGGTCTAGCGAGGAAACTAAAACATAAATTAATATATAATTTATATAATATAAATAGCCTACATAGACCGCAACAAAATAAGCACTGTCCCCTTAACCCCTTCTGTACCGGAAACGTCTTTTTAACTTTATTTTGGCTACTCTTAGACGTTTGTATTCAATTTAAAAAGGGCCTCCAGCAAATAACAAGCATCGAACTATCTCACCTAACCCTTTTTACTACCACAGATCCTTCTTAAGCTGCACAAAATCGTCTAAATATAGCTAGTATATAATTACAAAGACGCTGTGGTACAGAAGGGGTTAAACATATTACTGTTTCTACCTGTTGATCTTGGATGGCGGCGTTGAATAAATGTACCAATAAATATATGTGCCAAATTGCAAGCCACTAACCATATGACTCAAACGCTAGATCCGCATTTATGGGCTCACCTACACACATAACAAAGCCACTCCAACAGCTTCCTCTCTCTCCAACAGCCCTTCTCTCTTCTCTACACTCTTCAGAAAATAGGAAAAGTAGAAAGGAGCTTCGAGGTGCCATTGTAAAGGCTTATCCCTCAATACCTTCAACTGACCTGACCTATTGAAACGTGCAACTGAACACTAGCAACACAAGTATCCTATCTCTTCGCAAAATAATGGATGGAATAAATTATTTGTATTGAGTTATTGATTATATAATGTAGGCTATACTGTATGTATATGTGTTATCTTTGTAATGCTACCTATTGGCTCAGTGCCATATTTCTCCAAATACGGTAGGTGATCAATAATTCCATCTGATACCTCAAGTGAAGAATTCGCGCAATCTATAAATAGTTAAAAGTTTCTTTACCAATATATTTAACACGAGTTCGAGGTTGACATTAAGGGTTATACAAAGTATCTCAATAGTGGAAAAGATAGATTTAATTAGAAGTAAAATGGACTTTAGGTTGATTGTGTCTACTAGTAAGCTGAATGTAATTTATTTCATGTGCAGTGAGGGAATTAAGTTGCTTTTGCTTTCATTCAACAACTTGGGAAAGGCAATTTAGAAATATTGTAGTGTTTAATTGGGAACTATGACTTTATAATATTG
Organism: Paralithodes platypus; assembly: GCA_032716605.1. Classification (NCBI taxonomy): domain Eukaryota; kingdom Metazoa; phylum Arthropoda; class Malacostraca; order Decapoda; family Lithodidae; genus Paralithodes; species Paralithodes platypus. Next base: position 29,959,288 of record CM064545.1, read on the forward strand.
TTAAGATTATGTTAAAAGTATATGCCATTGACAAGTTGAGTCTTCTTCACAGGATTGAATGGAGCTATGAGTAACAGATAGGGAGCTAATTATATGACTAAGTAATAATTATATAGTTGGGTACAAACTGAACATTGGAATTCAGACATTCTACTATTATGCGTATCTGATGTTACATAAATTGAACACAAATGAATCACCAAGGAGTTGAAAGTCCATAGTAATTAAGGACACTTATTATTTATTCAATAACATATTTTTAATGTGCTTTTTTTGTTGCTGCTGTATGTTTCTCAGTTGGTCTTGTAGGCTTTCTCTTTCCACTGGGAAACTTCTGTAATTGTTTACTACTACTACTACTATTACTATAAATAATTATAATAATATAAATAATAATAATATTATAATAATAATATAAATAATATTATAATAATAATATAATCATATCTCCGTGCGAGTTTATATGTTACAACTATTTGTGATAAAGGCAATGTATGTCTGAAGTGGGCTGTTATGTTTATTTAACTTTTCATAACGACGACATAATTTAATATCCTTAGGAATAAGCTAGTTGTATTCAATGCTCGTACAGCTACCAATACGTGTTAGCCGCATGTAACTACGTAACAGAATAATGCATAGTACTTATAAAAAATAAATGGTCTTACTCACTGCTAACATTATATCAAAAGAGTAAAATCGTAACTCACTATCAAGCTATAAATAAACCTCTGAAATAATTGAATTCAGTCACTCATTGGTTTATGTATTGGCAACCTCTAGAGACATTCCTTTAGTGTGATTTTATAATTTTGTATACTACTGGCTATAGTTGATTTTCTACGGCTTAGCAAATACCTCTCGTAGCGAATGAGTTAAGCTTTTATTTGGCCTATGTTGTATAATTTGCTTCATGAAGATCTCCAGAATACTCGGAAGTGCATATACTGTATAAGAATGACAAACAGTACGGTCATTACTCCTGCTTTTTATGACTATGGGTATAACAAGTCCGGTATTCCCCCTGTTTTTCTCCTAAGGAGGTTAACTAAATTAAAGCTCCTTGATGTCTCTCGTAATAAAATATTGAACCTTGGAATTGTATATACTAAACTCTTTAAATTATTAATCAGATAGTTATTGCCATTTCCAAAATCTATGTATAATTGAGTGTGACGAGGAAGTGGGGAGAGGGCATGAAGACATCAACCCTTTCAATCAGATGACGTAAACTTGTGTTTCATTCTGATCACCACCAAACGATTTTATTAAAACTTAAACGCTTGGCATGGTTAGAGGGTCATTAACTTAGTGATTCTTTAACTCTGTCATAGAGGTTCTTTCCAAGTTGAGTAAAATTGTTTGGTTATAGCATTGATAAAGTATATAATTTGTCGTCTAATTGAAGGATATTTGTCAAAAGCAGGTCATGCTTATTTCAGTCACCATTATACATATATTCCCCAAATATCATTGGATTCACCCCATTTGCATAACATAAAGCTGCATGTGTGTTTTTAGATTTATTCATGATTTCACTGTTCATGCACTTGCAGTGCATGTTTAGGGAGGAACTGTTCATGCACTTTCAGTGCCATTTAGGGAGGACACAAAGAATGAGGACCTACTGTATATGGGAGTTAGAAGAATAAGTACTGGTGACTGAACAACTCGACTACTAGACCATTACAACCAGTAGCTCTCAATCTTTATACAGTTACAAAGGAGTCAACAAATACAGTGCATGGGTAGGAAAAGGTAGCTTAGAATTTAATTTGGCACGATTTCGTTGGTCGTGTTCGATTTGGCACTGATATATAGCCTAATTATGTTTAGAGATCTGGGTATCGTTTGTTTGCATTGTTTTTTGAGGACCCTGTCTATGAGGTTCTTCCTATGCTGATTAATTTCGTCCAATGTTAGCCATCCTGCGGTAGAACTTGACTATACCCTGTTCCAATAGGTAGGCCAGAAATCGTGAACCCTAACCTCTGTAACTAAGAAGGGCTAGTCTGCTAGAGCAAATGGGCTGTAAATTGACACACCAATTCCCTGTCTGACCCTTCCCAAATCATAGACATTTTTAGCTCAATTACTATGTTTTGTTAGTTACAGAGCCGCGGCGGTCTAGTGAAGAGCATGTTCACGTGCGAATCTGCTTGATCTGAGTTCGATCCCAGCCAAGGCGGACATATTTATAGTCTGTTTCTTTTCAGCTGACGGTAAATTGCAAAGTTCCCATCAAGATTTCTCTGTTATATTGAATATTATGTAGTGAAATATGGTGCTAATTATATGAACTTGGTCTTTACAGGATGCAGAGACATAGTAGTTTCATATACTTCCATTAAGTATCGAGAAATGAGCTGCTAATTAAGGGATTCAATTTACCACCAGTTGAAATTAAACAGAATAGCCTATAGTGAGTGTGATAGTAGGCTACGTCCTAGCATGTTTCACATGCTCGCACCCAGTTGGGGGACACCTCGACGACCATATATATATACAATACTGTACAGACTAAGTGCCGTTTTTTTAAACCATGGTAAGAGCTTTCCCTACGACCTTTCCCGACCCAGATTGACCCCTATCGCTTATTACGGCCCTATTAACACACACAACAAAGTCACTCCAACAGCTTCCTCTCTCCCCAACACCCCTTCTCCCCTCTGAACACTCTTCGAAAAGTAGATACGAGTTGTAAAGGCTTATCCCTCAATATCACTGACCTGACCTGACCTGAGAGCTTAGTGGTCAAGTTATTTGGCCTACTTACTTGAGTGCACTAAACATAAATGTCAGAACTTATTTTGATAGTTTCTAGACAATCTTGTGAAATATAGAATCGAATTTATTTGTTTGTCTATCTATTTATCTACAAAATGTTTTAGTCAGCGACCCCCTTCCCTGTTACCGTCTGGGAGGGCTTGTATTTATTTGTAGATACTGCGTATATCGGTAAATATGCAACTTTTAGAAAAATACAATAGTAGGGATTCTTTAATAATGTAGGATACTGTATGTATATGTTGAAATTGAGAGCAAAATACATATTCATAAACGAAAACAACATAATACGAAAAGTTGTCAACATCTTTTCGGATACCTATTGCAATTATTTATTGTTTATTTGAGCTAATAAGGCACAATTTCTACATTATTTTACTATGGAATGTATTGAATTAAAATATGATATTGACAAATGACATATAAAAACTTATTTGACGTCTTACACAACTAGTAATAATATAAACAGAAATTGACACATTGGACTTTCCTTCGAGAGCTTCTGACGGCTTTCTGTATCTCTTGAGTTTTGCCTTAATCTTTATGTTTTTACTCTACTTTGGGCCCATAACAGTCTGTAAATTGACCTTATTAATGATTGAAGATAAGCTTAGTATACAAAGAAGTTAATTAAAGGCGTCAAATAAGCTGACAAGAAGACAAAGACACGAAAATGAAAGTTACGAAAATTGCCCAACTGCAATGAACACAAAAAAATCGCTCCAGAAAATAACTTGAAGCACTTAGTATTTGTAAGTGATAAGACCCAAGCATCGTGGAGCCATAGTGGAGATAGTGATGAGTAAAATGAGAAGTGTTATGTTGTTTGAGATGTGTACTCTGAGATAATGTACCGTATCGTGATTAACAGATTAAGATCATCATGTGGCACCAGTTATAAGATGATTCCGTTTCTCAGGAGTAAGTCATCAGCTGTTTTATAAGTTTGTTAGGCTAGCTCCTTAGGCCTATTTCCTTTTCTAATTTATCTCATTTGGGTTGAGTACGGTAGTACCATAGGCTATTTCTTAATCCTAGATTCTATATAGCCAGGCTAGCATTTGCATGCTGGAACGTCAGCAGTGCCTAGGTGTCACTGTCACTGATGACTGATTTCACCTTGGGGGTCATTCTTGGCGGTTCTGGACAGGACGACGTACGACTGGACCGGGTGATTTGCCTCCTCTGCAGCTTCTTGAAGACGGGCCGGCCGCAGTCACCAGACTCACCAGTCACTGAGTCACCAGCCTGGTCCAGCCGTGGCATCTGGATTCTGGTCCGCCACTGCGGCCATTGAAGATTCTCTGTGACTGCGAGTCCGCTGCCGTTACGAAGGCAGGGCTGTGGTAACACTGTGGTGGCAGGACCAGGCAGGTGCATCAGGCCCTCGGTGGCTAGTGGGCGTAACATATTGTATCCAATAATCCAATGGCAGTCAAAATAGACAAGAACATGATTGCAAGCGGCCGCTGCCACTCCGCGTAGTGTTAACAAGGCGGGGGGTACCGCCGGAATGCCCGAACACTACATTCTTGCCAAAATTACTTGTAAATACGGTACGATTTTAGTTACTGGACACCTATTTGACAGGTACCGCCAACGATTTAATACATTTTTTTTCGGTTTCCACGCATCCAACACCAAGCTACACCCTTTTCTGGTGTACGAAACACTAAAAAAGCAATGGAGACACTTTAATAATGATAATATGAGACGAAATATAAAGACAACTCGGTTGCGTTCGTGGAAGTAGCGTCGCTTTGTTTACTTTACGCTCGGAGTGACTTCCCGGTCCCGCCGCCTTGGCGGTCGACTTCAAATGGCTAAGCTTATATAACCAGTTGTTGGGTCCATTTTATTTATAAAGACTTGCGTAGTTGCGTTATAGGCCGTGGGATACAGGACAGGGTTGAGGGGGGGCTCTGCCCCCCCTCACCCCCCCCCCCGTGAATTATAATAATCGTCATGTATGTGGCCAGCAGGGGGCAAGTAAAACAGCTGGCCGTAGTAACCTCGAGCGTCCTGGGTAAACAAACCGCGACGATCCGAAGCGACGACGGACTCCCCCCGCCACCGATTTTCGGCACAAGCGCGCCGTTTTATTCTCGTCGAAAACCACATTTAAAAAGTTATTAGGCCTATATCGTTTTCAATACTATTACCGGACCAGAAAAAGGTGTAGCTTGGTGTTGGATGCGTGGAAACCGAAAACAAATTATGTATTAAATCCTCAGTGGTACCTGTCAAATAGGTGTCCAGTAACTGAAATCGTACCAAAAATACTGTACTGGGTAAGGGTTGTGGTAGCGGGCATACCTGCTAAGTCATACTGTCATACGTCATAAGATGACATACCGGTAGCCTAAGGCGATGGACGTAGATTCCGGGCGTACGGTCGTAACGGTCGTCATGTTTACATAGGGCATTCGCCGCAATTAATTTCGCGTAGACCTAGGTTTTGACGGCGATTTTTTTCGGTTATTTGCCCCCTACTGGCAATATATATGATGATGACAATATTTCAGGGGGGGGGGGGGATGAGGGGGGGCAAAGCGGCCAAAGCCCCCACTCTGCCACTCAACATATTAGCCTATTGTATCCACAATGGCATTCAAAATAGACTGGAACATGATTGCAAGCGTCCTTCTTCTTCTTCTTCGTCTCTTCTTGGAGACACTGTCCTCGCTTGGGTGGGACAGCTCGCCTAATTACCGGCTATTTCTCCAGAAAAAGCTATAGCTAGATTAAGATATAGTTTAGAAAATTATTAGTCATAGAAGGGATAGTTAACCCGTACAGCCCCAGCGACGCGCCTGACGCGTCGGCGATGTATGTAACGCACAGCCCCAGAGACGCGCCTGGCGCGCCACCCTAATTGCGCCGACCGTAACCTCAGGTGTAGCCACTCAAGAGGGCTCAGATTTGTATGGGAACTGTGTACGTATCCCACGCAACCGTGCCGATGGTTGAAAACTCTCAATGTCCACGTGCGTGCTCGTGAGCGCGCAATAACCTGTTTTTTGGGGGTAATTGCCTTCAATTTTTTACTCTTGTAAAATACGTTGTCGGGGGCTCTGTAAGCTTTTTGAGCGGTTTTTCGTGGTTTTTCCTTCATTCCTAACCCATTCGCTATTGTTTCTGGAATAAAACCATTTTTTGAAAACCGGCCGGGTTCTGGTGAACAAACATTACAAAACTAGCCGGGGCTGGACGGGTTAAAGAAAAATAATGAAGGAAAAAGCTTAAGCGGAATATTTTCCTTTGTTGTAATCTCCTTACTATCCCTCTTCCCCACCTCTTTACTATTTAATCTCTTTAATCTTCCTCCCCTCCTCTGATCACCTTATCCCCCCTCACCCTATTCTACTCTATTTATTTTTCTCTTCTGCCACACCTGCTCCAGGAAACTTTTCACTACCTTCATGCTTTTCTCCACTTCCTCGTCTCCCCCCCTCTTCTGTCCCTAGACCTAACACAAACTTTACTCCATCATCCTCCTCTTGTTTCTGTTCTTCCCATTCCCTCTCCCCCACCAACCGTTTAAACTCTTCCTCCAACCTATCTCTCTCCCCGTCATACCACTGGCACTCTGTCACTATATGTTCTATCGTCTCCTCCACTCTCTTCCCTCCCACCACAGTACCACACACTTCAGACACTCTTTCACAGTTCACTCCCCCATTCCACTTCTATGTTCTTCTATTCATCTCCAATGCCCCTGCCCTAGCCTTAAATAATAATTCAGCTCCCCAACTTCCATCGTAGAACTCCTCTTTTCTCGGTCTCCCCTTACTTTTATATCTTTCCAGTGTACTCCAACGCCGCCCCCGCCGTCATGTTTTCATTTGTCGATTGCCGATTCGCCGTGGTTAAGTTCGCGTCTATTTTGACCAATTATTTTCGGTTATTAGCCCCCTGCTGGCAATATATATATGATGATGACAATATGTCATGGGGGGGGGGGGTGAGGGAAGCCCCCCTCAACATATTATTGTATCCAAAGGCAGTCAAAATAGACGGGAACATGATGGCAAGCGTTAGACGCCGCTCCGCGTAGTGTAAACAAGAGTGGCGGTACGCCCAAGCTCTACATTCTACCCGACATAAGTTATAGCCGGCTTACCCGCCTAAGTAAAAATAAAACAAAATATGATTACTTAAGTACCGTACTTTAACAAGTTCAGCTTTAGAAAGTAAGTTAGCTTGTTTTAGCCCCCTAGAAATAATATTACATTATAGAAGTAGAACTTCCCTCTGAGTCTTTCTGCCACTGATGTCTGATCTAGCCTATCCGCTTGTTTGAAGGAGCAGCCCTTACCCCGCAAAACCCCACTGGCGACATTTTTATAAGGACCTGTTCATCTATGGTACTCAACCAATTTCTTAGCAGTTTAATCAAACCTCAATGTTACCTCATCATCAAGATCTATAGCAGAGTGTCTAGAGGCTGAGCTTTACTGTCCTCACAGCTTTTAACCCATAATCAAGAACCCATCATTGGTGAATTGGGATTGGGAGGTCAATTTGTTGCAGTGATTGGGCTTGAAGTAAAGGTAGTGGCCTCACCTACTGTATATTGCTGGCAGAGCCTGCCTCTAGATTAGAGTTTGAAGCACATTGGCTTTATAGAATAAGGATTCTACTTTTCCGCTGATTGCAAGAGAGGCCTTCCATTGACATTGTACTCTGCCTTTTTTGCAGATTCTTTGCCTCTTCATCTATTGTAGGGTTGTTGTTGTTGTTCCCCAGGCTGTCTGGCCGAACAGCCCCAAGGTCTCGAGCAAGGCCATAAACGAGCGCCCCCACAAAATCCTCCCTGCTTACCACTAACAAAGCCCGGGTGACCGAAGCCACTCCAAGGCAGGGAGCTAAGGAGGGTGCGGAAATGCCCGGGAAACCAAAGCCCCACCCAAGGCCCTGTGCCCCTCAGCAATTATGAAGGGAAAGTTGAGAGGCAAGGGAAAAATGTGACGCTTTGGCTCCGAATCTGCCAACTTCTAGGTTGGCAGTAGGGAGGTCAATCCACGGAAAAGACGCCGCCACTTGAGATCTAGAAGATATATAAGTAAAAGGAACAGTCAGAGTAAGCTATGGGTATGGCAGAGATCGCTCAGTTCTCACTCGGATAGACCAGCCCATCACCGCATGACTAGAACCCAATCCTCTCAGCATCAGCTAGGAAAGGCCCTAGAAAGCCGCCTTTGGCGGGGGGATAGCTCCCCTATTTCAACTCCTTTCGAGGTTGGGCACCCGCCTTCTATTGTAGGGTTTATATATATGGCTTTTATGCCTGTGTCCCTTACCGTTTACAGCCTACAGGTATACCGGGTACTCAAAGGGAGAAAACAAACTTCATAAGTACAGTACAGTACATCAATCAATTTGACAACTTACCGTACGGTACATCATTAGAGGTTACCGTCATGTTTCCATCAAGTGGCAGCATAGAATGATGTAAATATATATACACTACGGTACTGTGCAGGGTAATTATTGGGAATAGGCTCGCACCCTTAATTTTCATGTTTTTTCCTCCAGATTTTGAGAAATTAGTGTTTTCATGGTCTTAATTATAATTCCAATGTGGGATACACGATGGGTTGAGAGGGGGCTTTGCTCCCCTCACCCCACCCCCCCCATGAATTATTGAAATTGTCATCTATGTTGCCAGCAGGGGGTAAACATTGATTATACTGCATAAAGAAGGCGTTTGTATACAAGGAGGATGTCTGAAAGAGCTCCGAGATTGATTAGAATGGGCGTTTTTTCTATTACAGTAATATCGGGTTTTATAAATGTGATCAAAATTATTCTCCCACAGTGGATTATACATGAGTACAGTACTGCATAAGGATTCCATAGACCTACATTGTCCCTAACAAATTACTGTATGTATAATAAGGCTGCGAGCCTATTCCATATAATTATCCTGGGCAGTATTTTGAATCTGTCAAGCCATTCAAGGTGAGCCTGATCTTAGATAATTTAGAACCTTGCTGTAGGCTACATACCTTGTCTTCATATAAGTAGATCTAATTTAAAGAGGGAAAGGATTAGGCCAATCATCCAAATGCCCCTCCATCTTTTGATCATCCCAGGTATCTGCATAAATTAATATAAAGTATGTAGGCCTAAGTGTGTATATATGGTACTCAGGCACATATCCCATAGTTGGGGGTGGCCGACTCGAGACAGAGCTCAAACAGAAACAACAAAATATAATTTAACAATATATATTCACACACATCTAGGTCGTCTCGAAGAAGAGGCTTAAAGGCTAAATGTAAAGTAAGTACTGTATTGTAAAACTTACTTGGATTTAATCTGTTACAAAGAGATTAGCGGTAAATTCAGCTTACTATCTACGGTACCGTACTACGTCGGTGACGAATAACACCCTTATCTCTGCCCCACTTGACCCTGTTTTCAATGCATAGTTTCCTTCCGTGTCCTCACTGCGCACACCTCTAATGTATCACCTGCATTGTGATGCTGTACTTGAACCTGTGTTTAGGAGTTCTTAGCAATAAATGTTTATTACATTTTACTCATTATAAACCTTTAAACCTTTTCAGTTTACTTAAGTAAGTATGGGCATGTGGAGAGAATGGATGAACAAAATTGGGTGAAAAGATGCAGGTCTGTGATTGTGAAGGGAGCTGCACCAAGGGGTGGACCGAGGAAGACCTGGGATCGGTATATGTGTGCTGATCTCTAATCCAAAAACTTGACAAGTGAAGCAGCCTTTAACAGGGTTGCCTGGATTCTGGAACACCTTCATTAGGACAAGAGACTGAAACTGCACGTATGTGTGGAGCACTCGGTCTTAAAATGTTATGTATGTATGTATGTAAGTGTGGTATGATATACTGTACAGTAGTTAACCCATAGACCCTGGATATTTTTATGTTTGTCCATTTTAACAAAATAAATTGCTTTAAAGGAAAGGAATACAATATCCTGGCTTATGTCACAAAGAAACACCATTAACTCCACTTTAAATCTATATTTCTTCCTGTTGTGATAAGTTGAATATATAATAGCCTAGGCCTACATAGTTTTGTAGTTTTCTGGGGGTTAAAAAATGAACTGCAAAGCATTGGAATTGTCTGGTGAAGGTGAAAGTCATGAGAGAGTGTCAAGGGCAGCCTTCCTCGACTGTGATTAAACTCACCATAGTGCTGTGTGGGTGAATCTCTCCACCTCCAGATACCACTCAAAGTCAAAGAAAAAATGCAGGAAGTTGGCATTTCTATTAACATAGCCCTTGGTTTAGGGGTTAACCCCTTCAGCACCATGATGTAATTTTCATCTTATTCTGGCTACCATTAAACAATTTTCTTCAGCTTATAATCTTCCCCTTTAGGAGTGAAAGGGGTAAATACGACTTCAATAAACCTCTGAATAACATAGGTCCTTATGAAACTGTATAAAATCATCTATCTTTAGCCAGAATGGAAGGTAAAGAGATGTCATGGTGGTGAAGGGGTTAATACATAATGGAGTACAGTACCTGGTGTGTTAAGTTCAGTTCGTTGGGAGATACTCAGAAGGCCACTCTTGAGCAGCATCGTGTGGGAGATTTAAGGAGGGTTGGTTTTAATGGTTAGGAGTGGATCGGGAGAGCTTGTTTCTATACTTTATATATTACCGTACCTAAAACCAGTAGCTACTGGTACCTAGGCTAATTTAGTATCTTCATGATACCCCCAGGGGGTAAGTGGGCCTTCATCTAATAGTGGAGGAAAAAATGAATATGCCTCACGCATCCTACTGCGTGTTGTACAAGGCGACTAATAGGGGGGATGGCGATAGACTTGTGGACCAACAGCCATTACTATGCAATAAAGTCTTTATCTTAGCACTGTCTTGGTATGGCACTGTCGAGGCTGGTGGGGTGCGGATAGGTGCCACAGGGGACTGAGTCTTACCTGGGCGCTGTTTGGCACCACACCTGTGTCATCAACAGTGTTTTCATGTTGGAGCAGTGTTGGGGCAGAACTTTATTGTTCTATAATCCAATTGCCTAATATACAGTAGAGTCTTGTTATGGTGCTGTCTTTTAGTAACACTGTTACGGCTGGTGTGGTTGCAGATACTGCAGGTGCAAGTGCTGCAGGGGGGCTCTGTTGAGTCTTGCTGAGGCATGGTTAGCGCTATGCCAACATCAGCCACAGTGACTTGCTGGGGCGGGACTTTATTGTATTACAGTACACTCCAACTACTGAAAGGCAACCCCGTCTAAGCCGTTACAATGCATGTAATGGAAAAATTACGTTAAACCATTGTATGTATGTATGTATGTATGTACAGTATGTATTCAGGTGGTCATTGAGGAATGAGAGATTAGGCATCTAGTCTACTCCCCCCTAGGGTTGATTCTTTCAGTAACAGTCCAGGCTGACAAATGAGTCTATTCAAAACCAGTCCTAAAACTAAGTCGCTATTTTCCGCATAGCGATTTTGATTAGTTCTTTTGCCTTTATATATATTGTCCTAGTTTTGGTTTGTTTATTTTGCAAGTTTTACAATTTAATTTAGTCCTTATTATTTATTATAGGCTTAAAAGGTTAAAGTTATACTATTCAGTTTTAGTAGTTATTAGCAAATTATAAGAGTTTACAGTTGTGCTTGCCAATTAACCCTTTCACTGCGGGCGCCGTTCAAGAACACCATGGCAATTTACTGCAATTTAAAGCCCATTGAGCCTGTGGAGACGAGTGTGAGTGAGCAGGAGCACGACAGGCCCCCGTCCGCTCTCCGGCACATCTGCCGCGGCACTGAGAGTCTCACCCTATGTCTCGCGAGATATATGCAGCGCTGCCAAAGGCAAATGTACCGGTCGCGCAACATTGCTAATTATTAGTGAATATTTAGGACAGGGTAGCCTGGAAAATAAGTTTATAGAGAAAGTGAGAGATTGTTTTTTAACGCAACATATTGTAGAGATGACAAGATATAGAGATGGGACGCAGGGGAGTGTACTTGATTTGATTTTTAGCAATGAAGAGGATATAGTGGAACATGTTAATGTGGATAGCCCTATAGGTCGTAGTGACCATGCCTGTATAAGCTTTAGTTGTAACATTAAATCGGAGAGGGATAATAAAAGCAATAGAAAAATATACATGTATGATAGAGCAGATTATGAGCTGCTGAGACGGTGTTTGGACATTGACTGGGGGGAATATTTGAACGGTGAAGACGCTGAAGGAATGTGGAGGAAAATTAGAGTCAAACTGGAGAATGCTGTATCCAAAAGTGTACCAGTAAGGGAATATAAGGATAAAACAAAATTGAGGAAAAGAACTAACCCAGAATTGCCAATGAAAAGAAAGCTTTGGATATTGATTAGAAGAAAGAAACGATTGTGGGAAAGATTAAAATTGTTAAAAAAGAACAGGGGGTCTAGTATAGAGGCTAAGGAAGTGGATCTGGAACGCAGACAAATAAACAATAAAATAAGGTGGGAAACAAGGAGGGGGTGAAGGAGAGGGAGAGAGAGATAGCTAGAAATGTGAAGGATAATCCAAAAATATTCTGGAAGTACATTCAGGAAAAATTAACAAGAAGAGTAGGGATCCCAGAGCTGGTGGGGGGGTTGAATGATGGGAGTAGAGCGGAGACTGATAAGGAGAAAGCAGAGGTGCTGGGGAAATACTTTGGGGGGGTACTAACAGTGGAGTCGGAGGATGCAGTGCCTACTATTCCCATCAAACAGGCACCGGCACTAGAACTAGTAGAGTTTTCCCATGCTAGAATAAGAAGGGCTATAGAAAAAATGAATAGAAGTAAGTCACCGGGACCGGATGGGATACACCCAAGAATCATAAAGGAAGGAGGGGAGATGTTAGTAGAGCCATTGAAAATGTTATTTGAGGTATCGTTTAATACAGGACAAATCCCGATGGACTGGAGAGAGGCGAACATAACAGCTATATTTAAGAAGGGAAAGAGAAATGACCCAGGGAATTATAGACCAGTCAGTTTGACAAGTGTTGTGTGTAAACTAATGGAAACGGTAATTAGAGAAGGAATAATGGATCATATGAAGTCAAACCAACTTTTCAGTGGGAGACAGTTCGGATTCTTGCCGGGGAGGTCGACGGTACTACAGCTAATTAAGGTGGTAGATGATTGGATGCAAATTCTAGATGATGGTGATGTAATAGACGTGGTATATTGCGATTTTATGAAGGCCTTCGATAAGGTCCCACATAAAAGGTTAATAGAGAAAGTTAGAAGCTATAATATAGGGGAGAAATGTGTGAAATGGATAGAAGCCTTCCTGAAAGATCGGAGACAGAGGGTATTGGTGAATGGAATAGGCTCGGGGTGGAGACCATTGCTGTTCGTTATATTTATCAACGACTTGCCTGAAAAGTGAGGTATACCTGTATGCGGATGACACTAAACTGTATAGAAGAGTGAGGAGTAAGGAAGATATGGGTTTGCTTCAAGGAGATGTGGAGGGCATGAAGGGATGGTCTGAGCATTGGTTAATGCCTTTTCATCCAAAAAAATGCAAGTACATGCGGATTGGGACCAGCAAGATAGACGGTAGGATACAGTATGTATGAAGCGATGGAGGAAGTGAGTGCAGAAAAGGATATAGGGTGCAGAGAAGAGCTAGCAAGAACGAGAGGACACTCTAAGAAAATTTACAAAGAAAGAAATAGGCTTGAGAAGGCGAAGAACTCATTTTGTGATAGAGTGGTAAATTCCGAATCAATAAGGGAGTTTGAAAGTAATCTTGATAAAGCATGGGGAAGACAAGATTTGAAGTTTGATTATAAAACAAAAATACAGAATAGTAAAAATGTTGCGTCTGCTACCGCCGCCGCCAACACCGTGAACGACCGCAGCAGTGCAAGCACTGGTACTGAGCTGGATACACAGGCATAGTTTGCCTTTTTCCAGAGGATCTACTGTAAGAAACTGTAAGAAATTTCCGATATCTGTGGTACCACTATGGGTGAACGCCGCACACCACGATCTCCGAAGCTCGTTCTGGTGTAATTTTAAAGCTATTTTCTTCTAGTTTTTTGCTGCTAACATTTAATTTCATTAAGGCACTTGCTTAAGCAATCAGGGGTGCCTGAATGAACCCTATTATAGCGTAAATAAGCCCGCACTGATTGAGTTAATATTGTTGCGCAGTATCAGTATTATCTGTATGATGATGATGCAGTTTTTAACCCTTCTGCCTCGGAGATCTTCTTATGCTCCGTACCCGCGGAATCGCCGCGTGTTGGGCGATATGGCCTTATTTTCTTAATAGCTAAGCAATAGTAATACTGTAGGTAGAAAGACTTACTTAACCCCTTCTGTACCGACGATGTCTTTTAAATTTTATTCTAGCTATATTTAGACGATTTTGTGCAGTTCAAGAAGTATCTGTGGTACCGTAGTCAAAAGGGTGAAGTGAGATACTGTAGTCTGTAGCCTTTTAATGTGTAGATGTCGCTCCAAAGCATGTAGTCGATTCCGAATCAGCAAAGAAGTTTGAAAGTGAACTTGATGAAGCATGGGGAAGACAAGATTTGAAGTTTGACTACAAAGCGAAAATAAAGAATAGTAAAAATGTTGCGTCTGTTGCCGCCGCCGCCAACACCGTGAACGACCGCAGCAGTGCAAGTACTGGTACTGAGCTGGATACACAGGCCTAGTTTGCCCTTTTTCCAGAGGATCTACTGTAAGATACTGTAAGAAAGTTGAATAAAATCGTCAAATAGTAGCCAGAATAAAGTTACAAAGACGTCACGGTACAGAAGGGGTTAATTGGAAAACGAAGTACATATTTTTATCTTGATCCTGGTGTTGACCGGACATTGCTATGTCGTCGGGTTGTTGTGTTACGCGGTCGTGAATATTACGCTCGCGGGAGTATAAGAGGCCTACTGAGGTTCGTGGTGAAGGTTCGGTGTGGAGTTTGAGAGGCCTGCCGAAGTGCGGGGGTTAATGCCGTGCACTCCTTTGATTACCGTACCAGGGCTAGTGTGTGCCCTTGTTATAGCCTAGTGACTTAAAATGGACATGAAAGTTTTCATCCACACTAGCCTCGGTCCCTCGGACCTCCGAACACTGTTGTGACGCACCGTATTAATGTATGTGCTCATTGTTCCCAAGTGACGGCGTAATCAGGTCACATGTTTAACAAAACACCCCGGATTTCCGCCACTATAAGGCCTGAAATTGTTCTTAACTGCTTAACCCCTTAACCCCTTCTGTACCGGGGACGTCTTTTGTTTTTATTCTAGCTACTACTAATCGATTATATTCAGTTTAGGAAGGATCTCTAGCAATTATAAGGCTTCAAACTATCTCAATTAACCCCTTTAACTACCACAGATCCTTCCAAAGCTTCATAAAATTGTCCAAATATAGTTAGGCCTACAATAAGATACAACAGACGTCGCCGGTACAGAAGGGGTTAATAAAATTATGGGACCCTTTCCGGAGTCTCGCACATTATACCTGTAGTGGCACCGTGTGATCAAAACACGCGTTGTGGGATTACTGACTGTTCTGTATTATTACTACAGTATTACAGTACCGGTATTATTATTTTTATACTTCTTTAATGGTTATTATTATTATTATTGTAATTATTATTTATTATTATTATTATTATTGTAGTAATAATATTAATATTATTATTATTTTTATTATTACCACCAGTACGGCAGCTATTAATGACATACTGTACATTAACTCGGTCATTGTTGACTATCAAGTATCGGTAATTAATTAAATGTTGTCTGTGACTAAAATATCTGATATAAAATGTACCATGAACTGGTAGCCAAAACAGACTGTCCATATGTACCTTATAGTCCATTGAGTCCGTACTGTACTGCATGACCTATACTATATTCAATGACTACGTAGACAATATTGACTAACCTTGGCATGGATTTTGCTGCTTATCACTGTTAATGCCTCTTTTATTATTGATATTCTACAGGTATTAAGATTTTATGAGTGAACTGTATTTCAAATGCATACATATGTATATATATTATTACTACAGTGTTCATGACCATTCACCACAGCTATTTTGATCCATCAAATTTGTTCTTAATACTCAACACTGTTATTTATTGTAACGTTCATTACTGTTGTACAAGCAATTTAGTTATACTGCACAGTACTGTATAGCTAAATTCTATTTCTGACTTTGCAGGGTTGCGTATGAAGCGTGTGCGAGGGTGGCGATTGGTGCGTGTGGTGGGAGCGGCGGTGGTGGTGCTGTGTTTGTGGGCAGCTATCTCTCACCCTTCAGACACCACCACATCAAACACACGCAGTATGTACATTCTTAGTTTGTTATCTTTGACAGGAAATGTGATTATCATCAGAATATTTTAAGGCCTTAGGGCATGCTTGTACAGTATGTGTAACCCCATTATATTTAATAATGGCATGCAACGTGACACAGTTAGTCCCATTGAAAAGGCCTAGTGACTTTACACTCAACCGTTACACATGGAATGTTGCCATTAGATAAACAAGGATTAAACTTTAAACACAGAATGGTCAAATGGTCCCCTGTGAATTTATACTAAAGTATAAAACTCTGTTAGAATTCAAACCCAAGCCCAATAAGATGCCAAGCCAAGGCATTAGCCATCCCATCATCGCTATTTTAAAAGAGAAAACACTGATAATTATATGTTGATACATTTTTTATGTGTCTCAGCAATAAATTGAAAACAAAAAAAATACTATAATTTTGTTTCATCTGAACCCTATGTGTACAAGACTTTTGCCTCTCTCTTGACAGTATTCGGGTGTACTCACCTAATATCATCTCCACCCAAGTATGGTCGAGGTATAGAAATATCTTTAAACATGGAATGGTTCCTGGTTTTTGCCTGTTTTCACAATTTCACCAAATATATGCTTAACACTGTGTTTTTGTGATATCTTGGCCAATTTTGAGCCGTGGCGGTCGAGTGGAGAGCACGCTCACGTGTGAATCTGCTTGACCTGGGTTCAATCCCAGCAAAGGCGGACATTTAGTGGGTGTGGTAGTATACGTTCTAGCGTGTTTCACATGCTTGCACCCAGTCGGGTGACACCTCGATGATGTATACAGACAAAATAACACACACAACAAAGCCACTCCAACAGCTTCTTCTCTCTCTCTCCAACACTGCTTCTCCCCTCTCTACACTATTCAGAAAATAGGAAAGTAGAAAGAAGCTACGAGGTGCCGTTGTAAAGGCTTATCCCTCAATACCTTCACCTGACCTGACCTGGCCCAGAATGAGCTAAAACAGTCCAAAAAAATGTTTGTAATCATTGGGACCTGGATAAGGTTAAAAATGCAAACTTGTCCCAATGCTGCTGTTTGTTTGTAGGCTCCTGAGAACATGAAGAAGGTTGGTTCATCTGCAGTCATGTAAGAATTATCAAAGGTATTGTACCAATAGATCTTACTGAAATGTTCACTACCAATATGAATATGCACCATCATTTAACAAAGCAGAGAGAAAGGTTGCACATTCCTATCACAAGGACAAACTTAAAGATGAATTCCAAGGATGAAACTTATTCAAACTACAATGTCCATTGGGATCTGCTTGGTTTTAGGTAGCCTATATGATACTGAAGAACTTTCATCAATGTGTCCTAACAATATAGAAATTAGCTTATCTAAGTTATTTTATGTGGCGCGAACTGGCGTATTTACCATGACATAACTGTAGCCAATGGCGAGAACTCTCGACATGGGAAATGGGTGAATCTGTGATTTTTTTTATGTGAGAAACTCTCATGAATTGTATGCATGTTTACAGCTCAACATTTGGCTTCACCACTGTCTGGTCAAGGGACCGCGATATATAAATTGAACAGAAAACGATACTACCTGTATCATTAAGAAATAGGCCTTACAGCCGACCTCCCTCGATTCTGGACCAGGATAAAACACTCATAAACACTGCCTGTATGTTTATTGTTGGCGAGATAGGATTATTTCTTGATGTGCACCACATCTTCAGGATGTTGTTCGATCTTTTGCAGAGCTTGAGTATTGAATTGAAAGATATTAATTACGAAAAACGGACCTGACAGTCCAGGACTGCATGTATTGTTTACAAACTGCCTCTGCATATAATGGCGTCACTCTAGATCAGTTGAACTCGTCCAGCTGATCGCCGAGTTGCCAACGACATTATATACTAATATTTTTGTCTGGAGTTTAATGGAATTATATCGATATTGCCCATATACATGTTACAGTATATTCATGCCAAGTTATGACCCTGCATTAATCTTTGTTTTTTCGTTCATTCCCGTAGTTCACCTTTAATAAAAAGAACTTTCTGACATAAAGGAGTTCAAATTTGGAATAACATAAATTAAAATTTCAATACACAGTGTACCTTCCCAGTATACAAGGTCTCTTAAAATTTACTTATTAAATAAATAAATGCATAATGTAAACTACCTATTTTTAAGATTATATATATGGAATCCAATTGATAATCTAATTATTATTATTATTTCATTATTATAAGTTAAGTTGTTGGGTATGGAAAATGTGCAAACTAGCATGGGAGAAGGGGAGTGCACCCGATGACTGGAAGACTGGCATAATAGTCCCCCTATATAAGGGCAAAGGGGAAAGAGGAGTGTGTGGTAACCACCGAGGAATATGTCTTCTAAGCGTAGTAGGGAAGGTATACAGTAGGGTAGTGATTGAGAGAGTGAGAGTGAGAACGGAGAAATGGATAGGCGACGAGCAGGGAGGTTTTAGGAAGGGAAGAGGATGTGTAGATCAGATTTTTACCCTGAATTGTGTTGTGGAGAAGTATCTGGAGAAGAAACAAAAGGTGTATGTTGCCTTTATGGACTTGGAGAAGGCCTATGACAGAGTGGATAGAGAAGGTTTGTGGAAAGTACTTAGAATATACGGAGTAGAGGGCAAGTTGCTGAAAGCAGTGAAGAGCATGTATGAGGGTGCAAAGGCGGCAGTACGTGTGGAGAGTGAGCAGAGCGAGTTTTTTGACCTGAATGTTGGTTTGAAACAGGGGTGTGTGATGTCCCCGTGGTTGTTTACTGTATATATGGATGGAGTTATGAAAGAAATACTATCAAGAGCAGTGGATGTTGGTGTATCGCTGAAAAGGGAGGGAATTGAGTGGAAGCTACCTATACTGCTGTTTGCGGATGATACAGTTCTGATGAGTGATAATGAATGGGAGTTGCAGGGTCTGGTAAATGAGTTTGGAACAGTGTGCGAAAAACGGAATTTGAAGGTAAATACGGGGAAGAGCAAGGTTATGGTCTTCGAAAGGGGTGAAGTCACAGAGTGTGAGGTGAAGCTGAACGGTCAGGCTATGGAGATCGTCAACTCTTTTAAGTATCTGGGCAGTGTGTTGAGTAAAGATGGGACTATGGATGAAGAGGTGCGGGAGAGGGTACAACAGGGGAAGAGGGTTGTAGGAACGCTAAAAGCAGTAACAAAAAATAGGGTGGTCAGTATGGAAGTGAAGAAGTCCTTGCATGACAGTGTGGTAATCCCGACACTGACTTACGGAAGCGAAGCATGGACGTTGGTTGAGAGACTCAGACCAAGAGTGAGAGCAGTGGAAATGAATTACTTAAGGAGTGCGTGCGGAGTTACATGGAGGGATAGACAGACTAATGAGGAAGTAAGAAGGAGGTGTGGTGTGGAGGTAGATGTGCTGGAAAGTGTGAAAAGGAACAACTTGAGATGGTTCGGCCATATGGAACGTATGGAAAGCGAGAGAATGACTAAGAGGGTGTATGAGAGCGAGGTGGAGGGACAGAGGGGGAGAGGTAGACCGAATATGAGGTGGAAGGATGGAGTGAGGAAGTACATGAACGAAGGTGGTGCTGGTTGGGGGGGAGGGGCGTCGACTGACTGGGGACAGAGGTGCATGGGGGCGGTTCGTTCGTGGCCACCCCTTCGGGGATCACGGCGTCAGGCAATAGATAGATAGATAGAAGTTGTTGTTGTTGTCGTCGTTCCCTAAGCTGCCTGGCCGAACAGCCCCGAGTCCCTTAGGAAGGCCATGGCCACGGTCGGGTTTTCCCACAGAGCTCTCAAGGAGTGTAGATTGTGTTGTTGGCATAAGTGATTGTGTGAAATGCAGTCTTCTATGATGTGTTTAACACATTACGAGCGGGTGGGTCGGTAACTTCTACTACCCGCCAAGCGGGTGGTTTTACCCTAAATGGGGTTGTTTCCGTGCTCTTTTCATGCATAAACAAGACCCAGAGCGTAATACAAGTATATATCCCTGAAAGGGCA
The DNA here is from genome assembly GCA_032716605.1 of Paralithodes platypus. Classification (NCBI taxonomy): domain Eukaryota; kingdom Metazoa; phylum Arthropoda; class Malacostraca; order Decapoda; family Lithodidae; genus Paralithodes; species Paralithodes platypus. Next base: position 29,979,362 of record CM064545.1, read on the forward strand.
TAAACAGAGCTTTCCAATGACACCTGAACCATCCTTCTACGACCACTGGTTCTCTTGCAACGATCGTGCAACACGAGTGCAAAAACCCTAAAATAAGGTAATTTCCTTACATAATTCCCTGTGTAGCGAGTGAGAGAGGGTGGAGGAGGGTGTAATAAATTTCAGTCGACCCACGCCGGTGGTGGCGAGCAGTCAGGAAGCAATCTATGCTCCTCGCACCGCTCAGCTCTCGGAGCACATTACGTGCTCAAAATTGCACTCGACATCTGTCGAGGCCCGCATATTGGCACGTTTTCTTTAACTCAACATATGTCGAGCGCCGATGGTTAAGGGTTAATGGTATGGGGTGCTGTGTTACATCCCGGGCAGGTGTCGACGACAAAGTCATCCAGTCTCTTCTGATAGCTCAGAAGAGCTGGATGGTGTCCGCATCTCAGCCTGGCCAGGTGGACTCTGTCCTCGCGAGGAAGGATGGATTTCGGGAAGTGGCGCCTGCAGCTGGGTGTTGTCTATGAGTGATTGGATGGAACGGCGAGAGATATGAGTATGGATGTGCTTCTGGAAGCTGGTTTGGGGTGGGCAGGGAGGAAGAGAAGACAGTATTAAATTTTGTGTGTGATACCGTGTGCTGGGTGTTGTTTTGATATTTCTTGGTGTCTGTGGGTGTGTTGCCATGTAGTGTAGTGGGTGGTGTTGGTTCGTGAAGGCTGCTGCCAGGAATTGAGTGCCTCTCATGTCCAGATGGTCTTTGACTTTGAGGACTTTGGTTTCTTGATGTAGGTGATCTGTAGGTGTAATAGCTGTGTAGCCTGTGATGATTTTTAGGGCTTTATTTTGAATAGTCTGTAAGGTCTTATGATCAGATCCTCATTGACACAAAGGGTATGAATAACTTATGTAACACCTGTATGTATCTACATTACTTTGTGTCAATAAAGTCTTTAACCCGGCAAGCGCGATAGGCCTCACGGAAGGCTTCCTATAGGGAACGCGATAGGCCTCACGGAAGCAGGACCATAAAAAAAGCCTTCCATAAAAAAAAAGGGCCTATCAAAACAAAGGAATTTGTCTCTAGGTGAGATAATTCCCCTCCAGTACTCATCCATGTAAATCTCACCCACCCCCCTCCCCTCCTTCCCCACCTTATTCCCCCCTCCCTCCCCTCCTCAATTATCACCTATTTTTCCTCTTATTATCATCATTTATCGGTTATTTTTCTCTCCCGCGATAATGTAGCACAAGTGGGTTGCATAAAAGATCGTTATGCAACACCCAGACACCGGCACACACCGCCCCGCTCGTCTCAGTTGACTCCCAGACAGCGAGAGGGGAGGGCTGCCTGTGTCTCTCTCTCGCCTGAGATTATGACCGGGTGGCCAATATCTTCGTTTTTCACCACCCAAATGCTTTTCCCACTTATTTTAGCACTCTTGAAGGTTCATATATACATCATATATGTAAAATAAAAGCATACCGAAAACAAATAATGGTTTATATTGTAAATATAAAAAATTCTGTCAGAATCCAGGGCTAGAAATGCACAAATAACTACCCTAGCACCTAGGTCTATATCGCGCTTGTCAGGTTAATTGAAATTGAAATTTAATAGATTTAGTTATAGAGTTGCCATATATCAATGGATATTGGCTTTGCTATTTAACCATGATCAATTCTATCACTGACTTGTATGAGTATTGTCTGGCTGGGCTTTTGTGATAACTAATAAGATAACAAAATCATTTACAGGGTGGCTCAGAATTCAGTTACCCACCTAGCAGAAATTGTCAATGCTGCCTTTCTATACATCTGTGTAGCCAAGCAGTAAGCTGTGTGGATCGTTCTTTGGATATTATGTTATAACAAACAATATCTTCACTACCATTCCTTCATTCCTTTGTGTAGTAGCCCATAGCAAAATAGGTAGTAGAAGATGCTGGTATTTTATAAAGTTGCAATATATATTTACTTATTTGAATAAGACAAATTATGCATAATGATACATGTAGTTTATTCACTTATTATTTTTTATTTTTTGTATTGTTTACCAAAATTCTGAAAAATTAAAAACACTTGCATGAAGTGGATGCATAGGTTACGTCCAGAAGACGATGGTGTTTTCAAAATTGGTGTAAGTTTCTATTTTCCGATATATTGACTACTAGCTTATTCAGTTAGTGTGTGATATTGTATACAGCATAATTATCACGTCACACACTACTAAAGTAGGCTATATTATTAGGTTGGTATATCAGGAAATGAGAAAGTTACAGCAATGTTGAAAATACCACTGTCTCTGGACACATGTATCTATTTAATGCAACTTATGCAAGTCTTTTGAACTGTAGAAAACTTCAGAAATTAACCAATATACAGTACCGTCTAAAATATAAGGGTAATACACTAATTGTGCATAATCTGTCTTATACTCATCACTATTCATGTAAGTTTATTTGTATTCCAACTTTATGAAATATCAGTAGCTTCTACCTATTCTGTGTTTAATGGGGTATTATAAAGGGCAATGTATATAATGGTTGTGAAGATATAGTTTGTTAAAACAAAATATCCATAGACCGAGCCACAAAGTTTACTGCTTGGCTACACTGATATATAGAAAAGCAGTGTTGCCAATTAGGTAACTGAATTCTGCCCCACCCTGTACTTGGCAATGCTTATCATCCAATCATTTAAAGCAATTTAATGCAGCCCAGGCCTGTAAACCAGTGCAGCTTTGCATACAATGAGAAGCACAACAATTTATCAGTAACTGTTTGACAAGAAGTTTAACTTAGACCAGCAGCCCACCATTTCCTTGTAAGCAGTCTTCACCTATGGGATGGCTATAGGAAAGGTATCCAGCCATAAAAAGTGCCATATTCCTGCTTCATGTTACTGACTCTGCCCATCAGAGCAGTGACTCTGGCCCATGGGGATACACAAAGGTTGAGCCATGTTTGCATGGATTTCGGCTTTTAAACTACATGTATAGAGGACATACGGAGGTCAAAATGGCCACAATCATATACAAACTAGGTTAGGTTAGGCTAGATTAGATTAAACTAAGTTTGGTTAGGTTAAGTTAGTTAAACTATCCCAATTTTTCAGTCTGCTTACCGACAGCATCATTCAACTGAAACAGCATTGATTAGAGTACATAATGATCTAGTTGAGAACATTTGCAATGGTGTGGCCTCACTATTGGTCTTGCTTGATCTCTCTGCGGCCTTTGACACAGTGGATCACGAGTTGTTATTGAGTGATCTTTATGATTGTGGTGTGCGTGACTCCGCTCTCTTGCTTCTTGGGTCGTACTTGTCAGGTAGATCCCAGAGTGTGATGGTAAATCAAGTGGTCTCGGACTCGACACCCCTGCAGTATGGTGTTCCGCAGGGATCAGTTTTAGGTCCTATCCTATTTATAATTTATATTAGCAGTTTGTCTCTTCTGCTTCGTGCACATAATGTCACCTTTCACTTTTATGCAGATGACACCCAGATTTATGTGAGAATCACAAATATAGTTGATATACGGAGTAAGATGGAATTGTTGATGTCTGATATCAAGAAGTGGATGAGAGCGAGAAAACTTAAACTAAATGATGGTAAAACTGATATTCTCATCATCCGAGGAAATAGAAGAGCTGATGATATAGTGGGTGCCCTCTCCATCAATGTGGGTGGATCTCAGCTGCGACCGGCCAACTCTGTTCGAAATCTGGGTGTATATGTGAACTCCCGATTAGATTTCAAAGAGCATGTAAACCAGATAGTTAAAAGTTGTTACTTGCACATCAGAAATCTCTATTTGGTGAAGCCGTTTTTAACCAGACGTTGCCTCCTGACGTTGGTTCACTCATTGGTCTTCTCTCGTGTTGATTATTGCAATGCCCTGTTGGTGGGTCTTCCAAATTATATTTTGAAGAAAGTTCAGTCTGTTCTTAACAGGGCCGCAAGACTAATTTTTGGTGTTCTACCTAGAACTCCTACTACATCTCTTCACATAGAACTGCACTGGCTGCCAGTAAGAGCAAGAATAGAATTTAAGTTGTGTTTGGTGACTTTTAAGGTTCTCAAATTTGGTGAGCCTAGGTACCTTGCGGAGCTTCTCAGGCGCCCACCGGCACACCATGGTGTAGTTGTGCGTCATGACAATGACCCTTTTCGTCTTGATGAACCAAGGGCTTTCCAGCAGTCTTCTTTCTTTGAGAGGTCATTCTCCTACATGGCTCCGAGGTTGTATAACAGGTTGCCGCTGTCCATGAGACAACTGAGTTCTGTTGAATGCTTCAAGAGACAACTTAAGACTTTTCTCTTTGAGAGAAGCTATGATCTTGAGAGAGGTGTCATGACAGATGGCTATAGAGTTTAGGCTATTTTGCCACTGCTAGTGATTGTTAAATGTGTGTTGTATATAAGCCTTCTTTTGATGCATTGATTTTTGTTCTTTTTTCTTTCTCTTTTCGAGCGCTAGTGAATTCTTCGGAAAAATTGGCGCTTATGAGAAATAAGTAACATGCTTATTATTATTATTATTAAGGATAAGTCTGTTAAGGTTAGGTTAGATTATGTTAGCTGGGTTATATTGATAACATTTAGGTTAAGAGAGTGTGGCCTTTTTTACTTGAAACCTACAGAACGATAGGTTGCGTATCTTATATATCCCTCAGCAATTATGTATGACCTCCCAAATTTTGTAATGAACTATATTTACAGGTGACTCGTCCCTGGGCTTTCGTGGTCTGCCTGCGCCCGCTACTTCTACTCGCTCTGATTCAGACCTTCACCATGCCCGACCCCACCCTCTCAAGGAGCCCGACCAGGTGAGAGAGAGAGAGAGGAAGGGGGTAATTATAAAAGACATGAGTGCAAAAGATGGGTGTAACTAAAAGATGAGAGAGCAAGAGATGGGGGAGGTTGGTGTAATTGTAAAGGTATAAGAGAAAGATGGATGTAACTAAAAGTTGAGAGAGAGAAGAGAGAGTAAATTTATAAATGTTAAAGATGCGAGAAAGAAAGGTGGGTGTGACTTAAAAGTGAGAGAGGCGTGTACGTCTGTAAATTAAAAAGAAAAGGAGAGAGAGGGAGAGATAGACCGAGGTGTGCGCATGTGACTTTATAAGGAAAAGAGAGTGAGAGTGTGTTAAGTTATAAACATTTAGACTAGGAGAAAGTGTGATTTAAGGTAGAATACACGAGGGCAATGTCATGCAACTTGTGATCCTCAATTTTAGTCTGACAATATTTTATGGTATTTTGCACTGGTATCGGAGACTAGAATGTAGGTAGGTTATTATACATATAGAATTTTCATGAAAGCATAGTAGTCTGGCACATTTTCAATTCACTCCCTATTTTCCATTTTCAACCATGTAAAATATATTTATTGTTTACAAAATTACAACTAGCATATTAGACATGCAAGAAGGATATATAAGCTTACTTTATATTGGTTTGGAGTGCTGTGGTGACTAAGGAATGACGCTGTTTGACGTTGGTAAAGTGCCGATCGCCTTGCGCACAGAGTTATGGTTGCCAGGGTCCCGACCTTGGCAACTCTACCGGTGAGGCGATCGTTACCCGCGTGACAATTCTCACTATCTGTCGTGCATGGGAGAGTTTCTATTGTGTCACTATCCGCGAAAACTCTAGACAAAATACGCCATCCGCGGGGTTTTTACTGTACTTCTGATACTGTTTGATTTATTCAAGTACTGTAAGAAGTTTGTCCAACGGATAGCAACGATAGCAAAAGATTACTATGATCACTAGAGATTGGATATCTCCGTCATCGACACCTGCCCAGGATGCAACACGGCACCCCATACTATTAACCCTTAAAGAGCGGCGCTCGACTTAAGTCGTGCACCAATTTGCAGCAAGTTAGGAGCATTATTAAGGCTTTTAAAGGGTTAAAATCGAGTGCAAATGGCCGGGAGCGCAGCAGGCCACACGTCCGACACCCAGGGCTTACCGCCACCCACTGACTCACGCTCTCTCTGTTCTCGAGAGGACGGCAGTGTTACCATTAGTGAGCGTAGTGGGAAAAAATATGCCGCTATACGCTAAACTCCCATGTTGGTGTCACCATTGCATGAGAACCACGAGTGCTACGTAGCTCGTTCTGGTCTCATTTTGAAGCTTTTAGCGCCTAGTTTTTTGCTGAATACATTTCTTTTCATGCAGATACTTGATTGATCATTCAGGAGGGCCTGAATATGCCCAAATAAGCCCAAAACACCCCGCTCGACAAGGGTTAAACACATCATAGAAGACTGCATTCTACACAATCACTTATGCCTACAACATAATCTACATTCCTTGAGAGCCTTGTGAGAAAGCCCGATCGTGGCCATGGCCTTCCTTAGGGACTCGGGGCTGTTTGGCCAGGCAGCTGAGGAAACGACAACAGCAACTATGAACACTGACCATGGGGTTCTACTGTATAAGGAAGTGAGTGGATAGAGCTGCATGGATACCTCTAAACATGTTTGATGTGCAAAGCTAAGAAAAATTAAGAAGATCATATTGCTTACATATAATATAGAATAAAATATAGGTCTAGCTGACGGTGTCAAAAGTTATACCATAGCTCAGTAAATTTGTCCAGCAATATAGAGGAATAATATTTCTTACAGTAGCTATGTTAAATAGGTAATGCAATTATGATGGCTGAGACAGAGTGTAGTGTATACATGTTTAACAACACAGTGAAGATTGATATGCAATTTCTTTACATACTGTACAGTACATGTATCCATGCACTTGAAAGACTAGGGTGATCTATAAGAGGTGCAGTTTTAGTCTCATGTCCTACTAGCTGCATTTCAGGCAACCCTATTTTGGGCTGCCTCACTGAGTCACTATACAGTACAGGTGCTCAACCACATATCCGGAATCTTAGGGACCAAACAGTTCCCGGTTTTGGGATTATTCCGGGTTTCACAAAAATTTCCTTTAAAAATCCTAAAGTGTACAGTACAGTACTTAGTGGCATGGGTATACTGTACACTATTATATGGCTTTGAAATGTAAGCCTATGAATTCGAAGCAGATAAAATAGACGGTAAGGATGTAGTATTCAGGCGTACCGCCCTCCTTGTTTACACTACTCTTACGCTCGCTATCATGTTCCCGTCTGTTTTGACTCCCGTGGGATGCAATAATAGGTTGAGGGAGGCTTTTGCACCTCCTCACCCACCCATGATTTATTGTCATCATAATGTATATTGCCAACAGGAAAAAATGTCAAAAATAGACAGGAACATAACCACGAGATCAATGTAAACATGACCGTATGCCCGGATACTACATCTTTCCCAAATAGACTAATGTGTTGATCAATCTATAAATAGTGCACTAAATTAGTGTTGGCCTGCAGACTACAATACGATTCTCTCGTCATTCACTTGGTCGGAGGCAGGGCTTCTCCTTCCTCCACCCAGAGGAGGGTGGAGTAGAATTCTACTCACATTGACCGAGTCGGACCGATGAAAATAGTCCGGTGATTCAGATATTATTTGAGTGGCTGGATTTTACTTTCCTTATTATTCTAATCTTACTGTAATAATGCAGTACTGTACAGTACTTTCGTGCCATTATAAATTGCCGGTTTATAGGTAAATCTGGTTTCCAGAAAGCCTTGATTTGTGGTTGAGTAGCTGTAATAATAATGATCAAACTTTGAACTATAACTAAAACAACCAAACTTATCCAAAGGAGGCTATTGACCTTTATATAGAGAGATAGGGGAAAGATAACACTTGTCGCTTCTTAGTGAGTGTCAAGGGGCCGCTCTTATCAGGAGTTATTGGCCCGGCTTTGCTAAGGGCCTTGTTTTTCCACCACTTTTTTCGGATTGTACTGAACAATTTTTGGAGGCACTAATATGATATTTAACTATTGTGATAACTGCTTGAACCACAAATATCAAATTACTGTACAGTACTCTACACTGTTCTTGTGATTCTCTACAATAGTTGTTGTTGTTGTTGTTGTTGTTGTTGTTGTTGTTGTTGTTGTTGTTGTTGTCGTCGTTCCCTAAGCTGCCTGGCCGAACAGTCCCGAGTCCCTAAAGAAGGCCATGGCCACGATCGGGCTTTCCCACAGGGCTCTCAAGGAGTGTAGATTATGTTGTTGGCATTAGTGATTGTGTAGAATACAGCCTTCTATGATCTGTTTAATAGTATGGGGTGCCATGTTGCATCCTGGGCAGGTGTCGACGACGGAGGTATCCAGTCTCTTCTGATAGCTCAGAAGAGCTGGATGGTGCCCACATCTCAGCCTGGCCAGGTGGATCTGTCCTTGCGAGGAAGGGAGGATTTATAAGGTTGGATTTTGTTAGGTCATGCCTGCAGCTGCGTGTTGTCTATGAGTGATTGGATGGAATGGCGAGAGATATGAGTATGGATGTGCTTCTGGAAGCTGGTTTTGGGTTGGGCAGGGTGGGAGAGATGACAGTATTTGTGTGTGATACCGTGTGCTGGGTGTTGTTTTGATATTCCTGTAACTCAGTGGTCTGGTTAAACTATTCATAAAACAAACAAAAAAATTATATTCCTTGTTGTTTGGGTGTGCTGCCATGTAGTGTAGTGGGTGGTGTTGGTTTGTGTAGTTAATCCTCAGAGTACCAGCGATGTGTGTTGTGTTGTATTTTAATCATATTTAGACAATATTATGCAGCTTGGGAAGGATCTGTGGTAGTCATATAGGTTGGTTGAGACAGTTTGAAGCCTTATTATTGATAGAGGTCTTTCCTAAGTTGAATAAAATTGTCTAATACTTGCCCAGAATATGATGATGTCCCTGGTACTGAATAGGGTTAATGTTCACCGTTTTTTTTTTTTTTTTTTTTTATCAAGAGATGTTTAAGTTTTCCTGACCATGACAGTACAGGCAAAATAAATATATAGGGTACGAGTACCAATGGAGACGCATTGCCCAAAGGAGACGCACTTGAATCAAAAAAACTTGCACAGGCATAGGATGAGTAGATAGATGCATGAATGGTGGGCCAAAATATTCTTTAAGTATCACCTAATATGCTCACATAGTACCAGCTTATTATTTTCATATGTTATTGTGTGAGATGAGATGAACTAAAAAAAAATCATGTTTTCGCAAATTCCTTACGAAAACCTAAGGATTTATGTTTTTTTAAAAGCTAAATTTCTTACAGTTCCCTAATTTGAATCTCGTTTCTATTACTGCAGGTTGATAGTGCATGAGTTGAAGTATAACACTGCATGATCAAAAGGCTTTTACTTGCACGGCTGAAGGGGGGTGAGGGTGCGTCCCCATAGGTCCAGCAAAAATAGTAAAATCCAATGGAGACGCATTTTTTCAAATTGATGCCAGGTCGTACACCACACTGGTAACATAGCATACTCTCCTCTATGTCTGGTATAAATAAGGTTGAGTTTCCTTCACTATTGACGAAGCTGCCTTAACTAGAACCCTGGGCCCTATAGAGATGCACACGTCTGCTTAGGATAGCCGGGTTGCGTCTCCTTAGGTCCTTGTAAATGTGTGTTTATTATGTTAACATTATTAAACATAATAACCTTTTCTTTTATCCTGGGTGAAGGAAACTCGACCCTAATTACACCATACATAGTGGGGAGAATGGCTTTCTACCAGTGAGGTATGGCAACAGTTTGAAAAATGCGTCTCTATTGGACCTCCAGAATTTTTTGCTGGCCCTAAGGAGACGCACCCCTTTTACCCCCTCAGCAATTCAAAATCACATTAAGCATGTTCTTGCCACACAGTCAAATGTTTGTGTGGGCCCTGTCAGCTTAGTGATGAAAAAATAGACTATATTTCCAGGCCCTCCGCCCATTTCCTATCCCTATTTCCCCCAAATATGCCCGGGTTGGCGACTGGTGCTTGATTTAAACCTCGTATTAGCATGAATACATATATAACTTCCCTGCATCCTCTAAACTGTTTTGTTATTGGCCTACAATGAGCAATTAGTATGTTTAGTAATATTTTATGTCTCTCTAATAATATATATTATAAGGCCTATGTCAGTCCGTTTTATTGCTTTAGCATTGTCAGTAACTTACAACCAAAAGTACCATGCTTTCTTTCTGGTACCCATGAGGTAAGTACTTATATCATTTTATGTGTGTTTTTGTGTTTTAAACATACCTGCGTCTCCTTAGGTCCAGGGGCGTCTCCTTATGGTTTTGTGAAAAAATGGAGACGCATCTCTTATTTGTCTTCTCTCTCTTAAAGAATAAGAGATACAAGAAAATTGTTGATTTGCGTTAAAAATATAGCCTTTTTGCTATTTATCCCCCCTACCCCCAATTTTCAATCTGTTATAGGTTGACAGAAGCAACTCGATAAAAAAAAAATAGTGCCCATTTTTGCGTCTGCATTGGGCATCGTACCCTATATAAATATGCCAAAAACTTTGATAATAATTTGTGTGAAATCTGGAGAGGGGAATCAACTGGACACTTTTACTTCGTGAATAAAAAAACTACTTGTCACAAGGTATTAGAAACTTAAGAGGACTATCAGGAAAAAGTGATAGAAACTTTAAATTTCACAGCTCCTGAGAGAGATAATTGCCGATTTTGACCCCAAAATAGATCAAGATTATGTAACTTTTTCTACCCATTGAACTTTAGGGTGAATATCTAGGTAATGAGGCTATCAAACATGGTTTTTGTTTATGATTTTGTGATTCGGGCAGCTGTTTTATGTTTTTGTATACAGTAATTGACTTTTTTTATGGTTTACTTGGTACAGTCATTGGCTCTTTGTAGTTCACTTGTGTTTTAGTTGACTGATGGTTTAGTTGACTGATGGTTTAGTTGACTGTTTGGTGGTTTAGTTGACTGTTTGGTGGTTTAGTTGACTGTTTGGTGGTTTAGTTGACAGTTTGATGGTTTAGTTGACTTTGATGGTTTAGTTGACTGTTTGGTGGTTTAGTTGACTGTTGTTGTTGTTGTTGTTCCCCAAGCTGCCTGGCCGAACAGCCCCAAGGCCCCGAGCAAGGCCAAGGCCATAACCGAGCGCCCCCATAGAACCCTCCCTGCCGACCACAATAAAGCCTGGGTGACCGAAGCCACTCCATGGCGGGGAGCTGAGGAGGGTGCGGAAACTCCCGGGAAACCAAAGCCCCATCCAGGACCCTGTGCCCCTCAGCAATTATGAAGAGAAAGTTGAGGGGCAAAGGAAAAATGTGACGCTTTGGCTTCCAATCTTGGTAGATTGGGAGGTCAGTCCACGGAAAAGACGCTGTCACTTGAGATTTAGAAAATATATAAGTAAAAGGAACAGTCAGAGTAAGCTATGGGTATGGCAGAGATCGCTCAGTTCTCACTCTGATAGACCAGCCCATCACCACATGACTAGAACCCAATCCTCTCAGCATCAGCTAGGAAAGGCCCTAGAAAGCCGCCTTTGGCGGGGGGATAGCTCCCCTATTTCAACCCCTTTCGGGGTTGGGCACCCGCCCTTAGTTGACTGTTTGGTGGTTTAGTTGAATGTTTGGTGGTTTAGTTGAATGTTTGGTGGTTTAGTTGAATGTTTGATGGTTTAGTTAACTGTTTGGTGGTTTAGTTGAATGTTTGGTGGTTTAGTTGAATGTTTGGTGGTTTAGTTGACTGTTTGATGGTTTAGTTAACTGTTTGATGGTTTAGTTGACTGGTGGTTAGTTGACTGGTGGTTTAGTTGACTGTTTGGTGGTTTAGTTGACTGTTTGATGGTTTAGTTGACTGGCGGTTAGTTGACTGGTGGTTTAGTTGACTGATGGTTTAGTTGACTGGTGGTTAGTTGACTGGTGGTTTAGTTGACTGTTTGGTGGTTTAGTTGACTGTTTGGTGGTTTAGTTGACTGTTTGGTGGTTTAGTTGACTGTTTGGTGGTTTAGTTGACTGTTTGGTGGTTTAGTTGAATGTTTGGTGGTTTAGTTGACTGTTTAATGGTTTAGTTGACTGTTTGATGGTTTAGTTGACTGGTGGTTAGTTGACTAGTTGACTGTTTGGTGGTTTAGTTGACTGTTTGATGGTTTAGTTGACTGGCGGTTTAGTTGACTGTTTGATGGTTTAGTTGACTGGTGGTTAGTTGACTGGTGGTTTAGTTGACTGTTTGGTGGTTTAGTTGACTGTTTGATGGTTTAGTTGACTGGCGGTTTAGTTGACTGTTTGATGGTTTAGTTGACTGTTTGGTTTAGTTGACTGTTTGGTGGTTTAGTGACTGGTGGTTTAGTTGACTGTTTGATGGTTTAGTTGACTGTTTGATGGTTTAGTTGACTGTTTGGTGGTTTAGTTGACTGTTTGGTGGTTTGTTTGACAATCGAGTGGTATAGTTGACTGTTTAGTAGTTAAGTTGACTGTTACTTGGTTTGGTTGACTGGTGATTTAGTTGACATATTTAGATTGGTACTATTATAATGTATTAACTTCTAGGAAGTTTACATGCTGGTGGAGCTTCAAATACAAATAATTGGACTGCCATAATCAGCATTCTCTCTTGTTCTTCTGTCTTTGGTTTGTTGTTGGAATAAGGCTAATTAGATGCCTGAAGCCGGTATCACACAAGCACTTTTTCCCTCAACATTTATCCTCAACACTGGTCTGGCAGCTTATGAGGCCAACTTTTTATATATTTTGTTCACCTAAATTAAATTGCTTTCAATCTAGTTTCTAATACCAGTACAAAAGATCCTAGGAATGTGGCCAGATTTTTTTTTATCATCGAATGGTGACTATAAACGCTCTCATGTGATACTGGCTTTAGGGTTGCAAGGTTCACACTCTCAGATATACCCAACCATCGCCGGCGGCAACCACCACAGCCCTGCCGCACCCAAACGAAACTGGCAATTCCATACCAACTACAACCACATTTTTCCTTTGCCCCACAACTTTCCCTTCATAATTGTTAAGACGCACAGGGTCTTAGGTGGGTCTTCGGTGTCCCGGGCGTTTCCGCACCCTCCTCGGCTCCTTGCCTGTTAGCGGCTTTGGTCACCTAGGCATTCTTAGTGGTTGTTGTTGTTGTTGTTATTCCCCAAGCTGCCTGACCGAACAGCCCCAAGGCCCTGAGCAAGGCCAAGGCCATAACCGAGCACCCCCACAGAACCCTCCCCGCCGACCACAATACAGCCTGGGTGACCGAAGCCAATCCATGGCGGGGAGCTGAGGAGGGTGCGGAAATGCCCGGGAAACCAAAGCCCCACCCAGGGCCCTGTGTCCCTCAGCAATTATGAAGAGAAAGTTGAGGGGCAAGGGAAAAATGTGACGCTTTGGCTTCCAATCTTGGTAGATTGGGAGGTCAATCCACGTTAGAGACGCCGTCACTTGAGATCTAGAAAATATATAATTAAAAGGAACAGATAGAGTAAGCTAGGGGTATGGCAGAGATTGCTCAGTTCTCACTCTGATAGACCAGCCCATCACCACATGACTAGAACCCAATCCTCTCAGCATCAGCTAGGAAAGGCCCTAGAAAGCCGCCTTTGGCGGGGGGATAGCTCCCCTATTTCAACCCTTTTCGGGGTTGGGCACCCGCCTGGTAAAGCAGGGAGGGTTCTGTGGGGACGCTCGGTTATGGCCTTGGCCTTGCTCGGGACATTGGGGCTGTTCGGTCAGACAGCCTGGGGAACAACAACAACAACAACAACAACAATGGGGCCCACCTAAGAAAACATCCTTCCCCCTCCCCTCCTAAAAAAATAATATTACAATAACAAGAATACTATATAAATTAATGAATAAATAAATACATATATAATTGATAGAAGTCTTTGATGACATGGATATTACCCCTACAATCTATATCCTAATAACTGAGTAAATTTCTGTTATAATTGATTGAATTGGTGTACAAGAGCGCTGGTACCTCAGCATCTCGCAGTCCTCAATTCTTAACCCTAGCAATCATTGAGTAGGGTTTCATTGAGTGATAGAGCTGAGAATGAGGCCTGGTATTATAAATATTGGTGAGGTAATGGCAGATTGAGATTATATGGAAAAGTCAAGAGGATGGAGGAGGATAATTGGCAGATGAAAGTTACAGTACTAGGGAAGAAGTTACTAGGTTATATAATAGTCCATTATTTTCCTATCTATCTACTCAGGCCCAATCCCCATTTTTTCAAAAAAAAATCTGTTCTTTTTCCCTCTTTTCCTTTTTTTTTGGGGGGGGGGTAGACTCAAGACAGAGCAAGAACAGGGAAAACATAAACCACAATATATAAAACAACGAACACACACAGACAAAACACAAATTCACACACATCTAGGTCACCCAGGAGAAGACTCAGAGACCAGGGTCCCCAAGGTCCCTCCAGCACTCCCCCGGCCCCCGACCATTCGGAGAGGTTCCGATCTCGGCAGGCAGACATGCAACGGAGCCGAAGCCACAAGCCCACCCACCACACTTCCAGGCGCACCCTTCATATTAATCGTCTCCCCGGGCCAGGCACCTGATGGACTATTATCTAGTCCAACTTGCGCCCTACCCCTTCCCCCAAATGACCACGTGTTCACTCATCTATTCACAAGCATTCTCCATTCATTCCTGTTTATTACCACTTCCAGCCGATGATAAAGTGGTACCTCCCCATCTTGATTACTCAGCTACAGTATTATGAACATTTTGCAGCAAAATATATGTTCTTCATTATGAAAAGTTCTCAATATTGGTAAGTTGAAATATAGCAGTTTCATATTTTTCCATTAAGTATCAATAAATCAGTTGCTAAGGGATTCAATTTGCCATCAGGTGGAAAAAACTAACTATAGGTTATCAAGGAAGAATACAAGTAAGATATTGCGAAATCACCTCCAGGCCAGGGAACTGAATACCGTAGGGAGATAGCCCAGGATTGTGAAACCTGGAGAGCTGCTATCAAGTGAAACAGCTACTGTACATAGGCTAGCATTGATATGGGTCTTTTATAAATGTAACCGTAACCAATTTGTTATAGGTATTACTCGTTTAAGGTACCCTCAATTTAAGTTCTCATTATTTCATTGCTCATTAACTAGGAAACACAATGTACTTATAGTTGTTATGCTTCATTGTTAATGATAACTAATAAAGTGAAAAATTGCTTGAACATTTTGGAAATAGTTTCTTCACGTAAGGTTGTTTCACTTCAATATCATCATAATTTTCTGGAATGTGCTGGTAATTACTGTACAGTATAGTTGTTTCTGTTCGGGCTCTGTCTTGTGTCGACCACCTCCAGCAATGGGGTATGTGCCTGAGTATATACATACATACCGGTACATACATTTACGCAATATATTACTGTACACACTTATTATTGCACTTTATTACAGCTCCCAATAGATAACTCTCTTAGGTTAGGAAATATCACTATAGGTAGCGCCAACGAACTTGACAATTATCTCGATCCCTGACCTCTTCGTAACTCAAAAGGACCTTGAGCAAACTGGCTGTAAATTTCCACACCTATTTTCTGGTGGACTCTTCCCAAGTGATAAAAATGTCAGTTCGTTTACTTTCATTAATTTTGAGTTACAAGAAGTTAAGGAGTCCAGATAATTGTCAAGTTCGTTGGTGTTACCTATAACATCCAAGGGATTAAAGGTCTCTGAATATCAGCAGACACACTAATTATAGAGTGTTTGGGTGGTGTGAATCATAGATGATGGGAGATTGTACCGCCGGTTGGAACTACTCTCCAGCCGTCAAAACAAACCTTAACCCTTTGACCACAGATCACTGATATATACATAATCTTTCCAGATAAGCTATCTTGGATCATTTGTAGTGGTTGGTGTTTTCCTTTCTCTTTTCACTGAGTTAACTATAAAATCTTGGTTGCACTCGTAAGGAGGATTCTAGGTTAGCTATGATACCAGGAGAGGGTTTGGCTTATTGTCATCTTTAACCCGGGAACTGCGGGAAGACTCTTAAGAGTAAGGCTATTAAAAAATCCATTTAAAACACCCCAATTTTTTGTTTTTTTTTTTTTTTTTTGTATTGCCCCTGGGCCATGCCAAATATCACTCCTCCACCTCCCCACTTTCCTCACCTCCTTCAGTTATCACCTATTTTCCCTGTTATTCCCTTATTCTGTGGTATATTTTCGTGCTAACATTAGCGAGTTGCAAGCAGGGCATTGTCATCACTGTTAGCAAGCGAGTGCAAGAGAGAGAGAGAGAGAGTATCGATCGACAGTCTCTCTCCAGACGTGGGGAAAAGTGGTGGGAAGGGAGGTTGCCTCAGCCATACATTATGTAACTCCCGGCCTGTATCGCCGATTTTGACCATCCAAACGCTGTTTCCACTTGTTTTATTGTTGTAACAGGTTAATACCTTTATAATCAACCTATAATAGGCACATATGGATAAATATTAATGCTATTTATGGTAAAATAATGATGTTAGTGATGGGAACAGCTCAAATACGTCAGCACAGGAGTGTGGTGTCTCATACCCCCCATGCGCACTTCAGAGGTTAAGGGGACATTGGTTATTTGCGGGTCTTATTTAGTTATACAGTATATTAATATTTATTTTAGTTTCCTCCCTAGACCTCCATCAAACTTAAAAAACATCCATTAGATCCCCCTTCAAGATTAATTTGTACATTTTTCGGCAGAAAAATGTCACGGCCAAAGGCCGGTTCCTCCACAATTACAGGCTAGCTATCACTCGCCAGGAAAAAAAATTACGCCTAAAGGGCACGAAAGGTGTTATATTAACAAAGAAATGGGGCAAAAAGTCTTAAAATTAACAAACTAATGGGGCAAACGTCTTAAAATATCAAAACTAATGGGTATGAGGAAGAAAGGGAACCAGGAAAATGGCCCATCTCCCCTTAACCCATGTTATGCCATTGTGCATCATGTCTTTGGAAGTAGACAGAGAGGGGCAGAAAATGTAGACCAGGATGAGGACCTGAATAGTGATCCTGTAGTAAGGGAGCCTCCAATTTGGTGGGTCATTTATCAAACAACAGGTTATATTTTGTTTCTTACTATTGCTAGATGATGATATCTATCTTAGAAAGGACCATTCTGAATCTTTGGGTTAAGTAGATAATCTTGATTTGAGCTGCAACTTTTATGATTTAATTTTGAAAGTAATGTTTATAGATGTTTATAATGTTTATTTATTCCTCACACCCGCCGGCTTTAGCATCGCCAACAGCTCCGCATCGCCACTGAGAAAACTCGATCCTAATTTGAGTATTTCATATCCTAATTCCCTTTATTCATTGCATGAACAGTAGTTAAGTGCTTGTTTAACCTCCACATAGTTCTGTAGTTGCCGTGCATGTTATTTTATTGCTTTTCTGACTGATAAACATTGTTGTTTACATTTGTTATCCTAGCTTGTAGCAGACGACGCACGCGCACCTCTAATCGACCTAGCTTTGTATTTTCTTATTAACTCTAGTAGTTATCGTATTCAGTATCCTACTGTAGCTATATATATCTGTAATTTTAGTTGTTGCTTGCATGATCTTGTAGTAACCTTTGACTGATAACTTTGTTTATCTAAATATAATCCTGTTTGACTAGCCTACAGTGACACCAGCGCCATCTGTTGATACAGTATATTAACCCCTTGTGTGCAGTTACACTTTATTTTTATATAATCTCTATTTGGTGAATCGTATATTTAGTCACATATTCTATTATATATATATATATTTGTTTTGCTTTTTTAGGTAGGTTATCACCCCTGGTAGCCTACTTCTGCATATTTCATACTTTTTTGTTTTTGGTTATTTTTGTTTTCGGTTAGTCTAGGCTATCATCCCTGGTGGCCTATTTCTGCGTACGGTACTTCAATTTTTAAATTTTCAGTTAGGCTATCACCGCTGGTGGCCTATTTCTGCGTACCGGTATTTCATAATTTTTGTTTTCGGTTAATTTTGTTTTCGGTTAGTCCTAGGCTATCATCCCTGGTGGCCTATTTCTGCGTACTTCAATTTTTAAATTTTCAGTTAGGCTATCACCGCTGGTGGCCTATTTCTGCGTACCAGTATTTCATAATTTTTGTTTTCGGTTAGTCTAGGCTATCACCGCTGGTGGCCTATTTCTGCGTACCGGTATTTCATAATTTTTGTTTTCGGTTATTTTTGTTTTCGGTTAGTCTAGGCTATCATCCCTGGTGGCCTATTTCTGCGTACTTCAATTTTTAAATTTTCAGTTAGGCTATCACCGCTGGTGACCTATTTCTGCGTACCGGTATTTCATAATTTTTGTTTTCGGTTAGGATAGGCTATAACCCCTGGTGGCCTATTTCTGTTTAAATAAACATAAATTGTTTTCGGTTCGGCTATCACTGCGTATTCAAATTTAATTTTGTTTTGTTTTAATTTTTGGTTAGGCTATCACCGCTGATAACCTATTTGTGTGTATTTCAACATTTTTGTTTTCGGTTAGGCCTATTTAAGTAAGTGAAGCGACCTGAAGGGAGTGAAGTGTTTTTTAAAGTGAGTTTAGTGTTTTTAAAGTGAGTTAAGTGTTTTTAAGTGAGTGAAGTGAACTGAAGAAAGTGATCGTCACCATGCCTCGTGCCTGTACGAACTGCGCCGGTAGGTTTGGTGCTTCCATGTTTGCTCCTGCCGATCCACAAGTCTGCCGACTCTGCCAGCAACGAGGGATTTGACAGCAAAATTGGATGAAGCCCTCAACAAGATCAACGCCCTCACCAGGAAGCTGGAATCACTCCAAGAGTTTGTAACACTCAACGTTGGAGTATCACTAACTCAAATTGTTTCAACTCCAGCATCCACCACCGCCCCAACGTCATCTGCCAACAATCCAACACCTGCAGTAGACACTGCAGCAGATGCTTCTGATGAACCTGAGCCAACATCAAACCAGGACAGCCGCCCTGTTCACCTTAGTCTCCCCCACTCCTCGTGCAAGAAGCCTGCTAGCACGAACAGTACCAACCCCTCGCCCCCGTTCTAACCACTCCTCTCCCCGACCTGTACGTAGAGTCCCGCCACCACAGGTTTCCGGATTTACACCAGTGAGGAATGGTGCACGGCCAACGCAGAAAAGGTCTCATCTACCAGTCACAATGTCCAACAGATTTGAGATATTGGTAGAGATGGAAGACGAACCAGAAGAGACCAGGCTCGTGGGGGATTCCATCCTACGAGGACAGGTCGAAGAGTTCTGCGACAGAGTCCCAAATCAACGAAAAAGATTTTGCATCCCAGGAGCTGGACTGGACGACATTGTGGAAGCCTTCGAAGATACCACAAAGGATGCAAATGAAAATACCCTTTTTGTCATCCATGCTGGTTCAAATGACGTCATGCGCACCAGATCCGAAGAGTTGATGGAGAAATATCGCAAGATGATCCAGCACTACAAAAACAAGTCAAGGAATATCATCATCTCAGGCATTCTCCCCAAGATCGACGCACCTGACAAATTCTACGACAAGGCTTTCAGCACAAATAGCCGACTAAAACATTTGTGTCTGAGGGAAGAAGTTGAATTCATCAACCTCTGGGACAACTTCTACAACCAGCCTACTCTGTTCCGCAAGGATGGCACTCATCTAAACCCTGTGGGTTCAGCACGCATGGGTCGTCTCCTACACGAAGCAGTCCGCAGCCATGGATCAAAAAACGCCATCCGAGAAGAAGCAGCAGTGACATAAATCATCCAACGCCAAGAAAAAAACAGAGGCAACCGAGGACCACCAGCGATAAGGACCGAAGACAGCGAGGACCGAGGACAGCCATGAACATAAATGTAGATCCGACAAGAACCAAAATATTATTAAAGAGCGTTCCGTGAGTTCTAAAATAACAAATTTAAAGGTTTTCTATGCAAACGCTCGTAGCATACGCAATAAATTTTCAGATTTAGAGGAGCTAGTGTTTACAGAAAATTATGATGTGATTGGCATAACAGAATCTTGGCTCAATACAGAAGATAGAGACTTTTTAGCAGAGTATTCACTTCCCGGTTATGTAATGTTTGAGAAAAGCCGAATAAATCGAAATGGAGGTGGCGTTTTACTTTATATCAAAGAAAGTCTTAACCCTACCCTCTTGTCAAAACCTCAAATTGTGAACGTCGACGCATCTTTTGTGCTAATAAATAATAATAAGGGACCAAAATAATACTTGCATTAATATACAGACCTCCAGCTCAATCAGTGCAAACTGACCGAGAAATTTACGAACAAATTTCAGATGTAAGTAACTCACAAGATACCGTAATTTTTGGTGACTTTAATTTACCTGTGACCAAGTGGGGCGATACTCTTACTTCACACTCCGGACATGACTTGTATACGAACTTGCAAGAGAGTTCGCTTTATCAATTTGTTGGAACGCCGACCCGTGGTAATAACGTTCTTGACATTGTACTTGCAACAAAAGAAGAATTAATAGAGAATTTGAATGTTGGTGATGAATTCAGTAACAGCGACCATCGTACGATAACTTTCACTTTAAAGTTTACTAGTAACGAACCAAATAGTAGCATCGAAAAAGTCCCTAATTTCAAGAAAGCAAACTTCCATAAACTTAGAGCTATGTTTAAAGAAACTGACTGGAGCTTTTTAATTCACAATAACGACATAAATACATCTTGGAAGTTATTCGAAGCCACTTACCTAAAAGCAGTGCAAGACTGCATACCATCAAAAACTCGGCGTCCAGGCCATAATAATAAGCCCAAATGGTGGAATAAAGATATTTCAAACTGCCTGCTTGCTAAAAAATGTGCTAATGATAGATTAAAATCCTCACAAAATGACGAAGAACGGCTGAAATTTGTAGAGCTACGACGCAAAGCCAAAAAGTTAATTAAGCAAAGTAAAAAGACCTTAGAGTTACATATTGCGAATCAAAGTAAAACAAACCCGAAAGAATTCTATAGTTATATCAGAAAGAAAAAAGTTGTTACTTCAACTGTTGGACCGTTAGTCGATGAAAATGGAGAATACACCAAAGACGAAGAACAAATGAGTAATGCCCTCAATACCTTCTTTGCATCAGTTTTTACAACAGAAGACCTCAGTGATATCCCTACACCATCGCCGATTCAGATTGATAATTCAGATGTTCTAAGCAATATCACCGTTACAGAGAGAGAAGTATTGAATTGTTTAGATAAACTCAAGGTAAATAAAACGCCTGGACCTGATACAATCTCGCCTAGAGTTCTAAAGGAAGCTAAGGATGAGCTCTCTAAACCACTGACATTACTATTCAATAAATCCTTGCAGTCTGGAACTATGCCCGATCAGTGGAAGCTAGCCAACGTAACACCGATATTCAAAAAAGGCAGCAAATCCCTACCCAGTAACTATCGTCCAATTAGCTTAACCTCAGTTGTATGTAAAATGCTAGAAACGGTCATACGAGACAGACTCGTAAATCACTTAGAGGAAAATAACATACTTAAAGATACTCAACACGGCTTTCGTAAAAAACGTTCCTGTTTAACAAACCTCTTAGACTTCTTCCACGATATCCTCAACCTCTACGATGAGAGTAAAGCTGTAGATATTATATACCTTGATTTTCAAAAGGCCTTTGACAAAGTTCCCCACAAACGTTTACTGCTAAAACTAAAAGCGCATGGAATACAAGACGGTGTGTTGAAATGGATAGAAAATTGGCTCAGCGACAGAAAGCAAAGAGTAGTCATAAACGGTAAGGCATCAAAATGGACCAATGTAAGTAGCGGGGTACCCCAGGGATCGGTACTAGGACCAATTCTCTTTCTAATTTACATCAACGACATAGATGAGGGTCTCACCTGTACAATCTCAAAATTTGCTGACGATACAAAAATTGCAAATAGCGTACTCTCAAAAGAACAAGTTGACGATATGCAACACAATCTAGATAAATTGTCATGTTGGGCCCAAATTTGGCAAATGAGTTTCAATGCGGATAAATGTAAAGTACTACATATCGGATACCTAAATGAGAAAGCAAACTATTCGATGAATGGCACTCAGCTTAAGAATGTAAACAGAGAAACCGATCTGGGAGTAACAATATCGAGTAACCTAAAACCGAGTCAACAATGTTCAGAAGTTGTTAAGAAGGCAAACAAAATAATTGGCTTTATAGGCAGGTCATTTGAGCATAAATCCAAAGAAGTTATCCTAACCCTTTACAATTCATTAGTCCGCCCTCTTCTGGAATACTGCGTTCAATCCTGGTGCCCTTATTACCAAAAAGATATAAACAAGCTAGAACGAGTTCAACGTAGAGTTACCAAAATGATACCTAGCCTAAAGAACAAACCATACGAAGAGCGTCTTAGAGAATTAAATCTATTTCCTTTAACCCAGCGCAGATTAAGAGGTGACTTAATTCAGTGTTCAAAATCATCAAAGGCATCGACAATATGAACTGTAGTAAGTACTTCACTATCGACCAATCTAATTACACGCGGGGAAACGGTTGCAAAATTATTGGTAAATCTTTTAACTCACACGAATCTAAGAATTTCTTCTTCAATCGAGTTGTCAACTTGTGGAATGGGCTTCCCCGAAACGTTATAGACTGCATCACCGTTGATTCATTTAAACTCCGCCTAGACAAATATCTCGCATCAAACCCGCGACTGACTGCGTTTGTAAATGAATAACTTTATTTTATCCCCCCCTCAGTTACTAACCCATCTGTCCCCTACTAACTTCCTAATCCTGCCACGGACATTAGTTCCAGGGCAGTATTTCCCTTTCCAATGTTCCCTTACCCACTCTAAACCACTGTTTGGACACTTGATCCTCAGTGTTTTGGAGGACAAGCAACCTAGAAGGGTCACTAGATCTGTTGTTGCTTGATTTCCTTTGTACTCCTTTGTACTCCTTTGTACCTTTGAGATAGGCAGTACTGTTTTTATTATACTGTATATATATTTTTGTATATATATAATCATTCTTACAGAGCAAGTAAGCAGAAGTAAAAGCAACAAATTATATCTATATTTATCTATTGCCATATGACATGATCTTCAAATATGTGGCCATGAATGAATCACCCCCATGCACCTGTCCCCAGTCAGCCGATGCCCCTCCTCCTATCCAACATCGTTTTCACTCATATACCTCTCAACTCCATCCTTCTACCTCACTCTCAGTCTGCATCTCCCTCTCTGTCCTTCCACCTCACTCTCGTACACTCTTTTAGTCATTCTCTCGCTTCCCATACGTTCCACATGGCCGAACCATTTCAAGGTGTTCCTTTTCTCACTTTCCAGCACATCCCATATCCACACCACACTGCTCTCGTACTTCCTCATTTGTCTGTCTATCCCTCCGTGTAACTTTTCTTTGTGGTAACGACCAGAGGAGGTTGGCTTCAATTGTAAACAGTTTACTTGGAAAAACAAGAGTCAGCTTAAGACCTTCTGTACCTGATGCCGAGTTGGCTGCCAACTTTGTGGCATTTTTTGCTGGCAAGATAACTCGCATAAGACAGGAATTGGATGATGCTTCTGTTGGTGAAGAACTTTCAGTTGTACTCCAACCCCGACACATTCCTAACAATGTCCTCTCATCCTTTCACTCAGTAGAGGTGGACATGATCTCGTCCTACATAAGAAACCTCAATAAAACATTTTGCCCGTTGGATCCCATAAATGTTTCCAAGCTACCAAGAGTCTATGATCACACAGTTGAGTTTATTTCCAAAATAATTAATAAGTGCTTCTCTGAAGGTAGCTTCCCACATTCTGAAAAGCATGCACTACTCCGACCTACTCTAAAGAAACCTGGACTTGATGTTGAGAACATGTTGAACTATCGTCCTGTCTCCAACCTGTCCTTCATACATACATACATACATAACATTTTAAGACTGAGTGTTCCACACATAAGTGCAGTTTCAGTCTCTTGTCCTAATGGCGGCGTTCCAGGCAACCCTGTTAAGGGCTGCTTCACTTGTCAAGTTCTTGGATTTGAGATCGGCGCGTATAGTCCGATCCCAGGTCTTCCTCGGTCCACCCCTTGGTGCAGCTCCCTCCACAATCACAGACCTGCATTTTGTCACCCAATTTTGTTCATCCATTCTCTCCACATGTCCATACCATCCCAGTCTACTTGTACGCATCACCTCGCTAATACTCTTTATACCTAAACGTCTCCTCAGCTCAACATTTGTTATTCTATCCTGTAGCCTGGCCCCACACATCCATCTCACCATTCTCATCTCATTACGCTCCATTCTGTTGACATCCTCTACTTTAACGGCCCATGTTTCTGAGGCATACGTCATTGCACTTCTAACACATGAGGCATACACCTTTCCCTTCAGGGGGAGAGGCATTCTTTTCATGGTCAGGATTGGCGTCAATTCTCTGAACTTCCCCCAGCCACACCTAATTCTAGCAACAGTGGCAGCCTCGGCCCCACCACCGGCAGAGATGGTATCTCCTAGGTACAAAACTTGTTCACCAGCTCCAAAGACTCATTTCCAAAATTCACAGCCACAGGATCATCACTTAACACAAGCTCGCCTTTGCACACTACGCACTCAAATTTCTCTATTTCTGACTTATCCTTCGGCAGGGGCCCCTTTATTCTACTACAGCGCTTACTCCCATGGTGTACCCAACATCGACAGATGCTACATTGAATTGAGTTAACGCCCACTCCCTTTCCACACACTGCACATGGGTATGCACCGCTCTTTTCCACATTGCCTCGTCTCAAACTACAATGCATAACCTTGGTTTTGTTAATATTGACTCTTAAACCCTTGCTCGCCATGCCCTCTCTCCACTTTCTGAATATCAAAGATATTAGAGCGTGCAATACTTGACCAATTACAACCACTACTTCAGCAGAATGAAACTATCCCAATTTTTCAGTCTGCTTACCGACAGCATCATTCAACTGAAACAGCATTGATTAGAGTACATAATGATCTAGTTGAGAACATTTGCAATGGTGTGGCCTCACTATTGGTCTTGCTTGATCTCTCTGCGGCTTTTGACACAGTGGATCACGAGTTGTTATCGAGTGATCTTTATGAATGTGGTGTGCGTGACTCCGCTCTCTTGCTTCTTGGGTCGTACTTGTCAGGTAGATCCCAGAGTGTGATGGTAAATCAAGTGGTCTCGGACTCGACACCCCTGCAGTATGGTGTTCCGCAGGGATCAGTTTTGGGTCCTATCCTATTTATAATTTATATTAGCAGTTTGTCTCTTCTGCTTCGTGCACATAATGTCACCTTTCACTTTTATGCAGATGACACCCAGATTTATGTGAGAATCACAAATATAGTTGATATACGGAGTAAGATGGAATTGTTGATGTCTGATATCAAGAAGTGGATGAGAGCGAGAAAACTTAAACTAAATGATGGTAAAACTGATATTCTCATCATCCGAGGAAATAGAAGAGCTGATGATATGGTAGGTGCCCTGGGTGGATCTCAGCTGCGACCGGCCAACTCTGTTCGAAATCTGGGTGTATATGTGAACTCCCGATTAGATTTCAAAGAGCATGTAAACCAGATAGTTAAAAGTTGTTACTTGCACATCAGAAATCTCTATTTGGTGAAGCCGTTTATAACCAGACGTTGCCTCCTGACGTTGGTTCACTCATTGGTCTTCTCTCGTGTTGATTATTGCAATGCCCTGTTGGTGGGTCTTCCAAATTATATTTTGAAGAAAGTTCAGTCTGTTCTTAACAGGGCCGCAAGACTAATTTTTGGTGTTCCACCTAGAACTCCTACTACATCTCTTCACATAGAACTGCACTGGCTGCCAGTAAGAGCAAGAATAGAATTTAAGTTGTGTTTGGTGACTTTTAAGGTTCTCAAATTTGGTGAGCCTAGGTACCTTGCGGAGCTGCTCACCACCGGCACACCATGGTGTAGTTGTGCGTCATGACAATGACCCTTTTCGTCTTGATGAACCAAGGGCTTTCCAGCAGTCTTCTTTCTTTGAGAGGTCATTCTCCTACATGGCTCCGAGGTTGTATAACAGGTTGCCGCTGTCCATGAGACAACTGAGTTCTGTTGAATGCTTCAAGAGACAACTTAAGACTTTTCTCTTTGAGAGAAGCTATGATCTTGAGAGAGGTGTCATGACAGATGGCTATAGAGTTTAGGCTATTTTGCCACTGCTAGTGATTGTTAAATGTGTGTTGTATATGAGCCTTCTTTTGATGCATTGATTTTTGTTCTTTTTTCTTTCTCTTTTCGAGCGCTAGTGAATTCTTCGGAAAAATTGGCGCTTATGAGAAATAAGTAACATGCTTATTATTATTACACTTCTCAAGTAACTCATTTCCACTCCTCTCGCTCTTGATCTCCAACAACGTCCATGCTTCGCTCCCGTATATAAATATGGGGATTGCCACACTATCATGCAATGACTTCTTTGCTTCCATGCTGACCATCCTATTCCTTGTCACTACTTAAAGCGTTCCTACTGCCCTCTTCCCATGTTACAATATCCATAATGATGTATACCTGTCCCTGTATACCTGTCCCAAAGAAGGGTGACCGCTCTCAACCCTCCAACTATCGTCCAATTGCTCTTATCTCTTGTCTTTCTAAAGTTTTTGAAACTATTCTTGCTTCCAAATTTCTTAAGCATTTCTCTTCTCATAATCTGCTCTCAGATCGCCAGTATGGCTTCCTTAAGGGTCGCTCTACTGGTGATCTTCTTTCATATCTTACTAACTCTTGGTCATCCTCCTTCCGGGACTTCGGTGAGACTTTTTCTATTGCACTAGACATATCGAAAGCCTTCGATAGAGTCTGGCATAAATCTTTAATTTCTAAACTACCCTCCTTCGGTTTCTATCCCTCCATCTGTGCCTTTGTCTCTAATTTCCTTTCCGGCCGTTCCATAGCCGCGGTTGTGGACGGCCATTGTTCACTTCCTCACCCTATAAACTCCGGTGTTCCTCAGGGCTCTGTCCTATCTCCTATTCTCTTTCTAATTTTTATAAATGATCTCCTTAACTGTACCTTAATTCCCATCCATTCATACGCAGACGACTCAACCTTACACTACTCCATTAGTTTTTCAGAACGCCCCAGCCAGCAATCCCTCAACGACAAACGTAATGAAGCCATAGAACTCTTAAATTCTGATCTAAATACTATTTCCAATTGGGGCAGAGAAAACCTTGTTAACTTTAATGCTTCCAAAACCCAATTTCTCCATCTATCTACCCGTCAGGATCTCCCAGCGGACTATCCCTTATTCTTCAACAATACAAAAATCAACCCTTCATCTTCTCTCAATATTCTTGGTGTCTCTTTTTCTTCTGCTCTCATTTGGAAGGACCATATTACCAGTCTTGCTAAGGCAGCCTCCCAGAAGCTGGGTGTGCTCAACCGCCTTAGGGGGTTCTTTTCCCCTGCACAGCTTCTTGCTCTGTACAGGGGCATAGTGCGCCCTTGTATTGAGTATTGTTCACATGTGTGGGGAGGTTCCTCTCACACCGCTCTCCTAGACAAAGTTGAAAGGAAGGCCTTTCGTATCATTAACTCCCGTCCACTCACCAACTCTCTGCAATCTCTCTCTCTCCGCCGCAATGTTGCATCTCTCTCGCTATTCTATCGCTACTATAATAATCAGTGTTCCTCAGAGCTATCCCAGTGCATACCACCTCCTTTACGTAGGGCACGTGGTACCCGTCTTGCAACTCAATCCCACCCCTACTCTGTGCAACTCTCCAACCCAAGAGTGAAACGTTACTCTCAAACTTTCTTCTACTCAACAGCTGAGCTCTGGAACTCTCTCCCAGAATCAGTCTTTCCCTCTTCCTATGACTTAAATTGCTTCAAACTCCGTGTGTCCAGGCATTTTGGCTCGAACGTCCCTTGATTTTGGCCCTGTCACTCTTTCAACTATGGGGGAGGCACTCGCTATAGGCAGTTATGCCTTTTGCCTCCCTCAATCACATAGAAAAAAAAAAAAAAAAAAATACAGTACTGTACATTGATGTGATTGTGTATTTTTTCTTTGAAGATCCTGGAACCAGAAATTAATGCAGATTATGTCAGGAATGGTTATACTGTTATTGTATGCTATATTTACAAAAGAAGTTACTGTAATATTCTTTATGTTTTAGATCAAGGAATCAGAAGCAAAGGATAACGACCCAGACATTACTGGACCGAGAGCCAATTGGGGCGTCAATCCTCGCTACGAATCGAATGCTGGCGAACAGGACGACATCCGCCCGAGACTGCAGCGGAACCGGCCATTTTTCAAGGAGAAGCGGCTGAACATTCCCGGCGACTATGGGGAATACGACGAGAAATCCAGCTATGTAGATGAAGCAGTTGAAAAGGGGAAGGAAGGGAATGAAGAGGCGGCAAAAGATATGGCAATCGAGGAGGATGAGGATTGGGAGGGAAATGTAAAAAATAGGGAGGGTAACTATATAAGGCTAGATGGTGATTATGAAGAGGAGAAGAGGAAGTTAAATGAGGAGGCTGAGGATAGGGCAGTAGAAGAAGGGGAACTGAAGGACGAGGGGAAATACGTGGACTTGGACGACAACGAAGGAGGGAAGAAACCTAACGATAAAAACGTGGCGATGGAAGAAGGGGATGACGAGGAGACTGATAAAAAGCCAGAGAATAATAATAATAAACATGAAGAAAAATATAATGTGGCGCTTGAAGAGAAGGAGGAGGAACAGGGCGAAGATGTTTACTGGGACGATGATGAACACGCGAAGAAAGAAGGAAGGAACGCAGCAGTGGAAGAAGATGATGATTTTGGAGCAGACAAAGACAAGGACGATGAAGCTGTTCAGGAAGATGTGGGAGGAGATGTAATGAAGGATAAAACACAGAAGGCCAAATCCCAGAAGGAAAAAAAAGATGTAGACAAAAATAAACACTTGGCTGAAGAAAACAAATTCATGACAAACCGAAGAGCTCTTGCAAAACCACGTATACTCAAAGAGGATGATAAACATTTTGGTAGTATAAATATGAAATCGCCCAAGACTATGAATACTGACAATAATCATCCAAACCAGAAGTCTAATAAGCTTAGCTTGAATGTTAGGAAGGAAAACTCAAGAGTAGAGAGAGCAGTGGGAAATTACGAAGTTGCTGAGCCCCGAAGAGTAAACCCAAAATTCCAGAATCCAAGAAATGTTGAAGTGATTGTTGCAGATGAAAAGATTATGAATGATAAAGAGACCAAAACAATTGAAGCAGGGAATAGGGAACATAAGAGCACAAAAACAAAGAAAATTAATGTAGAAGAGAAAGGAACAGTAGTAAATTTGAACGTAAATGCCAAGAGAATCGACACAAAAGGAGAGTTGACGAAGTGGAAAAAAAACGCAGAACAAACGGAGGATGAATACTACAAGAACCTAGAGCGGGACATGGAGAATCGCCGAGAGAGGATCCGAGACGTGTGCAAGAGATACGGTCTGGGTCCTCACGCTTCACCGAACACTTCCTCCACCACCATCAAGCACCCTCCCACACCCAATTATGACATCTTTTACATTGACAGGTAAGTTTTAGTTAAGGGGAGACTGGCCGTTTGTTTGGCCTATTAATTAATTTATTCATATATATTTTTAGTTTCCTCCCTAGACCTCCATCAAGCTTAGAAAAATAACACCCCTAGACCCCCCTTCAAGATAAATTTGTACATTTTTCGGTAGAAAAATTTCCCGGCCAAAGGCCGATTCCTCTTAAAATTGCAGGCTCACTATCGCTCGCCAGGAAAAAATCTACGCCTAAATGGCACGAAAGGTCTTAAAATTGACAACGAAATGGAGCGAAAGGTGTTAAAATCACCAAACTAATGGACCGTACTTCTTATACTGTAATCTCAAAAGTAGTGGGGCTAAACATTAGGAAGAAGGGGGTCCAGAAAAACGGTCTGCCTCCCCTTAACATACCATAGCATTGATTGACAGTTAGGCTTAGAAAAGCTATCAGTAGTCATGAGTTTGAGAATTAATGTGGGTAAAACAAAGGTATTGGTAAGTGAGAAAGTTGTTGTTCCCCAAGCTGCCTGGCCGAACAGCCCCAAGGCCCCGAGCACGGTCAAGGCCATAACCGAGCGCCCCCACAGAACCCTCCCTGCCGACCACAATAAAGTCTGGGTGACCGAAGCCGCTCCATGGCGGGGAGCTGAGGAGGGTGCGGAAACGCCCGGGAAACCAAAGCCCCACCCAGGGCCCTGTGCCCCTCAGCAATTATGAAGAGAAAGTTGAGGGGCAAGGGAAAAATGTGACGCTTTGGCTTCCAATCTTGGTAGATTGGGAGGTCAATCCACGGAATAGACGCCGTCACTCGAGATCTAGAAAATATATAAGTAAAAGGAACAGTCAGAGTAAGCTATGGGTATGGCAGAGATCGCTCAGTTCTCACTCTGATAGACCAGCCCATCACCACAGTGAGAAAGTTGAAGGGAGAAGCACATTTACAACGGTTCAGTCTGAGGGTAGGGGGCTAGGAATCCTCCTCTCCTTGTAAAATTCTCCTACTCATCGAGACAGAAAAAGGGGCGAGGGAATGCGAAAGTGGTTCCGGACCCTGAGAATTAGAGCCTTTGAATGTTGTTTCTGTCCGGGCTCTGTCTTGAGTCTTTTGCCCCCAGCAATGGGGTATGTGCCTGAGTATATACATACTGTACATACATACTGTACATACATACATACAGTCTGTGGTCTCACACCTCATCCAACGTATCCTCCATCACTATCAAACCCCCTCCCACACCCAATTATGACACCTGTATTGACAGGAAGGTTTCAGAAAAGTTGATGCCATAATAATAATTGACAGGTAAATTTACTGTACAAATAAAACACAAATTTAGACCAAAAAGTCGGGGTTTGCTCTATCTACGAATAATAATTTTAAGTCATCAAAAATCTGGGTGATACCAAGCACCAATATAATTAATAACTACTGTTCTCTTGTGCACTAAGCGTATTTGGGTCTCCATACATCTGTGTTATCAAAAACACAAGCACCTCCCCTGTCAACCCAAGAACACACACATACACACACACTATAGTACATTTGAAGTATGGTATAGACGTAAAGAGATGGACAGCTAAACATTGGCAGATAATATTCATTAGATACTTTTTTCCATTTAGTTTCTACTAATTTTGATTAAATAAAAGGCAGTTTAATTAATAACGTATGAAATGTATGCCTATTTTTCGATAATTTAAGCTTTGTTTCATTTGCTAGTGTAGGTGGATGGTAAACACTATACAGTAGTTAATAAAACAATACCAATAATTTTGATATGGCACATTGTACTCCCGCCATT
The DNA here is from genome assembly GCA_032716605.1 of Paralithodes platypus. NCBI lineage: Eukaryota > Metazoa > Arthropoda > Malacostraca > Decapoda > Lithodidae > Paralithodes > Paralithodes platypus. The sequence goes on from CM064545.1 coordinate 30,010,598, forward strand.
GCAAACGACGCCAGTGGCCTTCAACGTATAGTAATGCTGATATTGTATACCGTAACCATTTATTATGCTGTACTTCATTGCTCAATGATCAATTCCACATCAATTATCAAACCCAGTAACTAGTTGGATTGGTAAAAACTAGGCGTGAGGAAGAATATAAAGATATTAATATGAAAAACAAACAGGGTGGACCGTGGAGATCTTTAGCAACTAAAGGCCCGTATCAGCTGATGATCGAAAGAGACGGTGTATGCTACTGATACAGGTACGATACTCTGTTTTTCATGTGCAAGAAAGATTTCAGTGTTCATTGAATTATATTATCCAGCGTTATATCTTTCATTTTTGATGGCTTTAGCGTATTCAGGGGTCTGCTTATGTTCGAGAGAAAGACATTATAGGTCTTATTTGGCAGAAACTAAAGGCTGATGGAGCTTATTAGCTTTATGGCACCTGATGTTACTTGGACATACAGATTGGAAGCCAAAGCGTCATATTTTTGTTTCCTTTGCCCCTCAGCTTTCTCTTCATAATTGCTGAGCGGCACAGGGCCCTGGGCTTTGGTTTCCCGGGTGTTTCTGTCGCCCTCCTCAGCTCCCCACCATGGAGTGGCTTCGGTCACCCAAGCTTTATTGTGGTCGGCAGGGAGGGTTATGTGGGGGCGCTCGGTTATGGCCTTGGCCTTGCTCGGGGCCTTGGGGCTGTTCGGCCAGGCAGCTTGGGGAAAAACAACAACAACAACTTGGACATACAGTAGCCTACTACATTTATCCTTATCACATTTACATTATGGTAATACCAAGATCTCAGCATGCTCACTTTTGCCCTTCAGCATAGTTGACTCAGCCTCCTTGATAACTGTTTTGAGGCACACATATGCAGAGCCCTATTTACAAGGGTGTAGTCCTGTAAAATGTGAAGGTTTGGTAACAAAAATCAAGAATATGATAAGGTAAAATGTGGACTTTTCCTGTCATATGTTCTGTATGAAATTTTTACTTACCATTTTCCTCAGGCCTGATGGACTAGCATGGTGTCCCATCTACAAGGCTGCTTCAACTTCTTGGCTGTACACCTTCCTCACACTGGCAGGTCTGTCCGATTCTTACGTACAGAACACCCACGAACAAGTCTCTCATGTGGCTAGAAGGATTTGGCCAGCACTTGAATACTTTGAGGCTGAAAAGGTGAGTAAGGTGGAGTCACATTAGTACTTTTTCTGATAATTATGATTTACCAGCTTACTTTTTTATTTTAATAAGATATTTTAACCCGACCACTGAGTTCCCCAAAAGAACTCTCATAGGGCTGGCCCGACGGATTAAATCGAGATGAATAACTAATCAAGACAAGATAGATAGGGAAGGGCAGGAGGTGAACATCTCTAAGAAGGTGAAAACACTCAGACATTTCTCACTATTTCATCAGTTCAGCTGGACCACATGTGCTCCACAGCAGAACTCTTATAAGGCAGGGCCGAAGGATGAGGCAAGAACTGCTACACTGCAGCACCAACCAAGAAGTGATCAAGGGCGAAGAATGAGAGATCAAGACTAAGGGAGAAAAAAATCACAGCAAGATGCAAAAAAATGCAAATCAGGTCAGGAGCCAGCAACCTAGCCAGGCCAGGGTGGCATATGATATAGGCCGCCCGAAGGAGAACCGAATGAGACCGAATAAGAACAGAAGAGGAAAAACATAGAAAGAGGAATGAAAAACTACACAAAATTAGTCAAGCCGACGACGAAAGCTCGAGGGGAGGGGTAAATAACCGTAACCCGCCCCCATCAAGCTCCAGTCGCCGGCCCCGAAGCCCCCGAACCGCGACAAGGAGCTTAGTATTAGAGGGTTAACAGCTTACTGGTGAAGTTGTTAGTGTCTTGGGGTTCCACTAATGTGGCCCAGGAATGTATTTCACTCGGCTTCTGGAATTTTTTTCACATTACTTCAGGTTGTTATTGTCTCCCTTGAGTAATGGGATGGGTGTTGAGTCGGCCTATAAATCTTCCTGCTGATAAAGTCATTGCCTGGTTCAGTGGCCTGGTTAAACTATTGTATTGCCACTACATAGCATGGCTGACCCAATGCCTTGACCTGGGTGATTGTTCACATGGGTCATAGCAGGGTCATAGCACTTGCACTGTTCTACATCATTAACATTCCTGTGGGACAGCTAAGCCTTTAACCCCAGAAGGGTGGATATTTTGACAAATTTCAAAATCATTAACCAATTTGTTCTCTCTAAAGGAAGGGATTAGAGGAAAAACTAAGTAGGATATGATCAAGTCCTATTCTCAGCTGTAAATAGACACCACAATATCTTTCTAAATTTTTCTTCATCATCTGTGGCAACAAGTTAAATTTAGGTATTTTCAGACCTCAAGGCATTCCAATATACCCAAGGTAGGCATTTTTGTTGTCTATGTGGATGAGGGAGACAAAAGGCAAAACTGCCTGTGACGAGTGGCTCCCCCAGAGTTGAAAGAGTGACAGGGCCAAAATCAAGGAACCTTTGAGCCAAAATGTCTGGACACACAAATTTTGAAGCAATTTAAGTCATAGGATGAGGGAAAGATAGATTCGGGGAGAGAGTTCCAGAGCTTAGCTGTTGAATAGAAGAAAGATTGGGAGTATCGTTTCACTCTTGAGTTAGAGAGTTGCACAGAGTAGGGATGGGATTGTGTTGCAAGACCGTTACTACATACCCTACGTAGAGGAGGTGGTATTACGGGTACTAAGTACCCTACATAGAGGAGGTGGTATATACATGTGATTGTATCCTAAATTCATTAACCCTTGGGATCCGGGGGGGGCTCATATGAATTTTGGTAAAATCAACTTCATAATAATATTCAGTAGCTACTGATTGAGACCACCTAGAGCAGTCAATGTTTTTGCAAATTGTAGAACTTTTTGTTGTCTGTAAAATGCCGTAGAGATGACGTCGCTATAACGCGTGGTTGCCGAGTTCTGATGATTATAGCGGCGATTTTTATGAGCGCATTTTGCCTCATATGAGGCCTCCCGGATTCCGAGGGTTAAGTTGTTTTTTACTTTGCATACATTTTTGTATTTTGTTAAAATAGAATTATTCAAAAACATTGATGTGCTTTTGTACTTTATCAAATTGTATAACTGTCTAATTTATATAAAGTAATTTATCAGTGTCTATTTCTCTTTCACTAAGCACAATTTGCATCTTCCTATACATATTTTGATTGCGATTCCTGATTGCACTTCGTACTAGTTAGCCTCGATACAGTACATCAACACATTTGCTACTGGGGTGGCGTGGGAAACCAACCTACTCTCTCGTGTAGTGGTGTACAGTTACTGTATGTGGATATTATAAGTTTGTTATTTTCAAAGTTTAATATCCGATAAATTTAAAAACATTTGTCCACATATAAATTTTGTTTAGTGTGTTGTCGTTTTGATAGTTTTTAATTTTAATGAGTTTGTTATATTAATTTGAACAGTAACTTTTGAGTTTGTTTTCAAGTTTTAAACTTTGATACACTGGGAGAGCTCTGAGGAACACTGATTATTGTAGTAGAGATAGAATAGCGAGAGAGATGCAACATTGCGGCGAAGAGAGAGAGATTGCAGAGAGTCGGTGAGAGGACAGGAGTTAATGATACTAAAGGCTTTTCTTTCCACTTTGTCTAGAAGTGTGAACAATACTCAATACAAGGACACACTGTGCCCCTGTACAGAGCAAGAAGCTGAGCAGGGGTAAAGAACCCCTTGAGGCGGTTGAGCACTCCCAACTTCTGGGAGGCCGCCTGAAGCTCTCCCTATGACTAAGAGGGAGATTATATAGTACTTGTGTTAGAATTGTGATGGTATAGGTGGTATATGCTAGGGAAACCTGGCCAGTCAAGATAGAAGATATTAGTAGGATGGAATAAAATAAAATTAGAATGGTGAGATAGATATGTGGGTCTGCTATGAGAGACAAGAACCCCCAGGCCGATCCAGTGTGGAACTCAGAGGGCACTTAAGGATTGTGAGTATTAGTGAAGAGATGCATAGGAATAGGCTTAGATGGTATGGACATGTGGAAAGGATTGATGAGAACAATGAGGTTAAGAAAAGGAAGTCTATAAACATGAGGGAGTCGCAAGGAAAGGTAGACCAAGAAAGGCGTGGGATCAGATAGTACAAACTGATCTCGCAACCAAAGGACTGACTAAGAGGGAGGCCAGAAACCGAGCTGCCTGGAGCGCTGCCATAAGGTGAACAAAAAGACTGACCTACATATGTATAGATCATAGTCTTTAAAGTATGTATGTAGAAGTCATGGTTTTCATAATTGTTTGGTAAGAAGTAAAATTTGTCAAAGATTTGGATAAGTTTGAACATGGCTAATGATTTTAAATGAGGCAAGAACTCAAGATAGTCATATCACAGCTCTAGACTAACTTAAAGAGATATACTAATTTTGATTTGTGTACGTGTGTTCTATCATAATTATACACTCTTTCAATCTTCATCTTTTCACAAGTAAAAACCTAGTACTGTATATGCTCCCTTTGCAGGCCATGAACACGTGTCTCAAGTTCCTGGTAGTCCGTCATCCATTTGAGCGCCTGGTGTCTGCTTTCCGAGACAAGCTGGAGAACACTAACATTGGGCAGGAACACGGCGTCGAACACTTCTACAAAAAGTACGGGAAAGAAATTGTGGCCTTGTACCGACCAGGGGGCAAGAACGGAGCATTACCGTCGAACCGCTACTCACAGGACATGGACGATCCGCAAATACCCAAACCGAAGGGCATTGAACCAACCTTCCCAGAGTTTGTTAAGTACCTGATTGATACAGAACTGGTTTACTATGCCGACGACCACTGGATGCCATACTATCTTCACTGCACACCTTGTATGGTTGACTATGACATCATTGCTAAGTTCGAAACTTTGGAGCGAGACCAGAATTATATCATCTCTACAGCGGGGCTGCAGCAGAAGGTGAAGCCCTTTTGGAAGCACCTCACAAAGGGAAAGAAGACAGTCGACATGGTGAAGAAGTACTTTGCCACCATCACCAAAGCCGAGCTTCTTAAGCTCTTTGGCAAATTTAAGGTAGACTTCGAGCTCTTTGGGTACTCCATAGCCGAGTACCTTGATTATGTTATGCCTGAAGGATGAATAGTGAATGATTGAATGAGCATTTAAGGCAACTTCTTATAAAGTGGTTGGAGTACAGATATGCTACATCCACGAACAAAAGCGGTGTCTCACCTTCAAAATTTTAAATTGATATTCCGCTAATGGTTAAAAGCAAAAATGCTCCTGAACCACACTGACCAAGCCTTAAATATAGAGACTTTGATTATGTCGGTTAAGGATGTTCTTTCACTTAAAGCTAGTGGTGAACATAATTGAAATTTTGGAGGTTGGATGACCATGACAGAGGGAATGTAGCCTGACCAGTTCAATTCAACTGAGTCCTGCATAGGGCTGGTATTGGGTGTGCTGCATGGTTTTCCTAAGTTTCGCACAAACTGATAGCGTAAGATTGATATTACAGTACTGTATATGTAAATATATTATATATTACTTTGGTGAAGGTGTTGGGGCAAGCCGTTGCTAGGGCCTGATCGTGGACTTTTTTAGCTTGTGCTGGGTTATTGGTATTCCAAATGGCAAAAAAGTCAGTATGTGAGCGAAAGAGTGTAAGACTGTCCTTTCTATTTTGCTTTTTCTGTTTTTTGTTTTTGTTTTTTTTTGTTTTTTTTTCTGTTCTTGGCATTTTGTATGTTTGTTAGGCATCTCGACAAGCTGGAAGGGTCTTTTAGTATTAAAAATATGTGCCTTGAGAAGGATATGGATAAGGGGCAAAGTTTTCTGTTCTTGTATTTTTCAATAAAAAAGTGAAGTTGATAGTCTCAAGGTAGGGTGAAAAGGGATATTTACACCACGGGGTAATTCTGCCTCGACAACAATACAGTAATACCAATTAAAAAAAACATAGTTCCGACACTATTGCATGGATTCGACTGCTGTTGGGCTTAGGTTGTAGAGGAATGCCGACCTGACAAGGCCATATGAGGTTTTGATACATTGTGCAAACAAATGGCTTTTGAGAAATTTAATTGTTTACCAAATATATTTGAAAAGAAACAAACGCGGCAATATGAATGGTAATTAGGCAGCACGTAATAAGGGAAGTTAGCCACCACATTCTACTGGGCGAAAAACTTCACATAGCGACTTCTGGTTTTCACCATTCTCCAGAAGGCTTTCAAAGGAAGATTAGAGCTTGATTTACAATTTAGTAGATGTCTGTAACCCTTTCCATTTTCGAGAACGATCGAGTGAAATGACCGCGACAAAATTTCCCCGTCACTCTGGGTAATTTCGCCTCGAGGTACGTATGTTAAACAATTCTGTGGCGTGGCCCAAATTATTATTTTTTTTTTACAAAATTATTACCTGTATAGGTATCTTAAGCAGAAGACCTGAATGTATAGATAAAGCAAAAACTAAAAATATATAATAATGATAATTGATATTCCATATCCATTGACCAAAAACCACTATTTGTGTCAAATTCACCCCATTATATCCTTCTGGTTATTATATTCGATGACAACTCCCATGTGTGAATAATAGGCATAATTGGGCAAGAATTGAAAATAGTTAACTTTAGTAAGTACAGTATAATTTTGACTTCGTAGATACAACTACAGTATAGTGGCATATATGGTAGTTTATCTATAACTAATGGTAATTTTTGTATAATTCTACTGCAGTAGGCCTATCTAAACAAGTCACAAAAACACTGATCATGAATAAAAGGTGTGAGGAAATTAATGAATAGGAGAAATTAATCGACAGTTTTGCAAATGAATCTCTTAACTTAATATGAAGCGCTTGAGCATTTACAGGATTAATCAGTTGACATGGAGAGGTGCTTTATATACTGAATATAAAGAAATAATTATGATCTATTCATAGAACCAAAACTTAATTGATCAGGGAAAGTAAGGTGACTGTTTACTACACATATGTGCGAGTATCACCCTAGTATAATACTGTGAGGTTAACAATATGGCCGCTGATATTATGATAAATGATATGCATTATGAATTTGTCTAAATAGTTGTCTTAGCAAGTGCCTTTCATACTTTACTGCTTTACAAATGCATTTTTAAACTTTGGCATAGTTTTTAGTGTCAAATATTTTATATATAGTGTGTACATGTACTTAATAGAGTACAGTATTATGTTTTTTGCTATGAAGTATGAAATAGTATTACTGTACATATTTTGTTGTGGTCATCCTATCCAAACAGATGATCATAATTGTTTTAATCTTTATTATATTTTAACTTTTCACTCCTCTCAAACTGGTAAGCAAATACAGTAAAAGTCTGTTAATCCGACGACCGATGATTCGAATCTCCCAATAGTCCGAATTTTTCAATTTGAGGCCAAATCCGAATTCACCCGATGGTCCGAATTTCAAGAAGTCCCAAAGTCCCCTTTTTGAGGCATTAGGCCACTCAAATGACACATAATGGAGCACACACATATCATATGTTCATGAATTCACTTTAAAAGTTTACCATTGTCATTGTAGCCTATTACCTACTTCAAAACATTCAGATTAATGGTCAAAGGAAGCTACTGATATAAACGTAAACACCTTCTTCTTCTTCTTCTTCCACATCGTCTGCTAGAGAGTTTGTTTTGCTCTTGAACGCATCCTTGGGACGCTCCGATGCGCTACTGGCTTGCACCGCATTTTCTGCAAGCGCATTCAGTCTTGAGCTTGAAAACGCACCTTTGGACGTATTAGTCTTGAGCTTGAAAACGCACCTTTGGACGTTCCGATACGCTACTATTTATAGTTCAGTGATCGGAGCGTCCCAAGGGTGCTTTCAAGACAACAAGACAAGGGTGCTTTCAATACAATATAATATAACAGAGCACGTCACAAAAGGAAAATCACAAAATTAAAATTACAAGAACCTCTCAGGGAAGTGCCGTTGTTAAGGCATTACTTCCCGAACCACATCTGATCTTCAAGTGCAAGACAAACTCGCTAGTAGACGGAAGAAGAAGAAGACGTTTATATCAGCAGATTAATCTGAATGTTTTGAAGTAGGTAATAGGCTACAATGACAATGGTAAACTTTTGAAGTGATTTCATGAACATATGATATGTGTGTGTGCACCATTGTGTCATTTGGGTGGCCTAATGTCTCAATGTTTTCGTCATACACAGGTTCATAGGGGTAAAGTCCGATAATCCGAAAAATCCACTAATCCGAACGAGGGCCGGTCCGCTGCCCTTCGGATTAACAGAAGTTTACTGTACTATAATCATAAAGATGTGAACAACCTTGAAGTTCTTGCCTAAGTCTTCCGTCTACTACAATTTGATCTAGAGCGGAGTTTCTTGCCAAACTTTGTTAAACAACACCTGTAGTCTACATATTTATGACAAGTAATGAAATTATGACCCCTAGCCTCTTATAACTCAGGAAGGACTGGAGTAAAAGTTATAAATCTCTACAAATATTAGCTTAATTGGTGGTGGGGATGCAAACCATCTACATTCTATGTTAGTCAGAGAATGCATCTTTACTGGGAAGTGACCATTATAAACTCTCCAGGATCATGTCAAAGTGGTTGACAATATAGCCCGGAGTGCCAATAATTAAATACGGCCCTGTATTTGGGAGCAGTATTCTGCTCCCAACACTCCAACATGGATCCTAGAGATAGCAAAAAGTGGTGCTGAAACCAGGAACTCCCACATACTGTGCCCTGTTGCAGTTGGGGAATACCCTGTCGGTTTCCACAACCATATCTGAGTGACAGAGATCACACGTGCATGCATGCTGCTATAAGAGAGATGAAGTGTAGGGGATATAGGTTGTAGTGGAAGATTTTCTTAGGTAGCTATGAGATAGATGATGTGTAGAGGATAATAGGTAGTAGTGGAAGATATTCTTAGGTAGCTATGAGATTAATGAAGTGTAGGAGATATAGGTTGTAGTGGGAGATGTTTATAGTGTAGGTAAGAACTAATAGGGATGTAGGGAAGAAGGGTCTGCCTCGTATGAGCCAGTAGGCATTTTGCAGATTTACGTTTTTCTTATGTTCTTATGGTTATGTGTACAGTATAAGCCTTTTAAATTGATAATTTATTTTTCTTGTGGATTTTGAGCAGATCCTCTAACATGTATTCCTCGCCTGGTTTACTTGAGAGGTAGTCTTGCCTTGGAAACTGACCATGCAAGGATTACATTTATTGTTAGGATTGTATCAACATTGTCAAAGAGTTGATGATTTATCGTAAAAACAATATGTATGTGCAAGTCCTTCTTGAGTTACGAGAGGTTAGGGGTCAGGATATATAGACTTGTCATAATGAAATGGCTATAGTAATCTTGCACTTAAGGGGAGATAGGTTGCTTTTCTGATCCCCCTTCTTCCTCATGTTTAGCCCCATTAGTTTCAGATTTTAAGACGTCCGCCCCATTAGTTTGTTGATTTTAAAACCTTTCGTCCCATTTCTATATCAATATCAAGACCTTTCGTGCCATTTAGGCATCAATTTTTTCCTGGCGAGTGATGGTGAGCCTGTAATTTTAAGAGAAATCGGCCTTCGGCCGGGACATTTTTCTATCGAAAAATTTACTAATGTATCTTAACCCTTCCCCCCCAGGGGCCCCCTCCTAAGGACAGTGTCAGGTACCCGGGCGATTTGGCCGAAAAACGTCTAGGCGTAGGGTACCGTATCTTTGTTATTTTAACTGCTAGAAATTTCCCACGCATCTCTTAACGTAGTGCCGTTTCCAATCTGTAGACTGGCATTGAGTAGAGCTCTGTAAGTCAACTGGTTCAGTTGTGATGACGATTTCCGTGGAGCGAATTTTTCTGCGATGTTGACAATATCGGAGCTTTTCAGACACTAATTTCGTCATACCATACAACAACATTGATCCGACGTCTCCTTCTTGTTTTCGGAGGTGCGGTGACGCAATGACCGGCTTTGTTTACATGCGTCGGATGCACGGCGTTCAGACCAAGCTGAATAGGCTTTCAAGCTTACTGCCTGTTATAAGGACACCCGGGGTCCTGCCCATCTGCCGCGGTGTCCTTATAAAAGGACAGCCGGGCTGGAAGGGTTAAAGGGGGTCTAGGGTGGTGTCCTGGGTTCCAATCCTAGGAAAATCACATGCTTTCATTAATTTGATTTGGGGTGTTATTGGTGTTAATAATGATATTAAAAATAATATCTATAAAAAGGCAAAGATCTAAAACATATGGTGACCTGATATGAGCATTATCGGTAAGTGTAGAAATTTAGAAATTAGACTGATATATTAGTATGGTTTGTATATAACAGAATATATATTGACTAGATATAGATATATTGTTAAGTATTAACCCTTTCACGCATTTATGACGCAGAGGTTGCCAGATTAGCAATAAGAAATAGAGTTCTCTCACTCTTATAATTACCTTTCCAAAATTAGTTTTCTGCCCACAGCTAACTCAAAGACAACTGCAGAGGTTGAAGTAACTAAACTAAAGGTTTCTAAATGCCCGTGATGGTAACAAAGGCTTTAAAGTATCCCCAATAGGCTCAAAATCGCATCATATGTCGGAGAAGGTTAATAGTAGGCTTACACGGTAGTCTGGTGTGCATAATAAAGGTAGCGCCAACGAATTTGACAATAATCTTGATCCCTGACCTCTTTGTAATTCAAAAGGGCCTAGAGCATACTGGTTATAAATATCCACACCTATTTCCTGATGGAATCTTCCCAAATGATAGAAACGTCAGCCCGATTGTTTTTATTCATTTCAAATTATAAGAAGTCAAGATTATTGTCAAGTTCCCTGGCGCTACCTATAGTAGTAACTGGTAAGTGTAGTAAATTAGAGAACATTGGTATGTGGGGGTATCCATTATTCTCTCACATTAATGTGCTGCTACTTTGTATATCAGTACAAAGAGTGACAAGCATAAATATTTTTCAGTACTAATTCAGATGTGTGTGAATATATTATAATTTGTTTTGTTTTTTATGTTATGTTGTGTTGTTCCTGTTCGGGCTCTGTCTCGAGTCAGCCACCCCTAACTATGGGGTATGTGCCTGTGTATATACATACTGTACTTACTAATTCTCCAGCTGAGAGCAAGAAGAGCCAGTGTCCAGATTTGTCAAAGAATATATTTTATTTATTAAAATGTAAGAACGGGGTGTTCCATAATTTCTGGACATTGGCCCTTCTTGCAGTCAGCGGGAGAATTGTAAATTTATGAAAATGGTACAGTAGGAGGTTAAGGGGAGATTTTTTTGTTTGCTCCCTAGACCTTCATCAAGCTTAGAAAATACCCCCAAGACAAGATATTCAAGATAAATATGTACATTTTTCGGTAGAAAAATTTCCCGGTTGAAGGCGGTTTCCTCTTAAATTACAGGCTTGCTATTGCTCGCCAGGAAAAAATGGCATGAAAGATCTTAACATTTACACAAATCGGGCGAATGGTCATAAAATTGCCAAACTAATAGGGCGATAGTCTTATAATCTGAAAACTAATGGGGCTAATCGTGAGGGAGAAGGGGGTCCAAAAAGAAAGTCCTCCAGTGAAAATCTAGCCTTAGGTGTATAGCCAGGGGTAGGTGGGGCTGAAAAAGACTAGGCCAGTTTTTCAGTTGGTGGTTATTTTCAGTTTTGCTTTTACAAAAAAAAAAAAAAAAATTAGGTGTTATGTACAGTATAATACTGTACTGTAACCTACTATTACCATTGCATTATTTATTACCTATTACTGTCTTGATGGTGTAATGCTTAGCGTATTAAAGATCTGTATATGGTAACCCAGGTTCGAATCCCGGTACAATCACATGCTTTCATTAATTTCATTGGGAGAAGTGTTTGGTGTTGGGAATGTGAAATTAATAAAAATTAGATTATTACAAATTAAAAATAGCTCATCATGAACATCTGCAAATAATTAACATAATTTTAACTGTTTATTAACTGCCAAATACAATACAGTAAAAGTCCTTTAATCCGACGACCGATGATTCGAATCTCCCAATAGTCCGAATTTTTCAATTTGAGGCCAAATCCGAATTCACCCGATGGTCCGAATTTCAAGAAGTCCCTAAGTCCCCTTTTTGAGGCATTAGTCCACTCAAATGACACATAATGGAGCACACACATATATGTTCATGAATTCACTTTAAAAGTTTACCATTGTCATTGTAGCCTATTACCTACTTCAAAACATTCAGATTAATGGTCAAAGGAAGCTACTGATATAAACGTAAACACCACATCGTCTGCTGGAGACTTTGTTTTGCTCTTGAACGCATCCTTGGGACGCTCCGATGTGCTACTGGCTTGCACCGCATTTTCTGCAAGCGCATTCAGTCTTGAGCTTGAAAACGCACCTTTGGACGTTCCGATACGCTACTATTTATAGTTCAGTGATCGGAGCGTCCCAAGGGTGCTTTCAAGACAACAAGACAAGGGTGCTTTCAATACAATATAATATAACAGAGCATGTCACAAAAGGAAAATTACAAGAACCTCTCAGGGAAGTGCCGTTGTTAAGGCATTACTTCCCAAACCACATCTGATCTGATCTTCAAGAGCAAGACAAACTCGCTAGTAGACGATGCGGACATATGGTGTTTACGTTTATATCAGCAGATTCCTTTGACCATTAATCTTAATGTTTTGAAGTAGGTAATAGGCTACAATGACAATGGTAAACTTTTGAAGTGATTTCATGAACATATGATATGTGTGTGTGTCATTTGGGTGGCCTAATGCCTCAATGTTTTCGTCAGGCCATTAATACACAGGTTCATAGGGGTAAAGTCCGATAATCCGAAAAATCCACTAATCCGAACGAGGGCCGGTCCGCTGCCCTTCGGATTAACGGAAGTTTACTGTATAACTGGTTTGAAGTTACTATTTGTGGTTACAAAAGTGAAAAGTATTTTGGAAAAAATGGCCCTCAAGAAGAGTCAAAGCTCTTTAAGTTTGGTGAAGTTCAGCTTTAGCAATGTGTAATTTAATTTAATAACTTTATGGAAAGAATTGTGCTTTCAATTCAGTGTGCCTTGTTAAATAGAGGATATTCTATTTTTATAGAAACTAAGTACAGTACTGTATCACCATAGATGATATGCAGGTTTTTTATATATATTATTGAATAGTCTGGCATATTAATTATGACAAGTCTAGATATTGTGACCCCCTTAGTCTTTTAACTCTGGGAGGGATGGAACAAATATACTGTAAATTTCCTCATCTATCTACTGTTATATCTTCCCAAATGGTATAAATATCAGCTTTGCTGTAGACCTTGTTGAGTTATGTGACATTTGGGTGGGGATTTTTAGACTCCTCGTAATGAATAGACTATACTGTACAGTAGTTTTACAATCACATTATACTGTACTCTAAAACTCTATGGTCTGGTTAAACTATTTTACAAAAATATCTATCTATCTATTGCCAGATGCATTACTCCCCTTAATGGGGGTGGCCATACACAAAATGCCCCCAAGCAGACCTATCCCCTGTAAGAGAGACAACCTATGCCAGTTTACTGAAGGACTTACAGGATTGACCACTCAATTTAGGGTCCGTCCGACTCCGAGGCCTTCTATGTATCTTATTAGCACTATGTTTCTACAGTGGTGTGAGGCTAATCCATCCACTAACCTGCTTCACCCTTAGGTAAGCAGTATAGATTTGTATAAGTTTTACTCCCCTAGACAGGCTGCCGACCAAGGCTGACGAGTTGCATCCACCCGGATCCACACAGATTTTTATAAGGTTTTCTCCCCTAGATGGGTTGCTGACCAAGGCTAACGAGTCCCATCCAATAATAGTAATGTTTAATATTAGAAGTACGAGACTGTTGTACTGTGTTACTGTACTAGTTTTAAGGAAATAAATTAAGCATTTTGCTGAAACTTTTATATATTATGACTGATAATTCTATAACTAAAGAGTTTTATAAATTTATATTTTTCTAAGAGTCTCACAAAATTTTATGTGATTGAATATATTTTAGTGATATATATAATTTTATTTCAAAGAATAAAGTATATAGAAATCTAAAATACTGAATTCAATATTATTCGTATATTTTTATAAATATACAGTACTGTATATAAACAAATTACTAAATATATTTAGGGTACAAAGTATCTACAGTATAATAGATTTCTTCCATTAGGATCCACCTATTCATAGTGTGGCTGTGACGTCAGGTCACGTGACAATAATAAACAAACCAGTACCTGGCCCTTTGGTACGGGGCTGCTGCGCGCTTGTACACAAAGAGACTGGTCAAGTTTGTGTTGTACCAGGCTGTTTTAGCACACACGGACAAGACAATGTGCTTTTGTATTGATTTCAAACCATCAAAGATGTAAGGAAAATATATTAAGGAAACAATAACAAGTAACATAAAACAATATGATAAATAGATGATAAGACTGAATATTGAGCTCTCCTTTAACCCTCTCCGACATATGATGCAATTTTGAGCCTATTAGGGATACTTTAAAGCCTTTATTACCATTAGGGGTATTTACAAACCTTTAGTTTAGTTACTTCAACCTCTGCAGTTGTCTTTGAGTTAGCTGTGGGCAGAAAATTAATTTTGGAGAGGTAATTATAAGAGTGAGAGAACTCTATTTCTTATTGCTAATCTGGCAACCTCTGCGTCATATGAGTCTGAAGGGGTTAATATGTGTGGATGTTTGGATTATTATGAACATATCTTAAGTAATTTTACTCATATATATAGGCCTAGTTCATTCATAAAACTACAGATGTATACAGTATCTATCAGACGGCAACTGTCAATAAGAGTAAAGTTTTGTTATTATTTTGTATATAAAGCGCAAAGCTCTTTATCATCCATCGCCGTCTGGAAACTGTCTAATATCTTCTCGTCCTGTATAAGGACTAGGCTTAACAATTATCTGTACTGATATTTATTGTCTCATTTTACACAATATGTTTGTATACACATTTATGTTTATCGATATATTAGGGAGGTAACCGCAATTCACGGCAAAGCGTATACCATTAGCCTAAACTAGATTACCGTATCCTATGCAAAGCCAACTGAAAACAAAAGATTAATAGGACACCAACAATCTATTAACCACATTAATGATGTATATGAAATGTCTGTTATGGTGGATGGGTGAGGGTAGGGGAGATTTTTCATGCGTTTTCGACCATTCCATTCTTACACAAGATATGTTTATATCAATCTATTTTACCTTCCATAATGAGAGACAATACGATTCATCACAAAGTGTAGCCTACCAGCTGATATATAACAAACTTATATATTATATACTAAATGAAGAGACAAGGAATAATCATGTGTCTTTAGACCTCTTCATATAGATTAAAATGTATACATATACAGTACAAGTAGGCTATATCGTTTGCTTCAACAGACAAATTCCATGATAAATAGCATAAGGAACAAAGCACAATGTAAGGCATTGATCTTGGTACAATGGCAAAGCTGCTAGATGTAAAGTAAGTACCGGTAATAAAACGAAACATATGAAAAGAGTTGATTAGGCTATGCCCAACATTACCGGTATCTATCAACTGAAAATATACATATTTTATAATCTATATTTTATTAATTTCACCCCAGCATACTGTATGCCAATTTTGTGAATAGATCATTTATATAATATGCTTACGTGTCGGATAAATTGCGTCGATATATGCAGGGAAATTTAGACTAAATTAAGTAGTCTCGTTGGCAATATAAGCAAAATCCATCATAGTTTTACCATTTTAATGCAGCAAAATTATATAGATCTGAACTTGGCTCTTTTACCAACCATTGGCGTGCAACAATATCAAACCCACCAAACCTACCTAAGAATTAACTTAACTAACGGTTTATTTGAGGAGGTTTAAGCAAAGTCCATTGTATAAATATATGTTACCTTCCATAATAGGAGAATATACGATTTATCATGAAGTTTGTCGGTTGAAGCAAAACTATATACCTGGTACCGGTACCGTTTATGGACATACCTTACCTACATTATGATCCATGTGGATTGGTCTAAAATTCTGGTCATAGTTTATGATAAGTGCGTTTCATCTCCGCAGGTAGGCTACACTTCGTGATGAATCATATGTTATCTAACAGTGGAAGGTAAATGGATAAATAGATTGTGCAAAGAATCGATATAAACAGCTTTGTAAGGATGGAATGGTCGAAAACACAGGAACAATTTCCTTTATTTAAACTCATCCACCCACACAAACACTACCTTGTGTAAAATTCATCAATTTACAGTTAGTATTTTTAAGTGTAGCCCATATATAAGGTGATATTTGGTGTAGGTTTTAACTTTTGAACTTGTTTGACATCAAATGTTGATTAAAATCCAAACTCGATCGGTTATATTTTGTCAACTCGGGTATTTCTATGGTTGCGGGATTTTTGCGGGTAGAGGGTATTCCTGGTTTCCTGGGCGTTTCCGCACCCTTCTCAGCTCCCCGCCATGGAGTGGCTTCGGTCACCCAGGTTTTATTGTGGTCGGCAGTGAGGGTTCTGTGGGGGCGCACGGTTATGGCCTTGGCCTGCTCGGGGCCTTGGGGCTGTTCGGCCAGGCAGCTTGGGGAACAACAACAACAACAACAATAAGCTAAATACATCGGAGGTTTGACCATATTAATTAACTAAACCTGTATTATGCATCACTGAAATTATAAGTAGGCCTAGTCTATGTACCGGTAGATTGTTTTACGTGCCTTTAACCCCTTCTGTACCGGTGATGTACTTTTCATTATATTCTGGCCACTATTAGACGATTCTGTACAGCTTAGGAAGGACGTCTACTCATTACAAGGCTACAGCCTATCTCAATTAATCCTTTTAGATATCATATATCCTTCCCAAGCTTAAACAAAATTGTCTAAATGTAGCTGAAATCAAATACAAAAAGACGTTACCGGTAAAGAAGGGGTTAATATTCTGTTTTCAAAGATTTCTGTACGGTATTCATGCGCAGTTCTGCTGTTGTAACAAGGCTTATAATCTTAATAGTACTGTATATCTAATTTCCAAAACTTAGACATTATTTGATCTCTCTCTCTCTCTATATATAATATATATTGGGAGGTTTGACGTACCTCCCAACCTACCAAATATGAAAACCTACTATTTGGTAGTAGTCTTGGAAAATCCAACGTCAAGGCTATTAACCTAATTGCAATGACGACTTGTCTATTTTGACTGCTATGTCGTCATTCCAACCGCGGTTAAAAAGAAAACGTCTAGAGTCTACTCCTTATCTTGCTCTAGGAGACGTTGTACATTAACCAAAACTACTACCGAAGGTGAAAAAAGCATAGAAGAGAAGAAAAAGGGGTTTACCTTAGTTACCGCTTAAGGCCCATCCCGTGTTCCGTCATGTGCAGATCCCTGTCGAACGTGCGCATGAGCAACCCTCTCTTGTCATCACATCTCACGTCAGCAGAAGAACGCGGATGGGCAGGGGTCTGGCGTGAGGGAGGGTATTATGTACGTTGGATTTTCCAAGACTACTACCAAATAGTAGGTTTTCCTATTTGGTAGGTTGGGAGGTACGTCAAACCTCCCAATTTGTTAGTAGTCTTGGCAAATCCAACGTCAAGGCTGCATAACAAATAGGAGGAGGACATCCAAGCCCAACCTACCAAAAAAAACAATGCATAAAACAAAATTATGAATGACAAAGACACAATTTAAACGAGAGTTTAATAAAAGAGTGAAAAACTGAGGAGTAGCTAAAAAGAACAGTTTTAACACATGCCCGTCATTCATAGTAATGCAAAAACATAGACTTGTCTTAAACCAAAAAGGTACTGTACCCAAAATCCCTTTTCTTCCAAAACCAACAAAAACACTGAACACAAGAACAAAACACAATTTTCAATGTGGCAAAAACACTTATGTACTGGAACAATACATAATCCCAAACTTGCAATCCAGTGTTGCAAACCCGTATACCCCCCCCCCCCCCTTTGTCAAATAAAACAAAGGAAAAGAACGAGGGACAAGGGGGTAAGACCAGGGATCTTCGCCAGAGCACCAGGAAACACGACCCCCGAGAGCAACCACCGGCCGAGGGGGTCGAACACTGGACACGGAGAGGTAGGAGGAGATGAAGGAATTGATAGAAGACCACAAAACCGCTGAGGCGATGGCAGGTAAGGATCGACGTGGCAGGAACCGGAAGGAGGCAGCAAAGGATCTGACACCGTGCGCAGAACCCCTACAAACAGGGTGACGGGCACGAACGGTCCGACAAACGTGGCGGCCCATCCGCACCTGCGAGAGCCTCCCACCTGTCCGAGGAGACACCCACACAGCAGTACCCGAAGGCGGCGCCACAGATGCAACAGAGGAGTGCAAGGCTGACACTGGGCACAACACATGGCGAGGATGCCCACGCCGTAAAGCCTGGACGGCGAAAGGCTGGAAAACGGGGGCCTCCCTCCCATGCGTGGTAACAAAAGGAGGGGAGGAGGCGAACGAGACGCCATGCAAGGACGGGGAGAATCGCACACAGTCCCGGGGCCGTGACAATGCCGTAGTGCAGACACCCGATCCCCAGTGGCCAGAGCGACAAGGAAGAGTGGATGCCCGAGCAACGGAACCGGCGTAGCGGCCCTTGTATACGTGGTGAAGCCAGAAGGACCAGAGCCCGCCCCAGATCCCACTGTGGAGGGACCTGGCGCGGAGGCGGTCGATCCCGGAAGGCAGCCGGCAGGAAGGAATCCAGCTCCTGCGGCGGAACGACCAGCCCAGTGACGGACCCAAAGACCCCCCGGACGGCAGACAAGTGGGTACGTATAGCGTCGACTTGAAAGCAACGTGTACGGAAGAGGTGAAACAAGGAGCGTAGGACGAGGGAAGGAGAGCCAACTGGCAGGCGAGTGTCCTGTAGCCACCTAGTAAAAGACCTCCAGCGGGACCCGTAAGTCCCCCAAGGAGAAGACGGCCAGGAACGCTGCAGGAAGTCAGTCAGGGCCTGGCCGGGGACCGGGAGCCACCGTGCCTCATGAACAAGCACGATGCGAAGGCCAACGAGGTCCGCAGGTCCCCAACCTAGCTCAAGTGGAAGCCGGAGACAGGTAGAGGGACCGGACTCGGGCACCACCGTGGCAACCGGGCGTACCAAGCCCGTGCCGGCCACAGAGGCGCGAGGAGCCAGACGCAGCCTCGCGAGGACTAGGCACATCAACAGCGCGTCTGGTGGCGGAAAGATGTATATCGACCGCCACCTGTACCAGGCTACCATGAAAGCGTCCGGACCCCCCCCCCCTCCCCGGAGCGCGAGGCCGGAGGGAGAGGTCCAGAGGCAACTGGCGCGGCACCCCCGATGCGAACAAGGCGACCTCCGGAACACCTCAGGAAGCCGCGAGGTCGGCGAACACAGTCCGGTGCTTCGCCCATTCTACAAGAACGCCCTGCCCTCTCGACAGGGCGGCCGCCCACAGGGTGGCAGGCCCGGGCAGGGAGGAGGCATGCAAGGAGA
This sequence comes from Paralithodes platypus, assembly GCA_032716605.1. Classification (NCBI taxonomy): domain Eukaryota; kingdom Metazoa; phylum Arthropoda; class Malacostraca; order Decapoda; family Lithodidae; genus Paralithodes; species Paralithodes platypus. Next base: position 30,030,177 of record CM064545.1, read on the forward strand.
AGGGGCGTCGGTCCGCGAGGAAGAACAACTCCACCGAGACCCCCAATAGAGTCAACGACCTGGAGGACCCCCGCATGAGGAAACAGTGGACAGCTGTCTGAGCGTCCATCCCGAAGGCCACCGACTGTCCCCGAAGGGCCAGCGCGTGGTCCCTCAGGAGGAACAAAGGAACCAACAGGTCGAGGGCATAGACGGGTAAGGGGCGTGAGTCCCACCCATCTGCCGGGAAGTCGACGGCCCAGGTCTGATGGGTAACCCCACCCGACCTCGCTCGACGCATCGGTGTCTACCCAGATCGTCGGCGGGGGGGCAGGCCAGGGCACAGCCGCAGAGAGCGTGCCCCGAGCAACCCAGTGTCCGAAGTGTCTGCGAATGGTACGCGGGAGCGGCAGGAGCCGATCCATAGGGGTCAACGGAAACACCTCGGAGCCCATGAGGAGTAGGCGGCGTAGCCTGAGGCCCCCTAAGGGAATGGGCAGAGCGGCCCAATGCAGCGAACCCACTAACGAGTCCCAGAGCCACCCCGGGAGGGAGACCGAGTGCAACACGGCGAAGACCCTCCGCCGAAGGTGCACCGTGTCCGGCAGACCCTGGGTCACCGGAGCGCCGGACAAAACCCATGCGAGACCGACCCATGGCACGACACGCGACGGGGTCAAGCGTGACTTGGGAACATCGATGGGGAACCCTAACTGTGCGACGTGGCGAACGACAGTGAGGGCGTCGCGTACGCACAGTCCGAGGGCTTCGGAAACTATCAACCAATCGGCCAAGGAAAACAGGAGCTGGAGCCCGCTCCTGAGGAGAGGACCCAGAGCCTGTCCCACCAGTGCGGAGAAGATCCGCGGCGTGATGTGGAGACCGAAGGGAAGGCCGGCGAACAGGAACACACGATCGGAAGTCCGAACGGCCAAGAATCGCTGGAATCGAGGATGGAGAGGAACGAGCCAAGACGCATCCTGGAGGGCCAGCGACACGACCCACGACAGAGGGCGCAGGGCCAGGCGTACCTGGGGTACCGGCAGCATCCAAAACCGTGTGTGCACGAAGCGCCTGGTGAGGGCCGACAGAGCCACCACCGGGCGCATCGCGTCGCAGTTCGACTTCGGTACCAGAAATACACGGGAGAGGAAAACCGGGTGACCGGCGGTCAACTCCCTCGACGATACCCAGCTCGTGCATGGATGTGAACACGTGGGCCACCTCTGAAGAGATGGGCCGGCGTCGGTGACAAGAGCGGAGAGGGGGTCTGGACGTCCACCTCCAGGTTAGACCCCTCCGCGCAATCCGCCGCCCCCAACGTCCCTCGCGGCCACCGAGGGGCGCAAGGGCGAAAACAACCCGCGGGAGCCCCCGAGAGGAGGGGAGCGACTCGGGCGGCCAGGCGAGAAGGAGAACAAGGATACCGACCCAGAGAACCTACACATTGTTTTGATGTGGAGGTACCCCCGGTACGGTCCGTGCGGGCATGAGCGCCACGTTGACCTCCTCTACCCCCCCCCCCGCCCCAACTTCGTCGAAAAGGGCGGGCCACCCCAACCCCTGGCCGTCGCGGGGCTGACCCCGGCGAAGGGCGGCCGGAAGTGGAAGGCCGGCCAGCCCCGACACGGCGGGGATGAAAAGGGGGCAAGAACAGAAGGGCGAGGCGGAACCGACGCACCGGCCCGTAACGTCCCAGTCCTGCGCCCGTGCATGGCGGCAGCACTAGCAGCAGCACCCTGAAGAGGACCGGCAGAAGGACGGGACTGAGAAGACCCCGCTCGCGACACAGCGCGTCGTAGCGTGTCGTAAGCAGGGTCCGCCGATAGAGAAGTGTAGCGGCCCCAAGCATCCCGCGCAAAAAAGCCCCGACGGAGAGAGCGTAGAGTCCAACAAACCCTGACGAATATCCAAAGGGGCTGTCCGGCAGAACGAGGACCGGACCGTCCGGCGGTGCCGAGGTGCCACGCACAAAACTGCCTTCAGCTCGGGAACCAAAGACACCGCGAGCCGAAGGGGGATCCGCCGAACGCGGCAAAAACCCTCGCGAAGAACGCCTGGCGCAGACGCCGCGATAAGCCGCAGGTGGTGAACAGAAGTCTGGAGGGAACCAAAAGACGAGAAGAAGTTCGGCAACCACCGCCGCAAGGGAAAAACCCTGTCGACAGAGGACTGAACTGGGTGAGAGAAGAACGGGGTAGCAATAGAACGAAGTTCAAGAACGGGCGCGCTGAACCAGGACCAGAACGCGCCGTCCAACCCGCCGACAGACACAAGAGGAGGCAAAAGCAGTGACGACTCCGGGGGAGGGACTGAAGGAGAGCCGGCGACGGAACGGCCGGCGAAGTCGAAGGCCGCAGCAAACCAGGCCCCCAATGGGAGAGGGTGATTGAGCAAGATGGCTAAGCCAGGCGTACCGTCGTCGCACAAACCCGTCCCATAGGAGGACAGTCCCGTCAACACAGCCAGGGACTGAACATCCTGAAGGATGTCCCGGCGGCTGAAGTATGACCAGAGCGTAGGCCTGCAGAAGGGAGGGGGACCGTAGCAGGGGTAGGTAGGGTGAGGCGCTGAGGGTGTGTCACCGCCAAGAAGCGCGATAAGAGGGAGTCTTGCATCGACTCCAAGCGCCCGTCGATGCGTGACACAAGCCACCCCTGCATAGCCGACAATCGATCCGAGAGAGGCGACCCCCCCCCCCAGAATGGTCGGCCCGCAGGGGTGAGCGCGATCCATGACACGAACCAGCAGAGTCGCGGCCCAAGGAAGGCGAGCGACCACGGTTGTGTCGTCGCTGAGGGACTTGTCCCTGAGCACGAACGCCCGAGGGGGAAACAGCACTATCCCCCTCTGCCAGCGACACGGCAGCCCCTGAGAAAGGGGACGCCGAAACCTCGCTATACCCCACCGAGCCAAGAGGAGGGGTACCCCCGTGGCGAGACGGTAAGGGAAGGTCAGGGAGAGAAGAAGGAGGAGGAGCAGGACGACGGGAGTGGGAAGGCTGGCCGGGTGAAAAGACAGCAGCAGGTGTTCTCAGGCGGTCACCCATCCAAGTACGAACCAGACCCTATGTTGCTGAACATCGCAGACCGGACGAGAAGCGGTGCAACGTGGTATGGCCATTGGCTGAAAAGAGGTCAGAAGTAGCCGCGGGGGGAAACAGAGCAAGGATCCCTGGGGCAGAGATAACAGGGCGGCCCGACACCGAGGCGGAGGAGGGAGGGACCGCCACCGCGGGACGAGACCGTGAAGGAAGAAGAGGCACCGAAGCAGGTGAAGTAGGAGGAGAAGCAACTACATCCTGGCGGACCCTCCTGGACAGTGTAGGAGGAGGGCGCAGAGGGCCAGCTGCAGCCTGAACCTCCGCGCGTGTAGAGGACAAAGGAAGAGGACGTCGTACGAGCAGGGGAAGCGGGCGGGAGGTAGTAGAGCCCCGACCCGGAGAGACCAGGGGAGGGTGCACAGGGGCAGAGCCATGACGAGGGCGATGGGCGCCGTCAAGGCGATCAGGACAACGATGGGCAGGAGAGGACGGGCGACGAGGCGAGCGAGAGCGTGGACGGAGCAGGGGATCCCCCCGACGATGTGACGACCGGCTGCGGGACCCAGGGGAGAGGGCCCGAGCAGGGAGAGGGCCAGGCGAACGGCCTTCAGTCGGGTCAAGGATACCCAGGGCGACGCGGAGCCGGGCGGCAACAAAGGCCGGGGAACGGTGGCCCACAGTCCAAAAGCGGCGGGAGACTATCACCCACACCGACTGAAGGGAAGCAGAGGCCACTGCCGCCGCCGAGGAACCAGGGCTATGGTGCACCACATCCACCAGGGCCAGACACGGGCCACACAGAGCAGGGAGGTAGGCCGTAGAGGACACACAGTGCGAGTGGCGCAAGCAGGACTTGTGGCTCACCAAGCACGGGGAGCTACAACCATGGCGAAAGCAAGGCAGCCTACCTGCACTGGAAGAACACACACCATAATCAGCACGTCGAAGGAGTAAGTGGAGAGAATGTCCAAGAAGAACCAGGGAAGGAGCACGGGGAAACAGGAACACACATGCAAACAGGGATCCGTACTCACCCCAAACCGGGAGCACAGAGGTAGGTGAGTAGGGCGGGCGAGGTGGAAGAGCACTAGCAGAACCAGCAAAGATGAAGAAAGTGTTAACCACCACTCAACATCTTACATGCAGGGCCTATAACACCAGTAAAGTGCACACACCAAATAGTATCAGGCAACAAGATGACATAAAAAAGGTCAATAGTGAAAGCCAACTATTACCGCAAATTTGCGGGCCAATGGAGGCATAACCGTACCGACACCACCCTCCCGCAATTTTGCGGGACCCCCCCTTACCTTTGGATACCTTTGGATGTGTTCGCCGCTCCTCTAGCGGCACCAGTGATCTCCGCAAATTTGCGGGGAGCCGAAACGTCCCAGAGGACCGAATCGAGCTCCCGCAAATTTGCGGGACCGGCCGAGATGGTCCGGCGCCGAAAAAAGCGAGAGGAGCGTCTAGGGAATACCAAAAAAGGCCACAAAAAATGCGTCATCTCCTTATGAACTCCAAGCAATGATGGCCATCAAGCTGAGCAGTGTCTTCCTTGAATGTATCCTGACTCAACCGGTAAAGGGAGAGGCAAGGAAGACACACCAGGGGAGAGGAGGCACATCCCCCAGGAACCACCCAACCCACAGAGATAGAGCAAAGCCCATGAGGAGAAGTGGCAGGGAGGGTGGTTTCGCACAAACAGGGGCCCCCGTGGGGTACCCCTGGATTGGGCAAAAGACTATGAAAGGATGGAGGTGAAACAGGAAGAGTAAACAAAAACCAGTAAATGAAACTGGTGAGAAAAAGGGTGGCCTAGCCGTGAGCAGATAATGTGTCAGGGGCGAAAAACCCTGTGGTGTGAAGGAGGGGCCCCCGTGGGGTACCCCTGGAGTATCACGAACCACCTGTCGCCCAGGCCCTTGAGACACAGTGAAGGACTTGAAAGGGGGGACTCGGGAATAACGCTAATAATGCGGCCGACACAAACTCTACAAACAGCACCGCCACCAACGAAATCTCAGATTGTTTACCAACGGTACACCTAGGCTATGAAAAAATGAAAACTCATAGGGGCATAGCAATTCCTGAATGAGAAAACGAGCTAGGTTAAATTAAGCTAAAAGCTAAACTATGCCCAGACTAACAGGAAAAAAGAATATGAAAAGAGAAAGAATGAAAAACATATACGAGGAACGCCAGGCGCCCCCGTACCTTCGGTAGGCTATTTCCACACGCGTCTCCATTATACACACTTAGGAGCCCATTTACGTGTGCCCTAGATCACGTAACATCTGTCTAACAAAAAAGAAGGCCAGATAAGCCGAAACGAACCTAAACAGGGTGAATTAAAGGAGCACAACAAAAGCGACTTCATTCAATGGAGCGCGTGAAAAAATTATGACAAGAGAGGGTCGCTCATGCGCACGTTCGACAGGGATCTGCACATGACGGAACACGGGATGGGCCTTAAGCGGTAACTAAGGTAAACCCCTTTTTCTTCTCTTCTATGCTTTTTTCACCTTCGGTGGTAGTTTTGGTTAATGTATAACGTCTCCTAGAGCAAGATAAGGAGTAGACGACTCTAGACGTTTTCTTTTTAACCGCGGTTGGAATGACGACATAGCAGTCAAAATAGACAAGTCGTCATTGCAATTAGGTTAATAGCCTTGACGTTGGATTTGCCAAGACTACTAACAAATATATATATATATATATATATAAAAACAATAAAAAACATACATTACAGAAAGGAAGTGAATAATGGAATGTTGGTGTCTTATAACAAACTTTTGTTTTCTGCTTCGCCTTCGCTCGCATTGTAATCATTAAAAAAATATACGGAAAACGGATAAATATCAACATACTACTGTATGGTGTAAAATTATAAAATTGACATGTAAATAATGATAATACAGTATTTAAGTTAGCCCAGTATATAAGGAGATATAGTCGGTGTTGTTCACTCTTCATACACCCTGCTTTTATCACAAGGCAGTAATAAGTCTTCCTTGTCGTAATTTCCCTCTATTTTACCCTAGGGACCCTCCCCCTTCAGAACACTAAGAATGTATGGCGATAACTCAATTTCCATAGTGTTCATGTTAGACACGGCATTACGAGCATATAAAGTAGAAACCGATTCAATCGCATAGAGTTCAACGTGTTTATTTACTTGGGAGGAGTAGCGGGCCAATGATGCCCCACGCCGTCTGGTGGAGAAATCGGAACTAACCCTGTGCACACTATGAATATGTTGTATATAATGAATACATTCTTAGCCCCCTCAGACAGGATATATTAACTTACTGACGGGTTGGCAGACCGCCCGGTATTTCCCCTACAACATTTTCTCACACTGAGGGACCTTTAGAAGTCGGAGGAATTTGGGGTTGCCACCAATCGACAGATTCTGATCTAACTTACCTAACTTACTGAGCTCAAAATGACGCAGAAGCGTAATATAACTTATTATTGAGCTATTTCACTAGGCACATATGATACATTTGGGCGGAACCGCCATATGACGCGATCGCGTCATATGAGCCAGAGAGGGTTAATAAGATACCGGTAATTATTATATTTTATTCTAGCTTTGGCCTTATTCAGATTAAAACAAAATATCTAAAAAAAATCCTTCATTAACAAGATCTTTTCTAAGCTGAACAAAGTTATCTGGTAATGTTAACACTAAAGTCAGCACCTGTCATATAATGTTTTTTTTATAATTGCCCTGCCATCACTACCATTCTTAGCTACACAGGTATTACTAAAGACATTACCGCTAATCTTAAGGGGAGATGGGCAGGTTTTATGGCCTAATAATTAATTTATTAATTTATTTTTACTTTTCCTCACAGGACCTCCCTCAAACTTAGAAAAACACCTCAAGATAGATTTGTACATTTTTCGATAGAAAAATTTCAAGGCCGAAGGCCAGTTCCTTTTGTAATTACAGGCTCACTATTGCTCGCCAGGAAAAAATCAACACCTAAATGTCACATTAGGTCTTAAAATTGACAACAAAATGGAGCTGAAGGTGTTTAAATTGCCAAACTAATGGGCTGAACGTCTTAAAATATCAAAACTAATGGGGCTAAACACGAGGGAGAAAGGGGTCCAGAAAAATTACCCATCTCGCCTTAATAACCTTAGGAGTGTGGCTTATGAGGCGTTGCGTTCATCTGTGTGCATTTATCCTGTGGAGGTGTGAGGTACCCAGCGGCTTACACAGGGCTATTGTATATTATTGAAGTTACCAGTTTACCTGCCAAGATGGGACATCACAAATGTCCACTTATTCCAGGTGCCTATCTACTGCTAGATGAACAGCGAAATTGGCTGGGAGTAGACTGCCCATCTGTCTCATCCTGCTTGGGAATCGAACTTTAATTATATTGGTTATGAGACTTATATGGTACCCATTGATCCACAGGTATAGTGGTAACTTATAGGATATGTAGCGACATACTCTCCCTAATGAAGTAGTGAATGGGGAGAGCTCTCTGGTTTTCAAGACGAGGGTTAACGCCTTTTTAGTTAGCTACTTATATCTTCCTGGCTATTTGTGCCCCCCACTGAGACCCTTCGGGGTATATAGTCTCCCCACGGCTCTAAGGTGGGGCTCACATTTAGTATCTGATAATAATAATAATAATGTACAGTATGTTGTGGTGACTTTAGTATGTTGACTAAAATGTACATTATTTCTTATAAATAGTTGGAATCTGGAGCTTGCACATAACTACTGTACTGCAATTGAGAATTTCTCTCTCTACAGTAATTCTAAGAACCGATATCAAAGATGTAAAGGGGTCCATCAGTGAATGCTCCGTAGTCTATTAAACCTCAAGGAGAAGAAAGAAAGGCATTCTGTTGATTAGAAAACTTTTGCAGTAAATCATTTGTTATTGAATACTCATTGGTATCAGACATAAGCTGTGAAGCACGTCATACTGCATGCTCTCAGTCACTGACTTGCCATTCAGAGCAGTGACTGCCCCTTAGAGAACTGTCTTGAAGTACACACAGGTTGAGTTATATAATAGATATACTGTGGTTCCTTGACTATCACTACCTGAGGGACATCTGTAGATATAAAAGCTAAACAAGTAGATATGGCCTGGGTAACTACAGCTCAGTCGCATACATTACAATGAATCACATAAATAATTACTTTCTATTTTATGGGGTTGTTGTGCTAGTTATGTAGAGCAGATTAACCAGACCACTGAGCTCCATACGGAACTCTCATAGGTCTGGCCCGAAGGATTAGATCAGATTACTGAAAGGAGCTTAAGGTGACGCAAAAAACGGACGATGGGGGAGAAGGAAAAGGGTTGTGCTATAACTGAATCATAGTAATAGTTTGTAAGTTAGCCGAAAAAGAAAGTAATGAATTATGTAAAAGCTGGAAGTACTGTAACTTGAAAATAAATCAAAATTATGTTGTAAAATATATGCTATCAAGTAGGCTAGAGTAGTTATGTTTGAAAGATGTAGATTAGAACACAATTTCTGGGCAATCTTCTATGAATCCATTTACCTTATTTTATATTTTATGAATCTATTACCTAAAACTGTTAAAATCCGTCCAAATTTATACATCTAGTGTTCAAGTGTACTATTGGTACACTTGAATACCTTAGTCACTAGCCTATTCATAAGAATTTGTGAACCCTCTTATAGTTTTCTTAATGCAATAATAACTATCTAGATTGATTATTTGATAGAACTTAATTTTCAATAAATCTATATGGTTTTGTGGTTGGTGTATAGAAAATTATATTCATAAATTAGTTTTCAAAGATATACTGTACTTCCATAATTAGAAATAGGTGAAATCCACAATATTTAGGTGAAATCCACAATATTTAAGAGTGGGCTAGAGACTATAGTATCCGAGTGTACAAATATGTGAATACAGAAAGTTAACACATTGTAACTAAGTAAAGTACAGGTCTGAGAAAGTCTATGCATGAAATGTAATTTTACCTACTGTATGTTTCCCAGAAATGTTTTGTGATATTATTGTACAGTCATGTGCAAAAGTTGTGTCCCATCTTTGCAACTTGGACTTCATTTGCCTCTTTCGAGATTTATTCAGTATATATTAACAATACTCAGGAAAACATGTTGAATAGAATATAAAGGCTATGTTATGTGAATTTGTTGTTTTTACTACCAGTCCAGTGGTCTAGTGGAGAGTGTCTTGACGTCCTACCCAGGAGTCTTGAGTTCAAGCCCCGCTCAGGCCTGAAGGCTTGGTTGGTACCATCTCCCTTGAGTAAGAAGATGGGTAGTAGTCCTTCAGTATTATAGTATGTCCACTATTGTCTCGTATATCTAGCGCTATTGAACCTCGAAGCAAAGACTAGAGAAAAAATAGCGCTTATTAAAAGACCTGAAGATTATATTGGTTTTATATTGTTTTACAGTAAACCCTCGCTATTTCGGACCTCTAAATGTCGGAAACCTGTACTTGCCGGACCGGCAACGGCCTCCCGGATCCGTACTTCCGGTTGCCGGACATTTCAGTCATTGTTCCGACAGTCTCTAACAGTGTCGGAAGATTCTCTCAGTTTTCGGAAAAATAAGGGCAAATGTCCGTCATAACCGTCCAATGTACGTCGTCTGATATCTCGTATGTTCCGAGATGTATCTGACAGTCTCGAAAGTGTCGGATGATGCGCTCCCGTCCCCAGAACCCAGAAAGGGTGAATGTCTGTCAAAACTGGGATCCGTCAGTTTGATTCCGGGACCCGGAGCGCCGGTATAAAGGCTACGCTCTGAACTGAGTCACCCGCTTGGACGAGACGCGTCAGTACGATCTAGCTGTTGCTGTGTTACACATCTCCGTGTATATTCGCGTTTATCATGCCTCCCAAAGCGTAAGGTGACCTCGATATCACTTGAGATGAAGAAGGGGAGTGAAATGGTCAAGGAGAGGTGGAGAAGGACAGTGAATGGACCGGTCTTCAATGTAGGGGTGAGTGTTGTTCCATACTTATTGTTCCATATAAACTACTATACAGTACTGTATGTGCTATTATATTAATATATTGAAATCTAGGGTACGAATAGGGTAGCCTCCGTTTTCTAGGTTGATGCCGAGGTCGCATTTATTCCGTTATCATGGTTGCATGAAGTTTTCTCCTGTTTCCCTATTTAATCCCCGGTTGAAGTTTGTTCCCATTTCACTATTCCTTATTCGTCGGATTTTTCCTCTTTCAGGTCGGATTTTGTCCTCTTTTTAGATCGGACACAAGCCGGAGTTCGGATCCTTCGGAAAATCGGACATTTCGGACTGGGTGTCCCCCCAATTAGTCAGAAATAGCGAGGGTTTACTGTATTTCAAAATTATATTTTGCTAAATTGTTATTTCCACATAGTGATTTTGATAAGTTCTTTTGCCTTTATATTGTGTCGTCACGGTTTTGGTTTGTATATTTTGCAAGTTTTACATTATAATTATTATTATTATTATTATTATTATTATGCGAGCTGTATTGTTACTAGAGATAAAGTATATAATGAGGAAGTAGGACACAACTTTTGAGGGTGACTGTACTGTACCTATATTTTTAAGTCTCCTATATATAGCTTCCTTTAGTTGTAGGGAAGACTAACCCAAAAATATTTAAGGTTGGTGTCTGGGTGGCAAACCAGGGGCTATGTTGCTTAGGAACTGAATTGAGTGTGAGAGGGAAGACGGAAAGATTTGCATGAAGTCACTTACACTGTTTTGGGTGTATTTATTTGATCATTTATGTATTTTGCATTATTTTATTAGTTTCCTTCCTAGACCTCCATCAAGCTTAAAAAAAATCCATTAGATTCCCCTTCTTGAATAATTTGTAAATTTTTCGGTAGCAAAATGTCCCAGCCTAAGGCCGGTTCTTTCAAAATTACAGGCTCACTATCGTTCGCCAGGAAAAAAATTGACACCTAAATGACACGAAAGGTCCTAGTATTTACAAAACAAATAGGGCGAAAGGTATCAAAATCGCCAAACTAACGGAAAGAACGTCTTAAAATCACAAAACTAATGGGGCTAAACACGAGGAAGAAGGGGGACCAGAAAAACGGCTCATCTCCCCTTAATCACGTCGAGAGGCATTATAGAAACTATGGAACACAACTTTAACTTTGTATATATAATGATGACTGAACACAAGAGACACTCAACTCTGTCTGAAAAACATTGCCCCGATTTGCCTCCCTGGTTTGTATCTTTTGTACTTGTTTGTATTCTAGTTTGTTATATAAAACTAACCTACATAGCTGTGTTTATCCTTGCCTGACCACACTATGCTGGCTTGTGTCAATGTTATGCACAGTAAAGTGTAAACGGAACACTATGGGCCTTATTATCAGTCACCACACTATAGGTAGCACCAACGAACTTGACAATAATCTTGACCCCTTAACTTCTCATAACTCAAAATGAATGAAAGCAATTGAGCTGACATTTCTATCATTTGGGAAGAGCCCGCCAGGAAATAGGTGTGGATATTTACAGTCAGTTTGCTCTAGGCCCTTTTGAGTTATGAGAAGTTAAGGGGTCAAGATTATTGTCAAGTTCGTTGGCGCTACCTATACACTCTTGCCATTAGTGATTACGATCCATTATATTTACCAGGCCTGTGAAATCTTTGTAGAATAAAGGAGGGGTGCTATTGTGATTGGTCGGTCGTGAAGCTGCTAGCTATAGTCTATTAATTATGATTAGAATATGTTCTTATTCTATCCCTTTGGTTTAACTTTATGGACTTTTCCTCTTTGTTATTATTTTGTTATCTTGGACGAGTCAGCTGATCTTTGCTGGGATTGGTGCTTTAACCTGGACCCTATTGTGGTGACGGAGGTGACATGTCGGCTCACCCGAGAGTGTCTGGACCTGTGGTTCAGTGGCATGACTCCTCATGTTACAGGTTCCTGTGCAGAACCATCTCTGTGGTATGGCTCCGGATCCAGGTGTGCTGACCCATGGGTGGTGGGTCTCTTGGCTTTCTGACCAGTGAGCCCTTCATTATGTATAGAGTGGAGATATTTGCATTGTTTAATGCCCTTAGTTTAATCAAGCGGCAAGGATGTAAGATAATCAAGAAGATAATTAACGAAGAAGGGAGTGGAGAGAAGGGGTAGAAAATAAACCCTCACTAAAGTATACAATGAAAAGGGGAAAACCAGCGATATTTAAATTTATTATAACTGGGGATGGGGCTCAAACCTGTTATTTAAAGCAAGGACGGGTTCATTAGAAACAGGACAGAACAAGGACGTGGAATGGGAGGGGACCACACTGTAATCAGTGTAGCCAAGGGAGGGACTCGATAGTGGAGGACATATCAATCAATCAATGAAGGCATAGGTCGTGACAGTGCATAGCCGCACTCACCCTCCGACTCCACTCAGGAGAATCCCCCCGGGCGAGACTCCAGGCATCTGCCCTGCCAATATCAAGTATCCTATTGCAAGATTGGTTGACTTGCCTCAACCATGAGTTCCGTGGTCTTCCCCAAGTCCTCCACCACTCAGGGTTGTCCACTGTAGAGGCCACCTGGTGAGCAGGGTCATCATCAGGGAGGCAAACCACATGTCCAAATAGCCGAAATTGGCGTTCACGGACTATGCAACTAATTTATCTTGTATCAGTTGTTGTTGTTGTTGCTGTTCCTCAGGCTGTCTGGCCGAGCAGCCCCAAGGTCCCGAGCAAGGCCAAGGCCATAACCGAGTGCCCCCACAGAACCCTCCCAGCTTACCACTAATAATGCCCAGGTGACCGAAGCCACTCAAAGGCGGGGAGCTGAGGAGGGCGCGGAAACGCCCGGGAAACAAAAGCCCCACCCAAGGCCCTGTGCCCCTCAGCAATTATAAAAGGAAAGTTGAGGGGCAAAGGAAAAATGTGACGCTTTGGCTCCCAATCTGCCAGGGTTGGCAGTAGGAAGGTCAATCCACGGAAAAGACGCCGTCACTTGAGATCTAGAAAATATATAAGTAAAAGGAACAGTCAGAGTAAGCTATGGGTATGGCAGAGAACGCTCAACTCTCATTCTGATAGACCAGCCCATCACCAATCTTGTATCAGTTTCACGGAGTAGTCGCTGGTTTTAGATGTAATCATGCAAGCGATAGCCCATGATCATGCGAAGACATTTAGTACCAAAGGAGTTGATGTGTCTCTTCAACTCACTGTCAAGTGTCCATGTCTCCTATCCATATAATAAGACAGCGAACACCAGTCACTTTTATGGCTCATGCTACCAAGATAAGTAAATCTATCCAAGATATCTAAGTCCTCACCACATGCATGAACAGATTGCACTGCATCATCCAATAAGTAACAAAATGCTTTGAGTCTTGGACTTGGCTCTTAGTCCAAGAGGCCTTTAAACCCAGCAGCTCCGACTCCTCATGTAGTGTCTCCAGGGACAATCTGAGAACATACAACGTCTCCACAAAGATCACTGCGTCATCTGCCAAATCAAGAACAGTGATCTTGAAATTGCCAACATCTGCTCCACAGTGTCACTGTGACTCTGCCCAACTGTCTGGCCCAGTAACCTGTCCATACAAGTGTTGAAAAGTGAAGGTGCTAGAACATACACCTGTCTCACACCTGAAGTCACAGGAAAGAAGAAGGATGCCACCCCACCACACTTGACAGCGCTCTGTTCCTGTATAAAGTCCAGACATCAGGTCAATAATCACCGTGGGATTCCCGTGTAGCCGTAGTAGCTCTCCGAACGTTTCTCGGTGAACTGAGTCAAATGAATTCTTGAGATCAACATAAACTGCAAGCAGCCCTCTTTCAAACTCAAGTTGGCGTTCCACAAGATCCCGGAGCACCAAAATCCGGCCAATTGTTGACTTCTTGGGTCTAATTTCTAAACTACCCTCCTTCGGTTTCTATCCATCTATTTGTGCCTTTGTCTCTAAATTACTTTTTGACTATTCCATAGCTGTAGTTGTGGCCGGCCATCGCTCATTTCCTCAACCTATCAACTCCGGTGTTCCTCAGGGTTCTCTCCTGTCTCCAGTTCTCTTTCTAATATTCATTAATGATCTCCTCAACTGTACCTCGAGTCCTATCCACTTATATGCTGATGACTCTACCTTACACTTTTTAACTAGTTTTTCACAACAACCCAGCATGCAATCACTCCAAAATTAATGCATGCCTCTCTTCGGATCTATCAATTACTTCTGATTGGGGCACAGTCCCACTCCTATTCTGTCCAGCTCTCCAACCCTAGAATAAATAAATTTTCTCGGTCTTTCTTCTACTCAACAAGTTGTTGTTGTTGTTGAAGACGTGTTTAATTTAAACTAGCCCTCTGGGCCGAGGCCCTCATAAGGCTAGTGGTCGGCGGGGGGATAGTAAGTTAAGTCATATAGGTCACTGGTCAGATTTCATCGTAGATATTAAGAGCTGCTAAGAAATGGCGGATGGCTATGAACGAGAATGAATCTGAGTCAGAAAGGATGTCTTCTAAAGAGGTGTGTCGCAAGAAGCGACGTCTTCAGGGCCGTACATGGGACAAGCGCATAAAATGTGAGGGATAGTAAGAACTGTGCGACAATGGTGACATTCCGGCGGAGGACTACGGGGAGTGGTCATTAGATATCCATGAGTGAGTCTCGTGTGTCCTATGCGTAATCGAGTTAAGAGGGTTTGGTCAGCGCGACAGGGGCTGAGTGAAGAGGGCCACATGTGAATGTCGTCTTTGATGGAACGAAGGTGACCTCCCAAAGGTTGATCCCTCCATTCTGAGTGCCACTTTTCATGAATATGCCGTCGAACTACAGGAATTAGGTCATCCGATCCGAGGACAGTGGATGCCGGAGCACCTAGACAGGCCTGTTTAGCAAGGGCGTCAGCACGTTCATTTCCCGCAATGCCTACATGGGCGGGGATCCAACAGAGGGTGATGGATAGAGAACTGCATTTTAATTCGTGGATTTTCAGGATAACATCGATGATCAATGGGTCACGTGGGGCGTACTCTCCCAATGCTTGCAACACACTTTTTGAGTCACTGCAGATAACTACGTGAGGAGGATTGTTTGGAAGTGCAGAGATGAGGGTCAGGGCACCATGAATAGCCCACAACTCTGCAGTGAAAACGGTGGAACAAGGATGTAGGGAGCTTTGATGGATACCATGGTCACAAACCGCTGCACTACCTACGGCATCCGGAACCTTCGAACCATCAGTGTAGATGAAGGCAGCTGGAACATGACTATCAAGATGTTGTAACGCTAAGGTACGGCGTTGGACTGGAGTCACAGCCTCTACTTGGTCAGTCAAATGGAAACAAACTTCAGGGTGTTTAAGGATCCAGGGGGTAATTGAAATACAGGGGAGGGGCGAATGAGGTGTTGGAATATTGTAAGATGTGAGTAATTGGCGGGATAGGAGGGTAAAAGGCAAGGTAGTAGTAGGAGTAACACAAAAATCTCGGGAACGGAAAAGGTCCTTCAATGTGGGATCCTGTTGGAGACAGATGGCAGTTCGCAGCTGAACCAGCTGACGATGATACATTAATGGCAGGACCCCAGCCTCACTGAGCACACTGTACACACGAGAGGACCGGAAAGCTCCTGAGCTAATACGTATGCCAAGGTGATGAACGGAGTTAAGTGTCTGCAATGTGGATGCCGAGGCAGTGCCATATACCGGGCAACCATAATCCAGGGCAGATAGAATGGTGGATCTATAAAAGTCTACTCAACAAGTGAACTCTGGAACTCTCTTCCTCGATCAATCTTTCCTCCATCCTATAACTTAGACTGCTTTAAACTTTGCCTGTCCAGGCATTTTGACCCCAATTTCCCTAGAATTTGGCTCTGTGGCACCCTTTTGGCTTTGGGGAGACACTTGATACAGGCAGCCTGCCTTTTGTCTCTGATACACAATATAATAAAAAAATAAAAAAAAACATCCGAATTGCTCAGGTCTCTGCTCTTTTAGTATGTAGTCGATTCCGAATCAGTAAAGAAGTTTGAAAGTAATCTTGATAAAGCATGGGGATGACAAGATTTGAATCTTGATTACAAAGCGAAAATACAGAATAGTAAAAATGTTGAGTCTGCTGCCGCCACCGCCAACACTGAACAACCGCAGCAGTGCAAGTACTGGTACTGAGCTGGATACACAGGCCTAGTTTGCCTTTTTTCCAGAGGATCTACTGTAAGATACTGTAAGAATTAGCAGGTGGCCTTGGATTCACATCAGTAGAATATGGGCAAAGACCTTGCCTGGCACACTGAGCAATGTCATACCGTGGTAGTTATTGGGTGCCCTTTCCCTTTGCAGGTAAGGGTGGCCAGACTCCTTTTCCAGTCAAAAGGAATGATACCTGTCTGCCATACAGCCTTCAGGATTGCATGTAACCTGTGGACCATGGACTCCCCTCAGCTTTCAATAGTTTTCCAGTAATGCCACAAATACCAAGAGCCTAATTCCAACCCTTCAGCTTAGCCACAGCCTCCCTTACCTAAGCAAGGGAAGGAGGGTCTTCGCTAATTAAGTGGTGGGTGGGGAGAGAGCCGGGTAGGATGTAGTTCCCGGGTGTATCGCCAGCCTTGTTTACACTACGTGGAGTGGCGTCGGACGCTTGCCATCTTTTTCCCATCTTTTTTGACTGCCTTTGGATACAATAATATGTTGAGGGGGGCTTTGCCCCCCCTCACCCCCCCATGACATATTGTCATCATCATATATATTTCCAGCAGGGGGCAAATAACCGAAAAAAATCGCCGTCAAAATAGACGCGAACTTAACCACGGCGATCGACAAGTGTAAACATGACAGCGGCGGCGGCGGCGGTGACGGACGCTTGCAGTCAAGTTCCCATCTATTTTGAATGCCATTGGATACAATAATATATGTTGAGGGGGGGGGGGGGGGGGGGGTTTGCCTGCCCTCACCCTCCCATGACATATTGTCATCATCATATATATTGCCAGCAGGGGGCAAATAACAGAAAAAATCGCCGTCAAAATAGACACGAACTTAACGCGGCAATCGCCCTATGTAAACATGACGACTGTACACCTGGGAACTACATCCATCCCTAGGGACTGCAAGGTCTGTGCAGTCTGTGTATCTATGGCACTCTATGTAATTGGAGGAGCAGGGACCAGTAGTTGGACATTCCACTGGATGAAGCTGGGTCATGTACAACGGCTCAAAATACTCAGTTCAGCGGGTTATTCTGCACTCATCATCACCCAATGCAAGTTGGCCATCCGTCGTCATCCAAACTGAACTAATAGGAGGGGGTAGGCTTTGAGTGGAGTGTCTTCAGGGTTTGGTCATTCATTTCATTTCATTTTCTATGGAGCTCTTCCTCGAATCTTTACGACTCTGAACCTCACGATTCTATACAGGACTGGCCATTTGTATTGGCACTAGCTCAGAGAAGAGTGTTGAGAGGGGAGAAGGGGTGTTGGAGAGAGAGGAAGCTGTTGGAGTGGCTTTGTTATGTGTGTTTAGTCTGTATACGTCGTCAGGATGTCCCCTGACTGGGTGCGAGCATGTGAAACATGCTAGGA
The DNA here is from genome assembly GCA_032716605.1 of Paralithodes platypus. Classification (NCBI taxonomy): domain Eukaryota; kingdom Metazoa; phylum Arthropoda; class Malacostraca; order Decapoda; family Lithodidae; genus Paralithodes; species Paralithodes platypus. Next base: position 30,047,764 of record CM064545.1, read on the forward strand.
CGTACTACCACACCCACTAAATGTCCGCCGTGGCAGGGATTCGATCCCGGGTCTTGCAGATTCACACGTGAGCGTGCTCACCACTGGACCACCACGGCAAGCAGGCATAAGGTTATTTGCAGAGAAATTTCCCTCAACCTCCTCAGCAATTCTGACATACCTCTCTTTGTCCCTCCTTAGGGATAGGGCCCTGTGCTGATACAGATCTCTATCCAATGTGGCAGCACGACTCACTTCTATTATGCTCAGTGCCTCGCCCGATACGAAACCTCCCCTTGACTCCAATACATTCATTAGCTGCCAACAGAGTTCCACGTTTAAAGTTTTCCCTCAATTCTACAGGGTCCTCCAGGGAGCCAAGCACTTCAAACCAGTTTGAGACTGCCGTTGCATACTTCCTTGCACACTCCTCATCATTGAGTCTCTCAAGATAAAATCATGGGGGATAACATTTTGAATTTTTTTCTGGTTTTGAGTCATAGCTTCAGTGCAGCAACAACACACCTGTGGACAGTACCAAAGAACTCAGCATTTCTAAAGACCTTGCACTGGAGGATCCTCCAACGAGTGCTTACGAGTCTGTGATCAATCGATTCCTTTGCCACACCACCAGTATTGAAGTACCAAGTCCAACGTTGTGGATCTAGGACCCTGCAATCCTCAACTTCCTGGACCTTGCAAAGTTCAGGATGAGAGAACTGTTGACATTCCTGATACCAGAGCCATAAGGACCAACATATTTACCTCGTAGCCAGCTCTATCTGTGCCAGTAACTGCATGAATTGAAGGATATAGAACGAAATGAGCTGGACTTCTATATGAGAAACAGAATAGGGGAGGAAGTAGAAGAGGGGGTGGGGGTGGAGAAGACATGGAAGTAATAAAGAAGACCCTATAAAGAATATGGAAAAGAAGAAATAAATAACCAACAGGGATGGGCATGTACAATATAGGAAGGAAAGGACAAATAGGAATGGGTATCACAATTTTAGATTTAGGCAAAACAGGATAGGTGGGGTAGATTTTAGGGGAGGGTAGGTTGAGAGGTGGGGAGGTAGCTTTTAAGCCTTTTATAGACCTAACATACCTAATAGTCTGACTATACTCTATTTTCTCCAGCTGATCGTAAATTGAATCTCCTAGCTGATTTCTCGATACTTAATGGAAATATATGAAACTACTATGGCTGTGTGTCATATTAATGCCAATTAAGTTTTCATAATTAACAGCATATTTCGCTACAAAATTTGGTAAACCTGACTCTTTGGACCGACAGCGATTTCAGTAAGTTTTATTTTGTTTTTTGTAATTTTTCCTTCAGATATAGTGTTGTTTTATACTGAAGAGGAGCGGAAATGAGTATTTACCCATTATCCAACAATCTAAAAACACGCCCCCCACTAGTGGGGAGGGCTATGAAGTTCAGGGAAAATGAGGGGTTAAAAGGGTAAAAATACAATAATATAGCGCTTTGTATCAAAACTTGGCTCGGGTTTTCCCAAATTTGAAATCCCATACAACCCAATTTTGTGAATACCCGAGCAAACTTTTGACGAAAGCTGGCTCGGATTTCACGGGGTGGAGTGGGTAGCCTAATAGTTTGTTATAAAAATAGTCAACTTTGGGAAGACATTAGCCTAACCCAACAACCTTACCTAACCTATCCTAGTATTATGGGTGGGGGCTGCCGCCCCATAATACTAGGATAGGTTAGGTGTGGGGGCTGCCACCCCCGCTGGTTGGGTTAGATTTTTTTTTTTTTTTTTTTTTAAATGTTCTAGGCTATTAGCCTAACCTAACAATCTTACCTAACCTAACCTAGTATATGGGTGGGGGCTGCCGCCCCCACACCCCCGCTGGTTGGGTTACTTTTTTTTTTTTTTGTGCTATTAGCCTAACTTAACCTAACCTAACTTAACCTAATATATAGGTGGGGGCTACCGCCCCCACACCCCCGCTGGTTGGGTACTGGCTGAAAAACTTATTGGGCCTATACATGTATTTTAGCGTTTTTGTTTTTTTCTCCCTTATAATACATTTCAGCTCTTAATGCCATATACAGTATAGCAATGATGTATATGCTCTAACGGACCTATTAGGCCTAAAAAGATCGATGAGCTAACTGTCGGTCCAAAACATCAGTATAAACCAAAATTTACCTTATAGCTGAGTAACAATGATAGAAACATGACAATTTAGGCTCAGCTTTTTTTTTTTTTTTTTTTTTTTAATAGTACAGTACAGTACTGTACCGTCATATCTCTGAGCTAGCGCCGATGCAAAGGACAGTCCTGTGGAATCGCAAGGCACTGCGCGGCTACTGCACTGCCTTGCTGAGTCGCTGACTAGAGAAGGATCACTCTGTGAGAACACTTCACTAAACTCTAAATTTTGGGCCTTTGGCGTTTCTTCCAGTTATATTATTAGAAAATGACATTTAGATGTGCCTTTGGCCTATGGGCAACACTTCCAAGACAAATGACAAATGGGGTTTTATCTACAAGTGCCCCAAAACTTGTACCCGTCCAGGCCGTCCTGTCCAGACAGATCTCTGTATCATCATCAATGTTTTTGAAAGAGAGTGAGTAGCCTATTGCTTACCTTTATTAATGGATAGAATAAGAGGCTAGGGAGCTGTGCTCATAGGGTTGCCTCTTCTCAGGGAGTCTTTAACCCGTCCAGCCCCGGCTAGTTTTGTTATGTTTGTTCACCAGAACCCGGCCGGTTTTCAATTTTTTTTTTTATTCCAGAAACAACAGCGAATGGGTTAGGAATGAAGGAAAAACCACGAAAAACCGCTCAAAAAGCTTAAAGAATGGTCCTACAGAGCCCCCGAAAACGTATTTTACAAGAGTAAAAAAATGAAGGCAATTAGGCCTAGGTGTTTGTCTATTATTTTCCCTGGGCCGAGTAAAAAATACCTGGGTAGGCTATTCCCATCTCGGGTTAAGTACAATCAGTAGGAACGTAGAAACTTACTTTAATTTTCACAACTTTAAAAGACTCAAGATTCTGCGAGGCTAATTCCGAAAATATTCAATCAAGTCTCCGTTACCCCCATGAAGTCAGGTTATAGTAATGACAAGACATACCAATAATATATGTTAGTTAGCGGGTGTGTGGACTGTGGGGATATAGTCCATGAGCCAAGACCCGAATTTTGGGATATCGGTACCACCCGGGGTGACTAATTCTCTTAGGTGTTTTTAGCTTGCTACATGTCTCTAGTTTATGTTTTGATATGATAGCCCTTGCACATTGGTAGCTTAATGGTCGTTATCACTTCTTGAATAGACATACCCTACCGAAAATTCCGAAATTTTTTTAAATGTCAAATTTGGGGACAGGAATGCCTAAATGTCAACAAAATGCATATAGTAATTGTCACATTTAATACAAGTCCTGTAAATACACACTAAGCATGCCATGGGCTTGTACATACTATTATGGCAAATTACTACTCCTAAATATCATCTACGTCAGACTCGGAATCTGACTGTTGTGCCACCGGCTCTTCTTCAATAGCCTTGTTCTGACATGTCTGTAACCTGCACATGTCCGTGCATTTTAGACCATTGCTGAGGCAAGTACACTTAGGAAGTTCGCATGACCGCACACACTTGCAAGACAGTAGCTGCATAACAGCATCTGGTGCTGGTGAGCCTCGCATCCAGTTGACGGCAAGCTTACCGTCCTCATCTGTCATCCAACCGCAGTCTGTTGGGTTCGCAACAAATGGCTGGCTCTGAAGACTTCTCCTCCAGATCGCAGCCTGGTAGTTTGCACGCAGTGCATGCATGAAGAGGCAGTCCTCACAAGGAGGGAGTTGACTTGACTCTACCTCTCCACGTCTTGCACAGAACAGCTCATACCGAAGCTTGTTTACCTTAGTTGTGTGGGTAGATGGTAGGTACATGTGGCAGGTGATTTCCTGTAGCTTCTCAAAGAGTTCAGGAGACACTTCCCATGAGCGTCCAAGTTCGTGAAAAGCATGCTGGTATGTCTTGTCCATCTTCACCTGCTTGAGTGTCGTCATCTTCCCTCGGCCAGCGAATGCACTGACGGTATCACAGCCTGTAAAGGCATGCATACCAATCAATGAATCACACACGCTGCCTCCCAGTGTGCGGCTCAGTGTGGTGATATCCAGGAATCTTGTCCGGTTCTTCGTCCCGCACTTCTGGAACAGATGGGATTGGATCTTGTGGCACATGCCAAGACACAACACCATGACGTCTGTATCTTCTGCAGTGATGATGACAGACTTGTTCCCAGATTCTGCTGCATGAAGTGCATGGAGAAGAAGGCGTGTGTCTGCTTCTTCTTGAGTTGACTTAAGCTCAGGAGCCTCTTCCCACTGCTCTTTGGTGATCTTGAAGCAGCGCTGCTCACATGTGACATACAGCTCCTTGTCCTTGAGCTTCTCCCTGTGCTGTGGTGCCTTCCATTCTTCTACCAAGAACTTGATAAGACTTGCCTTGTTGGAGGAACTACCGAGTAACTTTCTCCACTGCTGGATGTTGTGCCCAGGTTGAATGTTCTTGAAATGAATTCCTGTGCCTGCACTTCTTTTGGCTCGTTCTGCATCCTTGATGGATGTCTCCTTGTAGATATCAAACACAACATCAATGCGCCTGCTCTTAGCACCTTCATGAACAGCGTGACTCAGTGCTGTACCTGCAAGCTGTGAAAAAGTTTTGTCGTTTCCCTTCAGTTTGTGGACCAGGCTCATCCCATCAATTATGGTAGCAGAGGGCTCGGGTATCACTTCTGCAGGAGAAACATTCCTCTCTAACTCCTTTGCGAGGGCAGCCTTGTTGGTCTTGCGGAGAGACCCATCACCGCTGGCAAGTGCCCAAGGCAAAGGCCCCCAGGGGATGAGCCAAGACATCACTCGTTTTGAGCTTTCTGTTCTCGGCAACAAGGATCATCTGGCCAAATAGGTTCCTGTCAGCCTTTAAGATAACCTCCTTGGCATGGTCTTGTGAGCGTGGCTTCATTCTGATGTTAGTGAACGTTCTCAGTTTCGTCTTCGTCATCGTGTCATGAAACTGTATAGTTGGCGTATCGATCTCCAGGCGCTCTTCCTTGAAGGCTTGATATGCATCCTCTCCTATTCTGTAGGCCCCTAGAAGGTCTTTGACAACTTCTGGTGGTGCCATAGTCGCAGTTGACAAACTGACAAGATCTTCTTGCTCTGCGTTGAAGGGGTTCAACCAGCTGGTCTCCATCAGTTGAACTAAAGATTGGACATCGGCCTCATCTCTTCTAATCCTGGGCATCTGTAGGTCTGGGTGGCTGAAGTCAGTATACTTTTGGCCTACTACCATAGTCCTGAGCTGCCTTAAGTACCTGCTGCGATACTCCGATGTCAGGTAGTACCTGGCGACAGCTCCGCCTTTCAGGCTGAAGCCTTTTGTGCCCCCTGGTGTCTGGGTGTCTTTGTTGATCGTCTCTTCGATTGTCTGGTCCACAGGGATCCGTCCAAAGGGATTCTTGCTACCGATCTGGACCGAAAAGCCACCTTGCATGAAGTGTTCATGGACCTCTGGGTGTTCAATGGGCAGTCGAGACATCAAGGCATAGTAGTAGGTTAGGAACCGGGCATAGTTCACTTTGTCATAGGCAAAACACCACGGTATCATCTGTCGGATTGCTCCTAGGTGGAGCATCCAGTTGCCTTCTCTGGAGGCTCGAATTAAGTCCAGCATGATCTCAACCATGTCCAGGTATGACATCCAGAATGCTGAGAGGTTGTGTTCATCTCTGAGGTCTCAAGATAAACTTGGAAAAAGCTTCATGATATGTGTGCATGATTCACTCTCCATCAGCTCTTGAAAGAGTCCCTGAGACACATTGCTGTGAAAGCTGTTGATGTCCTTCAGTGTTTCATCTAGATGGTGTATGTCCCTTGAATGGTTTTCTTCTAGCCATGAAAGGAAGCCTTTCCATGCAAGCCTCATCAGTGCTTCATACACGAGCTTGTGTAGTCTCACTGCTCTGTTGTACCTCTTGCCGTTCATCACTCCTGACACTGATCCTTCTGCGATGATACCTGATTCCACACACAGATCTCTAAGACCTGCATCTTGAAACCTCTTTCCTATGGTGGAGATGAGATTACAGATTGTGTGGAAGACGCCCATCCTGATGATAATGTTCTTGAACTTCTCTTGTTTCCAGATAACTTCGGCAGCTTTGGCATAGAGTGCTTGATCAAACACGCACACAATCTTGTTAAGCTGTAAGGACTGCATGATAGCATGCGTTTGTTCCAAGATTTCATTAACGGTGGACATTTCTGTTGCGGGAGCATTGATAGTGGGCAGGTAGCTTACAGTGTCCTGAACCACTGCAATGTCTCTGCGCATTTTGATGTTGAACCCAGTCCAACTGCTGATGGACTGGTCCTCATGGTCTGACATTCGAGTAAGAAGCCAGATATGGTTCTTTGTCTTTGAATCCTGGACTTCCTTGGTAGTGTCGACATACGCAGTCTCAATCCTAGGTGGCCCTGCCCGCCGCCCAACATTGTATATTGGCAGCATTGATGATGTCTGAGTGATGCTTCTTATCTTGGACTTGGTAATCTCTGGCAGGACTTTCTCTGGCACAGAGCCTGCAACCTTGGACTGGACAGCAATGCCATTGACTCTATGAGAAGTACCTGCTCCACTTAGGGTCTCTTCAAGTCGGTCAATGTTATCCCAGGCCAGGGTTGTGAACACACCAGGGTAGATGTTTGCTGGCAGTGGAATGTCATCCTTTGAGCATTCCAGCTTCTGGATACAAAGGGCTGTATCGATCTCCTCAAACATTGAGTAAGACACACAGTGACCAAGACGATTCAGAGTTCGGATCAGTTCTGTGTTTCCTGTCAAAGACTTTACAGCATTGGTCAGCAGTACGTGCTTGGGTGGTTTTGTCTTGCCACTGGTAACAGCAAAGACCAAGTCACTGCCAAAGGAAGTGGCAAGACGTTGAGCTCTTTCAGAGGGAGTTTCACACTCACACTCTCCTGTCAGCAGGGTGTGCAGGAATTGAGTGACTGCTGCAGGAATGACATTCTGATCTGTATCGGGAGGCCATGGCTGACTCACATCTTGTTTATTGATCTCATTCCTCAGCTGCATTCCTGCTTTGGTTAAGACATCTTCAGAGTTAGCTGCTCTTGCTTCTTGCAGGTCTTTTGCCATTTTGTGTGCTTGCCGGGCAAGGTCGTCCATTGAGAGGCTGCGTGGATAGATTAGAAGCTTTCCTTTCTCATCTGGGACAAAGCGTAGTGATTCTCCAAACTCGGTTTCAATCTTTCGGCGAACATGTTTCATTGTCGCTGGTTTCAGTTGGATAATACCACGGGACATCATGGATCTCTCAAGCCTAGATGTGAGGTTTGTCATAGGCAGTATCTCTGGGTTGGGGAATAATTTGGTCCTTATATACAAGCAGAGTTCCTCGAGGGCTTCTGTCTCAACCTCTTCGTAGCGTGCTTCCTCGCTTTCTTCCTGATTTTCACCTGCACCCGACCTGGCGGCCGCTGGGAAATCATCTTTTGTGAAGAGTTTGTAGCACGACTTGTGGTAGTGACCCTCTGCAGCAACAAGGTCTCTGCTAACTAAACCAAGGATTCTCTGGTTGAGTTTCCTTATTGCTGCTCTGCGAATCTTCTCATCTGCTCGTAGCTCAACACACTGTATGAGTGGCTCCCTTGTCTTTGTTGTTTTTATGTACTTGCTTGACTTCTCGCAGAAGATACATACTTTGGCATACACCCTGCTAGTACTAGGGGCATCCCTTGATGCCCTCCTCCTGGGGTCGACGCTTGCTGATTCTATCTTGACACCCTTGGCAAGGATAGAATCCAGTGACTTCTTCATTGTAAAGAGACTACGACATTTACGGTGATAATGTATGTGTGGTATTCCTCCTTCTTCAAGGCCCTTGGCTGCTTCCAGGACTGGATCATGCTGCCTGATTTCTGCAGCCCTGAGCAATGTGTTCCAGGAGTCCAAATCCTGTGGTGACACCAGAGCATCGCTGTCATCATCAGAGCAGTGGATGATACAGTCGATCCGTGCTCTCTTCCTCGCAGATGGTTCCATCCTGCCGTCAAACAGTCGACACACACCTGCAAAAAATATCACCATTAAACCATGAACAAACAAACACATTACATGGAAACCACTCTACATATGTTTGCTCCTTCCAATAATAAATTATCCCCAAAATATAACAAAAAATCCCCAAATATGAAATAAACCCCTAAATATGGAGAAAATTGAAATACACATCGGAATAATTCTTGTAGAGAATCAAATAAGCTACAAGAGCTGTTAGAATATATTTTTCAATGTTCCCCATATTTAAGGATTTATTCTAGATTTAGAGGAAAATACCCAAAATATAGAGTATATTCCGAAATATGAGGAAATTTGAAAAATACCTAGGAACAACTCTGGTAGAGAATATAATTCTACATAGGTGTTCAAAGTTTCGCGATGATTGTGTGATGGATTTTAAAGAAAATGAGGAAAACGCCGAGCGTCACGCTAAAAATCTTTATTTTTGGGTAGCGCCCCTATTGCATCAACAAAATTAGACTAAGCTACCAGTGCGAGAAGGCTATCATATCTTAATGTACTTACAGTCACTCTATAAACATTTTAGTACCATTCGTGTTTAGTCACCCCAGGTGGTACCGATATCTGGCCTGGCTCATGGACTAATAGTGGCAGCCCCCACTTTGGACACTAAGACTAAGTAAAGTTAGGTTAGGGTAAGGTAATGCAAATTATCTACTCATAACATGATAAACAATTGAACAATAAACTACTGTACTATATTCCTTGAAGAAATAAAAACAAACAATTGTACATAAGGCTGCGGAAAGATTCTTTAGTGATACCCAAGTCATGGGTATCCATGTGGGTACCCCCACACCAACCGCCACACCACCAAGAAGATGTCAACAGGAATCAAGTCAAATACCCTGCACCTCTCTGAAAGATCTCAACTTCTACAGCAAAGATATAGACTGGGACAGACTGAGAGCAGAACTGGCAGGAACTGATTGGAGGGCACTATTCGAAGATAAAAACGTCGACGAAACTCTCAGTATCCTCCAGCAACAATGCCTGGAGACCTGTAAAAACACCATACCACCCAAATCAAGCAGGAAGCAGATCAAGCAGATTCCCAGAGATAGAAAAATACTAATGAAGAAAAGGACGTACTTGAGAGCCAAGCAAAGGAAGACCAGCTATGCGCACAATATCACCAAACTACAAGAAGAGCTTGATGAAGTGGAACGTAAACTCATCCAGTCACACCAAGAGCAAAGAACACGCGAAGAACTACAAGCAGTTGCAAACATACGAGTAAATAGCAAATTCTTCTATGCATATGCAAAAAGGAGACTCAGGAACACCACAACAATAGGACCACTTGCAAAACCTACGGGCGAACTTGAGAGTGACCCAACCGAAATGGCCAAGATACTCAAACAGCAGTATGAAAGTGTCTTCAGCCCGCCAAATGAAGACAAGAAAATCGAGAATGCAACGACTTTCTTTGGCAACGCTCCAGAGACACCACATCAACTCTCCTCGGTAACAGTATCAACAGAGGACATAATAGCAGCCATCGACAAGATTGGACCAAACTCTGCAGCAGGACCAGACGGCTTTCATGCCCAACTGCTAAAAAACTGCAAACATCAGCTAGCCCTGCCTCTAAAACTGCTGTGGAGCAAGTCCCTCCAAACTGGATATGTACCACAATCCCTAAAAGAAGGTAATGTCACACCAATACACAAAGGGGGTAGTAAAGGCATAGCCAAAAATTACAGACCAGTGGTGCTGACGTCACACCTTATTAAAATCATAGAAAGAACAATAAGAGCTAAGATGGTCAGCTTCCTGGAAGATAATGAGGCGTTCAACGAGGGGCAACATGGCTTTAGAAAAGGCCGCTCCTGCCTCTCACAACTACTATCACACTACGACAAAATCCTACAGGATATTCAAGACGGAGAAAATGTAGACGTCATATATCTAGATTTCGCCAAAGCTTTTGACAAGGTGGACCATGGGATCCTTCTACATAAACTCAAATCACTGGGAATAGGGGGAGACCTTGGAAGATGGCTCCATAGCTTCATCACCAACAGAAAACAAAGAGTCACGGTTCAAGGAAGCCTATCAGAAGCAGGTGGGGTCATCAGCGGAGTACCACAAGGATCAGTACTGGGACCTCTCCTATTCCTCATCATGATAGGAGACATCGACAGGGACCTGGAACACTCAACAGCCACATCGTTTGCAGACGACACCAGACTCATGAAGAAAATCACCTCACAACATGATGCTCAGCTACTACAACAAGACTTGGACAAAATCCTGAAGTGGGCAGAAGAAAACAACATGGCCCTAAACGGAGACAAGTTCGAGCTTCTAAGGTACGGGAACAAGAGAGCACTACAAAACGACACCAACTACAAAAGCGGACAGCAAGAAATTACCGCCAAGGACACAGTGAAGGACTTGGGAGTAAATATGAGCAGTGACGCCACTTTTTCCCAGCATATTACCAAAGCCACAACAACAGCAAAACAAATAGCAGGCTGGATCCTGAGAACCTTCCACACAAGAAATGAGAGGTGTATGCTAACATTGTGGAAGTCACTGGTCCTACCACGACTGGAGTACTGCTCCCAGCTCTGGTCTCCCCAAAAAGTAGGAGAAATAACAGAAATTGAAGCCACCCAGAGGACATTCACCAGTAAAATCCATGGGTTTCAACACTTTAACTACTGGGAGAGACTTAAGGAGCTGCAGCTGTACTCACTTCAAAGACGTAGGGAGAGATACATCATCATCTACGTCTGGAAGATTTTGGAAAAAAAGGTACCAAACCCAAACATCCAAGAGACTCAGCACCAAAGGCGAGGGAGGCTGTGCTATGTGAGGACTACGCCGGGATCAACACAAAAAATCAAATCCCTGATCCATCACAGCTTTACATACAATGGAACCAGACTGTTCAACTGTATACCAGCCCCTCTCAGGAACATAACCGGGGTGTCTCCAGACACCTTCAAGAAACACTTGGACATGTGGCTGGCCAAAATACCGGACCGGCCACCAACACCAGGATACCCCAGCACCAACTCCAACCGACTTCTGGAATGGAGAGTGGAAGAAAGGGAGCTGCCTGGTCGCAGTGGAGCCCCAGCTCAACTGTGTCACTAACGGACGGAATACAACTAAGTGTAACTAAGTGTAAGTGTATGGCCGGGATTCCGGGAAATCTATAAATGCACTGTAGGCGGTAGGCCTAGCTGCTGGCTGTACACTTATTAAATTGTACCGGTAATCTGGCTAAAAAGATACCGGTATACAAAATGAGAACATAGAGGCAGGGTGCAGATCCCACTTTGGACACTAAGTTTGGACTTTGGTTAGGGTAAGTTATTGCAAATCTTCCACTCATAATATAAACTACAATAAAATAAGATACCAGTAGATAAGATACTACTGTAGCCTATTCTGCCTATAGCCTATACCTTGAAAACAAAAACAAACGGTAAGACTGCGAAAGTATTCTTCAGTGACAGGTCTACCCCTATAGGCCTAATCCCACGGCATGACGGCAAACTGTTATTGTCATAGGCTATAGCCTAGCCAGGGTGTCGAATGACGCTGTTTTTTTGAGTGATACAACTTTCTGTATAATGATAAAAAACAAATAATCCTAGCCTACGTATTTTTATATTATTATTTTAAAAGTTAGACATCTAAAATAGGCCTAGGCTTAGGCCTACTGTGTTCCAAAACTCAAGAGTAGCCTAGGCTAGGTTAGCCTAGCCTAGCCTTACAAAAAAAAAAAAAAAAAATACAGGAATGTTGGTCTAGGCTAAGTTTAATATACACTTCCCAGGTCATTTTAACAGTTCTATTGCTTCTATATATCATATAATACACCATAGAGTAAGTTTTTAATAACTAGAAAAAAGGTCATCTTCTAAATAATTACCATAATTGAGGACCTTTGCCGTTCCCGGGTTAAGAGTGGACTCTGAGTCTTAGCCTACCAGAACCAGATTCCCAGCTGCCTAGCTAACCTTATTTTTTACTGTCTTTAACCTCAAATCTTCCTTGATCTTCATTAGCCTATCAATACATTATACATAGCCCTACTAGTGGGGGCAGTCCTAAGATTGTTGGATAATGGGTTATCCTAAGCCTAATACGCCTAGCCTCAGCCTAGGCTACTCATTTCTGCTTCAAATCATCATTATCATCATAGGCCTAGGCTTATCTGAAAAAAATAATATGCTTGGCTACTTACAAAATCGCTGTTTGGTGCTTGCTAGAAGTCAGGTTTATCCAAAGTATCACCTTGAACTTTATATATAGCCTAATGAGTTCCCCAAGATTAATATGCACAATTTTAGAATGTGTAGGGCACTCGCACTTCACATGAAGTCAATGTTATATTCCAGCCCCTTAATTCACTCTATTTTTCCACAAATATATCGGTAAATAACAGCTAACACATTTCCAAGTGTTCCACAGTTGATTGGCGGCAAGCTAATTTGATGTCATCATTGGATTATTCTCGGAAACACCACAATGGAAAACATTGCTGATATTCGTTCGTTGTTTTCCATTGATCCAACCACATATATACCCCTGAAAAACCATAATTCATCATAAAATCGTACTAATTTATAGCTTACCTTATGCCTCAAGGTCTTGCGCTCTTTGTCAAACACATAAATTTATATTCATTCACTATTTTTAAGAAATTACAGACCCCATAAAATTAGCACATACGAAAAAAATCGTATTTTGTGGGAGTTTAATTAGGATCAGATCAGATCAGAAAACTAACATTCAAACTTAAATTAATATTTTACATTATTCATTTCAGTGAAATTTAGTCAATATATTAAACACATGGAGTAGTTTAGTTAATATATACATAGTTTTAGATAAATACCTATTATTATCCTTTAATCTACATATTATTGAGCATTCGAGTGCCAATAAAATTACGGTAGTTGTGTTCGTCTTGACTCAGCCTTAGGCGCAATATAACATCGGAGTGTAGGGGTACATTGGTTGTTTGTTTGTTTGTTTGTTTTAGCGGACTCTCCCATCCAGGAGTTCGTTCTATGAACGATGGCTGTTTCCTTATTGTAATATATATTTGTTATATTGGTGCTAAAGTCAGTCACCTCATCCGAACCGAACAAGTTGTGTTTTCACAGTGTAAACAAATCGCTCTCATGACTCGAAGATCTGTGCAGCATGTGAGGAGGTGTGTGGAGTGAGGAGAAGAGGGAGGGGAGTGAAAGGTACAGCATGGTGGACAGAAGAGGTAAGAATAGCTGTGGAAGAAAAGAAGAAAGCATATAGAGTGTGGTTGGGTAGTAGAGGGAATGAAGATTCCGAGAGACAGAAACGAGCGAGGTACGTGGAGAGTAAGAGGGTGGTGAAGAGAGTAGTGAAGGAAAGTAAGAGAAGAGTAGATGAGGAATTTGGAAGGAATCTGAGTGTAAAATGGAGGGAGAGTAAGAAACTGTTCTGGAAAGAAGTCAAGAAAGTTAGGGAAGGTAGCAAGGGAAACAGTAAGGGTGTGAAAGATAAGAATGGGAGAATGCTAGCCGAGAAGCAAGAGAGTCGAAAGATGGAGGGAATACTTCAGTGAGTTGCTAAATGAAAGGAATGAAGAGCCAGCAAACATAGCTGGATATGGTATGGGAGGGAGAAGAAGAGAAGTAGTGGAGGAGGAGGTGGGGATCAGGAGGTCAGAAGTGTGGGAAGCCATGAAAAGAGTGAAGTTGGGAAAGCACCAGGAACAGATGGAGTGTGTGGGGAAATGTTGAGGTATGGTGGTGAGATAGTGATAGAATGGGTATGGAAAATGTGCAAACTAGCATGGGAGAAGGGGAGTGCACCCGATGACTGGAAGACTGGCATAATAGTCCCCCTATATAAGGGCAAAGGGGAAAGAGGAGTGTGTGGTAACCACCGAGGAATGTCTTCTAAGCGTAGTAGGGAAGGTATACAGTAGGGTAGTGATTGAGAGAGTGAGAGTGAGAACGGAGAAATGGATAGGCGACGAGCAGGGAGGTTTTAGGAAGGGAAGAGGATGTGTAGATCAGATTTTTACCCTGAATTGTGTTGTGGAGAAGTATCTGGAGAACACAAAGGTTATGTTGCCTTTATGGACTTGGAGAAGGCCTATGACAGAGTGGATAGAGAAGGTTTGTGGAAAGTACTTAGAATATACGGAGTAGAGGGCAAGTTGCTGAAAGCAGTGAAGAGCATGTATGAGGGTGCAAAGGCGGCAGTACGTGTGGAGAGTGAGCAGAGCGAGTTCTTTGACCTGAATGTTGGTTTGAAACAGGGGTGTGTGATGTCCCCGTGGTTGTTTACTGTATATATGGATGGAGTCATGAAAGAAATACTATCAAGAGCAGTGAATGTTGGTGTATCGCTGAAAAGGGAGGGAATTGAGTGGAAGCTACCTATACTGCTGTTTGCGGATGATACAGTTCTGATGAGTGATAATGAATGGGAGTTGCAGGGTCTGGTAAATGAGTTTGGAACAGTGTGCGAAAAACGGAATTTGAAGGTAAATACGGGGAAGAGCAAGGTTATGGTCTTCGAAAGGGGTGAAGTCACAGAGTGTGAGGTGAAGCTGAACGGTCAGGCTATGGAGATCGTCAACTCTTTTAAGTATCTGGGCAGTGTGTTGAGTAAAGATGGGACTATGGATGAAGAGGTGCGGGAGAGGGTACAACAGGGGAAGAGGGTTGTAGGAACGCTAAAAGCAGTAACAAGAAATAGGGTGGTCAGTATGGAAGTGAAGAAGTCCTTGCATGACAGTGGTAATCCCGACACTGACTTACGGAAGCGAAGCATGGACGTTGTTGAGAGACTCAGACCAAGAGTGAGAGCAGTGGAAATGAATTACTTAAGGAGTGCGTGCGGAGTTACATGGAGGGATAGACAGACTAATGAGGAAGTAAGAAGGAGGTGTGGTGTGGAGGTAGATGTGCTGGAAAGTGTGAAAAGGAACAACTTGAGATGGTTCGGCCATATGGAACGTATGGAAAGCGAGAGAATGACTAAGAGGGTGTACGAGAGCGAGGTGGAGGGACAGAGGGGGAGAGGTAGACCGAATATGAGGTGGAAGGATGGAGTGAGGAACTACATGAACGAAGGCGGTGCTGGTTGGGGGGAGGGGCGTCGACTGACTGGGGACAGAGGTGCATGGGGGCGGTTCGTTCGTGGCCACCCCTTCGGGGATCACGGCGTCAGGCAATAGATAGATAGATAGATGACTCGAGCTCTGGATTTATCCGTCTATATTTACATTAGTAGCTGCATTTGGACTTCAATACAGGTGATATATAATAGTTCTAAGATCATAGCCAATGTAGAGTACAGTGTAGAGCAAAGCAACTATCGTTTGATGAGTGTAATGTAGAAATAGAATGGCAGGTTTAGCGGGGCTCCCGGCCGCCCTGGGACAGTCACAGGCTCTTAGCCTATTTCAGTATCAATATTTTTTCAGATGTTAGGTTCGGGATCACGAAGAAAATGGGCGAATTTTGGCACACTGCCTAGGCCTACCCCAAAAAAACAGGTTAGGCCTATTTCACGCACACGCACGTGGACTTTGAGAGTTTTCAACCATCGGCACGGTTGCGTGGGATACGTACACAGTTCCCATACAAATCTGAGCCCTCTTGAGTGGCTACACTTGAGGTTACGGTCGGCGCAATTAGGGTGACGCGCCAGGCGCGTCTGGGGCTGTGCGTTACATAGCCTACATCGCCGACGCGTCAGGCGCGTCGCTGGGGCTGTACGTTAAGGTAGTTGTAACTATTTATGAAAGCATGCTAGGCTAACCACTGGCGTCAAAGAAGTTGTTCCTTTTCGATGTCCTGTGACGTAACAGCTTTTAGTCTTAATATTTAGGCCTAGACTAGGCTAGGCTACTAAGCGAGAAATTGTCAGGTCCTTATTTTGGAGGCCTGTTTTGGGTAACATTCAACAAGATTACATCGGCCTTAGGCCTAGGCTATTTAGGCCTACCATGTTTTTTGTTTTTTTCTTCAAGCCTTCAAGGAATAGCCTAGGCCTATCCTATTCCTATAGTGTTTTATAGTTGTTTTTCGGTATTATTCTATAATTGCACCTATACGAGCTAAACAAATTATTATTATATTTAACAGGAAGGTACGGCGAGGTAAGTGATGTGGTATGGGTAGCAATATGTGGAAATGGATTATAAAGGCTGCAAGGCATTCTGCCCCCCTCTTACCCCCTTACGAAAATCTACGGTTATTCACTCCACCCCAACTGGATTTCTACCGTTTTACCCAACCAGCGGGGGTGGCAGCCCCCACCCATAATACTAGGTTAGGTTAGGTAAGGTTGTTAGGTTAGGCTAATGTCTCTCTGAAACATTGTAAATCCGTGTCACATCTAGATTGATAGACTTTTGTCATAGGGGGGCGGAATGCCCTTATAATCCATTCCTGCATATTGCCACCTATACCACATCACTTACCTCGTTGTACCTTCCTGTTAAATACAATAATATTTTTTTTAGCTCGTAGCCTATAGGTGCAAATATAGAAATTTACCTTTTTTTCATAGTTTGAGTGGAGGATTTGCATTAACTTACCCATTAACCATCAATCTGAAGATACAGCGTCAAATCGCACCATTTATTGGGTGAATCTTTATCTTGGGTCAGTATTTACGAGACGCAACAATAGCCTAGCCTATAGCCTAGGTAACAAAGTTCGGATTTTTTTTATTTTAATAGGCCTAGGCCTAGCCCTAGGATACCACAAATTTTCTGAGTGTTTTTTTTATAGGCCCTAGGCAAAAAAAAAAAAATAATTTGCATCAATATAGGCTATAGCCTAGTCTAGTGCTTGTAATTACAGTAATTAGAAATCTCGGGAAAACCTATTTTCCCCATTAGGCCTATCGATCGATGTTGAGAC
Organism: Paralithodes platypus; assembly: GCA_032716605.1. Classification (NCBI taxonomy): domain Eukaryota; kingdom Metazoa; phylum Arthropoda; class Malacostraca; order Decapoda; family Lithodidae; genus Paralithodes; species Paralithodes platypus. Next base: position 30,064,799 of record CM064545.1, read on the forward strand.
ACGCCCCCCGAATGCCCCGATAGTGATTTGAAAAGACATTAGCCTACTTTTAGGATATATTAGGTTTTTCTGAGGGTTTAACACATTTTCATATGATCTTTAGAGCTGTCGATAACTGGAAGTACAGTACCGTATTGACAACCTTGTTACGAAAAATAAATGTTAGGCCTAGTACTGTACCATACTTTTTAATATTATTAGGTTTTGCCGAGGGTTATAACAAAAATTCTTATGATATTTAGAGCATATAGATTCAATATTAACCTAACAAGTGCGCATGGGGGTAATTGGAAACGTCCCCCTGTGCTGACGTATTTGAGGTGTTTCCGTCACTAAAATATTCATTGTGCCATTAATAGCATTAATACTTATCCATATGCGCCTATTATGGGTTGATTATAAAGGTATTAACCTGAAACAACAATAAAACGAGTGAAAACAGCGTTTGGATGGTCAAAATCGGAGATATAGCCCACGAGTTGTATAATGTATGGGTGAGGCCATCTGCTTTCCCGCCAATTTCCCCCAAGGCCACTGAGACACAGTCGATCGATACTCTCTCTCTCTCTCTCTTGCACTCGCTTGCTATCAGTGATGACCACACCCTCCAATCGGATTTCTAATGTTAGCACGAAAATATACCTCAGAATAAGGGAATAACAGGGAAAATAGGTGATAACTGAAGGAGAGGAGGAAAGTGGGGAAGGAGGGGAGATTTTTTTAAAGTTGATTTTTTTTTTCTCTGACTCTTAAGAGTCTCCCCGCAGTGCGCCGGGGGAACTCTTAAGAGTCTCCCCGCAGCTCCCGGGTTAATAGCATTAATACTTATCCATATGCGCCTATTATGGGTTGATTATAAAGGTATTAACCTGAAACAACAATAAAACGAGTGAAAACAGCATTTGGATGGTCAAAATCGGAGATATAGCCCGCGAGTTGTATAATGTATGGGTGAGGCAAGCTGCTTTCCCGCCAATTTCCCCCAAGGCCACTGAGACACAGTCGATCGACTCTCTCTCTCTCTCTCTCTCTTGCACTCGCTTGCCATCAGTGATGACAACACCCTGCTTGCAACTCGCTAATGTTAGCACGAAAATATACCTCAGAATAAGGGAATAACAGGGAAAATAGGTGATAACTGAAGGAGAGGAGGAAAGTGGGGAAGGAGGGGAGGTAGAGGACTGAGATTTTGCATGGCCCAGGGGCAAAAAAAAAAAAAAAATAAATAAAAAAAAAAAAGGAATAGCCTAATTTTTTTTTCTCTGACTCTTAAGAGTCTCCCCGCAGTCCGCCGGGGGAACTCTTAAGAGTCTCCCTGCAGTTCCCGGGTTAATCTTCAAATATATCAACAAAATTTGTGGTATTAAAATAACATTGAACCCAAAGTTCTAATATCAGTTTTGGGTTCCTATCATCATATGCTTCATTTCTATATACTTTTTAGCTTATCCCCGGGGGAAAACAAAAATCTTAGGATTTTTCATTTTTTTCTTGGGATTTTTATTTTTTGGTCATTAGGCTAGCCTAACCTAACCTAATCTAATCTAATCTAATCTAATCTAATAGCAGTATAACTCCATTTCTATGTCACAATTTTTGTTGACATATTTGAAGACAGATATGGAATCTATACCGTATGCTCTAAAGTCTAAACATCATATTAGGTAATTGTTTTGAAAAGACTCGCAGCGTTATTATACATAATTTATTAGGGAAAGTGAAGCTCTATGGAATCCTTATAATATACTCATAGATTCCACTGTGGAAGAATAGTTTTGATAGTTAACTATAGTTTTTATGTAAATACTACCGCAACTACGAATCTTGTTTCCGAGACCTAGTATATTAACCTAACCAAACAACCTAACCTAACCCAACCCTAGAGTGCCCTAGACCCAGTACGTGGGATACAACACTAGCCCTTGCAAGTTGCATGCCAGCTACTGTGGGTTCATATATTAGACATACAGTAACATCTTTGTAGAACATAACACTTTACCGTAGCGAGTGTACTCCATTTCGAACACGTCCGTAGCAGAGCTCTCAAGATTGCGGGACTGAGTTTGTTTACGCGCGGGACTTATTTATATCGACAAAATCGAGTTACAAAACTTATCAAAACTATTCTACCACAACGGAATCTATGCGAGTATATTCTAAGGATTCCATAGAGCTTCATTTTCCCTAATAAATTATGTATAATAATGCTGCGAGTCTATTCGCGATAATTATCTCATATTAAAGTGAGTTTCAACCCTCGGCTAAACCTACGGTATTAAAAAAACGGTAATAACATGTCTACCTAACGTAAATTTGTTGTCAATACTCTCTTGTAGACGGCGCGGCTTTCAGCGACGCCATATTTTCGTCAACTGGAGAGCTCTATTCCTCAACTTTTTTCATAGGCCTACTATCACACCATCTGCCAATCCCCATTGGAAATTGGTCGTATGCGTCTTCGCGCGAAGATAATTATAGGGAATAGGCTCGCAGCTCTATTACCGGTATACATAATTTAATAGGGACAATTTAGGTCTATGGAATCCTTATGTTGTACTCATGTATAATCCACTGTGGGAGAATAATTTTGATCACATTTATAAAAACCGATATTAATAGAAAAAACGCCCATTCTAATCAATCTCAGAGCTCTTTCGGACATCCTCACTGTTTACAAACGCCTTCTTTATGCAGTATAATCGATGTTTACCCCCTGCTGGCAACATAGATGACGATTTCAATAATTCATGGGGGGGGGGGGGGGGGGCCGGGCCCTCAACCCATCGTGTATCCCACATTGGAGTCATAACTAAGACCATGAAAACACTCATTTCTCAAAATCTGGAGGAAAAAACATGAAAAATAAGAGTGCGAGCCTCTTCCCTATAATTGCCAGCGCAAATTCATTATTAATTCGCGTGAATGCACATACGCTCGAATATGAATTCGGTAAGATCCTATGTAGCGGTAGTCACCGTATTTTGTTTGCCCATTAACTAAGGATCCTTATTTATATCCTCATATCTCTTAGTTATTTTCTTCACTTACCTCAACAATACTAAACCCCGATAGCTGGGGAGGGTATGAAATATATCAGGGAAAGAGAGGGGTTGAAACACGGAGATTAACTAGAATATAGCCATCTTGATTAACCAAGCCAAGACGTTGTGTATCCTTGCTTGTGATTGGTTGTTGATTATCGTGACATCATCAGCCAAGGCGGGCCTCAGCGATGACGTCATTCCAGCTTATTTTAACACCCGCTTAATCTTACACCCGGTTAATTTAACATCAGCGGTGTATATGTTTCACACAACGTGTATTATAATGTCATTAGTGCACTGTGTAATTTGCGTCTTGATATTCAAACCGTTTCTATTTATCAATACTAATTAGTATCCCCCACCCCCCCGTATTTGCCTCGTGAACGGTAAGGTTAATTTGCGAGAGCGGTATCGTCCCAAGATGAAGTGATATATTTGTAATTATAGGGAATAGGCTCGCACCCTTATTTGTTATGTTTTTTCCTCCAGATTTTGAGAAATGAGTGTAGGCCCTATTCATGGTCTTAGTTATAATGCCAATGTTGGATACACGATGGGTTGAGGGGGGGCTTTGCCCCTCTCACCCCCCCATGAATGATTGAAATCGTCATCTATGTTGCCAGCAGGGGGTAAATATTGATTACACTGCATAAAGAAGGCGTTTGTAAACTGTGACTGTCCGAAAGAGCTCTGAGATTTATTAGAATGGGCGTTTTTTCGGTCAATATTAAGGAGACGGACCACAGCTATTTTCAATGATTGTATTTTTGTGGATTTGTTATTTATATGATTTATTAGGTTTCTATAGGCCTATTACAATTTGTTCATGCAAATTAAGGAACATATCCAGGAACCTGGCCAACTTTTATTTTGTGAGTTTTTTTGGGGGGGTTTTAGCTAGTTTTCATCATTATACAGTGGTTGTCATTAATTAGAATCTCCGGAAAAAAAGTTGTCCCCATTATCCAACAATCTTAAGATACCGCCCCCGATAGTGGGGATGGCTATGAAGTACAGGGAAATTGAGGGGTAAAAGACGAAAATAAGGGGTAATATTAGCGTAACCTAACAACCTTACCTAACCTAACCTACAGTAGTATATTAGGTGGGGGCTGCCGCCCCCACACCCCCGCTGGTTTGGTATTTAGCCTAATTCATAAAAGATTGACGGTCGGCAAAAGAGTTAATTATAAGAGTGCGAGAACTCTATTTCTTATTCCTAATCTGCCAACCTCTGCATCATTTGAGTCTGAAGGGGTTAAGTGGGCTAAGAGTTAATCAACATGGCTAAATTGCAGATAATGTTTCAACATCACTTTTTCTTTGATATAATTCAGGCCCTCTCCACCTATATGGGTTATTATTGACGAGGTAAGTGAAGGAAATAAGTCTGTATTGAGGATATTCATTAAAGATTCTGTGGTAAACGTAGCCTAGGCTTGGACCTAAATAATGACGGTATAAAACCCTTACCCTTGGCTCGCTTGGTGTAGTGACTAGCGTCTCGGACTTCCACCCAGAAGGCCCGGGTTTGCGCCCACGCTCGGCGCATTAAAGATTTTTCACAAGCACTGAGTCGTTACCATCCCTCATGAGCAAAGGGATGGGGTAGTAGTACAGGACCCCAATGGAAATACGCCTAATTGGCCTTATTGAGCTATCCTTAGCTAGCTTAGCATGCGCTAGCTTTAAGAACTATTGGTGTACTGGACAATAATGGTCTGCAGCCAAATTAACACAATGCCGCTGGAAGCTCCGTTGGTAATCCCGTTAAATAGAAGATGTTGTAGGTGTTTTCATAAAGCAAAAACACTTCACTATTCATTGAACAACAGTTCCACCATTTCAAATATGGCCGACTGGCCCGAAACCGAGAGATTATAAACACCAAGGATAATAAATGAATCAATGTGACGTCGTAGAGGGATTGAGAAACAAAAGAGGCTCATTATATGGACTGACGTGTATTTCTACACCCGTTAAAATGTTGCGAGAATTTGTGACGTCACCGTCTAGACAGTGACGTACTCCCACAACAACCATTCATGTACCATCATCGCTCGTGATGTCACACCCAGTTTATTGACCAATAGAATATCAGTATACAACTCGACTCACCTCCACTCGTCGCCCACCAGCTGAGCTGGGAAATTGTAAAATTGAGTCCACAGATGCCCTCTAATTATTCATTTACCAAGTATATTTTCCATTTATAGTATACTACGAAGCAACATACATAATACACATATATGTACAAACAACAAATATGCTATAACACTGCCCAGTTCTTGAGATATAATGCATGCCGTTTTGCAGGAATATACCAAGGGCAAGCTTTGTATCCTACGTACTGGGTCTAGGTTAAGTTAGGTTCTTTGGTTAGTTATTGTTGTGAACCACTGCCACTCGTTGCCGGAGTAAGGTATATGTCCCATAATACTATGCACTGTTAGCCAACCAGCGGGGGTGAGGGGGCGGCAGCCCCACCCATAATACTAGGATAGGTTAGGTAAGGTTGTTAGGTTAGGCTAATGTCTTCTCAGAGTTGACTATTTTTATAAATAACATAAATAACATAGGCTATTTGAGGTATCTTTTAATACAGGACAAATAGATGGCATCAACACAAAGAAACACAAACTCACACACTTCATCAAACAACACAACATACACATTGCCATCTTACAAGAAACAAAACTCCGTACAACACAAAAAACACCTACATTTCACAATTTCACCACCATACGACAAGACCGGGCCGTCGGCATTGGCGGTGGACTCATCACCCTGGTACACAAAGATATAACATATATAGACACCAGTGCACATACCAAATCCCTCCTCCCCCCAAATGATAACACAACAGAAATACAATCAATTAAAATACGCACCAGCAACAGCTCCAACATTACTATCATAAACACATACATCCCTCCCCAAACATCCCCTACAGTACCAAACGATTACAGACCACAAATACAACACATCACAAACACCCCACACATCATCCTGGGTGGTGATTTCAATGCAAAGACGTCGGCCTGGTTTGTCGACAACCCCGACACAGACAGAGGGCTGGTCTTACAACACCAAACAGACAACCTATATATCCTCAATAACATTCATCAGCATACCCATACTCCCCACCAAGCCCTCTACACCCCATCATCTCCTGATATCACCTTTTGCTCCCCACAACATCCTGGAGGGTGGTCAGAACCTTGGGCTCAGACCACCTCCCGATCATTATCACCACCAAAACAAGACTCACCCCAGCTAGCCACAGACACACTTACACTAACTATAAAAGAACTAACTGGGAAGCTTTCACAAATGAGACAGAACAACACTTTGAAACCTTAAACAGTACACCCATCACTAACATCAACAATGCTGTACACACATTCAACACGACTATCCAAAACGCCGACAAGAGGTAACATAAAAAAATACAACCCCAACTTCTCACCAGAAATTCAAAACCTCATCATACAACGCGACACACTGAAACACTCCCCAGCACCCCACACACAAGACATCAATCAACAAATTCAAGCACTCAACATCCAGATTAACAACAAAATACAAGAACAACAAACACTAAATTGGAATAACTTTCTACAAACACTCGATCACAAAACAAACCCCAAAACCTCTACAAAACACTAAACAGCATCACACTTTCCAACAGCAACACAAAACAATCACATGCTGCAATCACAACAACAGACTCTACTCCTTCACGTAAACAACAAGCAAACACTCATCAATCACTTCTCTCATGTCAGTCACCTAAAACCCCACAAAGACGACCGACGTGTCATCCGACGAAAAAGACAATTCCCCACAGACCCTGACTATACACCCTTCACCAACAACCAGACAAAGCATATCATCAACAATCTCAAGCTCTCACCCGCCTGTGGCCTAGACAACATAAGCAACATTCACCTCAGACACCTGGGACCACAAGGCATACAAGCACTCACTAACATATCAAACTACAGCTACTCACACAACACAATACCAGACATCTGGAAGCATGGTATCATCATCACATTCCCCAAACCTAACAAAGACCTCACACCGCCCTATCACACTCCTTTGCACCCCCTCCAAAGTCATAGAGTGCCTTGTACTACAACTGATGACACCTGACTTACCCCTTTCTCCAACACAACACGGTTTCAGGCCATTGCACTCCACAAACACTCTTCTTACAGACCTTACACAAAGAGCTTTTGACGGCATCAACTCAGCTAGACCACCACACAGATCAGTACTTGCCACACTCGACATTAGTAAAGCCTACGATGCCATCCCCCGCCACAACCTAACAAACAAAATCTACAACACAAACATGCACAACAATACAAAAAGATGGCTGGCCAAATTCTTAGCAGGCAGATGTGCACACATATCTTTTGCCGGTCAGTCATCTAGCATTAGAAATTTCCCAAACGGAGTCCCGCAAGGATCCGTCCTGTCGCCCGCACTCTTCAATCTGTACATGCATGATATAAATACACCAAATTCACCCCAAATAACCATACCTCTTACACAGACGACATAACACTCACAAGCACGCACGAAAACCCAGACACAAGCTCTTTAGCGGAATGTATGCAATGGCCGGGAATATGAAAGTTGCTCTGAACTATTTGGATGAGACCATGGTAGCGAAAATTATGAAGAGTATGATTAGACCAAGATTGGAGTATGCAGCAGTGGTGTGGTCCCCGCATCTAAAGAAGCATATTCACAAGTTAGAAAGAATCCAGAGAGCAGTCACTAGATTGGTTCCAAGTCTCAGAGAACTGCCATATGAAGGGAGGCTAGACAAATTAAATCTACCGAGTCTAAAAGAGAGGAGAGAGAGGGGAGACATGATAATGATGTACAAATGTACCCGGGGGCTGGAGAGGCTGGATAGGGAGGATATATTAATTATGGATACAGGAATAACTAGAGGCCACAGCTACAAAGTAAAAAGACCTACCTGCAAGAACGATATCAGGAAGTTTAGCTTCCCCTATAGATGTATTGACAAATGGAATGGGCTGGAGGAGGAGGTGGTAGGGGCAAGGAACATCCATATTTTCAAGAAAAAATTGGATAAAAAGTAGACTGAGAGACGGGACAACACGAGCTTAGCTCAACTCCTGTAAACTACAATTAGGTAAATATACAGCAACAAGACTCCTTCAAGACTATCTCGACACATTACATGAATGGTGCATTACAAACAGACTCAAATTAGCCCCAACTAAATCCACTGCAACCCTCCTCACAAGCTGGACAGGAGAGCACGATTACGTCCCGGGACTCAACATAAACAACACACCCCTAACACACACACACACACCCAAAATCCTAGGAGTAACATACGACACCCAAATGACATTCAAACAGCACACCACAAACACGAAAAAGAAACTGACACCCAGACTTAACGCCCTCAGATCACTTGCCCACACAAAATTTGGACACAACAAAGAAACCACCACCACAGTCTACAAACAATATATAAGATCAGTTATGGAGTACGCAAGCCCGGCCTGGGCTTCTAACCTAGCTGAAACACATCATAAGACCTTACAGGCTATTCAAAATATAGCCCTGAAAATCATCACAGGATGCACAGCTACGACACCTACAGATCACCTACATCAAGAAACCAAAGTCCTCAAAGTCAAAGATCATGTAGACATGAGAGGCACACAATTCCTGGCAGCAGCCTCCACGAATCAACACCACCCCACTAAACTACATGGCAACACACCCACAGATACCAAGAAATATCAATACAACACCCAGCACACGCTATCACACACAAATACTGTCTTCTCTCCCTCCCTGCCCACCCCAAACCAACTTCCGGAAGCACATCCATACTCATATCACTCGCCGTTCCATCCACTCACTCATAGACAACACGCAGCTGCAAGCACGACCTCCCGAAATCCATCCTTCTGAATCCTCCCTTCCTCGTGAGGACAGAGTCCACCTGGCCAGGCTGAGATGCGGACACCATCCAGCTCTTCTGAGCTATCAGAAGAGACTGGATGACTCCGTCGTCGACACCTGCCCGGGTTGTAACACAGCACCCCATACCATTAAACACATCATAGAAGACTGCATTTCACACAACCACTTACACCAACAACACAATTCACACTCTTTGAGAGCTCTGTGGGAAAGCCCGACTGTGGCCATGGCCTTCCTTAACCCACTGAGCCCCAGCTAGTTATAAATAAATGTACCACCAGGGACAGGCAGGATTTGATTTTTTTTTGTTTTTTCCAGAAACAATAGCGAATGGGTTAGGAATGAAGGACTAACCTAACCTAACCGATCAAAAAGATAAAAAATTGGTCCTAAGGAGACCCCGAAAGTCTATTTTACAAGAGTAAAAAATTGAAGGCAAATACAACCAAAATACCGGTTTTTGCGCGCTCACGTGCACGCGGTTGGACTTTGAGAGTTTTCAACCATCGGCATGGTTGCGTGGGATACTTACACAATTCCCATACAAATCTGAGCCCTCTAGGTGCCATAGGACCTTACCTTTTGATACCTTTTGATGTGTTCGCCACTCTTCTAGCGGCACCAAGGAGCCCGACGCCCCTCGTTATGGGTGGTGATTTGGTGCAGTAGACTGTTTGAAGCGACAGCTCGCTCCCTTGCGAGGATGGGCTCGTCTGGCACTTTTTGCAGTTCGACATCTAGGGCTCTCTTGAAGTTGTCTAACGAGATGTCCCTCATGTCTCTTACTCGCCGTGGGAGTTTGTTGAAGAGACGTGGGCCTCTGTGTGATAACCAGCCCTCTCGCAGAGAGCCCATAGCACCCCTGTTATTCATCCAGGGGATTTCGCATTCCCAGCCTCTCCTATCACTGAATTTCATGACTATCGGAGTATGTAGGTTTGGTACTAAACCCTCTGCGATTTTCCACGTGTATATTATTAGGTAACGTTCTCTTCTACGTTCCAGTGAGTACAGATTCAGTGCTCTTAAACGCTCCCTATAGTGTAGATGTTTTATCGAACTTATATGCGAAGTGAAATTTCTTTGTACACTCTCTACGTCATTTATTTCACCTGCTTTGTATGGGGATGTTAATACGCTACAGTATTCAAGCCGCGGTAGCACTAGAGATTTGAAGAGCGTTATCATAGGCAATTCACCGCGTGTTTTAAAAGTACGCAGAATCCAACCCGTTAGACGTTTCGCAGCCGCCACTTTGGCCTGGTTATGTACTTTGAAACCCATATTTTCAGACATTAATACCCCAAGGTCTTTCACACTGTCTGACCGGAGTACACTTTGTCGTCGCTGGGGTTCAGTGGGTTAAGGACTCGGGGCTGTTCGGCCAGGCAGCTTAGGGAACAACAACAACAACAACAACAACAACAACAACAACAACAACAGGACAAATCCCAATGGACTGGAGTGAGGAGAACATAACAGCTATTTTTAAGAAGGGAAAGAGAAATGTCCCAGGAAATTATAGACCAGTCAGTTTGACCAGTGTTGTGTGTAAACTAATGGAAACGGTAATTAGAGAAGGAATAATGGAGCATATGAAATCAAACCAACTTTTCAGTGGGAGACAGTTCGGATTCTTGCCGGGGAGATCAACAGTACTACAGCTAATTAAGGTGGTAGATGATTGGATGCAAATTCTGGAGGATGGTGATGTTATAGACGTGGTATATTGCGATTTTATGAAGGCCTTCGATAAGGTCCCACATAAAAGGTTAATAGAGAAAGTTAGAAGCTATAATATAGGGGAGAAATGTGTGAAATGGATAGAAGCCTTCCTGAAAGATCGGAGACAGGGTACTGGTGAATGGAATAGGCTCGGGGTGGAGGGAAATTACAAGTGGGGTATCTCAGGGATCTGTGTTGGGACCACTACTGTTCGTTATATTTATCAACGACTTACCTGAAGTTATAACTAATGGAAGTGAGATATACCTGTATGCGGATGACACTAAGCTGTATAGAAGAGTGGGGAATAAGGAAGATGTGGGTCTGCTTCAAGGAGATGTGGAGGGCATGAAGGGATGGTCTGAGTATTGGTTAATGCCTTTTCATCCAAAAAAATGCAAGTACATGCAGATTGGGACAAGCAAGATAGACAAGGTAGGATACAGTATGTATGAAGCGATAGAGGAAGTTAATGCAGAAAAGGATATAGGAGTAGTGATAGACAATAAGTTAAATTTCTCAGAACATTTAGCGGAAAAGATAAACAAAGCCAATAGAATTGTAGGGCTGATAAGGAGGACGTTTGTGTCACTAGACGAAGAAATCTTCAGGAATCTCTATACAGCGCTGGTTAGGACGCACCTGGAATATGCGAACCAGGTGTGGGCTCCATATATGGTAAAGGATATAGAAGCAGAGGAGAGCTAGCAAGCTAGTACCAACGTTGAAGAACGCGGGCTATGAGCAGAGGTTGAGGACACTGGGGCTTCCGACACTGGCATATACTGTAGGAGAAAGAGAGGGGATATGATAGAGACTTTTAAGATAGTGTCAGGAATGTATGATGAGGATGTGTGTGAAGGTATCTTCTTGATGCGGGAGGGAACAAGAACGAGAGGACACTCTAAGAAAATTTACAAAGAAAGAAATAGGCTTGAAAAGGCAAAGAACTCATTTTGTGATAGTGGTAAATGAGTGGAACGCACTGCCCCAGTATGTAGTCGATTCCGAATCAATAAGGAAGTTTAAAAGTAATCTTGATAAAGCATGGGGAAGACAAGATTTGAAGTTTGATTATAAAGCAAAAATACAGAATAGTAAAAATGTTGCGTCTGCTACCGCCGCCGCCAACACCGTGAACGACCGCAGCAGTGCAAGTACTGTACTGGCATTGAGCTGGATACACAGGCCTAGTTTGCCTTTTTCCAGAGGATCTACTGTAAGAAACTGTAAGAATTACTTACTTTACCCAACTGGATATCTACCGTTAGCAGTTTTACCCAACCAGCGGGGGTGTGGGGGCAGCAGCCCCCACCCATAATACTACGATAAGTTAGGTAAGGTTGTTAGGTTAGGCTAATGTCTCCTCAAAATTTACAATTTTTTATAACATAGGATATTACCCACTCCACCCCGTGAAATCCGTGCCAACTTTTGTCAAAACTTGGCTCGGGTTTTTCAAAAATTGGGTTTTATGGGTCTCGAAAATGTACAAACCCGAGCCAACTTTTATTTACAAATGTGGGAAAATATAACCGAAACTACCACTAATTTTCCCATGGTTTTTGTTATTGGTTTTAGGTAGTTAGCATCATTATACAGTAGTGGAAATTAGTTACAATCCCCAGAACATTTTATTTCTCCCATTATCCAACGATCTTGAAACACTCAGACGTAAGTAATTTTCAGAGTAAATATAAATTTTGTTTTGCCTCACCCCCCCATGAATGATTGAAATCAGCATCTATTTTAACAGTAAGGGGCTTAACCCGGGAACTGAGGGGAGACTCTTAAGAGTTCCCCCGGCGGACTGCGGGAAGACTCTTAGAGTCAGAGAAAAAAAAAATCGACTTTAACCCTCCTGGCCCGGTTGTCATTTTAAAATGACACCATGAACTAAGGGCAGGAGCCCGGGTGTCATTTTAAAATCTGTAAGCTTGAAAGCCTATTCAGCTTGCTCTGAACGCTGTGCGTCCGACGCATGTAAACAAAGCCGATCGTTACGTCACCGCACCTCCGAAAACAAGAAAGAGAAGACTCGTTTGTTATTGTATGTCTGTATGTCGTTGTTTCAGTAGTGAAAAGATCGTCATATTGCTAACATCGCCTGCAAGTGCTCTCCACTGAAATCGTCATCACAACTGAACCAGTTGACATAGAGAGCTCTACTCAACGCCAGTCTACAGATTGGAAACCGCACTACATTTATAGATGCGTGGGAAATTTCTAGCAGTTAAACTAAACAAAAATACGGTAGCCTAGGCCTAGACGTTTTTCGGCCAGATCGCCCGGGTAGCCCACCCTGTCATTTTGAGAGCCTGCCTGGGCCAGGAGGGTTAAACATCGAAAAAAAAAAAAAAAAAAAACAAAAAAAAAAATGTTTTGCCCATGGGCCATGCAAAATATCACTCCTCTACCTCCCCTCCTTCCCCACTTTCCTCCCCTCCTTCAGTTATTACCTATTTTCCCTGTTATTCCCTTATTCTGAGGTATATTTTCGTGCTAACATTAGCGAGTTGCAAGCAGGGCATTGTCATCAGTGTTAGCAAGCGAGTGCAAGAGAGAGAGAGAGAGAGTATCGATCGACTGTGTCTCAGTGGCCTTGGGGGAAATTGGCGGAAAAGCAGGTTGCCTCACCCATACATTATATAACTCGCGGCCTGTATCTCCGATTTTGACCATCCAAACGCTGTTTTCACTCGTTTTATTGTTGTTTCAGGTTAATACCTTTATAATCAACCCATAATAGGCGCGTATGGATAAGTATTAATGCTATTTATGGTAAAATGAATATTTTAGTGATGGAAACAGCTCAAATGCGTCAGCACAGGCGGACGTTTCTAATTACCCCCATGCGCACTTCTTAGGTTAATAAGAGTTTCACTGCCGTCAATAGGGAGAATTTTTTGTTTTTACAGTACTTTATATAGTGCACATAAAATGTATCTCCGGAGGTTGAATGACATTTTAATATGATCTTTGCAACATCCTTATTCTATAATAGCCTTCAAATATTGAGAAACAATTAGTGGTAGTTTCGGTAATAAGTACCAAACAATACAAATAACCAAATCAAAACATAAACAAATAACCTTGAACATAGCTGTGGTGCGTCTCTTAAATATTGACAGTTAGGTTAATGACAACGGATCAGGTGGTAGGTATGGTATACAGTAAGTACTATGAACATATATTACCTGGTAGGTAAGGTGACTGGACGACTCGGCCCATGGGACAACTCGGCTCGGACAGCTCGGCGCACTTTTGGACAACTCGGCCACGACGGCGAGACAACTCGGCCCATTACTTGAGACAGCTCGGCCCCATGTTTTGCTATGGGACAATTTGACGAGACCAGTCAGGGGAGAGCTAAGTGGAGGGTTTATCGCGTGTGTGTAATGTGGGCGAAATGTTCGTTTATTGTATAATTATGTCATAGGCTAGTTCTCTCAATTCATAATGTGTAGGTTAGGTTAAGTTAGGTTAGGTTAGGTTAGGTTACGTTACGTTACGTTACGTTACGTTACGTTACGTTACGTTACGTTAATTATGAGTTGTCTCGTTTTTACTGGGCCGAGCTGTCCCGTGGGCCGAGTAATCTAGCATTCGGGTGGTAAGGGTTCGTCTTGTATCCCACGTACTAGGTAGTCTACTACGGACACGTAGGTGTTAGGTGAGGGTTAGTCTTGTATCCAATGTACAGTACTAGGCTAGGTCTAGGTTACTGGGTATTTATGATTGCTACGTTTTTGATAAATCAGGTTTTATGGGTTTGCAATTTGGGAAAACATGACCCAATTTTTTAAATTACGAAATCTGGTTATAGGGTTTAATAAATCAAGACAACCCAACCAAAATATCAAAATAACGTCACTGTCATTTTGTACTCTAAAGAATCGCAAAATCCGAGCCAACTTTTTCAGTTTCTTACAGTTTCTTACAGTAGATCCTCTGGAAAAAGGCACACTAGGCCTGTGTATCCAGCTCAGTACCAGTACTTGCACTGCTGCGGTCGTTCACAGTGTTAGCGGCGGCGGTAGCAGACGCAACATTTTTACTATTCTGTATTTTTACTTTATAATCAAACTTCAAATCTTGTCTTCCCCATGCTTTATCAAGATTACTTTCAGACTCCCTTATTGATTCGGAATCGACTACATACTGGGGCAGTGCGTTCCACTCATTTACCACTCTATCACAAAATGAGTTCTTTGCCTTCTCAAGCCTATTTTTTCCTTGTAAATTTTCTTAGAGTGTCCTCTCGTTCTTGTTCCCTCCTGCATCAAGAAGATACCTTCACACACATCCTCATCATACTTTCCTGACACTATCTTAAAAGTCTCTATCATATCCCCTCTCTTTCTCCTATATGCCAGTGTCGGAAGCCCCAGTGTCCTCAACCTCTGCTCATAGCCCGCGTTCTTCAACGTTGGTACTAGCTTGCTAGGCTCTCTCCTCTGCTTCTATATCCTTTACCATATATGGAGCCCATACCTGGTTCGCATATTCCAGGTGCGGCCTAACCAGCGCTGTACAGTATAGAGATTCCTGAATATTTCTTCGTCAAGTGACACAAATGTCCTTATCAGCCCTACAATTCTATTGGCTTTGTTTATCTTTTCCGCTAAATGTTCTGAGAAATTTAACTTATTGTCTATCATTACTCCTATATCCTTTTCTGCATTCACTTCCTCCATCGCTTCATACATACTGTATCCTACCTTGTCTATCTTGCTTGTCCCAATCCGCATGTACTTGCATTTTTTTTGGATGAAAAGGCATAAACCAATGCTCAGACCATCCCTTCATGCCCTCCACATCTCCTTGAAGCAAACCCACATCTTCCTTACTCCTCACTCTTCTATACAGCTTAGTGTCATCCGCATACAGGTATACCTCACTTCCATTAGTTATAACTTCAGGTAAGTCGTTGATAAATATAACGAACAGTAGTGGTCCCAACACAGATCCCTGAGGTACCCCACTTGTACTTTCCCCCCACCCCGAGCCTATTCCATTCACCAGTACCCTCTGTCTCCAATCTTTCAGGAAGGCTTCTATCCATTTCACACATTTCTCCCCTATATTATAGCTTCTAACTTTCTCTATTAACCTTTTATGTGGGACCTTATCGAAGGCCTTCATAAAATCGCAATATACCACGTCTATTACATCACCGTCCTCTAGAATTTGCATCCAATCATCTACCACCTTAATTAGCTGTAGTACCGTCGACCTCCCCGGCAAGAATCCGAACTGTCTCCCACTGAAAAGTTGGTTTGATTTCATATGCTCCATTATTCCTTCTCTAATTACCGTTTCCATTAGTTTACACACAACACTTGTCAAACTGACAGGTCTATAATTTCCTGGATCATTTCTCTTTCCCTTCTTAAATATAGCTGTTATGTTCGCCTCTCTCCAGTCCATCGGGATTTGTCCTGTATTAACCCTCTCACCACGGAAGGCCTCTTGAACGCCCATAAAAAAGCATATAACAGGTTCCCGGAAGGCCTCTTGAACGCCCAGTGGTTGAAAGCCTGTGAGCTTCGTGTGCGAGGCGTCGGTCCGACGCATGTAAACAACAGCCGGCTGGACCGACGCCCCGCATCTCCGGCCACAAGAAGGAGAGCGTCGCTTGTTCGTGTGTGCCTGTATGTTGTTGTTAAGTATCAAAAAGTGGTGTAAAGTGGCTGTTTTGGCCATAAAGTTATCTCCAATGAAATCATCATCACAGCTCAACCAGTTGACTTAGAGAGCTCTACTTAATGCCATTCTACAGGTAAATAACACAGCTACGCGGGAATGCGGGAAGCAGTCTGATTAACGAATATACAGTAGCCTAGCCTAGACGTTTTTCGGCCAAAACACCCGGGTTTCGAGGAATATATATATAATACATAGCCGGGGCTGGAGGGTTAAACGATACCTCAAATAAAATTTTCAATGGCTCTACTAACATCTCACCTCCTTCCTTTATGATTCTTGGGTGTATCCCATCCGGTCCCGGGGACTTACTTCTGTTCATTTTTTCTATTTTCTTACAGTTCTTACAGTAAATCCTCTGGAAAAAGGCAAACTATGCCTGTGTATCCAGCTCAGTACCAGTACTTGCACTGCTGCGGTCGTTCACGGTGTTGGCGGCGGCGGTAGCAGACGCAACATTTTTACTATTCTGTATTTTTGTTTTATAATCAAACTTCAAACCCTTCTATAGCCCTTCTTATTCTAGCATGGGAAAACTCTATTAGTTTTAGTGCCGGTGCCTGTTTGATGGGAATAGTATGCACTGCATCATCCGACTCCACTGTTAGTACCCCCCCAAAGTATTTCCCAGCACCTCTGCTTTCTCCTTATCAGTCTCCGTTCTACTCCCATCATCCAACCCCCCTACCAGCTCTGGGATCCCTACTCTTCTTGTTAACTTTTCCTGAATGTACTTCCAGAATATTTTTGGATTATCCTTCACATTTCTAGCAATCTCTCTCTCCCTCTCCTTCACCCCCCTCCTTGTCTCCCACCTTATTTTATTGTTTATTTGTCTGTGTTCCAGATGCACTTCTTTAGCTTCTATACTAGACCCCCTGTTCTTTTTTAACAATTTTAGTCTTTCCCACAATCATTTCTTTCTTCTAGTCAATGTCCAAAGCTTTCTTTTCTTTTGCCAAAACTTGGCTCAGGTTTTGGACAAATCGGGTTTTATGGGTTTGTAAATCAAGAAAACACGAGCCAATTATCCAAATAACATCACTGTCTTTTTTTTACCTTAGAAACTCGCAAAATCCAAGCCAACTTTTGCCAAAACTTGGCTCGAGTTTTCGATATATCGGGTTTTAGGAGTTTGTAAATCGTGAAAACACCAGCCAAATTTCGAAATTAAGTTACAGTACTGTGTTTTTCAATTATAAAACCGCAAAATCCGAGCCAACCTTTGCCAAAACTTGGCTCAGGTTTTCGAATTCTTGGGTTTTATGCCTTTCCAAAACCTTAAAACACGAGCCAAGTTTTGCTAAAATACGTTATTATTGCCATTTTACGCATTTAACCCCTTATTTTCCCTGACCTTCATAGCCCTCCCCACTATCGGGTGGCGTGTCTTAAGATCGTTGGATATTGGGGAAAACGTTTTTTCCGAGGTTTGTAATTAAATACAAACACTATATATTAATGAAAACTAACAATTCTATAAATAAATTCCATGGGAACATTTGTGACATAAAAATTTAGTTTTTCCCTAATAGCCCCTAAATACATTTAGGTTAGGTTGTTTTCCTGGGGATAAAAAGTATATAGAAATGAAGCATATGATGATAGGGAGTAAATTGGATACACGATGGGTTGAGGGCTCTCCCTTTTGATTTATTGTCATCCTTATATATGTAGATCTGTAAGAGCGCAAAAACAGGTTGCCGGTATTTCGTTTTTGTGAGTAACGCTCACGCCATTTATTGGGTGAATCGCACCCACCGCATCTTTCAAAACAAGTAGAAGAGGAGTCAAGTCGAAGGATTCATTGGACACAATGCTTTGTTTACGGTCGGGACTGATTATTTTCGTGTTATTTTTCGGTGTACAGTAATCTGGTTTTTTCTAGTGTCGTAATTAAATTTCTCCATGCGGACTATAATGAGAAAAATATGGCGAGTGTATTGGTCCCTATTTTCCCTAATAAATTGTTTCTACTAGGGCGGATGTAGTGTCCTTGAAGATTTTCCTGTTTTGTTTCATATTATTATAGGCTAGGCTAGGCTAGAAGGTATCCAGAGGTTTCGCCCCTTGCGGGTTCGCCACCTGTCATTGTTCGCACCCAATATAAGTTCGCGGGTAGAGGTTTCGCTACTTAGGAGTGGTTTCGCTACCTAGTGGTTTCACCACATCGCTACTAATTTGTCATGCGCTCCTTGGTGCCGCTAGAGGAGCGGCGAACACATCCAAAGGTATCCAAAGGTATATTAGACTAGATAGCCTATTATACACTAATTTATTAAATAATATAGCCACTGTAGGGAAAGAAAAAATATAACTTTAATTTAAAAAATGGTTGTACAGTAAACCCTCTCTATCTCGGACCTCTAGAAGTCGGAAACCCGGACTACTCGGACTGGCATCGGCCTCTCGGAAAGTTCGCCGTATATCTCGGAAAATTCCGAGATGTAAGGGGAATACTCTGACGGCCCACATGGTCTGTCGGACAGGTGTCATATATCTCGGAAAATTCCGAGATCTAAGGGCAAATTTCGAAATCTAAGGCTACAGTGAGGTGGAGAAGGAAAGTGATATTTATAATATATGTCTGCTGGATACTGTACAGGTACTGTAATTTATCTTGAATCAACGTTGTTAGTGATAGGGAAGTCTCCGTTTTCTCTGGTGGCTCGGACTCCCTCTTCCAATTCGGACATTTTCCTCTCTTAACCCTTCCAGCCCGGGTGTCATTTTAAAATGACACCAAAACAAAAGGGCCGGAACCCGGGTGTCATTTTAAAATCATTGTGCTTGAAAGCGTGCTTCAAAATTTGCGCGGCCAATTTTGGCATGGTAGGAGCGACCGCAGCGCCACCAAGCCTCAACTACTAGTGTTATCAGTTCGTACGTGGCCGCCATAGCGAGTAATACTGAAAAAATGTTTTCCGACGTGTCCGATTCGTTGCAACCTCCCGCGGGCCCCAGTGCTACCCCACTCGCAACTTCAACGCCTGTTCCAACCGAGAAGAGAGCTCAACAATAGAAAGTTAAGCGTTTGTTGAGTGATAGCGCTATACAGCGACAACTTTTTGAAAGTGATGAAGAGAGCAGTGGCGAAAGCTTGGTGGACAAGGTACAATTTATAAGTGAAAGTGAAGACGATTTCGTGGGCTTTGGAGACGACGATAATGTCGATTTATTTGAGGGGGGAGACAGTAGTGATGATCCTGATGTGGAAGTGTTTCAGGAAGGTGCCATTGAGCTTCCCAGTGTGCTAGAACCTAGGCCTACCCCCTCGCCATCTTTGCTAGGTCAGCCTAGGCCTAGCCCTACCCCAGGACCTTCCCCTTTGCCTGCCCGTACGCCCTTGAAAGTGGGCAAATATTTCTACAAACAATCATTGATCAAAAGTGCAGCTAAACAAGCACGCAGGGCAGCCGCAGAAAAGCATAGGGAAGCTGAAGATAGCGATAATGACGCCGACCCTGGCCTAGCAACCACCCGCATTCCATTGTCCCGACGCCTTGACACGGGACGCCGCGTGGGTCACCCACAGCCCTCGCCTTCATCTCTCGTTCAGGATGACCAAAGGGCCTCTTCAAGTGGTATTGGTGATGTGCCACAGGCCTCAACACACCGCAGAGCATTATTTCCTGCTGAAAAGCCCTCGGCTCGCCGCAAAAGGAGCCCAACTCCCGAGGCCTCGGCTCCCATTCTTGAAGCTCCCGCAGCCTCCCGCGCCCCACACCGCCGACGCCCGGTCACTTCTTCACCAGAATTGTCTCCTGAGGAGGATGCTGACGACCCCAACATTGCCCCAGATGACCTGACGTCGCCTGAGGAGGAAGAGGAAGAGGAACAGGAACAGGAAGAGGATGTGCCGACAAATCGAGGGAGAGGGCGAGGTCGTGGACGTGGTCAGCCTGCCGACGCCGCTGCACCTGGGCCTGGGCCTGGGCGTGGGCGTGGGCGTGCAGGGCATCCGCCTGGGCGTCTGCGTGGCCAAGGGCGTGTGCCAGGGCGTCCAGGGCGTGTGCCTGCTGCAGCACGACCTCGAGCATCAGCATCCGACCTGTTTGTGTGGACAGATGGAGCTGATTTTGAGCCAGATTGTCCTGCCTTTGACGAGGTACAGATGGGTTCTGGGGTGTCACCAGCATATCCCTGTGGCCCAGATGCTATCCCCAGTGAACTTTTCTGTGGCTTCTATGACAATGAAGTCATGGAATACCTCGTCAAAGAGACAAATCACCACCATGCTATCTGTGCCAACTTTCTTGGGAGGAAGACCAGTGCCAAGATGGTGGCATGGAGAGCTCTCACTGTGGCAGAACTATATGTGTTCTTGGCACTCACAATGCTGATGACTCATATAAGGAAGCACGTTCTGGCTGACTACTGGATCACTGGCGACATCATAACGACTCCATCATTTGGCAAATACATGTCCAGGGACAGGTACTTCGACATCCTCTCCTATCTCCACCTGACAAACAACATGGCAGTCCACCTTCCCGACTCATTATGGAAGATCAGGAAGCTGTATGACATGATACGTCATCGGTTCACCACATACCTGATTCCTTTCCAGAAGATGTGCCTCGACGAGTCTCTGGTCCTGTTCCGTGGTAGGCTGCACTTCCGACAGTATATCCCGTCCAAGAGACACCGCTTCGGCATAAAGCTCTTCGTCCTCTGCGACTGCTTGACGGGGTATGTGCTGGACTTTATAGTCTACAGCGGCAAGGCTGGAGAAGTTGTGACTGACCCTCTCATTGGTTTTGGTGGTGCTGTAGTGAAGAAGATGATGGAGAGGCACTTCAATAATAACCACATCCTCTACACAGATAATTATTACACGTCGCCTCTCCTGACCAAGTACCTCCATGACCGCAAGACCGGAACTGTCGGCACAGTCAAGGGCAAAAGGAAGGGCATGCCAGGCTACCCAACCAAGACGAAGAAGGCTGACATCTTCCACAAGAAGAGTGGCCCCATCCTCTCCATCCACTGGCATGACCAGCACAAGGTCAACCTCCTCACACCACATGCCACAAGGCCCAGATGGTCGCCACAGGGAAGGTGGACCGAACAACCAAGAACCCCGTCCAAAAACCAGCTGCTGTCCTGGATTATAACATCAACATGCGCCTCGTTGACAAGTCCGACATGCAGATGGGCTTCATCGACTGCCTACGAACATCTTGCAGGTGGTACAAGAAGTTTATCCTGCATACGGTAGATATGTCGATCCTCAATGCCTACAACATCTACCGTCTGAGGACTCCAGGAGCCAAGAGGTACAAGTCCCTGCGGAAGTTCCACAAGCAGGTGCTACTTGAGCTCCTGGCTAAACATGCGGGTACACCAGGCAGGCCAATACAAGGACCAGGCCAGCTTGACAGAACGGGGTGTGCTGAATTCTTCAGGAAGCACCAGCTCAGCGCCCTTCCTTTCAAAGCACCAGGTAGTAACGTTAGGAGTCAGAAGAGGTGCCATGTGTGCAGCCACACAACTCGCAGACCCCGCAAACCCACAAAAACCACTTGGGAATGCCTCGAGTGTCAAGTTGGACTGTGTGCTGGCACCTGCTTCAACGACTTCCACACTCTAA
Source organism: Paralithodes platypus (assembly GCA_032716605.1). Classification (NCBI taxonomy): domain Eukaryota; kingdom Metazoa; phylum Arthropoda; class Malacostraca; order Decapoda; family Lithodidae; genus Paralithodes; species Paralithodes platypus. The sequence goes on from CM064545.1 coordinate 30,086,855, forward strand.
CAAACTTTTGAAGTGGAAGTGACAACAGTGAAAGTGACACTCAAATGTAGGCTAAGAATAATAATATAACTAAGTATAAGTGAAAAGGACACATAAGTAATAATAAGTGCCTTCAATAACAATATGAACAAGTGAAAGTGACACTAAAATATATATTTCTAACAATAAATAAGTGAAAATGACACTCAATAAGCCTAGGCCAGTCAAAGTGACAGTATAATAATAATAAAACTAAGTATAAGTGAAAGAGACACACACAAGTAATAATAAGTGCCTTCATAACAATATGAATAAGTGACAGTGACACTATATATTATTAGCTTACCTAACAATACATAAAAGGGGAAATGACACTACCAATTATCAAAGTCCAGTGAAAGTGACACTAATAATCATAATAATAATAATAATAAAACGAAGTAATAAGTGACAGAGACACAAATAAGTTCATATAAATAACTTTATTGAGTGAAAATAACATAATAACTATAATAAATGACAGAATAACCAATAAAACACTATCAAATCGCTTCCTGGCATAATTGCGGGTGGAGCGACGAGTGCAACTGGGCGTCGTAGCCGGGGCCGCGGTTGAGTGTTCGGACGCGCCGAGGTAAATACGCGGCAAAAGTTACCTCCACTTCCATCACCATCACTCCGGAACCAGTTGAGCTAGAGAGCTCTACTCAACGCCATTCTACGCAGGAAGGTAAGGCGCTCATTTCTATATATGTTTGATTAATGTAGGTAATATATTAAGCGAGATTAGCCTTAGTTTACTTTTGTTGATATTCGACCAGATCGCCCGGATACGAGCTCCGTCATTAGGAGAGCCTGCCCGGGCCAGGAGGGTTAAGTCGGACTTCGGACATCTCTCGGATTTTCGGTCATCTCGGACTGGGTCTCCTCCCAATTAGTCCGAGATAGCGAGGGTTTACTGTACTGTAGTCTACTTATTGTATTATATAGGCTAGGCTATCGTACGTCGTGCATGCATACCGGTAGGAATAAATATAGGCCCTAGTCCGTTCATTCTAGGTTGGGCAGAAATCATAACCTCTAACCTCTGTAACTCAAAAAGGACTAAAATAATCGAGCTTATGTTTCTACCAATATGGAAGACTTGGCTAGGGAATAAGCATATTGATATATAAATTGACTGCTCATTTGCTCTAGCCCTTTTTGAGTTACAGAGGTTAGAGGTTATGATTTATGCCCAACCTAGAACGAACGGACACCAACCCACCAATTAACTTATTATGCACAAGCCTACAATATATTATGCATTCTCGAATACTGCAATAAGAAACATATTTATTCAGCTGGTATCACAGCCGTTGTTATATATAAAATCAACTATAGTTGCTACAGTACTATCTAAAATTATTATATGGCCTACATCAGCATTTCTTAACCTGGGGGGCGTTTGACAATGCTAAGGGGGGGCGTGGGGTAATCGTTCAAAATAGGGTTAGGCCATTCAAATGCATACAGGGTAATCGCAAAGATATATATATATATATATATAAGAAACTTTGATAGGAAAAATTCACAACCGTCATTCCGAGCAACCACATGTAGTGTTAACATAAAACCATTAATCAATTTTAAGCCTTGCATGCAGATTGGTTATTTTTTCACCCTTTTTACAGTAGCTTGCGTCTTAAGCATCCATATGGAATGGATACAAACAAAAAATTAGTTTTCTAGGCATCAGAGGCGTGGGGCATCATGAATTCAGTCCTGACCAAAGGGGGGCACGGTGCTAAAAAGGTTAAGAACCACTGGCCTACATGCTTTAATTGTCTTTGGTTTCTACCCAACAGGCCTAGCCTGTGGAGTTAGGAGTTTGGGCCCTAAGCCCACTATTTGGCTACATGATTTTTAAAAAGAATCAGCAGTGGTCTCGCCATCTTCATACTGATCCCACAATTTGTAATGTCGACCATGGATATTACTGTAGATCTCTCTGTGTCTACGATTGAGAAGATTATCTGATAAGAGGCTCATCTTTAAGTCAACCGTCTCTGCTACCTTGAGTCCAGCAGTAGGGAGACCAATATGTACAGACCAAGTCGCCACAGCATTATAGCCTAGGTGGCGATTATAACTCGGCATGGCTAATAGAATTATAGCTGAAGTGTTTGAGTAATTAGATCGAAAAGCTAGGAAATGCCCCATTGAAGTAGTCCGAGAAATAATACAATTAATATTGAAGCCAATAATACATCTTACATACGTCATTTATTAGAGGCTACGCACCTTATTGAACCTGTCCAAGAAATAATACAATAGCCTATATATCGAAGCAAATATTACCGTACATATAATTAATTTATTTTAGGCTTCGCACTTTATTGAAGCATTCAAAGAAAGAATCCGACATTGTCGAATAAACGTCGCAAAAATACTTGGTAGTGAACCAGATTCTAGTAGGTAGCGAAATCTCGACCCGCGAACCCTCCAGGTGGCGAAACCTCTGGATACCGACTAGAAAAGGAAATGGTAATTAGCGTAGGCCTAGCCTATAAGGAAAAGGCTCTCACCGTTATTTTTAATGTTTTTTCCTCAAGATTTTGATAAATTGGTGTTTTCATGGTTTTAGTTAGCCTATATTTCCAGCATAGGAGCTAGCTCTAGTAGCTCCCAGAGAACAGCATCTGGAAACCAGAGTACACAGCATGAAGTTGATGAAGCCCCGTCACAGAACCACCAAACGGAATAAGTTTTTTAAATCGAGAATCGTGAATAAATGGAACAGTCTCACTGAAAAGGTAGTTAGTAGCACAAGTATAAATATGTTTGAAAATAGATATGACCAGTTTGAGACTGAAAGAAAAATGAGAAGAGGCACCCCTTATAAGCTTTGACTCTTTTGCCTCTTTACTATCACTAAGGTAAGCATGTTCATGTTCCCGTCTATTTTGACTGCCGTTGGATACAATAATATGTTGAGGGGGCAAAGTAAAAATATATGCAAACTTAACCGCGGCGATCAACCTACCGTATGTAAACATGACGGCGGCGGACGCTTGCGATCATGTTCCCGTCTATTTTGACTGCCATTGGATACAATAATATGTTGAGGGGAGGGGGGGGGGGGGGGGCTTTACCCCCACTCACCCCCACTATGACATATTGTCATCATCATATATATTGCCAGCAGCGGGCAAATAACCAAAAAAATCGTTGTCAAAATTGACGCGAACTTAACCGCGGCGATCGACCTATGTAAACATGACGACCGTACGCCCGGACACTACATCCATCCGGAATTTTGTTATCGACAACTTGAAAAAACCCGAATACAACGAAGAATAACACCAATCACCAAAAATAATCAAAGTCCCGACCGTAAACAACGCATTCTGTCGACTTGACCTCCTTCTCCTTCTTGATTTGAACGATACAGCAGGCGCGATTCACCCAATAAATGGCGTGAGTGTTACTCACCAAAACGAAGTGGCTGTACCGGTAACCTGTTTTTGCCCCCTTACAGATAATAATAATAATAATAATAATAGTTCTTAAAGCTAGCGCATTCTAAGCTAGCTAAGGATAGCTCAATAAGGCCGATTAGGCGTATTTCCATTGGGGTCCTGTACTACTACCCCATCCCTTTGCTCATGAGGGATGGTAACGACTCAGTGCTTGTGAAAAATCTTTAATGCGCCGAGCGTGGGCGCGAACCCGGGCCTTCTGGGTGGAAGTCCGAGACGCTAGTCACTACACCAAGCGAGCCAACATATAATTATGAGGATGATAATAAATCAAGGGGGGATGATCATGTATATATCCAATTTACCCCACAATTTCCTTTACCTACTGTAAAGCACCATTCACCCAATAAATGGTGCCATCTAACTCTGTATCTTCAGATTGATGGATAATAGATAGGTACGGTAAGTAAATGCAAATCATCCACTCAAACCATGAAAAATAACAACAAAACACTATATTCCTTGAAAAAAATAAAAAACACTTTGTAACTATAGCTGCTCTGTCTTGAATGCTACCGTACTGTTTTTTTCCAGACTTCCAGTAATATTGGGTTATATGAATGTGACCAAAATGATTCTCCCACAGTGGATGATATATGAGTACAGTACTGTACAGTACAAAGATATAATAGACCTGCGTTGTCACTAATAAATTATTTATAATAAGGTGGCGAGCCATTTCCAAATACTGTAATTATCTAATTTATTTCCCGCCTCATCATCATTAATTTGACGCCCCGCTTACAGAGGAAGCGCCCCAAAAGGGATGGCCATGGCAGAAACTGCCTCCAGGCTCCCAGACATGCCCCCACTGACCCACTCCACAGTGCCATGTCCACAATGTGGATTATGACCCTTACTTAGCACTGAAGTCTGAAGGAGCCGACCCAGATCAGTCCCTCACCCAGATAGCAGTACCACCACTGTTTTGCTATTTTATTTACCCCAGTGGGGCCCTGACTCGAAGCATACCTAGCACAGAAATGATTTGAAGACAGAAACCAGTGGTCCACTGCTACAGTAGCTGATCGCACCACCAAAGTGGCGGGTGGTGGGGTCGCCGCATCCCTACGCCAAAATGAGATCTGTTTCTGAAAGGGCAGCAGGGGAGGGGATCATCAGCCCATAGGCTTGCACCCCTGGGCCAATGTCCCCACCGTCTGCAACGCCCCTTGCAGTGCCACCCAATTGGGCGATCTCGCCAGCACCTAGAAGGAAAAGTAGTACAGTACAATACTGGAAAAGAGACAGACAGAAATGGCTAAGGTTGGGTAAAGGATGCCAAATCTTACTCTGGATAGGACCAGCACTCCACATGCACCTCATAGGCCTACACTCTACACATCAATGGGCGGTTGGGCTTGCAAGCTTCCCCAGAAATAAGCTAGATAATTTAATAAATTGCATCCGCGAAGGCAATTCATTTGTGACCACCCCTTCGAGGATCAAGATGTCTGGCAATCGATAAATAAGAGAAAGACGTATTCCATTATCAATATAAAGTCATATCTCATTAATCAATATAGGGACATGATAATTCCCTCCTTGTTAAAATGAACAAAGTATCGGTGATTCGGTATTACTGTATTATTCTTTCCATTGCCTTGGCAAAGCTGGAGAGTATTAAAAAATATTGCAGTTACTGTACTGTAAGAAATTAATACAGTACATTACGGTACTTTTAGTTTGCGAAGGCATCGGCAGTACGGTACTATATTCGGTAGTGCATTATATTTTCATTGCACTTGGCTATTGTATATATACTGTACTTTTATAGCTGTGATGGATATTAATACTGTATACAGTAATATTGAACTAATTATGCTGTATTTTAATTGCAGTTACGGTAAAGGAGGAAGGGAACACGATCGTTGTGGAGGGTCAGTACAAGGAATCTCCCCGGGCAGCTCTGCTGGTTCAACCCCAATATGAAAACTGTACCTCCTCCTGTCCACTTTGTGCCCTCAATCTCAACCTTAAGCACATGGTAAGAACAATTAACCCTCTCGCTATCCTGTGGATGCGTGGGTTGCCGATTAGCATTCAGAAATACAGGTAGAGTTCTCTCAATCTTATAATTACCTCTCCAAAATTAGTTTTCTGCCCACAGCTAACTCAGAGACAACTGCAGAGGTTGAAGTAACTAAACTAAAGGTTTCTAAATATCCCTGATGGTCACAAAGGCTTTATAGTATCCCAGAATAGGCCCAAATCATGTCATGGGTGTGAATGGGTTAATCCTTTCTGTGTAATGGCATCATATTGTTTTGACCCTCTGGAGCAAGGGGCCCTCTTTATCATAGTAAAATGAGATTAAAAAATAATAAATACTTCCCCTGTAATACTCTGCAAGTCGTAAAAGGTGACCAAACCCTGTTATCATCCTGCCTTGAGCCAGTGTTGGCTTGCAGCCCTCTAAAGGTGTGTCATTACCACGGATTTTGGACTGAGTGCATAGTGATGTGTTTTATTGACAGTGCAATTGTAGATAAAACTGTATACAGGTACTGTATTACTATGTCAATTGTAGTGCCATGTTGCGCTCGGCTACAGTAATTCCTCACTTGAAGTTTTTGAAAACAGAGATCTTAAAAATATTTATTTTGTATTTTTCTAATTTTTCTTGCAAATTAAGCACCTTATTTTGTCTCGGTTACAACTTAATAATGAAGCATAGTGGCTTTAAGTATATTTTGTTCCCTAATTAATTATTATATGTATCTATTCCCAGACGTCATAATCCCCAAAGGGGTGGCTATGAATGAACAACCTTCAAATGCTTCTATTTGCCAAGGCAACTTATTCGATTATCTAGCTTGTTTCTGTTCACAGGGGAGGATCACGTAAACTCCACTACCTATTGGTGTGTATTGTGTGTTGGAGTGCATGAGGAAAACTATTGTACTGTTTGAATGGCAGTGTATGTGAATGTAGTTCACCCATGCTGGTCAGGTGCTATCATATACTGTAGTTGTGTACATGCGACACTGGTCTGACACACCTTTAATGTCAGCCATTGCAGTGATTAATGTGGAAGTCCATGCCCTTAGATCAATAAATATTTTGGGCGACCTCCGGACTCTGTACCAGTTGGGTACGCCGGTTCTCAACAGTGTAGTACAGTAATGAAACTACTTTAAATGAGGCAACTTTAGGGGAGGAGTGCCTGTAGGTGTCCCTACAGCTAGCATGAAGGGCTGCCTTGAGGCATCTATTACAGGAGCTACAGGTGTCCGGGTGCTGACTATAGCCTATTTTTTTTCCAACTGACGATAAATTGCCATGTTCCCATCTTGAATATTCAACCGTTACGAAGCTTTACATACATAAAATTTTAAGACTGAGTGTTCCACACATAAGTGCAGTTTCAGTCTCTTGTCCTAATGGCGGCATTCCAGGCAACCCTGTTAAGGGCTGCTTCACTTGTCAAGTTCTTGGATTTGAGATCGGCGCGTATAGTCCGATCCCAGGTCTTCCTCGGTTCACCCCTTGGTGTAGCTCCCTCCACAATCACAGACCTGCATTTTTTCACCCAATTTTGTTCATCCATTCTCTCCACATGTCCATACCATCCCAGTCTACTTGTACGCATCACCTCGCTAATACTCTTTATACCTAAACGTCTCCTCAGCTCAGCATTTATTATTCTATCCTGTAGCCTGGCCCCACACATCCATCTCACCATTCTCATCTCATTACGTTCCATTCTGTTGACATCCTCTACTTTAACGGCCCATGTTTCTGAGGCATACGTCATTGCACTTCTAACACATGAGGCATACACCTTTCCCTTCAGGAGGAGAGGCATTCTTTTCATGGTCAGGATTGGCATCAGTTCTCTGAACTTCCCCCAGCCACACCTAATTCTAGCAACAGTGGCAGCCTCGGCCCCACCACCGGCAGAGATGGTATCTCCTAGGTAACAAAACTTGTTCACCTGCTCCAAAGACTCATTTCTAAAATTCACAGCCACAGGATCATCACTTAACACAAGCTCGCCTTTGCACACTACGCACTTAAAAAAAATCTATTTCTGACTTATCCTTTGGCAGGGGTCCCTTTATTCTACTACAGTGCTTACTCTCATGGTGTACCCAACATCAACAGATACATATATACATACATACATACATACATACATAACATTTTAAGACTGAGTGTTCCACACATTAGTGCAGTTTCAGTCTCTTGTCCTAATGGCGGCATTCCAGGCAACCCTGTTAAAGGCTGCTTCACTTGTCAAGTTCTTGGATTTGAGATCGGCGCGTATAGTCCGATCCCAGGTCTTCCTCGGTCCACCCCTTGGTGCAGCTCCCTCCACAATCACAGACCTGCATTTTTTCACCCAATTTTGTTCATCCATTCTCTCCACATGTCCATACCATCCCAGATGCTACATTGAATTGAGTTAATGCCCACTCCCTTTCCACACACTGCACATGGGTATGCACCGCTCTTTTCCACATTGCCTCGTCTCAATCTACAATGCATAACCTTGGTTTTGTTAATATTGACTCTTAAACCCTTGCTCGCCATGCCCTCTCTCTACTCTCTGAATTTGGCCTCAGCATCTTGCATACTGTCAGCTATTAGGACTAAATCGTCTGCATAAAACAGTTCCAACGGGAGTCCGCCTCTAAAAACTCTAGACAGTGCCTCCAAGACCATAATAAAGAGGAGGGGGCTTAACACTGAACCCTAATGGACTCCAACACGGACTGCGAACTCATCACTCAGTACACCCTTCACCCTCATCGCACTTCGCGAATCCTCATACATCTTTATTATCACACGCACCAGCCACTCTTCCACACCAAGTTTCCTTATAGCCCACTGCACAACATCTCTAGGCACCCTATCAAAGGCCTTCTCCAGGTCTACAAACATAAAGTAAAGATCCCTGCCTTTTAGTAAGTATCTTTCCTGTATCTGCCTGACTATGAAGATAGCATCGGTTGTACCCCGTCCCGGCATAAAACCAAACTGCATATCATCAATAGGGATGCTTTGCCTGATCAAACCCTCAAGGACTCTCTCACAGACCTTCATGATTTGGTCAAGCATTTTCAGGCCCCTATAATTTCCTCTATCTAGCGCATCCCCTTTTCCTTTGTATATGTTTACTATTACACTTTTGAGCCAATCCTCTGGGATTTTCTCATCTTTAATAATGGTGTTTATCAACTCAGTGACTAAGTTTACACCAGTTTCCCCTGAGGCTTTTATCATCTCAGCGACAATGTCAGAGCAACCTGGAGCTTTACCGTCCTTCATATTATTGATTGCGTCGCTCACTACAGCTGTCTCCCCTGAGGCTTTTATCATCTCAGCGACAATGTCAGAGCAACCTGGAGCTTTACCGTCCTTCATATTATTGATTGCGTCGCTCACTACAGCTGGTGCTATCAAAGGAGGGGGCCCAGATATTGGTTTTTCGATACTAAGCTGTTCCTTATCTTATTCAAACTCTACATTTAGCAATCGTTCATAGTGTACCTTCTATGCTTCTCTGATTTCATTTTCTGCATACACAATCTTCCCATTATCGTTTCTAACACACTGTTCACCTATAATATCCCTACTGTAATTTTTAACTCGCCTAGCTAGGTTGAAGATCCCATTGGGATTGTTAGTGTTACACACTTGTTCGAGGACCAGGTCCTTAATGCGATTTTTAGCATTGTAAATAACTTTTGGCAGTTCGTTTAGCTGCCTGGTATTGCTCCTTGCTGCCTCCTTTCTTCCATGCTTTGAAGCATCTCCTTTTCTCTTTCACAGCATGTTCTACCTCATCGTTCCACCACCAGGAGGTCTTATTCCTTGGGTGACCCTTTGTTTTCCCACAGACTTTGTCAGTGGCAGCGATAAGGCTATGCTTAAGAAAGTTCCATTGACTATTTACATCGTTATGCCTAGCTTCCTTATTTCTATTAATTTCCTCCAGTACCTTCCATGCTTCTCTGATTTCATTTTCTGCATACACAATCTTCCCATTATCGTTTCTAACACACTGTTCACCTATAATATCCCTACTGTAATTTTTAACTCGCCTAGCTAGGTTGAAGATCCCATTGGGATTGTTAGTGTTACACACTTGTTCGAGGACCAGGTCCTTAATGCGATTTTTAGCATTGTAAATAACTTTTGGCAGTTCGTTTAGCTGCCTGGTATTCCTCCTTGCTGCCTCCTTTCTTCCATGCTTTGAAGCATCTCCTTTTCTCTTTCACAGCATGTTCTACCTCATCGTTCCACCACCAGGAGGTCTTATTCCTTGGGTGACCCTTTGTTTTCCCACAGACTTTGTCAGTGGCAGCGATAAGGTTATGCTTAACCTCTGAAGTGCGCATGGGGGTAATTGGAAACGTCCCCCTGTGCTGACGTATTTGAGGTGTTTCCGTCACTAAAATATTCATTGTGCCATTAATAGCATTAATATTTATCCATATGCGCCTATTATGGGTTGATTATAAAGGTATTAACCTGAAACAACATAAACGAGTGAAACAGCGTTTGGATGGTCAAAATCGGAGATATAGCCCGCGAGTTGTATAATGTATGGGTGAGGCAATCTGCTTTCCCGCCAATTTCCCCCAAGGCCACTGAGACACAGTCGATCGATACTCTCTCTCTCTCTTGCACTCGCTTGCTATCAGTGATGACCACACCCTCCAATCGGATTTCTAATGTTAGCACGAAAATATACCTCAGAATAAGGGAATAACAGGGAAAATAGGTGATAACTGAAGGAGAGGAGGAAAGTGGGGAAGGAGGGGAGGTAGAGGACTGAGATTTTGCATGGCCCAGGGGCCAAAAAAAAATAAAAAAATAAAAAAAAAAAATATAAAAAAATATTTTTTTTTCGATGTCAAAAGTTGATTTTTATTTTCTCTGACTCTTAAGAGTCTTCCCGCAGTGCGCCGGGGGAACTCTTAAGAGTCTCCCCGCAGCTCCCGGGTTAAGAAAGTTCCATTGACTATTTACATCGTTAGGCCTAGCTTCCTTATTTCTATTCATTTCCTCCAGTTCACTATGAAACCTATCCCTAACTTCCTTGTCCTTCAGCAGCCACACTTTCCTTTTGGGTATGTATACCTTCTTGCACTTAGGATCTCTGTATAAGCTCATGTCGCACACAATTAGCTTATGCTGGGGGATACATTCTTCGCTCGGGATGACCTTTACATCTCGAACTCGTTTCCAGTCTTTCCTGTTAACCAAGAAGTAATCTATCTGGCTACTGGAGACCCCAGAGTTATATGTGATCAGGTGGCTCTGTCTTTTCTTGAACTTTGTGTTACACACAACCATGTTGAGTGCAACGCAGGACTCCAATATATATTCGCCTTCCAAATTTCTCCTTCCGTAACCATTTCCTCCATGTACCCCCTCGTATCCATCTGCAGATGCTCTCACGTGACCATTGAGGTTCCCCCCCCCCCCCACGATTGTTATTTCATTCTCCGAGAGGCCTGAAATAACACTGACGGTGTCATTCCAGAAGTCCTCTTTTATCTCTTTCTGTAGACCAGCCTGTGGGGCATATGCAGATAGTAGTAAAATATGTTTTTGACGATGAAAACTTATCATTCACATGACAAAGAGACAGTATTTTAATTGTTTTCCATGACGTGTCGAAAAATCAGCTACTAAGCGATTCAATTTACCGTCGGCTGAAATATAATCGACTACAATATAGTATCGGGGGGTTGACATAGGTGGACCTTTGCTGTCTAGCAGAGTCAAAACTAACATCAGTCATGGCAATCAAGAACCATTTAATGACACCTTTCTCTGTATTGTAGTTTTTTTATTATCTTATATTTTTTTTACTTATTTACTTATCCTCATCTTAACCCTCCAGCCCCGGCTACGCATTACATAAATATTCCCCGAAACCCGGGTGTTTTGGCCGAAAAACGTCTAGGCTAGGCTACCGTATATTTGTTATTCTGACTACTTCCCGCATTCCCACGCATCCCCAAGCGTAGCTGTGTTATTTACCTGTAGAATGGCGTTAAGTAGAGCTCTCTAAGTCAACTGGTTGAGTTGTGATGATGATTTCATTGGAGATAACTTTATGGCAAAAACAGCCACTTTACACTACTTTTCGATACTTAACAACAACATACAGGCACACACGAACAAGCGACGCTCTCCTTCTTGTGGCCGGAGATGCGGGGCGTCGGTCCAGCCGGCTGTTGTTTACATGCGTCGGACCGACGCCTCGCACACCAAGCTCACAGGCTTTGAGCTCATGGGTGTTTAAGAGCCCTTCCGGGCAGCTCGTGTATGCTTTTTTATGGGCGTTCAAGAGCCCTTCCGGGAACAGAGGGTTAATTATGCAACTATTACAAAGACATTATAGCCAAATATATTGTTAATTGTGAACATTTAGTATTATTATGATTGAGACAGTAGTTTCTTATTTCCATTGATTATTAAGAAATCAGCTGCTAATGGAGTCAACTTTTCATCATGTTAAAATAATAGACTATAGATAGATAGATGTGCTGGAAAGTGTGAAAAGGAACACCTTGAGATGGTTCGGCCATATGGAATGTATTGGAAGCGCGAGAATGACTAAGAGGGTGTACGAGAGCGAGGTGGAAGGACAGAGAGGGAGAGGTAAACCGAGAGAGAGGTGGAAAGATGGAGTGAAGAAGTATATGAATGAAGGCGATGCTGGTTGGGAGGAGGGGCGTCGACTGACAGGGGACAGAGGTGCATGGGGGCATTTCGTTCGTGGGCCACCCCATCGGGGATCACGGCGTCAGGCAATAGATAGATTATCTTGGCTATCATCAGACAATTTTCTTTAGCTTAGGAAAAATATATGACCTCGGTCTTCGAAGCTTGCAGCTCCTTGTTTAACCCCTCCTGCCCTGGCAGCATTTTAAAATTACATCGCGGCAGATGGGCAGGAGCCCGGGTGTCATTTTAAAATCCGTAAGCTTGAAAGCCTATTAAGCGTGGTTTGAAAGCCGTGCGTATAACCAAATGTAAACAAAGCCGGTCGGAGCGACGTGCACCTTCAAAAACAAGAAGGAGAAGTCGGACTTTTGTTGTTATTATTTTGTAGAACAAGAACAAGTGTTTTGTTATTGTCCGATATTGCTAACATCGCATCAAAACTCTCCACGGAAATTGTCATCACAACTGAAGCAGTTGTTGTTGTTGTTCCCTAAGCTGCCTGGCCGAACAGCCCCGAGTCCCTGAGAAAGGACATGGCCACGATCGGGCTTTCCCACAGAACTCTCAGTGAGTGTAGATTGTGTTGTTGGCGTAAGTGGTTGTGTGAAATGCAGTCTTCTATGATGTGTTTAGTGGTATGGGGTGCTGTGTTACATCCCGGGCAGGCGTCCACAACGGAGTCATCCAGTCTCTTCTGATAGCTCAGGAGAGCTGGATGGTGTCCGCATCTCAGCCTGGCCAGGTGGACTCTGTCCTCGCGAGGAAGGGAGGATTCGGAAGGATCGATTTCGGGAGGTCGTGCATGCAGCTGCGAGTTGTCTGTGAGTGAGTGGATGGATCGGTGAGAGATATGAGTATGGATGTGCTTCTGGAAGTTGGTTCGGGGTGGGCAGGGAGGGAGAGAGAGGACAATAATTGTGTGTGATACTGTGTGCTGGGTGTTGTTTTGATATTTCTTGGTGTCTGTGGGTGTGTTGCCATGTAGTTTAGTGGGTGGTCTTGGTTCGTGGAGGCTGCTGCCAGGAATTGAGTGCCTCTCATGTCCAGATGGTCTTTGACTTTGAGGATTTTGGTTTCTTGATGTAGGTGATCTGTGGGTGCAGTAGCTGTGCAGCCTGTAATGATCTTCAGGGCTTTGTTTTGAATAGTCTGTAAGGTCTTATGATGTGTTTCAGCTAGGTTAGAAGCCCAGGCTGGGCTTGCGTATTCCATCACTGATCTTATGTATTGTTTATATACTGTGGTGGTAGTTTCTTTGTTGTGTCCAAATTTTGTGTGAGCAAGTGACCTGAGGGCGTTAAGTCTGGGTGTCAGTTTCTTTTTAATGTTTGTGGTGTGCTGTTTGAATGTCATATGAGTATCATATGTTACTCCTAGGATTTTGGGTGTGTGTGTATGTGTTAGGGGTGTGTTGTTTATGGTGAGTTGAGGGATGTATTCGTGTTCTCCTGTCCAACTTGTGAGCAGGGTTGCGGTGGATTTGGCTGGGGCTAGATTAAGTCTGTTTGTAGTGTACCAGCCATGTAGTGTGTTGAGATAGGGTTGAAGGAGATCTGTTGCTCTTTTTGGGTCATGGTGTGTGCATGTGAGTGTTATGTCATCTGCATAGGAGGCTAAGTTTATTTGGGGCGTATTGGGTGTAGTTATATCGTGCATGTACAGATTGAAGAGTGCGGGCGATAGGACGGATCCTTGTGGGACTCCGTTTGGAAAGTTTCTGATTTTAGATGACTGACCGGCAAAAGATACGTGTGCACATCTGCCTGCTAGGAAGTTGGCCAGCCACCTTTTTGTGTTGTTGTGCATGTTTGTGTTGTAGATTTTGTTTGTTAGGTTGTGGCAGGGGATGGCATCGAAGGCTTTACTAATGTCGAGTGTGGCTAATAGTGATCTGTGTGGTGGTCTAGCTGAGTTGATGCCGTCGAAAGCTCTTTGTGTAAGGTCTGTGAGAAGAGTGTTTGTGGAGTGCAGTGGCCTAAAGCCATGTTGTGTTGGAGCTAGGGGTAGGTCAGGTGTAATTAGTTGTAATACTAGGCATTCCATGACTTTGGAGGGGGAGCAAAGGAGTGTGATGGGGCGGTGCGAGGAGGGTAGCGTGGGGTCTTTGTTGGGTTTGGGGAATGTGATGATGATACCATGCTTCCAAATGTCTGGTATTGTGTTGTGTGAATAGCTGTAGTTTGATATGTTAGTGAGTGCTTGTATGCCTTGTGGTCCCAGGTGTCTGAGGTGTATGTTGCTTATGTTGTCTAGGCCACAGGCGGGTGAGTGCTTGAGATTGTTGATGATATGCTTTGTCTGGTGATTGGTGAAGGGTGTATAGTCAGGGTCTGTAGGGAATTGTCTCTTACGTCGGATGACACGTCGGTCGTCTTTGTGAGGTTTTAGGTGGCTGACATGTGAGAAGTGATTGATGAGAGTGTTTGCTTGTTGTTTACATGAAGGAGTAGAGTCTGTTGTTGTGATTGTGTTGTGTTGATGTTGGAAAGTGTGATGCTGTTTAGTGTTTTGTAGAGTTTTTTGGGGTTTGTTTTGTGATCAAGTGTTTGTAGGAAGTTATTCCAATTTAGTTTTTGTTGTTCTTGTATTTTGTTGTTAGTTTGGGTGTTGAGTGCTTGAATTTGTTGTGTGATGTCTTGTGTGTGGGGTGCTGGGGAGTGTTTCAGTATGTCGCGTTGTCTGATGAGGTTTTGAATTTCTGGTGTGAAGTTGGGGTTATGTCTTTTTCTGTTACCTCTTGGAATGTGTTTCTTGTCAGCGTTTTGGATAGTTTTATTGAGTATGTGTACAGCATTGTTGATGTTTGTGATGGGTGTACTGTTTAGAGTTGTGAAGTGTTGTTCTGTCTCATTTGTGAATGCTTTCCAGTTAGCTCTTTTATAATTGGTGTATGTGTGTTTGTGGCTAGCTGGGGTGAGTCTGGTTTTGGTGGTGATAATGATCGGGAGGTGGTCAGAGCCTAAGGTTCTGACCATCCTCCAGGATGTTGTGGGGGCGAGTTCTGGGGAGCAAAAGGTGATGTCTGGAGATGATAGGTTATAGAGGGCAACTGAAGCAGTTGACCTAGAGAGCTCTACTTAACCCATCAGACCCGGAAGGGCTCTTGAACGCCCATAAAAAACACACCCGTGCTACCCGGAAGGGCTCTTAAACACCCATGAGCTCAAAGCCTGTAAGCTTGGTGTGCGAGGCGTACGTCCGACGCATGTAAACAACAGCCGGCTGGACCGACGCCCCGCATCTCCGGCCACAAGAAGGAGTGCGTCGCTTGTTCGTGTGTGCCTGTATGTTATTGTTAAGTATCGAAAAGTAGTGTAAAGCGGCTGTTTTTGCCATAAAGTTATCTCCAATGAAATCATCATCACAACTGAACTAGTTGACTTAGAGAGCTCTACTTAATGCCATTCTACAGGTACGAAACACATCTACGCTTGGGGATGCGCGGGAATGCGGAAGCAGTCAGAATAACAAAGATACGGTAGCCTAGGCGTAGACGTTTTTCGGCCAAAACCCCCGGATTTCGGGGAATATTTATGTAATGCGTAGCCGGGGCTGGAGGGTTAATGCCAGCCTACAGATACGAAACAGGGCTACGTTTTGAGATGTGTGTGAAGTTAAAATAACAAAGATAGGCTATGCCTATTACGACGTTTTTCGGCCAGATCGAACGGATCTGAATGCTATCCTTTGGAAGGCGAGCCCGGGCAAGAAGGGTTGAATTTTTACTGGTTTCCATGGTTTTTATTTATTTAGATTAACTTTTTACTTATTTTCCTTAACTTTTTACTGTTTTTCCTATAGGATGTACTGGTCTTGTCCCAGTTCCTGCGGTCTGACGGATGTATGTTGCCGCGTCGGGTGACAGGACTGTGTTCCCGGCAGCAGAGAAGGGTCACCTTAATGGTTGCCATGGCACAGAAAGCTGGTAAGTGCAGAATTGTGATGTGTTGTTGGAAGTTAATGAACCTGATAGACTCGCCAACAGTTCCAACTTGCCCAGTCCTACTTATATTAAAGCTGAATAGAGCTGCCTAGAACGCCACCATTAGGACATAAAACTAAAACTGCGCCTCGTGTGGACCACTCAGTCTTTTAAATTATGTTCTTATGTTTGTATGTAAGGATTGCCACGTTTTCATGCAACAATTTTTTATTTCCATACATACATACATCAAATTTTAAGACGGAGTGCTCCACACATACGTGCAGTTTCAGTCTCTTGTCCTAATGGCGGTGTTCCAGGCAACCCTGTTAAGGGCTGCTTCACTTGTCAAGTTTTTGGATTTGAGATCGGCACTTATAGTCCGATCCCAGGTCTTCCTCGGTCCACCCCTTGGTGCAGCTCCCTCCACAATCACAGACCTGCATCTTTTCACCCAATTTTGTTCATCCATTCTCTCCAAATGTCCATACCATCCCAGTCTACTTGTACGCATCTCCTCGCTTATACTCTTTATACCTAAACGTCTCCTCAGCTCATCATTTGTGTTTCTATCCTGCAGCCTGGCCCCACACATCCATCTCACCATTCTCATCTCATTACGTTCCATTCTGTTGACATCCTCTACTGTAACGGCCCATGTTTCTGAGGCATACGTCATTGCACTTCTAACACATTAGGCATACACCTTTCCCTTCATGGGGAGAGGCATTCTTTTCATGGTCAGAATTGGCAGCACTTCTCTGAACTTCCCCCAGCCACATCTAATTCTAGCGACAGTGGCAGCCTCGGCCCCACCACCGGCAGAGATGGTATCTCCTAGGTAACAAAACTTGTTCACCAGCTCCAATGACTCATTTCCAAAATTCACAGCCACAGGATCATCATTTAACTCAAACTCGCCTTTGCACACTACGCACTCAAATTTATCTATTTCTGACTTAACCTTCGGCAGGGGTCCTTTTATTCTACTACAGCGCTTACTCCCATGGTGCACTCAACATGCCCACCACTTGTCTTTGCTACTGCTTTCAGCATTCCTATGACCCTCTTCCCCTGTTGTACCCTCTCTCGCACTTCATCCTCTATACTCTTATCTTTACAATACTTATCACACTGTCTTAATACTTAAATGAGCTGACATTCTCCATTGCTTGACCATTTTACCTCACCTCACACCCAGTGACTGCATCCCTCGCAAAGACCATGACCTTACTTTAAACCAAATTGACCTTCAAGGTCTGTTTCTCTCACACAGTTCCAAATTTTTTTACCAAGCCCTGCAACTCCAACTCATTATCATTTATCAGAACTGTATCATCAGTTACTAGTATCCCAAACGGATCTTACTATACCCTACCTCCCCTCAGGGAGGTGCAGCTCTTGGGACTACCTGGATGTCGTGGGATTCCCTTAAAGGGCATCTTGGGGCTACAACAACAACAAAATCAAATAGTAGCCCAATCTAATTCCACATACTGTACTCCCATTCCTTAACCCTCCAGCACCGGTTTCGCATTCTATAATATATCCCCGAAATCCGGGTGATTTGGCCAAAAAACGTCTATGCCTAGGCTACCGTATCTTTGTTATTTTAACTGCTACCGCATTCCCACACATCTCCAAGTGTAGATGTGTTTCGTACCTGTAGACTGGCATTGAATAGAGCTATCTAAGACAACTGGTTCAGTTGGTCCTGATGTGGCGGCGTCTACGCCGTGGGGCCACCTCCCGAGGCTGCCAACCGCGGATGGCTGCCGACCCTCCACGGCCGAAGACAAAATCAACGACCAGTGGAGGAAAACCGGATGCCGGCCGCGGGGAGCAGTTTCGGGAGCCAAACCGTCACAACCATCCCCTGCCCCCTCCCTGGGGGCACGGGTCCTTGGAGCGGCTTCGGTCACGCCGGGAATTTCCACACCTCTCACACCACACACACACATCACACATCACACAGTTTTTCCTACACCGAGAAATGACTCTCCGGCTGTCATTTCTCGAAGACTTCTTCTAGCCGGAGACATTGAGAGCAACCCAGGACCCACGTACACATACATATGTCCAACTTGCTCAAAACCCATCACTTCGAGTCGCCATACTAAGGGTTCAGTTCTCTGCAATTCATGCGGGAACTGGACCCACTTCACCTGCACAACACTTGCCTCCAAGAAACACTACACAAACACCTGGACCTGTTCCTCATGCCCCTCCCGCTCCCAGTCAAATCCCTCACCTAAAACCCGTCCACCTCTCCTCCCCAACCCACCTAACCTTCCCATATCATCCACTCCCCCCTCTAAAACCCGTCCACCTCTCCTCCCTAACCCACCTAACCTTCCCATACCATCCACATCCTCAACTCAACACACCACACCCCATCCTAATCCATTCCCCCCCCCATCTCCTGCTCCCCAATCTCCACCCCCACCTCACCCATCCCCCCAGCCCCTCCCTCACCCCCCCCCCCACCCCATCCTCGTGCAGCAGCACCCAACATACATCGTGCACATAACATTAACATTCTTCAACTGAACATAGATGGCATCAACACAAAGAAACACGAACTCTCACACTTCATCAAACAACACAACATACACATTGCCATCTTACAAGAAACAAAACTCCGCACAACACAAAAAACACCCACATTTCATAATTTCACCACCATCAGACAAGACCGGGCTGTCGGCGGGGGCGGTGGACTCATCACCCTGGTACACAAAGAAATATCAAATATCACTTGAGGCATGCTATGCTTACAGGTACCTACCCGATAGCACTATCGTTAGTGAGTGCTGTACTGTATTTTATATATTATTTTGTAATAGTATAGATATCTTATCAATATTTGTATTTTGTACTATTGTTAATGTCTTGTCATGTTGCAAATTTGATTTTAAATAATATTTTGACATTTAACATGTAGTTTCTTTATTCATGCAGAGTTTAGTAAAATTTGCCAGAACGTCCCGGACTTCCCAAACTTGACTACTTCCTTTAACGTGACGATAGTGCGTTGTTATATGTGCGATTAGTTTGCTTGGGAAACAGATTAACTTGCTCATGTAGTAATGTACACCCTATGTGGTGGATTGTGTTCTTTTATTTAATAATTTTCATTTTAGTAAGCGTTGTTTCCACATAGCGATTTTGATAATTTAATTTGACTTTATATTGTCCTTGTCCCAATTTTGGTTTGTTTAGTTTGCAAGTTTTACATTTTAATAGTAACCAGTGTACAAACCAAATCCCTCTTCCCCCCAAATGATAACACAACAGAAATACAGTCAATTAAAATATGCACTGGCAACAACTCCAACATAACCATCATAAACACATACATCCCTCCCCAAACATCCCCTACAGTACCAAATGAATAGAGACCACACTTACAACACATCACAAACACCCCACACACCCCACACATCATCCTGGGTGGTGACTTCAACGCCAAGACGTCGGCCTGGTTTGTCGACAACTCCGACACAGACAGAGGGCTGGTACTACAAAACCAAACCGATAACCTCATTATCCTTAACGACATCCATCAACATACCCATATTCCTCACCAAGCCCTCTATAACCCATCATCTCCAGACATCACCTTTTGCTCCCCAGAACTCACCCCCACAACATCCTGGAGGGTGGTCAGAACCTTAGGCTCTGACCACCTCCCGATCATTATCACCACCAAAACCAGACTCACCCCAGCTAGCCACAAACACACATACACCAATTATAAAAGAGCTAACTGGGAAGCATTCACAAATGAGACAGAACAACACTTCACAACTCTAAACAGTACACCCATCACTAACATCAACAATGCTGTACACATACTCAATAAAACTATCCAAAACGCTGACAAGAAACACATTCCAAGAGGTAACAGAAAAAGACACAACCCCAACTTCACACCAGAAATTCAAAACCTCATCAGACAACGCGACATACTGAAACACTCCCAGCACCCCACACACAAGACATCACACAACAAATTCAAGCACTCAACACCCAAACTAACAACAAAATACAAGAACAACAAAAACTAAATTGGAATAACTTCCTACAAACACTTGATCACAAAACAAACCCCAAAAAACTCTACAAAACACTAAACAGCATCACACTTTCCAACAGCAACACAACACAATCACATGCTGCAATCACAACAACAGACTCTACTCCTTCATGTAAACAACAAGCAAACACTCTCATCAATCACTTTTCACATGTCAGCCACCTAAAACCTCACAAAGACGACTGACGTGTCATCCGACGTAAGAGACAATTCCCCACAGACCCTGACTATACACCCTTCACCAATCACCAGACAAAGCATATCATCAACAATCTCAAGCACTCACCCACCTGTGGCCTAGACAACATAAGCAACATACACCCCAGACACCTGGGACCACAAGGCATACAAGCACTCACTAACATATCAAACTACAGCTATTCACACAACACAATACCAGACATTTGGAAGCATGGTATCATCATCACATTCCCCAAACCCAACAAAGACCCCACGCTACCCTCCTCGCACCGCCCCATCACACTCCTTTGCTCCCCCTCCAAAGTCATGGAACGCCTAGTATTACAACTAATTACACCTGACCTACCCCTAGCTCCAACACAACATGGCTTTAGGCCACTGCACTCCACAAACACTCTTCTCACAGACCTTACACAAAGAGCTTTCGACGGCATCAACTCAGCTAGACCACCACACAGATCACTATTAGCCACACTCGACATTAGTAAAGCCTTCGATGCCATCCCCCGCCACAACCTAACAAACAAAATCTACAACACAAACATGCACAACAACACAAAAAGGTGGCTGGCCAACTTCCTAGCAGGCAGATGTGCACACGTATCTTTTGCCGGTCAGTTATCTAAAATCAGAAACTTTCCAAACGGAGTCCCACAAGGATCCGTCCTATCGCCCGCACTCTTCAATCTGTACATGCACGATATAACTACACCCAATACGCCCCAAATAAACTTAGCCTCCTATGCAGATGACATAACACTCACATGCACACACCATGACCCAAAAAGAGCAACAGATCTCCTTCAACCCTATCTCAACACACTACATGGCTGGTGCACTACAAACAGACTTAATCTAGCCCCAGCCAAATCCACCGCAACCCTGCTCACATGTTGGACAGGAGAACACGAATACATCCCTCAACTCACCATAAACAACACACCCCTAACACATACACACACACCCAAAATCCTAGGAGTAACATATGATACTCATATGACATTCAAACAGCACACCACAAACATTAAAAAGAAACTGACACCCAGACTTAACGCCCTCAGGTCACTTGCTCACACAAAATTTGGACACAACAAAGAAACTACCACCACAGTATATAAACAATACATAAGATCAGTGATGGAATACGCAAGCCCAGCCTGGGCTTCTAACCTAGCTGAAACACATCATAAGACCTTACAGACTATTCAAAACAAAGCCCTGAAGATCATTACAGGCTGCACAGCTACTGCACCCACAGATCACCTACATCAAGAAACCAAAATCCTCAAAGTCAAAGACCATCTGGACATGAGAGGCACTCAATTCCTGGCAGCAGCCTCCACGAACCAAGACCACCCACTAAACTACATGGCAACACACCCACAGACACCAAGAAATATCAAAACAACATCCAGCACACAGTATCACACACAATTATTGTCCTCTCTCCCTCCCTGCCCACCCCGAACCAACTTCCAGAAGCACATCCATACTCATATCTCTCACCGATCCATCCACTCACTCACAGACAACACGCAGCTGCATGCACGACCTCCCGAAATCGATCCTTCCGAATCCTCCCTTCCTCGCGAGGACAGAGTCCACCTGGCCAGGCTGAGATGCGGACACCATTCAGCTCTCCTGAGCTATCAGAAGAGACTGGATGACTCCGTTGTCGACGCCTGCCCGGGATGTAACACAGCACCCCATACCATTAAACACATCATAGAAGACTGCATTTCACACAACCACTTACGCCAACAACACAATCTACACTCAATGAGAGCTCTGTGGGAAAGCCGATCGTGGCCATGGCCTTTCTCAGGGACTCGGGGCTGTTCGGCCAGGCAGTTTAGGGAACAACAACAACAACTGGTTCAGTTGTGATGACGATTTCCGTGGAGAGAGTTTCGTGGCGATAGCCATATGACACACTTTTCACTACTGAAACAACAACACACAGCCACACAAAAACAAACGACGCCTCTCCTTCTTGTGTTCGGAGGTGCGCGGCGTCGGTCCAACCGGCTGTGTTTATATGCGTCGGACAGACGGCTTTCAAAACAAGCTTACAGGCTTTCAAGCTTCCGGTGCCTCAGAGCCCATCCGGGCTCCGCGGGAGGGTTTGTTATGGGTGCCTCAGAGCCCAACCGGGTCTGAGGGGTTAAAAGGGGCTCTCCAAGTTATTATACTGTACCTAGTTATCTGCTGATCATCCATTGACTGGTGCATTCTGTTTTTGGTCATAGGATTGTTAAATTATTATGTTCCTTTCATCACTCGACTCTCATCAAACTATGTACGGCAATTTAAATTACCGTACTTGTACGTTTTCTTGACAGTCTTCATTGTAGCTTTTTTCCCAAGTCTGCTATTTGGTTTAGCTTAACCCTTTCACGCACATATGACGCAGAGGTTGCCAGATTAGCAATAAGAAATAGAGTTCTCTCACTCTTATAATTACCTCTCCAAAATTAGTTTTCTGCCCACAGCTAACTCAAAGACAACTGCAGAGGTTGTTGTTGTTGTTGTTGTTCCTCAAGCTGCCTGGCCGAACTGCCCCAAGGCCCCGAATAAGGCCAAGGCCATAATCGAGCGCCCCCAAAGAACCCTCTCTGCCGACCACAATAAAGCCTGGGTGACCGAAGCCACTCCATGGCGGGGAGCTAAGGAGGGTGCGGAAACGCCCGGGAAACCAAAGCCCCACCAAGGGCCCTGTGCCCCTCAGCAATTATGAAGAGAAAGTTGAGGGGCAAAGGAAAAATGTGACGCTTTGGCTTCCAATCATGGTAGATTGGGAGGTCAATCCACGGAAGAGACGCCGTCACTTGAGATATAGAAAATATATAAGTAAAAGGAACAGTCAGAGTAAGCTATGGGTATGGCAGAGATCGCTCAGTTCTCACTCTGATAGACCAGCCCATCACCACATGACTAGAACCCAATCCTCTCAGCATCAGCTAGGAAAGGCCCTAGAAAGCCGCCTTAGGCGAGGGGATAGCTCCCCTATTTCAACCCCTTTCGGGGTTGGGCACCCGCCCTCTGCAGAGGTTGAAGTAACTAAACTAAAGGTTTCTAAATAGGGTATGATGGCCAATGCAGATTCAAAAATGGGTACTTATTTTTGTTGTCGAGTTGCTTCTGCCAGCCTATAACAGATTGGAAACTGAGAGTAGGGGGGATAAATAGCAAAATGTTTATATTTTTAGGGAATATCAACAAAAATGTTGTATCTGTTCTTATTGAAGAGTGAGAAGACAAATAAGACATGCGTCTCCTTTTTATCACAAAACCCTAATGAGACGCACCTGGACCTAAGGAGACACAGAAGTGTTTAAATCACAAAAACACCAAAAATTATGTAAGTATTAACCTCATTGGTACTTGAAAGAAAGCATGGTACTTTTGGTTGTAAGTTTACAATGCTTAGACAACAAAACTACTGACGTAGGCCATATAATTCATATTATTAAATAGGCAGTTAATATAACTTAAAATTCTAATTTGCTAATTATAGGCCATTACCAAAAGAGTTTAGAGGGTGCAGGGAAGTTATACATGGAACATTAATGCTAGTTTGAGGTTTAAATCTAGTGCCACTCGCCCTCCCATGCATATTTGGTGCTAATACGCCTGTTTTATGCCTGCTTATCTCTGTAAATAATAAACGTTCAATAACCAACCAAATATCATGATCATGTACAGTACCTTCATTCAGATTGAAAATGGTAAAAACTGTAACTTTCTGGGTAGTCTGGTAGATATGTGAGCAACTCAAAAGCAATCACAACTTTTTAGGTTCATGTTTGAATGTGCGTGCGTGTGTATGTATAGGTCAGGCGTGTGTGTGTGCATGTCAATGTCGTGGCCGGGGGTGAGACGATACACTCAGTCTGACTGACAAAGGCAAGAGTTGGGCTCATTCATGTTGGCACTCTATCGAGTGATAAGGAGGGAAGTTGGGGAAATGGTGGGGGTAAGTAGGGAGAGGCATGAAGGGGGTGGGGGGGCTACAACAAAATTTGATTGTGTAGCGAAAAAATGCTTGATTCGATTCCGATTTGCTGAGAGGGGGAAAGAGGTGCATCTCCTTAGGTCCAGCAAACATTATTTAGTCCAAAAGAGACGCATTTTTCAAACTGATGCCATACCACACTGGTAGACAGCCATTCTCCCTACTATGTATGGTATACATAAGGTTGAGTTTCCTTCACCTGAGATGAAAGAAAAGGTTATTATGCTTAATAATGTTACCAAAATAAACACACATTTACAAGGGCCCAAGGAGACGCAACCCAGCTACCCTAAGCAGACTCGCGTCTCCTTAGGTTTTGCGCAGTACGTCTCTATTGGTCCCAGGGTAGCCCTTGTTCTAGTTAAGGCAGCTCCGTCTATGGAAACTCAACCACATTCATACAAGACAGAGAGGTGAGTATGGCTTTCTACCACTGTGGTGTACGACCTTCTGGCATCAGTTTGAACAAAATGTGTCTATTGGATTTTGTGTTTTTTGCTGGCCCTGTGGGGACGCACCCTCCCTCCCCTTCAGCTGTGCAAGTAAAAGCCCCTTGGTCATGCAGGGGTATACTTCAACTCATGCACTATCAACCAACATCAACAGAAAAGAGGATCAAATTAGGGAACTGTGAGAAATTTAGTTTAAAAAAAAAGTAAATTCTTAGGTTTTCCGTAAGGAATTTGCGAAAACAAGATTTTTTTTTAGATCATCTCATCTCACGCAATAACATATGAAGATTAAAAGCTGATGCTATGTGAGCATATTAGGTGATAGTTAAAGGATATTTTGGCCCACCATTCATGCATCTATCTACTCATCCTATGCCTCATTGCCTGTGCAAGTTGTTTTGTTTCAAGTGCGTCTCCTTGGGTCCAGTAGTCTGCATTGGGCAGTTTACCCTACCCCTGATTGTAACAAAGGTTTTAAAGTATCACTAATAGGCTCAAAATTGTGTCATATGTCAGAGAGGGTTAATATCTCTTTAGATTTTTGACAAACTGTTGAATCTACCTGTGCAGTCTTATTGATATTTTCATATAGTAGCACCTTACCTAGTGCAACATTGCTTAGTATGAATGTTACCTTACTGGGTATATACAGTAATTTGTAAAATCGTTGTAATAATTGAAAGCCAAGAATAAGATATACTATTGACTTAATATTGCACATACAGTATGGATTCTCTGCCCACAGGTTTGATGCCAAACCTAGCCCCACACTGGAGCAAAAGGGACCCCAAGCTACGGAATCGCTCTAAGAAGTACAACAGATACTTCGATGAGAGTACTCTACGCTGCTAGCATCGCTGAGTCTACACTTTAGAATAAGTTATTTTATCCCAAGGGTATCTATCGGTTAGCATGCGTTTTTCTTGGTACAGTATAGCCATGTTAAAAATTGTGTTTAACCTCCATGATTTCAACTTTGGATACCTCTCCGGTAGAAGTGAAAACAAATCCTTATCACACATAAACATAAGACTATTATATATTATGTTATGTAGAGTTCTGTTAACTCTCACTCATGAAAACATTATTAATTAATGTTCCAAGCCTATAGACTCTGATCCCTATTTTAGGCATGCTGCAAAGCCAGACATGTATACTGTACTGTATTATCGCTCTGTTTTAATCTGCAATAATCGCCTCATGCAATGTATTATACATCAAAAGAAAGAGGAGAGCCTATACTACAGCATACCAAAAAATAATTTGACAAAAGATAAAATTTACCAGTGAGAATTGTTCGAGAATTTAACACAAATAACACCCAACACAATCATAAAGTATTTTAGTAACACGAATGGTCTGTGGTCCCGACGCAATAGATTCACCATCTTTAAATACCGGAGCCGCGCATCTCAGCCTCTGACTATATGCCACACTGACGAATCGAGTCAGTATTGATTTTCTCGCAGCGTGACAAGACGTCACAAAGCTTTGCTAATAATTTCACTATTTCCTTGACATCGATCGCTACTCATTGCTAAAATTTCACTGAATTCTGGATGTTTAGGAATGCGATTCGCTTGGCTGACCACTTCCATATCATGCGAATCGCGTGGGTGGGTGTTAAGGGGCAAAGGCGAAATATATTTTTTTTTTTCATCAAGGGAGAGAAACAAAGTTGAAGTTTTTGGAGTGGAACATGCCTAATAATATTGATAGGAGTTATCACAAAAAATTTCTTATGTAATATAATTTATTTCCCATTATGATATTAATTAGTTGATCTACTTTAATATGAATTATGTGAATAGGATTGTATAAAGATGTACTGTACAGTACCGGTATATAACTTCTTAATATATGTACAGTCAGGTCTCGATATACACGGTTAATTCGTAACTTGTACATGCAGTGTATATCAAAACCGTGTATTAGAAATACCAGGCCTTATGGGAATTCATTCAATTCGTTCCAGCCACTTTTTCAAAGTTCCCTATTTGAGCCTTCAACCTACCTTAAGCCAACATTATACCACCAACAAAAACATATTTGCATGTCAGGCAGGCAATAACAGCATCAATAAGAACTGTGTAGACCTGCTACTGACCTATTTGCATGTCAAGCACGCAATATCCTGCAATGTAAACAAACCACACTCTATGTTTTGTGTCGTCTGCTATGATTCGCGCAGTTCGGAAATGTCCGGCGCCGACCAGGAGTTGCAGCAGGACCCTCATCGCCCGCAAATGTCCGTGTACAGTAAACCCTCGCTATCTCGGACTAATTGGGGGGAGACCCAGTCCGAGATGACCGAAAATCCGAGATGTCCGAAGTCCGACTTATGTCCGACTTAAGAGAGGAAAATGTCCGAATTGGAAGAGGGAGTCCGAGCTACCAGAGAAAACGGAGACTTCCCTATCACTAACAACGTTGATTCAAGATAAATTACAGTACCTGTACAGTATCCAGCAGACATATATTATAAATATCACTTTCCTTCTCCATTTCACTGTCCTTCTCCACCTCACTGTAGCCTTAGATCTCGGAATTTGCCCTTAGATCTCGGAATTTTCCGAGATATATTACACCTGTCCGACAGACCATGTGGGCCCTCGGAGTTTTCCCCTTACATCTCGGAATTTTCCGAGATATACGGCGAACTTTCCGAGAGGCCGATGCCAGTCCGAGTAGTCCGGGTTTCTGACTTCTAGAGGTCCGAGATAGCGAGGGTTTACTGTATATACAAATTTTTTCCGTGTTGTGTCCGACTTTGAAATTTTGGGGGTTACCGTGTCTAAACGAATCCGTGTATATCGAGACCTGACTATAATGTAAAAATGGGAAATAAGGCATCGGAAGAAAAATGGAGAGTTTCAGTATCTGGGAGCTGAAGTATGTAAATATGAAAATACTGTACAGTAGTGACAATTGTCAGATAATGCATACAAAATTTCATTGGAGAGGAAGATACTTAACTTCGGTGGAGGAAAGTGATTATATAATTCATTACTGTACTGTAGTAGCTATATTGGAAATGGTACTTTGACGAAGGACTGTTTTTACAGTTTTTGCATAAATAAATGTTAGTTCCTGAAATTACATTATCGTAATGCTATCCCAGCTCTAGTGTATTCCTCTTGAAGAACTGACACTTTGAATAAATAAATGATCAGATTATTATTATTATTAATATTATAATTAGTAATTAAGAAGACTGATCAGTAAATAAATTCAGGAAGCACTTTTAATGTTTTCTTAAGGTACTAAACACCACTCACCGTTTAGCTTTACACCAATTGAGTTAAATATCTTAGAGCCTGTTATGAACATAAAAAGGATCCAGGGCTATAAAGAGCAATACCATCAAAGATCCTACTTGCAGACGTGTGTCTGTAAAGAGTAAGAAATAGAAGAGAGTAAAAGGGTTTATAATATAAAAAGAGGTTTGATGTGCAAGAGTTACAGAAGGGTATTTAGAAGTTAAAAAATGCTTAGCTTGAAGCATTAATACTTTAACTTATGGTATTGACTCACATACCCTTACCCCCCCTGCGGGTAAGGGGTCCTCTATATTTAGTGGAGGAAAAGAATATGCCCCACGTATCCAGATCTGCTTGCAACAGTGGCGCTGCTAGGAGAGCTACGGATGGAGATAACTGACCTGCTCCGCTGCCTTCTCACAAACAGATCTTGCTATACTTGGACTACCTGGATGCCGCATGATTCCCATTAACCCTTCCTCCCCGGTTGTCATTTTAAAATGACACCGCGGCAGATGGCCAGGAGCCCGGGTGTCATTTTAAAATCCGTAAGCTTGAAAGCCTATTAAGCTTGGTTTGAAGCCGTGCGTCGAACCGTATATAAACAAAGCCTGTCGGAGCGACGCGCACCTTCGAAATCAAGAAGGAGAAGTCCGACTTTTGTTGTTATGGTTTTGGAGAACAAGATTACTGTAGTTATTATTGTGAGATATTGCTAAAATCGCGGAAAAATGTGCTCCACGGAAATCGGCATCACAACTGAACCAGTTGATCTAGAGAGCTCTGCTTAATGCCAGTCTACAGATACGAAACATGGCTACGTTTTGAGATGCGTGTGAATTCTCTATCAGTTAAAATAACAAAGATAGGGCTAGCCTATTTCGACATTTTTCGGCCAGATCGCCCGGATCTCAATAATGTCCTTAGGATGGCGAGCCCGGGCAAGAAGGGTTAAGTGTATCTTGGTGCTACTACAACAACCAACACCTCACAAATGCAGTCTATATCTACCTGAACATAATGTCCAGGTAGATATAGAGTGCACCACGCCCGGTGGCAGAAGTGTGGCTTTGCCGATTTAGGAATAATGTGATATTTCCAGATTCATCCTATCCAGAATCTTCCACTCTACATGGTCTGTTATGCTAAGCGTAATCGGACCGTTTGCCCCTGTAAATCAAAGGTGAAAGTTGCGTGTCTGGACAGGAAAAACAGTATACCTTCCTTAGTACAATATGACACAGGATCTAGGATTAGTTTAACTACAAAAGTGGGCACATACTGACCTAGTCAGATTAGTGTGGATGTAAAGTTGAATCTTTCAACCATTTTTGTAAAGTTCTGAAGTACAGTATCTGGGATATAATAAAATATAGTAAATGTTATGCCAGGGTTTTTACCGGGGTTTCATTGGACAATGGTAGGTTCTTACTCGACTGGAGAAGTTAAAGCCAAACAACACATGCACAAAAGTCGTAAAGGGTAAATATAATACTTGGTACACACATGAATTTCCTTTTAATAATCACTTAATTACATGACATAAATAATTCACCTTACACTGATACATGGAATAATTCACAATATAATAGTCCTAGCACGGACAAGGATCCACGAGGGAACTATGGAATACACTTAGCTCTCTTTCACTTGTATTAATTAAAGAGATACACCCGGGTCGCACTGGTGTAAGAATCAATTTAACCTTTGTGGCATTCCTATTCTAACACTATGTAGATCTGAACCTCCAGGCACAGGTCGTGAATTGGGAATTGCTGAGTCCTTTCTCCTAGTTCTGCCGAGCCGCTTAGGTGATCCTGCCGTTTGGTTAATGGGGGTAGGGATACAGATGGATTAGTTGGTTTCGGGTCTTAAATGGTAGTTCCTCATGTCATGACATTGGGTGCATACCATCGGACGAACGCGAGCATGAATTAGGACATGTCTTAAGTTATGATTGCTCGTCTATCCTGACCTTTAACTAATCGGTGATGAAGTTCTGTTTTGGTACTCTTGATGTAAGGTCATTAATACAAAGTCACTAGTGTCATGACACAGTAACGAGGTATCGGGCTAACGTGAGGAATAAGTAAGATCATGAACTTACTATTTCGCTCAATCTGCCTCTGACCGTTGTAAGAGTGTTCAAAGAACCCAAGGGTCGGTGATTAAACCTTTTTACAGCATATGTCCTTGACCATGGTGTTGGCCATGCAGTATGGACTTTTATATGGTAAGTGCCGTTATTTAGACGGTATTTCACAAAGCCAGAACCATTCGAGTTGATTTGCCATGACAAAGCTCCCTTTACTGGTTTGTTAGAGTGCGGGATTGATACTGGAAGTCAGTTTGTGGCATGCCCTTTGGTGCTACTTCCAATGTCAAAATTGCAGCCTAAAAGAGATCTTAATGTTTTTACTCTGCCATGGCATGTAAGAACAAAAGTTCGCTAGTAGGGAAAATAACTCTCAAACCTTAAAGTATTTGAACCATGGTATCAATACTTTCTGAATGGGAGGGTAATTCTCAGGCTCAAAATGCTTACATGTAAGGTAGTTTGTGAGACGTTGAATTGCTGACTCTACCTGGTTCTCGTCGAGGTGGTCATGGCGTTTGCTGCTATGTCCCAGGGCTGGTACTTGGAGGTCAGAAGGTCATAGGTTCAGGGGGATTAGGTAGACCCCTTAGAAATGCGCGCGCTGGTGGTAAGACAACTGCGCGGAAGATCGGCGCATCTGAATAGGTCATATTTGGGTATGTTGTTCCTCTGCTGTTTGGCGGTATTTTATTTTATTTTTCTGTTCTCCAGTATGGTTGAATGTAATGCTTGTGGTTTTCCCTGGTGTGAGTGGTAGAGTGGTGTTGAAGGTGGCAATTCTGACTTCCCGGGTGTTAGTGCGTAGTGGGGCAAATTTGGATTTGGGGTGGCCATTTTGTTCGTCTTTTGCCTTCGTCTTATACGCTCTGGGTGGTGGTATTGGTGATTTGTTCTTGTGTTGGGGCGAGTTTTTCTTCTGCTGTTGTTCCCTTTTCTTATTCTTTGTTTCTCCTGTGTTTGTCCGGGGTGTGGTGGTTTGCGGTATTCTTGTGTCTTTTCTTGGTTTGTTGGTCTTCACGTGCTTTCTTTCCGTTTTCTTCAATGTGGCTTGTTCCCTGTTGTCCTTTCTTTTCTCTTTAGTTTCTCCTTCTGTTTCTAGGCTTCGTTTTCCTTGTTGTGGTATGGTGGTGATCTCAATCTCGGGTATTTTAGTAAAGGTAAAGTATTTATGTTTGATATTCAAATAATTATACAGGTACCCTGTATCACAATTAGTGCTCACAATTGTACAGTTGAATCGACTGGCGTCCAAGTCCATGATCAAACTTGAATCAGTAGAATCACAGCTACAGTTAGATAATGTAACTGTAGCATTGCTTTGGTGAAATGTTTTATGATGCGACAAATTAAAAGAATTATATTGACATCAGATGATAATGGAAAAAGTATATGACTAACTAACTATGAGCATTAGAGTTTTGAGTAACAATAGTTGGAAGGCCAAAGTAACCTACCATATTAGACAATTCTGTCACAGCTATTCCCTGTATAGCAGGAGTTTTCTAGAGGGAGTAAGGCATTAACCCAGGGACTTCGACGGTCCTTCCGGAATCACGGTATTCAGGCACGTAAAAACAACTTTAAATACTGTGCGAGTGCTGGGAAATATCTCAAAATTGGGTGACACATAGAAAGTAGTGGC
The DNA here is from genome assembly GCA_032716605.1 of Paralithodes platypus. Lineage (NCBI taxonomy): Eukaryota > Metazoa > Arthropoda > Malacostraca > Decapoda > Lithodidae > Paralithodes > Paralithodes platypus. Next base: position 30,118,735 of record CM064545.1, read on the forward strand.
ATCTCTCCAATCTCCATACCACATCCTTCACTCCTGCCCCCTTTTATACCCCACCCCTCCTCCCTCCCACAACTTGACTTTTTATTTCGCACAAGTTCTAGCAGTTCATGAGTTAATGATGTGAAGAGACCATAATATTATATACATGTACTAATTAGTTTCATTGATTTCATTAATTAGGTTTATTTGTAAGTTAATTGGTGGGTTGGTGATAATATGAATATACGGTACTGTATATATTTGGCAATGAGGCACTGGAGATGGTGGACAAGTTTTGCTTCTTGGGAGATACCATCTCCGCCGGTGGTGGGGCCGAGCCCACCACTATCACCAGAATTAGATGTGGCTGGGTAAAGTTCAGAGAACTGCTGCAACTACTTACTGTGAGAAGACTCCTACTCCCCCTGAAGGGAAAGGTCTACGCTTTGTGTGTTAGAAGCGCAATGACATATGCTTCCGAAACGTGGACTGTCAAAGTGAATGATATCAACATAATGGAATGTAATAAGATGAGATGGATGTGTGGGACCAAACTGGAAGATAGGATATCTAGTGACGACTAAGGAGATGGTTAGGTATCAGGAGTATCAGTGATGAGATGCGTACTAGTAGGCTTGCATGGTTTGGACAAGTGGAGAGGATGGATGAAATAAGTTGGGTGAAAAGATGCAAGTCCGTAAACATGGAGGGAGCTGCACCAAGGGGCAGACCAAGAAAGACGTGGGATCAGATCTTACAGTCTGATCTTGAACAATAAAAACTGACAAGTGAGGCAGCTCTGAACAGGGCTGCCTGGAGCACCGCCATTAGGACGTGAGACCAGATCCGCACTCGATGTGGAGGACTTGGTCTTTAAATTTATGTATGTATGTATACAGTATATATATAATAGATATTACAATTTTCTGTTGAATTTGACCTTTTGAGTTGTTAGTTTTGATACTGCCGGAACAGACACCTCACCTGTACCACTCTCCACTGCAAGCCAGAGCTGGCATGCCCACTGACCTTGTGGCCTTGACCACAGGCAGCCAGGTGGCCTTGAGCCTTCATACCAGCTGCAGCCTGGAGGTCAACTTGCACTGCAGTTCACACGGTAGCTATTATGTGCTTATTGATAGGTCCTGCATACTACACTTGGGTTTAGTCCCCGCTACTGCCAACTGAAAATGTCAACTTGGCAAAATGCATAATCTGTTCCCTCCTGACAGGCTCCATTGGGCACTCCTGGAAACACTACAGTACAAGGCAACCATCAGGCCTCTAGATGAAAAATTAAAAGGGTTTTTGTTTTAGCAGAAATGCCTCCGCATGGGGGAGTGTAGCAATGTAACATACTATCTTGTTACTTTCAAAGCCTCCAAGACCCAATTTCTCCCTATATCTCTCCATCATAATCTTCCACTATCAATTATTCTTCAACAATACACAAATTAACCCTGCATCTTCTCTCAATATTCTAGGTGTATCTTTTTCATCCGACCTTTCTTGGAAAGATCGTATTACCACTCTTGCTAAAAACAGCTTCCCAAAAGTTAGGTGTGCTAAACCATCTACATGGGTTCTTCAACCCCCTCACAGCTTCTTGCTCTGTATCGGGGCACTGCGCCCCTGTATTGTTTGCATGTGTGGGAAGGCTCCACCCATACCGCACTTCTCAAACGAGTAGAATCAAGCATTTCCGAGGTAATCCTATCGGGCATGGAAGCATACATTCCATTCTCTTTCTCTCAGACTAATGCTAAAAAATCTTGGTTTACTCACGCCTGTTCTACTGCTGTCCGCAATAAGGAGGAAGCATTCAAACGGTACCGACGCCTTAAAACTCAAGACTCTCATTCTTCATATGTTTCTGCCCGGAATCAAGCCAAATCTGTTCTTCGACTTGCCAAACACTCTTTCATCAATAATAAATGCACTGAACTATCCAACTCTAGCTCTTCCCAAGCTTTCTGGCATCTAGCCAAAAACCTCTCCAACAATTTCTCTTCCTCGTCTTTCCCTCCCCTTTCCCACTCTGATGGCACAACCATCACTTCTTCCTCTGACAAAGCTAAACTCTTCGCTCAAACTTTTGCTAGAAAACTCCACCTTGGATGATTCCGGTGCTATTCCTCCCTCTCCGCCCTCCTCTCTCTTACTTATGCCTAATATCCTAATCTCTTCTAAAGATGTACTTTCTACCCTCTGGGCTTAACACTAATAAGGCGTACGGTCCGGACGGTGTTCCTCCTGTTGTTCTCAAAAAACTGTGCTTCCGTGCTGACTCCCTGCCTAGGCAAACTCTTTCGTCTCTGTCTATCCTCTAACGTCTTCCTTCATGCTGGAAGTTTGCTCACATTCAACCTGTCCCAAAGAAGGGTGACCGCTCTCAACCCTCCAACTATCGTCCAATTGCTCTTATCTCTTGTCTTTCTAAAGTTTTTGAAACTATTCTTGCTTCCAAATTTCTTAAGCATTTCTCTTCTCATAATCTGCTCTCAGATCGCCAGTATGGCTTCCTTAAGGGTCGCTCTACTGGTGATCTTCTTTCATATCTTACTAACTCTTGGTCATCCTCCTTCCGGGACTTCGGTGAGACTTTTTCTATTGCACTAGACATATCGAAAGCCTTCGATAGAGTCTGGCATAAATCTTTAATTTCTAAACTACCCTCCTTCGGTTTCTATCCCTCCATCTGTGCCTTGGTCTCTAATTTCCTTTCCGGCCGTTCCATAGCCGCGGTTGTGGACGGCCATTGTTCACTTCCTCACCCTATAAACTCCGGTGTTCCTCAGGGCTCTGTCCTATCTCCTATTCTCTTTCTAATTTTTTATAAAATGATCTCTTAACTGTACCTAATTCCCATCCATTCATACGCAGACGACTCAACCTTACACTACTCCATTAGTTTTTCAGAACGCCCCCAGCCAGCAATCCCTCAACGACAAACGTAATGAAGCCATAGAACTCTTAAATTCTGATCTAAATACTATTTCCAATTGGGGCAGAGAAAACCTTGTTAACTTTAATGCTTCCAAAACCCAATTTCTCCATTCTATCTACCCGTCAGGATCTCCCAGCGGACTATCCCTTATTCTTCAACAATACAAAAATCAACCCTTCATCTTCTCTCAATATTCTTTGGTGTCTCTTTTTCTTCTGCTCTCATTTGGAAGGACCATATTACCAGTCTTGCTAAGGCAGCCTCCCAGAAGCTGGGTGTGCTCAACCGCCTTAGGGGGTTCTTTTCCCCTGCACAGCTTCTTGCTCTGTACAGGGGCATAGTGCGCCCTTGTATTGAGTATTGTTCACATGTGTGGGGAGGTTCCTCTCACACCGCTCTCCTAGACAAAGTTGAAAGGAAGGCCTTTCGTATCATTAACTCCCGTCCACTCACCAACTCTCTGCAATTCTCTCTCTCCGCCGCAATGTTGCTCTCTCTCGCTATTCTATCGCTACTATAATAATCAGTGTTCCTCAGAGCTATCCAGTGCATACCACCTCCTTTACGTAGGGCACGTGGTACCCGTCTTGCAACTCAATCCCACCCCTACTCTGTGCAACTCTCCAACCCAAGAGTGAAACGTTACTCTCAAACTTTCTTCTACTCAACAGCTGAGCTCTGGAACTCTCTCCCAGAATCAGTCTTTCCCTCTTCCTATGACTTAAATTGCTTCAAACTCTGTGTGTCCAGGCATTTTGGCTCGAACGTCCCTTGATTTTGGCCCTGTCACTCTTTCAACTATGGGGGAGGCACTCGCTATAGGCAGTTATGCCTTTTGCCTCCCTCAATCACATAGAAAAAAAAAAAAAAAAAAAAAAAAAAAAATTCACCTCGTCAACTCACTTCCTCCTACTAGTTCCCTACAATCTCTTTCTACACAACGCAATGTTGCATCTCTTTCACTCTTCTATGGCTATTACAACATTTAACTTCGTGTGTCCAGGCATTTTGACTCCAACGTCCCTTGAATTTGGTTCTCTGTCACTCTTATGGCTTTGGGGGAGACACTCGTACAGGCAACCTGCCTTTTGTGGTGCAATCAGCTTCTGGAGCAGTGGACCACTGGTTCCTATCTTCAGAAAATTCCTGTGCTTGGTATGCTTCCAGCCAGGGCCCCACTGGGGTAAATAAAATAGCAAAACAGTGGTGGAACTGCCATCCGGGTGAGGGACTGCTCTGGGTCTGCTCCTTCAGTGTTAAGGGCCATATAGGTTAATCCACGTTGTGGAAATGGCACTGTGGAGTGGGTCAGTGGAGGCATGTCTGGGAGGCTGGAGGCAGTTTCTGCCATGGCCATCCCTTTTGGGGCGCTTCCTCTGGGAGCGAGGCGTCAGATTGATGATGATGATGATGATATATACAGTACAGTATATACTGTACTTGAAGGTTACCAAGTGGACAGTGACTCAAATCTAGGCTTTGGGTCATCCTTGGCTGCTAAGAAGGAAGAGCTACAGTATAGTCTTTCCTTTCGTAGTGGGTTATGGGATGGCTGGTGGGCGTGTGGTTGCCAGATCTGTACGACAAGTCAGTTGTTGTTGTCATTCCCTAGGATGCCTGGCCGAACAGCCCCGAGTCCCTAAGGACTCACCAAGTCAGTTAATACTACCAGTACAGTACCATAGTTCACTGCAGTGTGACTTCTTTCAACATGTGAGGAAACAGTAATATCTCATAATGACTTGGGATAAGATCATTATTTCTCAAGTAATACTAATTAAAAAGTCAAATTACTGTACTACACGTTCGCTTGTTAATATTGAATGATAATCAAAAGATAAATGTAAATCATTTTTGTTTTATATACCCTTAGCCAATGTTTGTATGTACTGTAATAAGATTATAATTTTGACTCAATCAGTGCCTATACTGCGGGCGACGTATCCGTATGTATTGGTATTACAGGCTAAGTTGGTTGTATCAACCTGCCCCATAGTAAATTGCCAAAAGTAATCCAATTTCTATCTTGATTGCGTAATGGTTAGTGCGCTGAATTTCTGTGCGAGTATCCTAGGTTCGAATCCTTGGAGTACCACATGTATTCATTAGTTTTATTGATTTCATTAGGTTTATTTGTAAGTTAATTGGTGGGTTGGTGATAATATGAAAATATTATATATATTCTTATGCACATGAAAGGACTAATTAAATGTCTTCTAATTATAATTAAACCAAATTACAGAACTCTCTTCCCTGGAAAGAAGAGGAGCCAACTGTCCCAAAAGATCATGCATGCAAATCATTTTACCAAGGCAAGTTTTTATTTTTGTTCTTATTTTCTTTTATATTTCTTGTCACTTATGCACAATTTTTACCAAGGTAAGTTATTGTAGTATTACCCACTATTACTCATACTGATTATGGTCGAGGCATGGGGTAGGGCATTCAGTGACGTGTTTGCCCACCCATCAGTTATGGGGATGGTGGTGTTTTATGTTTGATATTGGTAGTCGTAATTGGATTGACAAAATATGTGTGATAAATATTTGGAGAAGCTTGGGGTCCGATGTTGTAATTGTCACTTGTGGGATCTTCGGAAAACCTATGAGAGGGTAAACATTAGCGATATGGCAAGTACGGTACTGCAAGTGTATGAAGTGTTTGAGAAATTACTGTATGTAGTTATTATATTTTTTCCACCAACCAACTTCACTTCTAAACTCAATTAATGAAATCAACAAATACATGTGGCACTCCGAGGACTTGAACCTAGGACACTCACACCGAAATTCCGCGCACTTATGTATTACGCTATCAAGACAGTTAAAGAAATATGCACAAGCCTACGATTTATTATGCAGTTAAAAGGTTTTGTGAGGGTGACGGAGAGTGAGGTGGAGGGATGGAGTTGAGATTGAAAGTGGTGTTGGGTGGGAAGAGAGGCGCAGGATGACAGAAAACATGGAGATGATTAATTCATGGCCACCCCTTATGGGATCAAGGTGTCTCGCAATAGACACTTACAGTATAATAGTTAGATAGAAATGTTTGGCCTGAGGGTAGGTCTGAGACAGGGTTATAAGATTGTCTCAGTTGTTGTTCATGCTGTTCATTAATAGAATGGTGAGAGATGTGAATGTTACGGCAGTAGAGGGAGAAGCAAGAGCAGAAGGTGCAGTTGTTACTGTTTGATGATACAGCTCCGCCTGCATTTTTTTTTTTTATTGGGGTGGGGAGGTGGGGGATTAAAGAGTTGAAAATTATGAGAATAATAGCAAAATTATCAGTTCTGTCATGTAAAGATGATAACATGTTACTGGCTGTTTAGACTAAAATAGATATTAAGTTAAAGTTATGCTTCACAGTTTGTATTATGGTATTTGAAGTGATAAATTGGGAAATTTTTGCAGCTATGGTTAATTGAAGTAAACATATTGGCATTTTGTTGTCCGTATTAAGACAGTTTTTCCTCTAATGGAATAAATAGATAGGGAGGAAAATATGTACTGTATAATAAAGTATCGTATCAATACTCCATAGAAACTCCAACAAATCCATCGTAGCTTTCTTTATTTTCCTGTTACGATAAGTTGAAAAATACAAACAATATATGTATGTATGTATAGTAACCCCTCGCTATTTCCGACTAATTGGGGGGACACCCTGTCTGAAATGTCCAATTATCCAAGATGTCCGATCTAAAAGAGGACAAAAAACCGACCTGAAAGAGAAAAATCCGACGAATATCGAATAGTGAATAGTGAAACGGGAACTGACTTCACCGGGCGCCGAATGGGCCGTTAACTGGGAAACAAAAAACGGGAGCAAACTTCAACCATGACGTAATATACTGTATTCGACCAAGAAAACGGAGGCTACCCTATTCATACCCTAGATTTAAATATACTGTATTGATATAATAGCACATACAGTGCTGTATAGTAGTCTATTTAGAACAATAAGTAAGGAATAACACTCACCCCTTCATTGAAAACAGGACACCTCACTCCCCTTCACCTCACTTCACCTCACTCCACTTCTCCACCTCACTCCACTTCTCCTTAACCACCTCACTCCCCTTCTCCATCTCAAATGATATCGAGGTCACCTTACGCTTTGGGAGGCATTATAAATGAGAATATGCACGGAGGATATGTTTAACACAGCAACAACAACACAAGATACCGCATACTGACGCCCGTGACGTCACGTTTCGTCCAAGCGGGTGACTCAGAGCCTAGCCTTTATACCAGCGCTTCGACGGATCCCCATTTTGGCGGACATTCACCGGGGATGGGGGGCGCGTCATCTGACTTTCGAGACTGACGGACACATCTCGGGAACATACGAGATATCAGACTACTGTACGTACATTGGACGGTTATGACGGACATTTGCCCTTATTTGTCCGAAAACTGTTAGAATCTTCCCATACTGTTAGAGACTGTCGGAACGATGACGGAAATGTCCGAAAAACGGAAGTATGTATCCGGGAGGCCGTCGCCGATCCGGCTAGTACGGGTTTCCGACAATTAGAGGTCCGAAATGGCGAGGGGTTACTGTATGTATATACTCAGGCCCAATCCCCACGTTTCCTTTTTTTTTGGGGGGGGGGATTCAAGACCATATATAAAATCAAATATTCAACGCATCGCTATGGGAAGATAAAGAAAGCTACAGAGGAGAATAACATTTATCATCATACACTACCCAGTTGCATATCCATTTTATTCATTTAGAGGGAGCAGAAGGATAAACATGGCAAAACACATAAAACTGCCATGCGAAAACGAAGGAATTTGTATGTTTTTCAACAGTTTTAACCCAATTTTCATTTACAGTATGATACAGAAGATAAATAGCAACATTGCTAAATGCTTTATGATAATGCATGAACCCAGTCCCTCCTTTATCTTGCCATTTTCTGTCAGGGTTGAGCTGCAATGATATGGTATTTTCAGTATTATGGCATCATCGTACTGTATTAGTATTATGTTATCACTGTTGTGTCTGAAAACAACCAAAGACCTGTAACCTTTTAATATGTCCACAACTGGTTCTCAAAACTAGCCAAATTGTTTGTGAAAACTACGACCTGGGCAACTCTGTCGTAGGCCAAGTTTGAGAATTGATGATGGATTTGACTGAAAAGAAGTTTTGCATCTTGGAAGCTTAGATATTCAGAAGGGGGAAGAGACTTACAAAGGATAAACATTATGGTAGAGGTGTTGTGTATTAGAGACGATGTTATTGTGTGGTTTGGGAAAACAGGAAAACAGGCTGATATATTTTAATACTGTGATCTTACTGTTAACCTAACAAGTGCGCATGGGGTAATTAGACACCTCTCCCTGTGCGCATGTATTTGAGGTGTTTCCGTCACTAAAATATTAATTTTACCATAAATAGCATTAATACTTATCCATACGCGCCTATTATGGGTTGATTATAAAGGTATTAACCTGAAACAACAATAAAACGAGTGAAAACAGCGTTTGGATGGTCAAAATCGGAGATATAGCCCGCAAGTTGTATAATGTATGGGTGAGGCAAGCTGCTTTCCCGCCAATTTCCCCCAAGGCCACTGAGACACAGTCGATCGATACTCTCGCTCTCGCTGCTATCAGTGATGACAACGCCCTGCTTGCAACTCGCTAATGTTAGCACGAAAATATACCTCAGAATAAGGGAATAACAGGGAAATAGGTGATAACTGAAGGAGAGGAGGAAAGTGGGGAAGGAGGGGAGGTAGAGGACTGAGATTTTGCATGGCCCAGGGGCCAAAAAAAAAATTATGTCAAAAGTTGATTTTTTTTTCTCTGACTCTTAAGAGTCTTCCCGCAGTCTGCCGGGTTAACTGGCTAATGACTAATGGAATGAGATTACTGTATATACTGTATATTATGACATTGTATGGACCTTTGAGATAGACAGATGAATGAGGAAGTATGTGAACGTTTTGGTGTGGATGTGCTGGAGAATGTGAAGAGGAACACCTTGAGGTGGTTTGGTCATGTGGAGCGTGTGGTGAGTGAAAGAATGACTAGAAGAGTGTACGAGAGAGGTGGAAGGGCAGAAAGGGAGAGTCAGACTGAGAGTGAGGTGAAGGGATGGAGTTCAGAGGTATACGACTGAAAGTGGTGTTGGGTGGGAGGAAGGGCACCGGCTGACAGGTGGCATTAGAGGTGATTTATTTGTGGGCACTTAATCAGGGATCAAGGCATCTGTCAATAGATAAATATAGACCTTTGACTTACACTACTATTTGCAAGCAAGATCAGCTTATTAAAAAAACAAAAAAACAAAAACAAATCTTCACCAATATACAGCACTTTATTTTTTTCACCACTAAGTCTCTGCATTATATATAGCCTCCTTTTCTCATATATTGCCAAGTTGACTCTTTCATTCCACTACTGTACTACTGTACATTTTTTAGTGTGTAGCTGGAACCCCTGTCCAACTACAAATTTTGTCTTACTCTTTCAATGGGCCTTGAATGTGTGTGCCATGCTGCACCTTGATACTATCATATTTAATGTGAACCTCAGCTAATTTGCTTTTTTTGGCATTAAAGTCCTCCCTTGCCTCCAAATTTTTCAACTTTCACAAATTTCTTTTTGGATGTGATAAGTCTTTCTTTGGTGTACTGTACTGTACATACATAAATTTAAAGTCTGAGTGTTCCACACGAGGAGAGGTTTCAGTCTCATCTTAATGGCAGCATTCCAGGCAGCCCTATTTTAAGCTGCATAACTTGCCAGGTTTATAAATTCAAGATCAGAGCATATAGCCTTACGGCCACGTCTTTCTAGGTCTACCTCTTGGTGCAGCTCCCTCCACGTTCACAGAGTTGCACCTTTTCACCCAGTTAACCCATTGGCTGCGGGGACCGTTCTGGAACGCCATGACAATTTATAGCAATTTACAGGCTCTTAACCCGGCGCACGTGCGCAGGGTGTAGTGGACACCATGTAACTGGGCGACGATATTAGGCCTCCTTCCCACCTAAAATCATAATTTTATGATAAATATAATTATTACTTATTCATATGCACCTATTTTACGTTTAATATGAAGATAGTAACATGTAACAACAATAAAACAAGTGGGAATAGTGTTTGTATGGTCAAAATTGCGAATTATAGTCGGCCGGTCCATTCATGCATTGTGGAGCAGAGCTAGCCAGACCCTCCCCTCGCGAGACCTCAAGCTTGACTGACTCATTCACCCACACCCTACCTTACGCAACACACTCGATAGTCACATGACAACACAATGGAACTGGCCTAGAGATGTTTACACAAAAATATACCAATGAATAAGGGAATAACAGGGAAAATAGGTGATAATTGAAGGGGGGGGGAAGGAGGGGATTTTGACAGATGGGGAGTAGTGATAGGAGGTATGGAGGGGAATTATCTCACTTAATAACCATTTCACTTGTTTTAAGTGCTACTGGGACCTTTTAAAAGTATTTTTTTAGGCCTTACCTCTTAAGAGGGTCCTCGCCCTTGCCCACCAAAACCTCTTAAGAGTGTTCTCGCCGTTCCCGCCTGTAGAGACGAGTACGAGTGAGCGGGAGCGCGGCAGGCCCCCATCTGCTCTCCAGCCAGGCGGCCGCGGCACTGAGGGATATCAGCCATGTCTCGCTAGACATAGGCATGCCAATGGCAAATGTAGCGCGACATTGCTCATTATTAGCGAATATTTGTTTAATCATTCATTCAGGAGTGCCTGAATGCCTGTATAGCAGAAATATACCCGCACCGTAAGTGTTAAGTTGATTTTCTCCATATGACCAAACATTCCAAGCCTGCTTATACACATCTCATCACTGATTACCTGGGTGGATGGGACTCGTTAGCATTGGTCGGCAACCCATCTAGGGGAGAAAACCTCATAAAAATCCGGGTGGATGGGACTTGTCAGCCATGGTCGGCAGCCTGTCTAGGGGAGTAAACCTTATACAAATTTATACTGCTTACCTAAGGGTGAAGCAGGTTAGTGGATGAATTAGCCGCTCACCACTGTAGAAAAATAGTGCTTATGTGATACATAGAAGGCCTCGGAGTCGGACGGACCCTAAATTGAGTGGTCAATCCTGTAAGTCCTTCAGTAAACTGGCAAGGGTTGTCTCTCTTACAGGGGATAGGTTTGCTTGGGGGCATTTTGTGTATGGCCACCCCCATTAAGGGGAGTTAGGCGTCTGGCAATAGATAGATAGATAGATCACGGATTATGTATATTCTTGATACCTAATCGATTTCTCAACTCTTCACTAGGTATCCTATCTTGCAGTTTGGTCCCACACATCCATCTCTCCATTCTTTTTTGTTACGTTCTAGTCTGTTGGTATCATCCGCTTTAACAGGCCATGTTTCTGCAGCATACGGTAGATCACTGCACTTCTTATACACAAAATGTACACCTTTCCCTTCAATGGGAATGGAAGTCTTCCCATGGTTAGAATTGGCTGCAGTTCTCTGAACTTTCTCCAGCTACGTCTAACTCTGGCAAAAGTGGCAGCTTCGACCCCACCACCGGTAGAGTTTCTATCTCCCAAGTAGAAAACTTGTCCACCAGCTCTAGCAACTCGTTCTAGTCATGTGGTGATGGGCTGGTCTATCAGAGTGAGAACTGAGCGATCTCTGCCATACCCATAGCTTACTCTGACTGTTCCTTTAACTTATATATTTTCTAGATCTCAAGTGACGGCGTCTTTTCCGTGGATTGACCTCCCAATCTACCAAGATTGGAAGCCAAAGCGTCACATTTTTCCCTTGCCCCTCAACTTTCTCTTCATAATTGCTGAGGGGCACAGGGCCCTGGGTGGGGCTTTGGTTTCCCGGGCGGTTCCGCACCCTCCTCAGCTCCCCGCCATGGAGTGGCTTCGGTCACCCAGGCTTTATTGTGGTCGGCAGGGAGGGTTCTGTGGGGGCGCTCGGTTATGGCCTTGGAATTGCTCGGGGCCTTGGGGCTGTTCGGCCAGGCAGCTTGGGGAACAACAACAACAACAACAACAACAACAACAACAACAACTCACTGCTAAAGTTCACACTCTCAATACGAATTTGACACCCGAAGGGAAGAAAGGAAAACCTAATATTTAATAGTGGCTCGTACGTTAACTGACATAGTGCCAATAAGTATATTTGACCCAATTTAGCCTGATGATGATGATGATGAATTTAGCCTATAGCTAAGCTGGTAAGTTGAGAACGCCCACCAACAAAAGTGAACCAAACTTCATATGCGACACTGTTACCTATGGAACGTCATTTTCATCTGATGCTGCTATGAAAGAAAACAAATATAAATTTAAGAGTATTAAGCATGTTGCATTGCGTTTTTCATTGTTCGTATGTTACTGTAACGACCACGTCTCTTCCTCAAGAATTTCTTGTCCTTTGCTGGCTGACAACACCTAGGTGCGGTGATGTGCACCTAGTCTTTCTCCTACTCGTCTTGTTTCTCATCACACCGAGTCTTGCTTTTAGACTGTGTCGAAGCCGTTCAGGAAGTATTTCAAGCTAGTTACTGCACATTATCTAGTCCAACTGGAGCCTCCCCCCATCCCCCAAATGACCACGTTTACACTCATCTATTCACTAGCATTCTCCATTCATTCCTATTTATTACCACTTCTCTTGCCTGATCCATAATCATTCAATAAATAGATACTGTATATAGACTAAAGCAGAAACTCCCAGGCTGCAACATCCATCCCCTGCCAGATTACTGGTTATTCTGTGAACATTCACTGGGCGATAGCAACGTCAGTGGCCTTCAACCATCCCACTATCGACAGTCAGATGAACTTCAATATAAGCGCACACCCAGAATTGTGACTGGCATGATGTTACTTGCTCAAAGGGACAGTCTTCAGAGGGTAGTACTGTACTGCAAAGCTCATGCCTCCCTGGTGCAGACAAGGATACAGTCCCAGAATGATACAGTACCACAGCTGTATGGGATCTCCAGCACCCTACTGAGGAAGCATAGGGATGGTTTATGGTAGTGTGCCCTTACACTTAACTAATTGCCATGAGGCTAATGGACCCCACCAATACTGTATTTGGCATTCAAGGCTTTCTTACCTTAGATGGGCTACCTGCCAAGGCTAATATTAGTCCCATTTTATTTGCTTCTTACAACATTCAGGTTATACAAGGAATGTATTTTTGTTTTCCACTATGGCATAAAGGCCCTCTATCCTCGGGGGATATTGGGTAACTTTTCTTCCAAGAAGTACTCTTAGTTTCCACTTATCTTGGAAATGTTCTCTTATATGTGTTATCCCAGCAATACGCATATGCAATCAGTCCGGGGTTATTCCCAAATAAATAAGAGACCATCAATCCATAGAAGTGAGGAGTAATTTTACTCCCAACCCATAGGAATTGAAAGATAGTATTTCTTTCTTTGTATTATCAAATTTATCCCCTTCCCCCAGAAAGATAAAAAGACTATAATTTCTATATGAATCCTTTATTAGCCAAATCACAAAGTCATGAAGCAGTAGTTCCCAGCCAACATTTCACCTAAGGACTAACTATGAAATACGTTTACCAGGTGCCTTGACAAACCCTGAAATAACTGATAGAAAGGATATTCTAATCTTCCTTCAGTCCACTACTCAAAGATGTACTGTACTATTAAAGGAAGTACTAGACATTATTCAGTTGGTAATATAGTTTCTTCAATATACTGTACAGTATAAGAAGAGTAATTTTTCAATTGATAGCAAATTCTTCATAATGTAGTAGGTATAGGAGTGCTAATCATCCTTTGAATTAACGGTAGACGTCTTCAACATTCAATATTCATCTTGTTCCTTACATTTGCAGCACAGATTATAAAGGGTTGCTACCCTTGAATGCAGTACTGTTAGTGTTGTATTATGTAATTCAATATTGAATTGCTGAACCCTTACTTCTGTTGTTGGTGCTCTCCTCTAAGATACACTGTGAACTTAGGGATATGCATTAATACTCTTTTGTGAATTCCTAATCAAGGTGTCTCATGGGTTGTGGTCTAGTTGATTGAAGCACCTGTTAATAGGACATCCTTGTGCTTCGCAATTTAGACTGGCATACACTCAGTTCGGCATGTCAGGCTGAGCACTGCAAGCTAGCATGAGAGTTTACGAGTGTTTTGATTATGTGTGCAGGTCTGTGTGGGACTTGCACAAACTATCAAACTACTGTACTGTCACACACAGTCGTTCAGTTTGATATGATAATCTGAGTTTATGTGCAATAATTAAAATTCAACTTTTCGAAAAAGTATTTGTTTGCCGGTGTGGTGCCACAAGAATCTTTAGACCAACTATAACCTTAGCTTCAGGCCCTTACTTATTTTCTGGATCATGGTACAGATGCGGTTTGCTTTACCTTTAGTATTTGTAACATTTTATCTTTAGATTGTGAATGCATTACGGGGAGCTCTCATAACTTTGCACCGTGGCACATAAACATCCACATAGTCACATTACCAATTTGTTCACCTTTTATCATATACAAAGATTACTATATACTGTATAAGCCAAAAGTCCTCCGTGCTGTATACAACCTTAGTTTACGACTGAATTTAGGGCAAAATGGAAAGTGGGGATTTTTGTCTTTAATCATGGGTATACAGGATGCTATATATGGGCATTAACCTTTTCAATCAGATGATGACAATTTGTTTTATTCTGACTACCTCCAGATAATATTAAACTTAGGAAGGACCTATCGGACTTAATAATTAACACTATCTGGTGCAACGTTTTAGAGGTCATTAAGGTATTTTGTTTAATTATTATAGAGGGTTTTAATTGTTTTTGACATTTTCGAACAATGTGTTTTTAGTTTACCCCGAGACTTGGAAAAATGCCTCTCCAAAAGTCCAAATCCCCTTCAAACTAAAAAAAAAAAAACCCAGACCCCCTTCAAGCTAAATGTGTATATTTTTCAGTAGAAAAATTAACTGGCCAAAGGCCAGTTTCTCCCAAATTGCAGGCTCGCTATCGCTCGCCCAGGAAAAATTGACACCTTATTGGGTTGAAGTATTATATAATCGCCAAACTAATGAGATGAAACGTCTTAAAATCTCCAAGCTAATGGAGTAAAATTGGGAGGAACCAAATTGACCCACCCTGCACCTAATAGGGTTAAGGGGTTAGTTTAGACAGTCTTTAACCCTTCCCTTCATATAGGTTATTCTCAAGTCTAATCCTCTGACTGGTAGCATTAATAAAGTATAAACATTGTTATCTGATTGAAGGAGTTAATTATTCATTTGTATACTATGCATAGCTGATAGAAAAATGTTCTGAGGACAAGCCTGGGTTATCAATATTATTTAAAATTTTAATTAGGAATACTTACAGCTCCAGAATTCAATAAGATATCTTCAAGGATTAGACGAGACTGTTTAACTATACAGTACCTGTACTTCAGTTTAATAATAGTTACCATAGAGATTCTAAATATAAATGCTTTCAAGGACATTGGGTACCAGCTCCTCTCGTCTAAAGTGTAACTGGGTGATAACAAAAAGGAAATGTAATTACAGTAGCATTTAATCTGGCTATGATAAAACTATAAGATACAATAAACCCTAATTTCAGTGTTGACTCTTGGTCGAATTCTATAATGAAACAAGAACAATATTGTGCTGGCTGATGAACTTTACATTAGATTGACAGAACCGATAACTTGCAATTGGATTTAGGTAATTGCATATAAAGAAGCTTGCAATATTGCTATACAATAGATACTTTTAATTTATAATAATATAGTAATAAATGTCACGCATACTGTACAGTCAAGCTCAAAAATCGTGTACCACCTTCAACTTTAAATTGCTCTCTTGATAAAAGGGAAAGATATTCCTTAAAGCTTGAATATAAAAGTTTTGTTTCATGTGTGTTAAGGAATTTCATTTTTTTTTTACCATATTAAGTTATTAACACTATGGAGGTAGAACACAACTTTAGATCGTAAACGTACTGGTAGTCTGAATCATACAAAATGCTAGTCATTATTCTAGTACTGTATAGGACATGATGTGGTTATAGAATCCATCTCCCAAAAACAATAATTATTTTCCTTTCATAATACGACCTGCTACGCCAGCACTGTTTTTGGATTGTAAATACAAAGGTAATAAAGTGAAGGAAGCTTACATATTTAAGTTATAACAAACATCACAGACTAAACCCTAAAATCAGTTTAGTAAATACAACTACAAAATATATTCTGGATAAAAAATCTATTATAATAAGGAAGCTGCAAATAAACCTTGAAACATGCCACATGACATTCACAAATAACATCCATTATGAGATACAGTGTAGAAAATAATTCAAACACGAAACTCAATAGACACTGAAATTAATATAATTTCCTGTAGTAAATATAGGGTAGACTAGCCAATTCATACGAGGTGATTCCATTAGTATGCAATGTTGATAAATAATACCCATAAAAATGAAATTATTTTGAGTTCCATGACTATACAGTATTTTGTGTAAAAAAGTATCTTGACTATCTTTATTTTTTTACTAAAATTATTAATCTAACTACCATTTTATGTGGGTAGTATCCTTTATCAATTGTCTACTAATTAGGCTACCGTGTAGGAATTGGCTAATTGACCCTATTCAGACAGTGTCATGCGTGGCTCATCAAGCATTGTTACAAACCTTTTTTTTATTCATTTGCACTCAAAATTGTAAAGCACCAAAATAACTTTAATATGTGCAGGAAATATCAGCCAGAACTTGACTGTATATATAAACATTGACTCAGAATCACAACTGGAGGACCAAGTCCCTTTAATTCAAAACTCAATTGAACTTGGGGCTTTTGGGATTGCAGTGATGTATATGCCAATATCACTTCTAATTGGCCTGTGCATTAAGTTCAGCATCTTACTTTATCCATTAGAAACCTTTAAATTCATAAAAAACTACAATTGATGTTGATTTTCATAGATACTAATTAATTAAGAATTCAAACTTGATAACTAATTATATCATAACTGTTGGCATATTCATCACTTCAATACCAAGAATCTCAATTAATTAATGCTTTGTGTAGAACCCAGTACTGCTAGTTCCCTTTATGTCATTTATCAGCATCATTAGGAGGAGCAAACTTCGATATTATCTAACTAGCTTATACAAGTATATAACATTGAAGGTATAATACAGCCATCGGAATTTCCACTTCATTAGCAACATTAAGACTACCTCGGACTTACCGTGAGAAATTTACAGCGCGCTAAAACTAACCAAACTCGTCAGATCATTCCATCTCTAGTCTACGTTATCAGTCGAACAATGTCACAAAAATATCTGCAAACTTTGTAATGCAAGGGTGATCATCTTTTACCTATGTTACATTGTTAACACATAAGCTGGTAGTCAGGAAGGAAGTCCTGTACTCCTCATGCTTTTTAAGATCCCCTAGACAATATTGTACAGTAAAATTTTCATATCGGTAGTGTAATTAGTGAGGGAACCTATTTTTCACTTCCTATAATGCAGTGCTGATTTGTTATCCAGTATAACTGACCCAATTCCATCTCCTATAGATTGATAGTCCATGTTAACTCATTCAGGGACTTTGTGACTGACTACTGAGTAACATATTTACTATCAAATTGGTTTATTAACAAGAAAAAAAGACTGACAATTGTCAAATGAGATCACAAATAGCCAAAATAACAGAAATATCTTCTTTGACTATCCAGCTTGTGTGTGACTGTTTGCAAAAATAGAGGACAGAGCTACTAAAATATGTTGCAAGTTGTCACCAGCGTGTAGAGAAAAGGTGCTGAAGCGGTTCGTACTGTCAACCCTTACACTCACAAAACTAATTTTTGTATATATTTTGTTCTAGCTACCACCAGATAATTTTCATGTGTAAGTTAGGGAGGGCCTTTGAATCAAGGTTTAATTTAGACAATCTTTAACCTCTCATTATATTGATGCCTTATTTATAATTTTGTTTTGGGGGGAAGCATTAGATGATTTCATTTAGTGTAACAAAATTATTTCTAAGTTAAGAAAATAATCTTGTGTTAGCCTAAAAAATATAAAATTGGCATCATCATACTTATAGATCCTTTCTAACTTTAACATTATCATCTGTGAGTAACAGGAATGAAAATATAAAAATTAGTGATTTGAATGAAAAGGTCAAAATCTAGAGCAATGGTAAACCTGCTCGTGCGTTGTTCACAGTTTGGCTTGCGTGGGTAGATATGTGTGTTGCTGGTTACTTTATTCAGCGTAGTAGTGGTGTTGTTACCTTGGCGGGGTCAGGATATATGTACAAGAGAAGAGGACACGGTTACCCTATACATCGGTTAAACCCACAGCAAAATATAAACGTTGGTAACTTCTTGGTCGTCGGATTACTTGACCGAAACATTAAGTTAGCCTTTAATAGTATTTCATGTGGGCTTATGTTGTTCTGGCGTTACTAGACAATGACACGTCTGTGTAACCCTAAAGATGCATCACAAATGTAGTTTTATTCTTTGCTAGGGCTTCATCCGAACACACTTTCCTAATGCAAGAATTATTATAGTAAAGTTTATGCTGCCTTCATTTGCCACTATAGAAGCAAATGAC
This sequence comes from Paralithodes platypus, assembly GCA_032716605.1. Classification (NCBI taxonomy): domain Eukaryota; kingdom Metazoa; phylum Arthropoda; class Malacostraca; order Decapoda; family Lithodidae; genus Paralithodes; species Paralithodes platypus. The sequence continues at coordinate 30,137,292 of CM064545.1, forward strand.
TACTCAAAAACAAGAAAAATCGAAAAAAGAACGGAAGTAAGCTCTATCCCATTATTAGAAAAATGTTCTTCGGATCATTCTTACATAGAAATCCCTTTACACTTTACTCTTTCAATCGGATGATAATTTAACTTTATTTATGCTAGTGCCATGTGATTTTAATCAGGAAAGATGTCTGGTAGTCAAAGGTTTGAATATTATCTTAATCAAGTCTCTGACTTGGATTGATTTTTGCTAAGCTGAAAGAAATCATCTTGAAGTAGCCTGAATATAAACAAGTGGTGCCATCTGTTTGAAAGGGTTGAACAGGGAAATGGTTTAGCTGGTTCGGCTGACTAAATAAACCAGCACATATCGTACCTAAGTCAGCGAGCTGCTTTACACTAAACACCGGCCAGTCTTTCGTGTTTGTTGCGATATGGTCACATTTTGGGAACCATCCCTGCTCTAATACAAGAATCCAAGAAGAAACATCATATTGTATTTTTTGCCAGATAAGACAGGATCCCTATCCCCTCAAATGCCTGAATATATATCATCCTGTATCTAATGTGACAAATGTTGGACTTGTTTGTGTTTTTCCAATATTTACTTTATTACGGGGAGGTTTTTAGTTTGTTCCCTAGACCTTCATCAAGATTAAAATTATACCCCCTAGACAAATTAGTATATTTTTCAATAGAAAAATGTCCCCCTAAATTACAGGGTCGCTGTCACTTGCCAGGAAAAAATACACCTAAATGGCACTAAACGTCTTAAAATTGACAGAAATGGGGTGAAAGGTCTTAAAATTGCAAAACTAATTGGGTGAATGTCCTAAAATCTCAAAACTAATGGGGCTAAACACGAGGGAGAAGGGGGGCCAGAATATAGCCCCGAAAGTGTAAATCTCCCCTTAATGCACTCATATTTAATTACTGTATACTGTACCTGAAGATTGAATAGGTTGAATAACCTTATGAATTTATTTCATCTGGGGTAAATCCCCAACTGTAATGAATTCTACAGCACTAAGCAACGAAGGCTATATAGCACTGGAAACTGTCGTAGCATAGCAGAGATTCGAACCCACGTGGCTAGTCGTCACCAACATAGCGTATAGAGCTTTAGCTCGCTAGACCACGACAGCTCCCTTGAAGATTGAAGTTGAATTTACTTAGTTGACTCCTTTCAAGTAATGTTGTTAGATGTGGGTTAGACCATTCTTTCACAATAATATAATGCATTAACCAGATATTATTATGATCAATTACTACCAGCCCTCCACAGCATTTACCCTAGGTTCATATCTCATAACTACATTGTCAATAAAATATTATAGTCTTACATGGCAAAAAATACAGTACAGTATATACTGTGTATATATTTTAACTATGTTTTGTTTAAGTTATACATCAATTGGTATTAAAATTGTACATATCTAAATTCTAGTATACCACACAGGACCAAGCCTAAACACCTGGCTATGGATAACCGAGCGGCCGCATCAGTTCCTTTGACATGCATCGGTTATCCTCTTTATAAACAGTTGTCACACTAAGCCACATCTTACATCCACAAACCATGTATACTATAATGAAAATCTTGATTATCATAAGAAATCAATTGTACCATTCATCAAATCAACCTCCATTTTACTGAAGATATTCTTGTTTTCCAATCGTAACCAACTGTAAGTTATGGAGCTTACAATACAATCACACAATTGCACTAACATGTTTAAACTTATCAATTAAGGAGCTATAGTTAGCGTTATCCTGGGATAGTAAAAAGCATTCAATCATATAACAGTACAAGTTCTTCATACCATCACTAATCTTGCACTGCCATAAATCAGTCTTACTTATCTTTAATATCATCTACTTCCCAGATCATTATGAATTTTTGCACTGAAGATGATGCATGACACCAGCATATATACTGTATCTATACCTCAGGAAATACAAACTAAGCTTCACTGTATCATACCAAAACCAATCAATCGCTCAACACCAGTCACATATACACAACCCATTCACCAACTAGCATACTTAGTCACAGCCATTTTCTCGGTCAAATGCTCTTAAACTGTGGGCTGAGTCGCAAACAGATGCCTCGTATGTTTTGGTGGCCAATATTGCTAGTTTCCTATACAGATAGATTAAAAGCATTCTTGAAGGGCTGTAGGTAGAATGAATTGATACCGCATTAGAATTTCCGCTAGCATTATGTACAGTTTAATTCAGCCATTAGATTACAGCTAGCATCACACCTTACTTGGCAAGAGTTGCGATTGGTTTCGAACAATGCAAATGACAGAAAACGACCGCAGACCTTTCATACGAGGAATGGTATCGCAAGTAGACGAGAGAAAAGAATTAGTACTAACTAAAAAAAAGTATTATTCAAGGTTATAGACATTAAAAATAAACTATACAGCACATATTTATCTATACCGAAAGAAGAGAAGTTAGCACTGATTAAATCTATTACTAAAGGTACCTACAGTGTATATTATCTAATTAAGAATTGACTAAGGGTTAGTAAATTTCTAATTATTAAAAAAGGAAAACAAGAAAAATTGTTGCTCATCCAGATCCCATAAAATACAACAACACTTTAAATGGGCAAAGTATCTACAGGAAAAAGAAATAAGGTAAACAAAATAAAATATATAAACTGCCTTTACAAATCATCACACTTCCGGACATCGTTATGGCTATTGGATACTAAGCGTCATAAAAATGCTTAAAATATGGACAGGTGGGTTCAAGAGTTTGCCGACAACCAAAATGTATAACTGTTTCTATAAAAATGAAACCCTATATTATGAGTTTTAAATGACTGAACTTCACTCATTTTAATCTTCCATTGAATAATTTCATCTCTACTGATGTATTTAATCATTCATGACTAGTGCTCTGTAGATTCGATCATAAGATTTAAAGTTTGTGATTTCTTATAACGGCATAATGCTATATAGTTATGGTCACAACATTTCTATTTCAAATCACCCAGTCTTGGTATTTAGTTTCGGTCATAAGATTTTCAAATTACATGTACGTTTCCGTCTTGACGATACAATTTCTCATGAAGGTTGTCAGTGAAATTTTGAATCCTACTGTACAACTTAATCTCTTGAGCTCTGAAAGGTCGTACAAACAATGAAAACAGATCCCAAACACAGCCATTTTGTTAATTGGTTGCTTTTGGCTTGAAGATCACAAAATGTATATTTATATATATTTTAGGACAGTAGTTAATTTGTTAATAAAGTGTAAGTATTATACAGTCACTTTTGATGCTGACTGTACCTAGGATACTTGCAGCTGGAATACTGTACACAGAAAATAGAAATCAGAATGTGCATTTACTTTCAATTCAAAAGTAGCTGAACAAGAAAATAACCATTGATAAAAGCAAAAGTTCCTGCGGCAGTATTCTATTATGGAATAGTTTTCACTCATTTTCTACTTTGCTATGGATTTTGAGTTCAAGTCCAAGTAACATCTGTAAATGTAAGCAGCTTTTCTCTGCTTACAAATTAAATGTAGGCAGCTTTTCTTTGCTTACAAAATAAGAACATAACTTGAAATTCAGTAATACCTCTTCTTGGTGTCAGTAATGTTATACGACACACATTATGTGTAAAATAATATACAAACAAAACTAAAAATTCACTGGCAATCCCTATCTTCGAACAACCTGGAGAGCAGCCATTGTGTTAACAAGGCTTCAGGGCCCCTTTAAAACTGATGTAAGATTAAACATAACTCTTTAAAGACTTGCTGGATTCAATTCCATGTCAATATAAACCTTATAATTTTCAAAACAAATTATACAAATCATTTATAAATATTAATATTTGAAAAATAATAAGAATCATGCTTCATCAATGATGATACTTTTCCATGAATATTTAAATTTTCCTTTTAAAGTATATGAGCTTGTGACCTCCCAGAAGGTACAGGGATCTGCCTTGCTTAGGCCAATCGGCTTTCTGCAGACTCCCATTTTCTTATGTTATCTTATGTTAAGGTAAACTATTGAGCCTAAATATTAATTTAAAGAAAAGGTAAAATTATACGAAGAAATTCAACAAATTTAAATTTATAGACATATACTGTACAGTGTAAAAAAATAAAAATAATAAAAAAGTCTGTCTTGAGGTTTAGTGTGTCTGATAGCATGCGGAAGGTAAAAGAACAGAAGGAAACACAATAATCATGTCATACAATATACTCAAATTAACTTGGGAGAATCTTCCACCCTTTTCATCACAGTTGCTCCTATTTACTGTATTTCAACGTAGAATGTGCAGTATATATTTATCTTAAAAGTTCTTCATTATTCAGATTCAACTCAATCCACACACCAGTGCCTTCCAATTGTGATCATTCATTGTCATACTTGTAGGATGAGGATTTGCTGCCAAGTTAATTTGAATAGTCTAGTTCACCATCCACCACTTGGCTAATCTCAATGGCTACCTGTTCCGCATTAAACCAAACATGATATACAGTATAGAGGTAGTAGTCTACCTCTCTCTCTCTCTCTCTCTCTCCCTATATATATATATATATATATATACACAGTCATGCTCTCGGTAACGCGGTTAATTCGTCCTTTCACAGCAGTGTTACCGAAATAACATACCTTATGGGAAATAATAATTTTGTCCCATCCAAAATCCTAAAGTCCCCTTTTTTTACCTATTTAATCCCAGCTAAAGTCCCAAAGTTTCCTTTTTGACATATAATATACACATCATAAAAATACCATAAAGTACACATCGTAGAAATACAATAAGGTAACGGGGAGGCAGCACAGTTACGGAACAGTGTGAGAGATCCTTATAATCATCGAGAATATTGAGGCACACGTGGACCGACAGAGATAAACAAACTGGGAGGGAGGGCGGGAAGCCGATCGGACCTACAGTAAGTGTGACGCCACAGGGCAGAGTCGATTCCGCAGTAGGTTGAAAATGTTCCGTGTTATTCAGAGCTTTCGTATTTAGTGTTACTCAACGGCGCGTTACTGAGAGCATGACTGTATATATATGGTAAATACAGTCTTCTAGTACTGGTTGCAAACTAGAATGTGCTCTGTTGAATTTAATGTCACTGAAGCTTACAAACTTTTGGATCTTTATATACTGTATTTATTTATAGCGATCGGTATTGATCTGCTGATATCGGTGCTTGGCATTTATGACAATAGAAAATGCCAGCTTTTAATATTAATAAATATACCAGCACTGTTTTGGACTGCTCTGGGTAATGCAATTATATATTAATCAGAGGTATTACTGCATATGAATAAAGGAAAATTAAAGTGAATAGAAGATATTAGCTATATATAATGTACTGTATACTGTATTTCTATATATTATAATTATATTATAAAACATCACAAAATCACTTATTAACTCTACCCACTCTTGCTTTTCACATCTCATTCCTGATGTACTAGTTAGCTATTCCCTATAATTTTTTTAATTCAGTATAAAATCAGCTATTTTATTAACTTAACAGACTTCTTTATACTTAACATGTTCAGTCAAATAAAGACTTCTTAATATTTGAAGTTCTTCGTTCTAATCTATTTGCTTGAATCGTCTTGTAACCATATGAATGTGTTCCCAGATCATACTTTAAAGTTCATTCTAGCTAGTTTTAGCAGATCGAGAAGGTTCCCTTGTGGTTATTAGATTATCACACCAATTACATTTTGGCTAGCCAGAGTATTGTGTACTAGTATTCGTCAGCACAACTTTATTATATACCTGCATTTGAGATAATTTAATAGGACAATGATTTTTTCGGTAGGCCTAATGATGCATTGGAATTTTTTGCGTGAGATAATTTTAATTTTCCTTAATTCTTGTTAATTTTCATGAAGTCCTAAAAAATCATAGTTAATAATAGGAATATAACAGCTCTTTAATTATTTTATTATTGTTCTTGCGGTGCCAAAAACACGCCTAAACCATTTAATAAAAAGGCCTTATCCAAAGGCTGACAATATTTTTATGCCAAGTTAGTCTGAGTAATTATACACAACCTTCATAAGTTGAATCATAGTTGTAGCTATTTGGAATATTGCTGAAAATACTTGCGTAGGCCTACATACAAACATACACTTTAAAGACTGCATGATCCATTAGAATTACGGTTTCAGTCTCATGTCCTATTAATATTGGGCCATGTGCACTTTTGCTAATGAGCTGTCACAAACATCAAACCATCCTTAAACTTCTGATAACAGGCAGTCCTCACTTCAACAGGATTCATTTAATGCCATTTTAATGGTAGGAAGTTTATAAAATTGATACCATATTATATCCCTTGCTTACTTTTTGCAGAAGAATCATACTTATGAAAGTACTATTTCAAGAATATTGATCTACTGCAAAAAGGCATATACTGTACTGTACATATAAAAAAAAAAATATATATATATATATCATTATCCATTTAATATATGCCGGTATCTATTATAAAACAAATATAATAATAAAATGAAATCAAATAAAGTAGTCCTCCCATAAAAATGTTAAATAAATGCCAACGGAAACCGGGACCAACCCGCCTACAGTACGTCAACAAACCAGTTAGCTCCTCTCACCCTGACACACACAAACACACACGTTCCTGCCTTAACGCCCGCCAGACTTGGAGTGGGAGATGAGCCACTGTAGCGTGATGTCAATGTTGTCCTTCTCTTTGCATGATATAGAGTAGCAGCAAATTTCTCGGTCTTGGATGGCAGACAGATTCCTAGGGGAGGTACATAATCATTAGGAGGATGTTATAGGGAAACTTGTGATTCTTGTAATAGCTCATTCTCATATTCAAGCCCTTTTCTTCCAGTGAATTGACTTCACCTCGCATGCATATTGGTAAACTTTCCCAACAATAAATAGAAAATACAATAACTTCTCTTCCTTACATTCTCTCGATCAGCCCCTTCTCGTCCAGTGCATTAGGCAGATCTCTCTTGTTCCCCAGCACCAGTACTGGGATGCCCGCCAGTTGAGGTTTGTCCAGTAGGTTGTGTAGTTCGTTGCGGGATGCCTCAATCTTTTCAGGGTCTGCTGCATCTACCATGTATCTGCAGATTATAATAAATAACATAATTGCAGATGACAAAATGCCATTCATGCTTATTGTAGTCATGCAAAATATTTAAAATAAAACTTATCTTATCTTAAAGCTATCCCATAACCTTATTTTCAATGAATCACAGCAAATACATTTTTTGAAATGCAATAAGAAGTTTACATTTTTGACCGAGGCCCTTTCTCTTAGTAATAAGCTTATTAACCCTTACAACACGGCTGACACCATGCCACAATCTCGGGTGACGCCATATGGCATCAACACGTTTCATTTTTTTTTTTGCCAGACGCCGTAATTCCCATTAAGATTAGGCGTTTGTCACGAATTGCTAGGTCAAGTTGCCCGGGCTTGACATCTACCAATAACATTCTGACAGTGAGGATTCGATCCGCCGATCCTTTGAACAGCAGCCGAGGCTCTACTGACTATGCTACAGCTCGCGACAATGTTTCATGCCTTGCAATATTATTTGTTACAGTCCTGATTGGCCTAGTGATGAACTAGGCTCCACTCAATCCCCTTCCATAACCCCCCCCCCCCCTATTACGAGACAGAGTGGCGACACGCATCAGTGTACTGCTTGCCTTTGTTAGTGAGCGAGTACGTCTCACCTCACCCCCGTCATAGACAGACACACGTACACAGTGAGTATTGAAGCTTGGAAAGCACACACACACACATAATATGCACACATACTCTAACGGTACCGGTACCATAGCTAGGACTGGAAAAGTAGCCATTAATCTTAAGTTGCTCACATGGCAACCAGACTACCCACAAAACTGTGATTTTCACCATTGTCAAGCTGAATGAAGGTTTGTGAACATTGTACAGTATTTGGTTGGTTATTGTAAGTTTATTATTTACTGTACAGAAATACAGCAGGCATAAAAAGGTGTATTATCCGGACCCCAAATATGCCCGGTTGGGACAATTGGCGGTGTGATTTAACGCCTGGGGCCTTTGAGTTAAGAAAGCATAATGGACACCATATACATTAAATTAATAATATCCTAATTTGATTTGTTACTAGATTATAATGATTTATGCTTTAGATATGTGGCCAATCAATGCAGATGATATCAACAGAATAGAATGTAACAAAATAAGACTGGCAAGATGGATGTGTACAGCCAAACTGCAAGATAGGCTATCTAATGAATAGTTGAGGAGACGGTTAGGCATAAAGAGTATCGTTGATGTGTACAAGCGGGCTTGGATGGTTCGGACATGTGGAGAGGATGGATGAACAATAGTAAACAGAGTGAAAAGATGCAAGTTTGTAAATGTGGAGGGAACTGCACCAAGGGGTAGACCTAGAGAGACATGGGACCTGACTACATTATATGCTCTAATCTCAAATATAAAAAGGCTGACAACTGAGGCAGCTCTGAAGAGGGCTGCCTGGAATGTTATCATAATGAAGTGAGAGGGAAACCGCATCTCGTGTGGAACACTTGGTCTTTAAATTTATGTACGGTATGTACAGTAAACATCACTTGATAATCAATATAAATACAGTTATAAAGTAACTAGCAAACTATTCTTAAATTACTTCTCAATATTAAGTATCATACCATTACTCATTCTTAACAGCAAGTAATCAAATTACATCTTATAAACCTATACCTGGCGTTATGTTCTTTAAATAACCCATGTTTTGTTATATTTTACTGCTCAATCATTAAGTGTCAAAAGTACTCTTGGAAAGAACCAATCATTAGGTGTCAAAATTACCGGTACTCTTGGAAAGAACACAATACAGTACTGTATTCATAAAACCCCTGTACTCACACTATAGCATTAACCCCTCGACAGTATCGCTCCCACATGGACCTGAAGCGAGGCTGTCCACCAATGTCCCACACTTTGATGGTCACGTTGCCTTTCGTGATCTTGCGCATGTTGAAGCCGACTGTGGGAATCATGTCTTCGCTGAACTGACCAGACTGGAAAAAAGTAAAAATATACATGTGTATCAACTCTTGCTGAAGTTATTGGGTAAGTATTGTCCACTACTGCTCACTCCAAATTGCTATTTGCGTTTCTGCGAGACGATACACGTTATCGCTGTTTTAACCCACAATAATCGGGAAGGATGTACTACCGATGTAGTATCCGTGTGTACGGTCGTCATGTTTACATAGGTCGTGCGTTCACGGTTACATTCCCGTCTAGTTTGACTGGGGTTTTTTTTCTGTTATTTGCCCCCTGCTGGAAATATATATGATGTTGACAATAAGTCATGGGGGGGGGGGTGAGAGTGCAAAGCCCCACTCTCAACCTATTATTGTATCCAACGGCAGGTAAAATAGACGGAAACATGATCCTGAACATGCGAGTACCGGTAGTGTTTACAACAAGGTGGGAGGTACACCCGAATACTACATCCTTACCCAATAATCACCTCTACATGCAATGTATTATACATTCGAAGATAAAGCCAAGACCCATACTACAGTATTATAAAACCGGAAAAAAACCATAAAATCAAATATACCGTATACAGTAATACATATTTAATCGTTCAGTACCGTTCAAGAAGATTACTGTACATCGGCCTTATTTACCATGTTTTTTTTTCCTTTTTTCAAAGAATATATATAGGCCTAATGTTATATTGTTGTTGTTGTTGCCAGGAATTGAGTGCCTCTCATGTCCAGATGGTCTTTGACTTTGAGGATTTTGGTTTCTTGATGTAGGTGATCTGTGGGTGCAGTAGCTGTGCAGCCTGTAATGATCTTCAGGGCTTTGTTTTGAATAGTCTGTAAGGTCTTATGATGTGTTTCAGCTAGAGTTGTAATTATATTGTAAGTTGTTGTTATATTGTTGTTTTTCATGGTTTGAGTGGAGGATTTGCATTAACTTACCATTATCCATCAATCTGAAGATACGACGTCAAATGGCTCGCGCCATTTATTGGAGAATTGCACTTTTACAGTAGGCGAGGGAAATTGTGGGGTAAATTGGATATATGATGGGTTAGGGCCTTGACTTATTATTTTGGTCTGTAAGGGGGCAAAAACAGGTTGCCGGTTTTTGGTTTTGGCGAGTAATGGCGGTAGTTTAAGATCGGTGACTTTGACACAAAAATATATTGGGCCGAAATCACCAAAATGGGCCGAGGTGTCCGAGGATAGTTGTCCGAGATCACTGGGCCGAAGTCACCCTAATTCAAATAGACAGCCTAAAACCCGGACATAACAGACAATACAGTACCGGTTTACTCACCTGGTATGGCCGCCAATCGGTAGCGCATGACAGGCCAAGGATTAGGCCGCCCAGGAGATAGCATTACACGCCAGTCAGATGGCAACATTTAAATGTACTGGTGATACTTGACAATGGGGTGACTGGTAGTGTGTTTCGGACCAATAATATGATGGGGTAGTTTATCAGGGGTTGAGATGTTGCTAAACAAAATGGGAAAGGGGATTTTAAGGGTTTAAGAGTGAGTTGTGGAGGTGTTGGGTCAATTCAGATTTAAATTGAGCAAGGGATGGGGGGGGGGGGGTAATACCAACAAAAATAAATGCTAAAATTACAATCACACCTAAAAGTCAGATTTTCCCAACTTGTTTAGCTTCTGGGGGAAAAAAATCACCTCTAATGTTATACAGTAGCCTAGGCTATCCTTGGACAATATAAAGTTTATGTAATTAAATTCAGCCGTCGAGTGGCCTAGGCCTATAGTTTTCTTATACCATGTATTTCAATCCTGTGTCTAAATGCACGTAAAAATGTAATACTGATCCTAGAAAATAATAAAAATCCTCTATAGGCTATCGCCTACCTCACAAGAGGCGGGTGGGTTTGTTTACATCCGCCGCGAGTGTACCCTCAGCAACTCGCGTTGTGGAAAATTAGGTTTTGTGCCCCCTACTGTTTAAATATATGAGGATTTCAATAAGTCTGGGGGGGGGGGTGTGAGGCCCCCTCAACTTATTATGTATCCATAATCCCGTTTCATCTTAAGCCAGTCACGATACCCTAACCTTAACCCCGAAGGGAAAATTATGGGATAGGCTATCTGTGTAGATTTTGGCTAGTATGAAGGGACACTAGGCCTAACAACTTTACACAAAACAGGAAGACAGCTGGTTTCTCATTCACAGGATGAATATAGAGGCTTCTTTATAAATATCCTTCTGAATTTAAAATAAGGAAAAATAAGACAAAACAATGGCCGAATCTCCCTCTTCCCCAACAATATGCCATATCAAATTATTATTATACCTCCTTCATTTGTCAAATGAACACTAACATAATTTCTTTGAAGCTATTGTTATTTAATTCCAGAAACATTAATATTAGAGCAGAACAAGGGGGTCTGCCAACGCCTTTAACTTACGGCAATAACGTTGACAAAGGTAGTTTTTCCAGAGTATTGGAGTCCCACTAAGGTCAGCTCCATCTCCTCCTTCCAAAATAGACTCTTGAACCAGTCTAATATCCTGTTGATTAGCGCCAGCATCTTGCCCGGTCCTTAATTAACGCCTAAGTCAAATAATATGGCAAACCCGAGCCTTCTATGACTAGACAACAGGACCCAAACACCTATAGACGCGTGAACCCCTGTTTTGAGGTGTAGATTCCAAGGAGTTCTAAACAAAAGTGCATCTAGTGGTGGACCTCGTATGGTGTTTGAGCTCTAAGTCATCTGATTTTTAGGTGCTTGGAACTGTTTGCTCTTTTCAATAAATCGTGGGCTTACATTTTGTATCTGCCAAATAGATGTGAAAATGGGCTCGTGACTGAATCTTTTGCTCTAACTTCCCCCAAGTAGAGAGATGTGGACGGTACTCGTCTTATATATACACTAAAGTAGCTTGGGTGGAGCAGAGGTTGTCAGTTCTAGAGGCTAATCGATTTGGCCCTGTAATCCAGCTCATGTATTGACAGATCGATAATGAGTAATAATGTATTGTAACTTCTGAATTAGGTAATTGATAAGATACTGTATATATAGTTACAAATACTAATAAGTTGATAAGTATTTCAGTAAGATACACCAAGCCCTCACATATCATGACGTTCGAGAACAGCGTTATGCGGGTTCTCCAATTTGCTGAACAGAATGAACAGGTAGCTTCTATTAACATAATAATTGTGTTTTGCGGCATGTTTCAAGCGTTTATATTTTAAAGATTGACCAACATAAGTCATGTGATTCAGGCAAGAAGTCACAGTAAAGACTTTCCCGAAATTATGGACTACTGTTGGGCTAGGCGGTGATTCATGCATCATGTGATCGTATGATTCATAATGGTACGTATAGCCTACAGCCTTCACAGAACAGTTAGCCAATTCGCCACACCCTGATTAGCATGCTATTGCCATTTATTCTTGTGTTCCACAACCAGATATATCTCATTATTTGAAACATGCATTCCTCATTTTAACACCCAAACCTAAAATGACTCACTTTGGTAGCTATATCAGATTTTCCTAATATTATAAATAAGACACCCTTCACATTTCGTTTTCTATAGTATTAAGATTAAAACAGAAATTGGTACCATTTCAGGTTAACTGCTCGCTGTTCAGCATAGTTAATTTTGGGACCCACAGAGGGTTGTTTAAATGTTTAGGCTAGGCCTATAGGGCAGAAATATAGTGTAGGCCTACTTTGTTCCAGAACTTCCAGGAGTGGAATAATCTCCCATTTCATGTAATTAATAGTTAAAAAGTATCAAATAAGAAATAAAATGCACACAAGCACACACACATGAAACAGCTAGGAGTGAAACTCGATCGCTTGTTACTCTAATAAATATATTTACTTTACTCTTGACGTAAATGCTACCAAAGCAGCTAAGCTTCGTTAGATGCGGAAATTCACCTCAGAAAATTTCTTAGGAAGAGCTAACTCGGGCGGAGATTTGAACCCGGGTCCCCTCGCACATCAGGCGAGCGGGTGTACACTGTACAGGCACTCGGGCTGCAGCCCATTCGGGCCGTGCTCCAGTCTGACTGTGGCATACTTAATTGAGCCCCCTGGTGGCAATATATATGATGATGACAATAAGTCATGAGGATTGAGGTAGCCTACCCACGGCAGTCAAATTAAACGAGATCGTGATTGCGAGCATACGAGTAATGTAAACAAAGCGAAAGATATACCTGAATACTACATGGGCGGCGGCCCGACCGTCAGGCGTCCCAACAGCCATGGGACCGGCGAGCGCAGCTACCAATTAGGCCAATAGAGACCTTGTATGGTCGGATCAAATACATTTCCGCATCGTGTTTTCCGTTTGGGCTATTGCCACAATTTCTGGCCTTTACATCACTTCATCCTCTGGGAAACGAAGACTTCGAACGAACAGAGCGAAACAAGTCTGAGCGAATCATATAGGTCCGGCAGAGAGGGGGTGGGGAGATGACGGAAAGGTACTGTGGAACCAACCCTATTAATTACCCCTCGTATTGTGGGAACTGCCATCCTTTCTAGGCTCAACCCAACCACATACGAACGTCAACTCCCAAGGCCTCACTTTCCCTTCTTTTTTGGTGAAATGGGAGTGAAAGCCGCTTGTTACTTTCACACTAATATTTTTAATTTACCCTAATTGACAATGTTACCAAAGCAGCTAAACATCGTTAGATGCGGAAATTCCCTCAGATTTTTTTTTATGAGGAGCTATCTGTGGCCGGGATTTGAACACGGGTAGATTTCACTTGCTTTATCACTACCAAAACTTATTGTAGCCCAATTTTCACGCGCATCACGTTTTAAGTATTTGATTTACTAAATATCTTAAATTTTAGCCACGCGATGTTGTGTGTCCACTTTGGACAAAACCTCCAAAACACTCAATTCACGGTCTTGAGCATCAGGGGATAAAATAGACACCACAAACAAAACCTCCAAAACACGCAATTCACGGTCTTGAGTATCAGGGGATAAAATAGACACCACAAACTGCCATGAAGCTTCCTTTATCTTCCTGTGGCTATGCGTTGAATATGCTATTTTGTGTTTTGTGTTTTGTTTGTAAGAAAGTTACACATAATTTGTTGGGGTCTCATTGAAGCATTGATGCCATACTTCATAATACATACTTATATTCTTCTCTTATCACTTTCCTTTAAAAGGAAAAATGGGGTTAAATATAACAAAACACACAAATGCCGAATTTAAAGGGCCATAGCTTAATAATATGCCCCCAAAAGCGTATGTTTAAAGAATTTATTTTTACTCAAAATTACATAATCGCTATAGGCCCAGTAGTAGCCTAAAAAAAAGTTGAATGCAGTCATGATCTCAGGTGACCTAGACGAAACCATGACTACCCTCCAAAATTACGCCACGGTCGAATATCCCAAAGCCACCCAAGCCAACTTCGACGAAACCGTTTTTGACCATTTAATGCACATCCTGCCAGACCATGCCACTCAACACTTCGCGATTTATTTCCCCACATACTCCAAGAAAGATATACCACCATAATCCGGAGATTGCTCGAGGTAAAGTGTGCTCTTACCACAACGAAAGGGACCCAAGTTTGTGCCCTGGGCAAGGTCCCCACCTGACCACAAGGGGGTGGGAGACAGAATGCATATAGTGGAAAGTGGAAACAATTGCAGTCAGTTGCATGCAATCCTCAACATAATATGGGAGGTGATAGGAGCATGTGCACTCTCGTTATCGATCCATTTGCAGTCCGGGCATATAATTACAATTACCCCATCAGGACTAAATGGATAGACTCACTGGTAAATCTAAGGACCGTAAGTCCCCGTTCTCAAGCCATGGCTCTTGTGCTTGGCCAACCCCAAGTAAACCTGCTTCCCCTGCACACAGAGTTGCATATACTCAGTCAGAACAGGAGCCAGTCCGTTCACAGGAGCCGGAATTCCTGGATGAGGCTACAAAAGCCATTGAAGAAGTCAATCTAAATGACTATGTGGGTGGTTCTGATGAGGCAGATTCTTAAATAGTTCCCCTTCATTGCCATGACTGGCAGGGGCAGCTCAGCTTCAATACAAGAAACCAGTATATTTGATAAAAGTAAGCACAATGCCATTAAAACTTGACTCTTGGTAGGCACAGGGGCGGCTTGCTCTTGTTTAAGCTCAGCATTATTCCGGAAACACCAGAAACATTTAGGGAAACCCATGAAGTCTAAAGCTAATCTGATAGCTGTTGGCGACAACCCATTGCCAGTCAGGGAAAATAATAGACACCAATCGATCAAGCAGGGCAATACCCATGGGAGGTCTCATAGGCAAGTGATAAGGATCAAGTTGCTGGAACTCCTGTTTCATATTTCTGGCTTCCCTCACTGTTTCTGTTTGTGTCTCGCCAACACAGAAAGTAATCCAGCTAGCTATCACAAACACCTCTTCCTCCTATCCATTTCACTACACTAAAGAAGCACACCACGCTTCTTTCCAATATTATACACCAAAAAGAAAGAACAAAAAAGTTTAATTTGTCCCTCTCACTCTGAACCATTGGGGAGACACTTGTCACAGGCAGCTTTGCCTTTTGTCTTCTTCATACACATAAAAAAAGCCAAAACAAAACTCTGCCTCTCACTGTCACAACATCTGATGAGGGGAAAACCCAACACACCTTTCTGGTTATGGACTCCGCTTGTCCGAACTACGACGACCTTCCAGGGCTAGATTAGTTACATATTTTGTGGGCTCACATCAACTGTGAACTACGCACACTAAAATTAAACTTAGAATTAAGTTCCAACACCTCCCACCTCATTGCCCAAGCAGTTACCACTAAGCCAACCATAGCTACCCCTTTTCAACAATGAGTACCGAATACTACCGATCCAGGGCCCTTCAAGTGTACCCCCCATGTTTTCCATAAGTAGCACCAACTGTTTCCCAAGATTACTTGATTTCATCCGCTGTACTGCCACCCACAGTCAACTCTCTGCTCATTGCAAACATATCAGATCATCCTCTCACTCTCCCCACAGGGTTGATCATAGGGGACCTCGAAAATTTTGATTAGATTCAACCCACCCCCCACCGATACCACAAAGATTCCAGAGATACCAGATGTATTGGCACAATCCCCTGATGATATTTGGCAAAACCACATTCTTAAGCATTACATTCACGTGCGTAGTCCACCTGTTTGTCAGCCGTCGCAGAGAAAGAACCCTATTCAGCATTAAGAGGAGGATAAACACGTCCAAGAAATGCTAGATGCTGGACTTTTGTCGCCCTCAAATGGCCCGTGGTTGTCACCTGTAGCTCTAGTTAAATAGAAAGATGGGTCACTCAGATTCTGTATTTAGTAGTCGTTAACCTCTTGATATCACTGTAAAAGATGCCACCCCACTTCCGCAAGTCGATGACTTCCTTGATTCTTTACAAGGCGAAAAATTCTTTTCAATCCTTGATCTGCAATCTGGATATTGGCAAGCTCTCATACACGACCCGCATAAAGGTAAAACCGCGTTTTCTACAAGCATTGGGAGACTGCGAATTCAAAGCCCTTTCTTTGGGGTTGTGTAACGGCCCACCTACCTTATCTAAACTCATGGATTCAGTACTACAAGGTCTCACTTTGGAGACTTGTTTAGCTTATCTAAATAAACAACATTATCATATTTGCACGTTCTTGGGAAGAACACTTTGATTGTAAAGGCAGCTGAAATTAAGAACATAAGAACATAAGAAAATGGGAGTCTGCAGAAAGCCGATTGGCCTAAGCAAGGCAGATCCCTGTCCCACACAACCCCAATTCAATTACAAAGCCCAATTATAGGCTCAACACTAATACCCTGAGGATCATCTTACCAAAACGGTTAGGGATTAACGCAGGATTATGGGGGTCTGCAGAGCGCTGATTGGCCCAACCCGGCTGATCCCCCTTCACACCCAACCCTTCTCGTCCATATGCTTATCCAATTTTATCTTAAAGCTCCCTACCGTTTTAGATCCCACTATAGCACTTGGTAGTCCATTCCACCCATCTACAACTCTGTTACCAAACCAATATTTGCCTA
Organism: Paralithodes platypus; assembly: GCA_032716605.1. Lineage (NCBI taxonomy): Eukaryota > Metazoa > Arthropoda > Malacostraca > Decapoda > Lithodidae > Paralithodes > Paralithodes platypus. The sequence goes on from CM064545.1 coordinate 30,154,378, forward strand.
TATCTTTTCTGAAACTAAATTTATGTAATTTGAAACCATTAGTACGAGTTCTTTCGCTATCACTGAGCTTTAGTACATTTGTCATGTCCCCTTTGTTAATCCCACTAACCCACTTGAACACCTCTATCATATCCCCTCTAACTCTGCGTCTCTCTAACGAATGTAAACATAATTTCTTCAACCTTTCTTCATACGGAAGATTTCTAATATTATGGATAATTTTTGTCATTCTACGCTGTACTCTCTCCAATGAATCTATGTCCATTCTGTAATAAGGACACCAAAATTGGACAGCATAGTCCATAAATTATGGAGTCTCACTAATGACAAGTAAAGTTTTAAGATAACATCAGCAGTTCTGTTACTCACACTCCTAGAGATGAACCCGAGAATCCTGTTTGCCTTATTACGAACGCTTATGCACTGTTTTCTAGGCTTCAAATCATTGCTAACAAACACACCTAGATCTTTCTCGCAGTCTGAATTTTCTAATTCTAAATTAGCTAGTTTATATTTAACATTTGTTTGCATCTTCCCTATCTTTAATACCTTGCATTTGTCAATGTTAAACTTCATCTGCCAATTTACTGACCATTCATGTAAGGTATCTAGATCCCTTTGGAGGCACTCTATATCACTATCTGAATCAATTGATCTCCCCATTTTAGTATCGTCTGCGAATTTACTTATCCTACTAGTTATACCTAAATCTAGGTCATTTATGTATATAAGAAACAACAGGGGACCTAATACCGATCCCTGGGGGACACCACTTTTGACTGCTCCCCACTCTGACTTGGTACCATTTATGCTGACTCTCTGTTTCCTACCAATTAGCCATGACCTAAGCCATCCCAACAACGATCCTCCTATTCCATGTGCCTCAACCTTTCTCATCAATCTCTCATGAGGGACTCTGTCGAAAGCTTTACTGAAATATAAATAAATAATATCATATGACTTGTCACTATCTACTGCTTCATATACCTCTGAGAAAAAGCTAAGCAAATTAGTAAGGCAAGAACGTCCCTGAGTGAATCCATGCTGAGAAGAATTTATTAAGTTAAATTTGTCTAAGTGGCTTCAAATTTTCCTAGCAATAATAGACTCTAGCAACTTTCCTATGATTGATGTGAGACTAATGGGACGGTAATTGGATGCTATCGATTTATCACCTTTTTTGAAGATCGGAACTACATTTGCAAGCTTCCAAGCTTCAGGAACTAAACCTGTTTCTAATGACTTGTTAAATAGAAATGTTAATGGGTAACTTAACTCATCTCTGCATTCTTTTAATACTCTAGCATATACCTCGTCAGGACCAGGCGATTTTTGAGGTTTCAGTCTGTCAATTTCCTTAAGCACATAATTTCTACTTATACTAACTGTACTTAACATATTTTCTATACTATCACTATATACCATATTGACTTCTGGAATCTGTGCCAAATTTTCATAAGTGAAAACGGAAAGAAACTGACTATTTAATGTACTGAACATTTCTAAATAATTTTCTGTTATTTCTCCTATTGAAGTTTTTAGGGGGCCTATTACATCTCTAACTTTAGATTTATATAGTTGGTAAAAAGCTTTAGGGTTATTTTTTGAGTCACTGGCTATCCTTATTTCATAATTTCTTTTTGCTTTCCTGATTTCCTTTTTGACCTGTCTTGATAGAGTCTGATAGTATATATGTAGATGATTTTCGCCTTTCTTTATTTTTCTATATATTCCTTTCTTTTTTCCTATAAGATCTATTAGCTTATTAGTCATCCATTTTGGTTGGTTCTGCGGCGATCTAAATCTTCTTTTAGGGATATATTTATTTTGAGCATTGTGGAGTGAAGCAATAAACTGGTTATATGTAGGTGGCAAGTTTAACTCTAGCATATCCTGACTTAATTGCTTAACAATAGGCTCCACCCTTAAGTCTCTTCTTAGCCCACCATAATCGGCTTTTCTGAAATCTGGGATAAGTGTCGTATTCTCTTTAGCATTCCCTGTCCATTGTATATTAAAATAAATAGATTTATGATCACTATTTCCTAGGTGGTCACCAATCTCTACATCATTTATCATATGTTCATTGTTACTGAAAACTAAATCAAGAATATTAATACCTCTAGTCGGCGTAAATTGTGGTCAGATATTGAATATACAACCCACTTGACTGAAATCTCTCAGACAAGTGGGGTACTTCTATTGGGGTAACTTTATTGTCTCAGTGGTAAGGTGCCGGTCTAGTAACTGATTGGTCCCGAGTTCAATCCGCAGAATTGAGTGAGGGCTTGGATTTTTGTGAGAAGGCCGATTCAGTATCCAACACAGTTTGGCTACTAGAAGTTAAAGTAAGATGTTACACCACTTGCAGAGTGAGGAAGAGACTTTGGGAGGTTAACAATTGTATCAGTGATGTTGTTCAGCCGAGTTGCTAGTTCTCACCATACAAGGGGTAGCTTGGGGCGGTACAGTGAGTACGTGTGTGTGTTCCCCAGGTGCTGTGATGTCATCCTCTCTCCACCAGTCCTATGTCAATTTGCTTAACCTGACAAGCGCGATATAGACCTAGGTGCTAGGGTAGTTATTTGTGCATTTCTAGCCCTGGATTCTGACAGAATTCGTTATATTTACAATATAAACCATTATTTGTTTTCGGTATGCTTTTATTTTACATATATGATGTATATATGAACCTTCAAGAGTGCTAAAATAAGTGGGAAAAGCATTTGGGTGGTGAAAAACGAAGATATTGGCCACCCGGTCATAATCTCAGGCGAGAGAGAGCCACAGGCAGCCCTCCCCTCTCGCTGTCTGGGAGTCAACTGAGACGAGCGGGGCGGTGTGTGCCGGTGTCTGGGTGTTGCATAACGATCTTTTATGCAACCCACTTGTGCTACATTATCGCGGGAGAGAAAAATAACCGATAAATGATGATAATAAGTGGATAAATAGGTGATAATTGAGGAGGGGGGGGGGGGGGGGGGAAAGGGGGGGGGGGAGGGAGGGGGGGGGGAGGGGTGAGAAACACATGGATGAGTACTAGAGGGGAATTATCTCACCTAGAGACAAAATCCTTTGTTTTGATAGGCCCTTTTTTTTTTTGGAAGGCTTTTTTTATGGTCCTGCTTCCGTGAGGCCTATCGCGTTCCCTATAGGAAGCCTTCCGTGAGACCTATCGCGCTTGCCGGGTTAAGGGGCCTTCCCACATCACAGACTTTTGTTACCGACTCTCTAGGAGTGTCAAGTCTGTGCTACTCCGTGAGAAATGTCACCGACTGCTTCCGAGTGGGATAAATACACTGAGTAAAATAGACTAGGACAGACTAACACTCTGTCCTAGTCTGTGTCTTAACAGACTTTGTGAGGAGTGTGACAGAGTGCAGTCGGGTATACATGCCAACTACATCAGAGTCATTACAGACTAAAACGGGGTAGAACAGACTAGGACAGACTAACACTCTATTCTAGTCTGAGTTTGTCAGGAGTGTGACAGAGTGCAGTCGGTTGTACATCGGAGTCATTACCGGGTAGAAAAGACTAGGACAGACTAACACTCTGTCCTAGTCTGTGTCTTAACAGACTTTGTCCGGAGTGTGACAGAGTGCAGTCGGTTATACATGCCAACTACATCAGAGTCATTACAGACTAAAATGGGGTAGAACAGAGTAAGACAGACTAGGACAGACTAACACTGTGTGCCAACCGCCTCTCTGCAGACTTTCGTTTTTTGATGTTATGTTAATAGAGATGGCCACCAGTAGGTTATTGAGTATATTTATAAGTATTAAAACATAATAACTGCAAGATAACCTGTTCATATGTTATAATAATTATGCGTGTATATGAGTTAGTTTGTTAGTGAGTTGGGCTTATAATTAGGGTTGGGTGTGAGAGGGATCTGCCTTGTGTGGGCCAATCGGCTCTCTGCAGGCTCCCATTTCCTGTGTTCTTATGTAAGCCTACCTTACTTAGCCTATCCCTTTCAAGATCCGATTACCTATTTGTTTCCTTTTCTCTGGCCATTGTGAGACGATTTTCATTAGATCAGGAAACGATCTGCAGGAGATTTGGCGGGAAAGGCATGACATCATATGGAAGAGATAAGATGGGTTGTGTTTAAAAGGGATCTGCCTTGTGTGTGCCAATCGCCTCTGCAGACTTCCGTTTATTTATGTTATGTTAATAGAGAAATGGTCACCATCAGGTTATTGAGTTTACTGTATTTATAAGTAGTAAAGCATAATAATTGCGAGATAACCTGTTCTATCTATCTATCTATTGCCTGACGCCGTGATCCCCGAAGGGGTGACCACGAACGAACCGCCCCCATGCACCTCTGTCCCCAGTCAGTCGACGCCCCTCCCCCCAACCAGCACCGCCTTCGTTCATGTACTTCCTCACTCCATCCTTCCACCTCTCATTCGGTCTACCTCTCCCTCTCTGTCCCTCCACCTCGCTCTCGTACACCCTCTTAGTCATAAAGATGAAACCTTCACATGGACACTAGAACGTCTAGACACTTTACATCACCTTAAAAATCATCTGACATCTACCACAATCATAGCCTTTCCCAACTAAAATCAACCCTTCAGGCTCTACACAATTGTTTTGTTAGTTGGCTTCGAGGGTCTTATCTCAAGTCCGCAACGGTAAAGAATACATCATCACTTGCGTTAGTTGCACCCTTAACCTCTGAAGTGCGCATGGGGGTAATTGGAAACGTCCCCCTGTGCTGACGTATTTGAGGTGTTTCCGCCACTAAAATATTCATTGTGCCATTAATAGCATTAATACTTATCCATATGCGCCTATTATGGGTTGATTATAAAGGTATTAACCTGAAACAACAATAAAACGAGTGAAAACAGCGTTTGGATGGTCAAAATCGGAGATATAGCCCGCGAGTTGTATAATGTATGGGTGAGGCAATCTGCTTTCCCCCGCCAATTTCCCCCAAGGCCACTGAGACACAGTCGATCGATACTCTCTCTCGCTCTCTTGCACTCGCTTGCTATCAGTGATGACCACACCCTCCAATCGGATTTCTAATGTTAGCACGAAAATATACCTCAGAATAAGGGAATAACAGGGAAAATAGGTGATAACTGAAGGAGAGGAGGGAAGTGGGGAAGGAGGGGAGGTAGAGGACTGAGATTTTGCATGGCCCAGGGGCCAAAAAAAAAAAAAAAAATAAAAAAAAAAAAATATAAAATTTTTTGTTTTTTTCGATGTCAAAAGTTGATTTTTATTTTCTCTGACTCTTAAGAGTCTCCCCGCAGTGCGCCGGGGGAACTCTTAAGAGTCTCCCCGCAGCTCCCGGGTTAACCTGGCCGAAATATATTACGCAGCAACCAAGAGAGAATGCCTCGGCCTAAGCTGGGCCCCTCAATATTTTCGGTCGTACCTCCTAGGCAGCATCCCATCCCACCATTTAGTTATCTTTCTTCCTCTTCTTTAGCTACATCTCTAGGTTCCCATTTTATCATCTGTTATTATCACTTCGAAAGATATGATCTTCCCAAGATTATTTCCTCTTTTTTATAACTGTAATGAGAATATCTTCCACTTTTATCGGTTCTCTTATCCAAGAGTCTCTTCTTGTCTCCCCAAGTTATGTCTAGCATTATACTGTATGTCATCTCCAATGCTCTTTAGGCATTCCAAAGGTTACTTTCTAGACATCTGTTTTTCTCTAAGGTACAATTAATATATTAATTAATACAGGGAGGACACATGGGTTGTGTTTCTCTCATTTAGGAAAGAGGTAGCTTATTTATGAAACGCACTCTAGAGTGATTTGGGTGCGCTGTTACAACCTGACCTATTGTGGGTATAATTATGTACTCTTCAACCGCTATCACCTGATCATCTATCAATATTTTTAATGGTTGCAAAAGATAACCTCGACTTCATTTATTTAAATTTCCAGTTTTACCTTAAGGCTCTCTCTATTTAAATATTTCATTATATGATGCAACTCTTTCTCTATGTTGCGGAAACAAACTATATCATCAGCGAATCTGAAGTTGCTTTGGTATGCTCGATTAATACCGGTATGTAGTCCTTATTGTCCCATTCCATATCCCTAAATATTGTATGTCTCCAAAACTCTCAGTGCACAGCTTTGGTGAACATATGTCGTCCTGTCTTACTTCCTTCTTCATTGGTATTACCTGTACCTCAGTTTCCTTGTATAGCTTTATTGTTGCTGTCCTATCACTAAATACTTGTGTCTTCTACAGCCTAAATCGATGTTCACGAAATTTGGTGGGAAGATAGGATATGCGCCAAGAAAGAAGTTATTCAGTTTAGTAAGTGATTGGTAGAGCGCAAACCTCCGCTAGCATAGGCGGATGTATGCGCTCTTCCGAGTGCCCATATAGTTAAGCCTGTGAAAGCATTAATATTTGCATGTAAATTCTACGAGTAAGCAAAGGGTACCACAGCCAGTAATATGAACGTTGAGCTAAAGAATTATATTATATACTATGCCTAGTTTGTTGTAGGTAACCCATAACTCGTAATAACTAAAATTTAAGTTCCCAATATTTTTTTTTTTTTTTTTTTTTTTTAATTATTGCATTTTGAACTTTTGAATGACCTGTTTTGGTTTATATTAGAGTAGGTGTGTTGGAGTGGTCTTGCGACTGACCTGGTAATACCAAGATATTATCTAAGGAAAATATTATCAGGATTGAATTTGTGCTTAATTTCAATACATTACCGCAAAGCATACAGTGTTTGTTTCCAATACATTATAAGTGATGCAATGGCAGACAATACCTAGTGAATGTGAAGCTCAATAGGTGGAGTGCGAGTGTGAGGAGTCCGAGATGGCGAGACAGTGGCGATAGATAGATAGATAGAGAGATAGATAGATAGATAGAGAGATAGATAGATACACAGATACATACATACTTAGATAGATAGATAGATATATATATATATATATATATATATATATATATATATATATATATATATATATATATATATATAGAGAGAGAGAGAGAGAGAGAGAGAGAGAGAGCGCGAGAGATATACACAGATACATACTTACCTACTTTCTTACAGTTTCTTACAGTAGATCCTCTGGAAAAAGGCAAACTATGCCTGTGTATCCAGCTCAGTACCAGTACTTGCACTGCTGCGGCCGTTCACGGTGTTGGCGGCGGCGGTAGCAGACGCAACATTTTTACTATTCTGTATTTTTGTTTTATAATCAAACTTCAAATCTTGTCTTCCCCATGCTTTATCAAGATTACTTTCAAACTCCCTTATTGATTCGGAATCGACTACATACTGGGGCAGTGCGTTCCACTCATTTACCACTCTATCACAAAATGAGTTCTTTGCCTTCTCAAGCCTATTTCTTTCTTTGTAATTTTGTTTACATATATTTATAGATAGATATAAAATAGAGAGATAGATAGAGAGATACATATATAGATACATAGAAAGATAGACAGATACACAGATGCATAAATTCATACATAGATTGATATATATATATATTTCTAGTCTCTCAGTGGGGATCGAACCATCGACCATCAGAACGATAGCCGACGCTTAATCAATTACACCACGGCAGTCTAAAAGACACTCAGCCTTCTATCCTATTTATGTTAGGGAGAAGGGAAACCCACTAGGCGAATATATTTCAATTCAAACCTAGTTGTAGGATCCATATTTCCAGAATACCATACACGGATTTTTGAGTGTCCCGACGCAACTCGGGTTGAAATTGATTTCTCTCTCAGTGGGGATCGAACCATCGACCATCAGAACGATAGCCGACGCTTAATCAATTACACCACGGCAGTCTAAAAGACACTCAGCCTTCTATCCTATTTATGTTAGGGAGAAGGGAAACCCACTAGGCGAATATATTTCAATTCAAACCTAGTTGTAGGATCCATATTTCCAGAATACCATACACGGATTTTTGAGTGTCCCGACGCAACTCGGGTTGAAATTGATTTAATTTAATTGATTAAGCGTCGGCTATCGTTCTGATGGTCGATGGTTCGATCCCCACTGAGAGACTAGAAACATTTAGTGGCTCACGTGTATTTGTGATATATTCTCAATATTTGTAACTCTCATGCTTTGTGGGTTAGAATTAAATGAAATCAATTTCAACCCGAGTTGCGTCGGGACACTCAAAAATCCGTGTATGGTATTCTGGAAATATGGATCCTACAACTAGGTTTGAATTGAAATATATTCGCCTAGTGGGTTTCCCTTCTCCCTAACATAAATAGGATAGAAGGCTGAGTGTCTTTTAGACTGCCGTGGTGTAATTGATTAAGCGTCGGCTATCGTTCTGATGGTCGATGGTTCGATCCCCACTGAGAGACTAGAAACATTTAGTGGCTCACGTGTATTTGTGATATATTCTCAATATATATATATATATAGATAGATAGATGGAAAGATAGACATATATTGGTGTTCAGCCCTCGTTGACTGCTAGGTTCTGTAAAGTGAACTGCACTGAGCTAAACCGAGAGCTACCCAATTGACCACTTGCGAGTTTCAGGCTATAAGCAAATTAAAAAACAACAACAAGCGAATAAAAACACCTCGTACCCCCAAAACAAACAAATAAAACACCTCGTACCCCCAAAACAAACAAATAAAACACCTCGTACCCCCAAAACAAGCAAATAAAACACCTCGTACCCCCAAAACAAGCAAATAAAACACCTCGTACCCCCAAAACAAACAAATAAAACACCTCGTACCCCCAAAACAAGCAAATAAAATACCTCGTGCCCCCAAAACAAGCAAATAAAACACCTCGTACCCCCAAAACAAGCAAATAAAATACCTCGTGCCCCCAAAACAAGCAAATAAAACACCTCGTACCCACAAAACAAGCAAATAAAACACCTCGTACCCCCAAAACAAGCAAATAAAACACCTCGTACCCACAAAACAAGCAAATAAAACACCTCGTACCCCCAAAACAAGCAAATAAAACACGTCGTACCCAACACCTCAAGTAAATAAAACACCTCGTACCCAACCCTCAAACAAACAAATAAATCACCTCGTACCCAACACCCAAGCAAATAAAACACCTCGTACCCAACACCCAAGCAAATAAAACACCTCGTACCCAACACCCAAGCAAATAAAACACCTCATACCCCAAAAAGAAACAAAATAAAACACCTCGTACCCAACACCGCAAGCAAATAAAGGGCAATAAATCAAGATGCAAATATAATCCAGCGGCAGTTTGATTTGTGGCGCCATTATCATCCCATTATCACGAGGGGCGACAGATAAGGCGGGAGGTGGCGTCTGCAGGGAGATTTTTGAGTACCCTCTTTGTTCATAGTCGCCATTTTGTTTTTTTCTCGTATTAGTAATTGCGATTTATATTTTGTTAAGACCTTCATCTCTATCTATTGTAGGTCTCTCTCTCTCTCTCTCTCTCTCTCTCTCTCAGGATGTAACAAGCATTTTATGAATGGAAGATGCCGTTAGGCACATTGACCTTTTTTGTTATTAGTTTTTGTTTTTCCTACCTCTATTCGTTTTTGTATTAAAAAAAAAAGGATAAGTGGGTGAGAATTGGGGAATGTAAATGTTGTTGATGCTTGGAACACCACTCTTTACATGGTTGAAATATATGTTGTGAACTCTGCTTTTGTTTTCTGTGTAACAATTATGGTTCTGCTTGATCGCCTAGTCTATAGTTGATATTAAGCGTTTAACAAAATACATGGCATACAACCAGCTTCAAGTGTAGCAGGTCTGGACCACTTCTTGAGTTGGTTGTTTACAATTTGTGGTTTGCAACATGGCGATGGACTGGTACTGTGGAAAAGTTAGTAAATGTTTTCCTATAGACGTGAGAGTGACAAACGGCCGCGGTGTTGGTGTGCGCGTATTGTGTCAGAGGTATTGCCTTGTCACCGGAAGATTCATCGTCACCAGTGTTGCCAATTTAGCTATACATTCCCGCTAGATCTACAGGTATTTACTTCCATCTAGCGGCACATTTTCACATCTAGCGACATTAAGGGGACCGACTTGCTTTTTTTATATTTCTAGGAAGTAGCCCTTCGACCCCATTCAGCCTACTGCTTTAAGACGTTTATCCTCATCCAGATGTCGATTTGAACCTGGCAAACGATCGTGAGCCACCATATTTTGGATTGTTTTAGATAGCTGACTTAATTTGTACATTTTTCGATAGAAAAATTTCTTCGGCGAAGCCTGATTTCTCAATACAATGATGGCTCGCGCTACCGCTCCCCAGGAAATAATCGACATCTGAATGGGGAGAAACGTCTTAAAACAGTAGGCTGAATGGGGCCGAATGGATAAAACCCAGAGAGAAAAAACAGGTCGGTCCCCTTAACTCATACTGTACCGGCGACGTTCTTCTAATTTTATTCTAGCTATATTTAGAAGATTTTTTGCTGTTTAAGAAGGATCTGTGGTAGTACAGAGGGTTAAGTAAGGTAGTTCGAAGCCTGTTAATTGCAGGAGGCCCTTTTTAAACTGGATAATGTCGTCTAATAGTAGCCAGAATGAGGTTAAAAAGACGTCGCCTGTACAGAAGGGGTTAATTCGAGTGGGACGCTGGAGATTTGAGCCATTTTGAACGGTAGTGTTGGGATTGTAACATCATTCTACCGATTCCCGACATTTATTTCCCATCTTGGCTCGAACATACCTTGATTTTGGCCCTGTCACTCTTTCAACTCTAGGGGAGGCACTCATCACAGCCAGTTTTGTCTTTTGTCTCCCTCATCCACATAGAAAAAATAAAAATAAAAAAAATCTAACGACTTTTGAAAATGGATCTAGGATATTTTCTATGTTGACTTGGTAACCCTGAGCGTCACCCAGGTTACAACTATGGTTTTTATCCCTTTCAGTACCGACAAGGCCTTTTATATTTCAGGTACATTTAGACCATTTTATGAAGCTTAGGAAGGATATACTGTACAGTATGGTGGCTAAAAGAATTAATTGAGATTTCCAATTTTCTTATGTTCTTTTAATTGTTAGACGTCCTTCCTAAGCTGAGTAAAATCATCTAATAGTTGTCAGAGTATAATGAAAAAGGATGTCACCTGTACCAAATGGGTTAAAAATATGCATTTACCTATTAGGCTATGGCGATAATACATAGCCAGCACATTAGTCATTTTGTATCATGGTCGTTTCTCTACACCATTTTCTATTGTTATAGACATATCGAAAGCCTTCGATAGAGTCTGGCACTAGTCTTTAATTTCCAAACTACCCTCCTTCGGTTTCTATCCCTCTATCTGTGCCTTTATCTCTAATTTCCTTTCAGACTGCTCCATAGCTGCAGTTGTGGACGGCCATTGTTCACTTCCTCAACCTATTAACTCCGGTGTTCCTCAGGGTTCTGTCCTGTCTCCAATTCGCTTTCTAATATTTATCAATTATCTCCTCAACTGTACCTCTAGTCCTATCCACTCATATGCTGATGACTCTACCTTACACTATTCAACTTGTTTTTCACATCAACCCAGCATGCAAGCACTCCTAATCAAACATGGCGAAGCCATAGAATGCCTATCTTCTGATCTTTATATTATTTTTGATTGGGGCAAAAAAAATCTTGTTACTTTCAACGCCTCCAAGACCCAGTTTCTCCCTCGATCTCTATCACAATCTTCCACAAGACTATCAACTATTCTTCAACAACACACAACTCAACCCTTCATCTTCTCTCTAACCTTTCTTGGAAAGATCATATTACCACTCTTGCTAAAACAGCTTCCCAAAAGTTAGGTGTGCTCAACCGTCTCCAACTCTCCATGGGTTTTTCACCCCCGCACAGCTTCTTGCTCTGTATCGGGGCACAGTGCGCCCCCGTATTGAGTATTGTTTGCATATGCGAGGAGGCTCCACCCATACCGCACTTCTCGAACGAGTAGAATCAAAAGCATTTCGCCTCATCAACTCGCCTCCTCTTACTAGTTCCCTACAATCTCTTTCTACACTCCGCAATGTTGCATCTCTTTCACTCTTCTATCGCTATTACAACAATCAGTGTTCTTCTGAGCTCTCTCAGTGTATACCCCCTCCCTTGCGGCGAGTGCAAGGCACCCGCCTTTCAACACAGTCCCACCCCTATTCTGTCCAGCTCTCCAGCCGAAGAATTGGCAAGTTTTCTAAGTCTTTCTTATTTTGTTATTAAGGTGACAGTTACAAAGTGGTGTACAATCTATCTTATTCTAGTTACATTGTAGTTTATCTTATTGTACCAGTACCTCCCTACAATCAACCTAGTTGTTCCCCAATTCGTCCCTCCGCCACGACCATTTCAAAGTCCAAGTCTCTCACTCTTGTCCTCTGTAGCGGGGAGGACCTTGTACCCCTGAGACATAGGAGTGCAGACCTGAGAAGAGAGAAAGAGAGCCGGCATCTCATCCAAGTTATGACTTGGCTTCTATGCTGGCGCTTTTTCTCCGATATTTGTTCAGCTAATCTGGCATAGAAGACACTTGCAGAAGGTCCCATACCTCCCGACGATGAGAAGACCAGAGGAGTAAAGCTTCCTTGATCCCTGTTCAAAATTCTTTCTTCATAAGCGCGTTTTTTCTCACTTTCGTTTCTCAAGTATGCCGTCTTGTGTGTCCTCGCTCACGATATGTTTGTGCTCTTGGGTTGAAGATTCTGATGTCGAAAAAAGCCCGTTGTCCCCTCGTCCAAAAACCTCGAGCACTTACGTCCACTCTTGCTTCATTTGAAGTATTTGCAGTATTGTGGGCCAAGCGCTGTCCGTCCATAGGCAGAAGTTCCGGTTCGATTCTGACATCATGGCACACCTCGTCCAGCATTTGTGCAGTGATGTCTCGTACTTCATCATGCCGGATACAGATGAATCCTCCTTTCTTACAGGTCATACAGTGGTCTGGGTTGTTTATTTCACCGCATGGACATTTCAGCGGCAGGTTCGAAACTGGCCACCCATACCTCAAGGCTACGGCATCATTGAATTCTTGTTTATTTAAGCTGAAGCCTTTCTCCTTTATTGGTAATGATGTGAGCCAATTTGAAGCCCCCGTGTCTTGTGCCATCTCAACTCTCATTTTCAGTTCTTCCCTACATCTAGTCTTAATTTGTTCTAGGCTATGTTTCTGTCTCTCTTCTCTGCTCTTTGTAATTTCCTGTCTTGCATTTCGTTGTTCCTCTTCATCCACCTCATCATTTTCATTTTGCTCCCGTATTTTTTCTGTCAGAGACGTAGTAAGTTTAAGGGAATTTTGGTGCTCATGTAGTGCCGCCTCCACTGGGTTTGTGATCCCCATACCTCCGAACCTTGGCGGAAGAGCTAATAGATCTCTTAGCTCTTGCGTGACGCCTTCCATCTCTGTTAAGGCCGGTATGAATGTTCCTCTTATTGCTTCTTCCAGCGGTTGGAGCATCTGTCTAATGCCAGGCACTGTTCTCATAAGAAAGGTCCATCTGTGCTTAACACCATATGTGAAGGCAGTATATGCAGCATGTGGTTCAGATTTCGCAATGTCTGCCAGGGTTTTCACTTCCTTTACCCACTCCGCTACCTTTTTTCGCACATAGTCTCTCTTGCATTCTTCTGTGCCTATTACTGCTCCCAAATGGCGTTGACCCTCCTTTGTAATCTTCACTCCTGTCCCATCAAAAGTCTGCACCGCTTCTCCATACTTGTTTTCTTTCACTATTAGTACAGATTTACTAGCATTCGGATGGTACCCAATGACTTCGCCTACCGATTGTACTCTCCGCCACCATTCTTTGAGATCCCCTATTTTTCCTGCACCTGTGAGGTCATCTGCATACGCCACTTGTTTCACTTGGGTTACCTCATGTTTTATTTTCTGCTGCAGAATTGATAGTGCCAGTGCGTACATTGCCATTGCCACTGGATCTCCTTGCGTTGTTCCTTCATTTGATTTGAGAATTTTCATTTCTTCTTCCTTCTTTGTGCTTCCAACTATATACAGGTTAGCTGGCTCCTTATAAGTATTTTCTATGTACTTTGCGATGCTCAGGCATTTGATCTTGATGTTGTGAATAGCTGCCTCCCTATTAATGGTGTTAAAGGCATTTGTTGCATCCACTAGCAGTACCGCTTCACAATCTTCCTCATGATACACCTTCCCCATTGCATGTATTGCTGCTTCTCCTCCGGCTTGCTGTCCTGCACATACTTGTAAGTTACCCACTGCTCTTTGTACATCTTTTCCAAATACGGACATGATTGCTTTTCCTATAATCCTTCTAAGAACTTCCCCAACGCCTACTGGTCTAACTCCTGGATTCTTATTTAAAGGTATCAGGCGACATGCTGTCAGAGCTTCTATGTCCACGCATGGTGATGATGCAAGTTTCTTTGCCAGCATTGCTATTGCTTCACAAAGGTCACCCGCGGCTGAACCAAACTTGTTTTGACTTAGGAAGATCCTCCAAGTCTTAGCATCTACTCCTGATGGACCTGCTCCTCCCTGTGTTTTCAGCGCCTTTCTCCATATGAGGTCTCCAGTTATATTTTCATATATCACCGGGTCTGGAGGAACATATTCCCCGTCTACTTTGGCCTCATACTCAACTAGTGAACTCTGCAACTCTCTCCCTCAATCAATCTTTCCTTCATCCTATGACTTAGACTGCTTTAAACTTCGAGTATCCAGGCATTTTGACTCCAACGTCCCTTGAATTTGGCTCTGTCACTCTTTTAACTTTGGGGGAGACACTCGATACAGGAAACCTGCCTTTTGTCTGCTCCATACACATAGACAACAAAATAACTCTAGGGTTTAGTTTATCTCAATTGTATACAAACATGACAACACTCGGGACTTGGCGAGTTGCTGATGATGATACGCTTGAAGTGAAGCAATGGCAAACACTTTATAGCATATTTACAGATTACAATGGTATTACTGCAATGCTTTGTAATCATGCATGATTTTATGTAATGGTTCAATACGTTACTCATACGTACACATAGTTGCTCATATGGTACAGTCGTCAGAATAAGTTCTTTACCATATTGTGATTTTAGTTATGCAAATATTACATATTGCTGGGAACAGTTTAGAAATAATAGTTAAAAAATAATTATCTCAGAAATTTGTAAAAATATGCAAAGGAAAGTTTAGTTGAAATTTGATTATGCCAGTTTTATTTGCATAATAAAAATGATGGGGTGGTAAAGAACTTATTTTGACGACTGTACATCCATTGAGTTTCTAGGCAATATTCAAGGTTAACTTTATTTATGTGAGGTATAACAAATAAATAATGATAAACACTATTATAGCTTATAGGTTAGGTCTACAACTAAATCATAATATACACTATTATAGATTATTATAAAGTCGGGTTGGGTACAACATATAATTACCGATAGAATAAGTGTACAGTATAGCAGCTTACCCATGATATACAGTATACTATATTAGTTTTAATAGTAGGTGATGTACAGTACCTCAAATATATATATATATATATATATATATATATATAATGTGTGTGTGTGTGTGTGTTACCACTCTCTCAGTTCATGCGTACGAACAATCTTACTCACAAAGTCACAATACACCACGACGCACTCACACACATACACCCACACTATAATATGTACAGCCACATACACATATACACACACACACACTTACACATACACATTCCAGGCACACCTACACACAGAGTAACAAATATAAATAAAGTAATCTATTATAAATTCGGCACACACCTCCGCAAAAGCCAGTCGGCCAAAAAGTTTTCCTCAATTTTGGTTATGTTTCGGGTTTGTAATATTCCTGTGCTTCTTATACTTCTCCTCCTCTTTATTTCTCTCCTCTTCTTCATTTCTCTCCTCCTCTTCTTTATTTCTCTCTTCCTACTCTTCATTTCTCTTCCTCTTCATTTCTCTCCTCTTTATTTCTCTCCTCTTCATTGCTCTCCCCCTCTTCTTCAATGATCTCCTACTCTTCATTTCTCTCCTTCTCTTAATTTCTCTCCTCCTCCTCTTCTTCTTCTTCTTCTCCTCCTCGTCCTCGTCCTCCTGCTCCTTCTCCTCCTCCTCTTCACCATCTTCTATTCATCCTCGGGGCTCGAAGCTAAACCGATGGCCTCACCTATCCTGATGGTGAGCCTGCCTCTAGTCTAGACCAATCAATTATGGGTATAAATGTATATACTTAAACTGTCTATAACAGTCTAAACTGTTTATAACAATATACCTTTTAAAGATATATTGGTATTAATAAATATATTTAAGTGGAGATGGGTCATTTTTCTGGGCCCTCTTCTTCCTCATGTTTAGCCCCATTACTTTTCAGATTTTAAGACGTTCGGACAATTACTTTGGCGATTTTAACACCTTTTGCCCCATTTCGACCCAACTTTATTTTATTTACCTTTATTATACCATTTTCTCCATTATAGTCTGTTAAATTCCAGCTGACGTAAATTGTCAGTGTGCCCATCTTGATTATTTATTCATTATACAGATTTTGTAGTAAAATAAGTTGTTATTTTGGAAAACATGAAATTTTTATGATGCAGAGACATAGTAGTTTCATATTTGTCCTTTAAGTATCGATAAATCAGTCACTAAAGGATCCAATTTACCGTCAGTTGGGAAAAATAGGATATTGTAGCAGGGATCGAAGCCTGGTATTGCCTTTCCCTGTCTTTAGGTAGGTACGGTACGTGTTACCTCCCCATCCGTGCCAAGGTCCCCAAAAAGCCTCTTGAAAGTGGCGAGTAGTTGCTTTTTGGGGACCTTTCTCCCTCATGCTTAGCCCCATTAATTTTGAGATTTTAAGACGTTCAGCCCCTAGTTTGGCTATTTAAACATCCTTCGTCCCATTTCGTTGTCAATGTTAAGACCTTTCGTGCAATATAGGTGTCGATTTTTCCCTGGCGAAAATCTTAAATCTGGCCGGTTCATCTTAAAATTACAGTCTAGCTATCGCGCAAGACTGTAATTTTAAGATGAACCGGCCTTCGGACGGGAAATTTTTCTACCGATTTGTTTTTAAATTTATCTTGAAGGAGGGCCCAGGGAGTGTTTTTCTAATCTTACTGGAGGTCTAGGGAGGAAACTAAGAAATACACGAATATATGAATAAATAGACCAACAAAACAGGCACTAGCCCCTGAAGGTCTTATTATTTAGGCCTATCCAGATCACGGGTCCTAAACAAAACATATCATATCATCACTTTCATTATTCTCATCTTGGTTATCCTATTACTGTATCATCCCATCATCATCATCATCATCATCATTATTATCATTATCGTTATCATTATTCTTGTCATTCCATCATTCTTATTTTCCCATCACTTTATCATTCCATCATCATCATCATCATCATCATTATTATCATCATTAATCTTACCATTAAATCATTGGATCATCATTATTTTCTTACCATCATCATGATTATCTTTCTTTTCGTCAGCATCCCATAATAATCATCACATTCCCTGCTGTTCTTGATTGTGTTGTTGTTGTTGTTGTTTTATTAATTTGATAATGAATTAGTGTTATTATTATTTTTGTTTGTATTATTATTATACTATTATTATTATAATTATTTGTATTATTATTATTATTTTTAGGGGTTCGTCCCCTACGGGGAACCCCTATTGTAATCATTAAACCTGGGATTTCATCCAAATTCTTCTTACGCGCCGGTTTCGACGCAATAACTCCAGAACCGCTTTTTGGATCGGGATCAAACTTTCACAAGAGGTGCGTTTTTGTATTGGGCAACTTTTGATATGCTAAACATCCGGCATGGCGGCCAAACAGGCCCGTGGCAGCCGATTTCCCCAAAAAACTTGACGCCTAAATACCGTCTCTCCCACTCACAGGAAACGACTGGGCTTTGGCATACGCACTCCCCTACTAATGCTCCGCAAATTTTATAGAGGTTTTGCTTTTGCACGTGGGTTTTTTCCGGCAATCTTGAAAAAACCTCGAATTCCACTTAAAATTCCACATCTTGAAAACTACGCCGATGATCAGAGCCATGCTTGCGTAGTTGGGTGAGGCTCGCGATTCCGAACGTTTTGATACCAAAAAAATATAAATGGGTGGAATAGTTTGGCCGCAGCATTGAAAACTGTCTATTCTTAAATTACTTTAAAACCGAATTCGCTACCCACACAAAGTTTACCGTCTACAGTCTATAGGCTTCCACGCATCCCCCAGTTTTGCTTAATAACATAATCTCTTTATTATTCAGATCTATCATTTGTTTTTTATTTAAATCTTTCAAAACCGTTCGAGTCCCTACGAATTCCAGCAATTATTTAGCCAACCTACCTATACATACCTACCCTACCAAATAATAATGATAAATTCAAATTTATTTTTGGTGAATGACAGAGTATTGGCTAAGGTTTTTAACAATTCCTCCCTTTGCCAAATGCTTAGTTTAATAACAATGATATGGACCTTTAAAGTTTTGGCAATTGCCCGTGTGACTCGTATTTTAACCCTCCTAAAGTGTTACCACGAAATACCGCTAGATCCTTTCTCAAAAGTCGCTAGCATATTGCTACATAGCCAAACAATGTTAGGATAATGCTGCAATTTCTAAAGAGTTTTGGTTTGTTTGGTTTGCAAATTTTACAATGTAGTATGACTAGAATGTCTGAAATTTTCAAATTATCCCTAGTAAATGTCTCTAGATATAACAAAAAATGGCTGCTAGATTGAAGTAAATAGCTCTACATTTAGCGGTAATATGTAGCTTTACAACTGGCAACTCTGCAACCACCACCTCCCTCCCACCCTCCCAGTATGTCTCCACAAAATACTGCTAGATCCTTTCTCAAAAGTCGCTAGCATGTTGCTACATAGGCAAACAATGTTAGAATAATGCTGCAATTTCTAAAGAGTTTTGGTTTGTTTGTTTTGCAAATTTTACAATGTAGTATGACTAGAATGTCTGAAATTTTCAAATTATCCCTAGTAAATGTCTCTAGATATAAAAGAAATGGCTGCTAGATTGAAGTAAATAGTTCTACATTTAGCGGTAATATGTAGCTTTACAACTGGCAACACTGTAACCACCACCTCCCTCCCACCCTCCCAGTATGTCTCCACAAAATACCACTAGATCCTTTCTCAAAAGTCGCTAGCATGTTGCTACATAGTCAAACAATGGTAGAACAATGCTGCAATTCCTAAAGAGTTTTGATTTGTTTGTTTTGCAAATTTTACAATGTAATATAACTAGAATGTCTGAAATTTTCAAATTATCCCGAGTAAATGTCTCTAGATATGAAAAAATGGCTACTAAACTGAAGTAAATATAGCTCTACATCTAGCGGTAATATGTAGCGGTACAACTGGCAACACTGCCTACAACTACCCTCTCATCACCAATGATTATGCTCTGCTGAGGTTTGTATTTGTTTATCTTATCCTGTGTATAAATGTAACCCTTACACATGTTTCTATTAAATAATGACATTAAACAGGATTCATGATTTAAATACAAGGCTAGATATTTATCGGAAGGAAGTACGTATTTACCTTCGGAAAGCCAAAATATAATGTTTACACATATGGGATAGGGAGGAGGGAGGGAGGTATAAGGGGTGGACCAATGGAAGGGAAGAGAACCCTGATATACGAGATACATAGCTTCATATGCGTGTATTGATCACTTTCATGCTATTATGTATGCATACAGAAGTAGCAGGACACATATGTCAAGAGTGAATACCAATAACTTGATCCATACACAGTAAAAAAGACGGAAATAATATCGTACATACGAAGTGATGGAATGGGGATGGGGGGAGTGTGTATGATATGTAAACAGGACAGTTCGTCGCTAGATAGGCGTGTGTGTGCTTGTGTGATGGTCTTGTGTAGCTATGTTTGTGCTTGTTTGAGTGTTGAGTTATCTCTCTCTCTCTCTCTTATTTATCGCTGTCTTCCTTACGATTACGACATACTGTACTAGTGCATGAGAACAGGAAATAGGGAGCCTCGCTCTCTCTCACACAAATGAGAACATAAGTAAACAGGAGTCTGCAGAGAGCCGATTGGCTATAAGACTCGGTAGCCTATTCCACATATCTACAACTCTGTTACTAAACGAATAGAGGCAGATCCCTTACACACCCAGTCTCTCTCTGTCGCTCGTTTGTTTGCACACCGGTACAAATGAGGCAGATCCCTTACAAGATGAACATGGGAATCTGCAGAGAGACAAGTGGCCCACAAAAGGCAGATCCCTTTCACATACAACCCATTTCATCCATATGACTATCTGATTTTATCTTTAAATTCTCTATTGTTCTTGATCCCACTATAGCACTAGGTAGCCTATTTCACATATCTACGACTCTGTTACGAGAGAGGCAGATCCCTTACACAGCCAATCTCTCTCTCTTATTTGCACACTGGTACAAAGGAGGCAGATCCTTACACATGCTACCAAGATGAAAATGGGAGTCTGCAGAGAGCCGGTTGGCCCACACACGGCAGATCCCTTTCACACCCAATCCATCTCGTCTTATCAAATTTTATGTTGAAGCTCTATTGTTATTGATCCCACTATAGCACTTGGTAGCCTATTCCACATATCTACAACTCTTTTACCAAGCGAATAGAGGCAGATCACAGCCAATCTCTTTCTCTCTCGCTCTTGTTTGTTTGCACACCGGTACAACAGATCCCTTACACATGCAACCAAGATGAAAATGGGAGTCTGCAGAGAGTCAAGTGGCCCACATAAGGCAGGTCCCTTTCACACTCAACCCATCTCATAAACTTTACCTGTTATTTACACTACTTACTATACACCCATGTTATCATATACCTGCAACCAAAACACAATTGTAGGGAATAGGAACATAAGAAGATGGGAGTCTGTAGAGAGCCAATTGGCCCACACAAGACAGATCCTTTTCACACCCAACCCATCTCATAAAAACTCATTTATCTGTCTTCCTTACATTTATGACATCCTAGTCTCTCTCTCTCTCTCTCTCTCACAAATGAGAACATAAGAAAACCGGAGTCTGCAGAGAGTCGATTGGCCCACACATGTCAGATCCCTTTCACACCCAACCCATCCCGCGCTCTCTCTCTCTCTCATATTTATCGCTATCTTCCTTATGTTTACGACATCCTATTCTCTCGCCATACTCCCTCTCTCCTTCACAAATGAGAAAATAAAAAAATAAGAAAACGGGAGTCTCCAGAGCCGATTGACCTATACATGGCAGATCCCTTTCACACCCAACCCATCTCGTTCTATCTAATTTCAAGTTGAAGCTCTATTGTTCTTGATCCCATTATAGCACTCGGTAACCTATTCCACATATCTACAACTCTGTTACTAAACGGATAGAGGCAGATCCCTTTTACAGCCAATCTCTCCCTCTCTCGCTCTTGTTTGTTTGCACAATTTGCTCCTTCTGTAGTGTCTCCATGCCCGATAAGTTAAATGATCTTTTGATATCTGTGACACAGCATTTGTATCAAACACAATACCCTGCTTGCAAAACCGTCGAACCCCTGACAACGTTGCTTGCAACTTTAATTATTATTATTATTATTATTATTATTATTATTATTATTATTGTGATGATGATGATGATGATGTGGTGTTGTTGTTGTTGTTGTTGTCATCAGCCCCCAGGAGGAAAAAGTGTCTGCCAACCAGCTATCTGTGGACCATAATTTGAGCCAATCAGGTCCCTCTTTATTACTTACCAGGACTATCAAACCTATAAAACCCACACCAAAGATCACTGACGATTCTGGGGCTGTCAGTGTGTGTGTGTGTGTGTGTGTGTGTGTGTCAGTGTGTGTCTGTGTGTGTGTGTGTGTGTCTGTGTATGTGTGTGTGTGTGTGTGTGTGTGTCAGTGTGTGTGTGTGTGTGTGTCTGTGTATGTGTGTGTGTGTGTGTGTCAATGTGTGTGTGTGTGTGTGTGTCAGTGTGTGTGTGTGTGTCAGTGTGTGTGTGTGTGTGTGTATTCAGACTGGATAATTTTTCAATTGCACTATTAAAAAGATAAATTTATTATTACGGTCACACGGCAGGCAGCGCAATATCTATCATGATACCGCAAGTTTAGCGGTTATCAACTGTATTAATCCTCGACATTACTATACCCTGTTTCAAAGGGGTAGTACTCGCTTTTTCTGGACCCCCTTCTCCCTCATGTTTAGCATATTAGCTTTGAGGTTTTAAGGCGTTTGTTCCGTTAGTTTTGGCGATTTTGATACCTTTCGCCTAATTTTTGTTATCAATATTAAGACCTTGCGAGCCCTTTAAGTGTCGATTTATTCCTGGCGATCGATAGCGAACCTCTAATTTTAGAAGGGATCGGCCTTCGGCCGGGACATTTTTCTACCGAAAATTGTACAAAATATACAAAATCGTTGCGATCCACTCAGTTCATCAAAATAGTTCGCCATTGTATCATATTGGCCACTCCACAAAATAGTTCGCCATTGTATCATATTGGCCACTCCACAAAATATCCAGAAATTCTTGACCCCGGTTATACATGACAACATCAATATCAGTCGAGCTAAGCAAACTTACTCCAGCCTAGAATAATATACTCTTAACCCTTTGAGTACCAGCGACGTGTGTTCTATTTTATTCTAGCTGTATTTAAGGGGAGGTTTTTAGTTTGTTTCCTACTCCTCCAGCAATCTTAAAATGTCACCCCTTTGACCCCCTTTCAAGATAAATTTGTACATTTTTCGGTAGAAAAATTTCCCGGCCAAAGGCCGGTTACTCTTAAATTACAGGCTCGCTATCGCTCGCCAGGATAAAATCGACGCCTAAATGGCACGAAAGGTCTTAAAATTGACAGAATGGGGCGGAAATTCTTAAAATCACCAAACTAATGGGGCAAACGTCTTAAAATCTCAAAAGCAATGGGGCTAAACATGAGGAAGAACGGGGTCCAGAAAAAAAATCCCTCAAGTGGAAATCTCCCCTTAAACGATACTATGCCGCTTGGGAAGGATCTGCGGTAGTGAAAAGGGTCGGTTGTGATAGTTTGAAGCCTTATTAGTGCTAGAGGTTCTTCCTAAGCTGAATAACATCGTGTAATAGGTGTCAGAATATGATGAAAAGGACGTCCCTGGTACTGAACGGGTTAAGGGGAGGTTTTTAGTTGATTCCCTAGACCTCCATCAAGCTTAAAATTACACCCCCTTGACCCCTTTCAAGATAAATTTGTACATTTTTCGGTAGAAAAATGTCCCGGCTGAAAGCCGGTTCCTCTTAAATTACAGGCTCGCTATCGCTCGCCAGGATAAAATTGACACCTAAATGGCACGAAAGGTCTTAAAATTGACAGAAATGGGTCGAAAGTTCTTAAAATCGTCAAAATAATGGGGCGAACGTCTTAAAATTAGAAAAGCAATGGGGCTAAACATGAGGGAGAAAGGAGTCCAGAAAAAAATCCCTCAAGTGGACATCTCCCCTTAACTATTCCATACCAATATATACAACAGTCCATTATTGCACCCTTATAGAGCTGTATATATACTGTGTCTATGTGGAGCCAATCCTTATGTTAAGGGGAGGTATTTAGTTTGTTCCCTACGTTTTCATAAAGCTTAAAATTACACCCCCTAGACCCCCTTTCAAGATAAATTTGTACATTTTTCGGTAGAAAAATGTCCCGGCCGGAGGCTGATTGCTCTTAAAATACAGGCTCGCTATCGCTCGCCAGGAAAAAATTGACACCTTAATGACACGAAAGGTCTTAAAATTGACAGAAATGGGTCAAAATGTCTTAAAATATCTAAACTACTAGGGCGAATGTCTTAAAATCTCAAAAGCAATGGGGCTAAACATGAGGGAGAAAGGGGTCCAGAAAAAAAACCCTCAAGTGGAAATCTCCCCTTAAATTAGTTAGAATAGACATAGTGTGTTAGACTAACTTATAGAATATAGAGGGACCATTTTTAATTGTTGTACTTTATCTACCAGCCAGCTTTTGTATTTGACTTGGCTTTGGTGTAGTAATAGGTACGTTTGGTGTAGTAATAGGTACGTTTGGTGTAGTAATAGGTACGTTTGGTGTAGTAATAGGTACGTTTGGTGTAGTAATAGGTACGTTGGTGTAGTAATAGGTACGTTTGGTGTAGTAATAGGTACGTTTGGTGTAGTAATAGGTACGTTTGGTGTAGTAATAGGTACGTTTGGTGTAGTAATAGGTACGTTTGGTGTAGTAATAGGTACGTTTGGTGTAGTAATAGGTACGTTTGGTGTAGTAATAGGTACGTTTGGTGTAGTAATAGGTACGTTTGGTGTAGTAATAGGTACGTTTGGTGTAGTAATAGGTACGTTTAGTGTAGTAATAGGTACGTTTGGTGTAGTAATAGGTACGTTTGGTGGTAGTAATAGGTACGTTTGGTGTAGTAATAGGTACGTTTGGTGGTAGTAATAGGTACGTTTGGTGTAGTAATAGGTACGTTTAGTGTAGTAATAGGTACGTTTGGTGTAGTAATAGGTACGTTTGGTGTAGTAATAGGTACGTTTAGTGTAGTAATAGGTACGTTTGGTGTAGTAATAGGTACGTTTGGTGTAGTAATAGGTACGTTTAGTGTAGTAATAGGTACGTTTGGTGTAGTAATAGGTACGTTTGGTGTAGTAATAGGTACGTTTGGTGGTAGTAATAGGTACGTTTGGTGTAGTAATAGGTACGTTTGGTGGTAGTAATAGGTACGTTTGGTGTAGTAATAGGTACGTTTGGTGGTAGTAATAGGTACGTTTGGTGTAGTAATAGGTACGTTTGGTGTAGTAATAGGTACGTTTGGTGTAGTAATAGGTACGTTTGGTGTAGTAATAGGTACGTTTAGTGTAGTAATAGGTACGTTTGGTGTAGTAATAGGTACGTTTGGTGGTAGTAATAGGTACGTTTGGTGTAGTAATAGGTACGTTTGGTATAGTAATAGGTACGTTTGGTGTAGTAATAGGTACGTTTACAGACGCGGACATGGTGCTCAAGGCATGTGATAATTGGCTTGGAATGAGGCACAGGTGTTTATTGAGACCATTTAAGGGGGGTCACCGTTTTTTTTTTTTTTTTTTTTTTTTTTTTTTTATATCTTTCTTTCCTTTTCTCTCTTTCCCTGGCTTGTATCCATTCGGCCCCATTCAGCCAACTGTTTTAAGACGTTTATCCCCATCCAGGTGCCGATTTCTTCCTGGCGAGCGATAGCAAGCCAGCGTTGTATGGAGAAATCCGGCTTCGCCGGATAATTTTGTCTATCCAAAAATTTACAAATTTAGCTTGCTGTCAAAACAAATATATATATGCTGGCTCGCTACCGCTCGCCAGGAAAATATTGACACCTGGATGGGGTAAACGTCTTAAAACAGTAGGCTGAATGGGGCCGAATGGATAAAAGACAAAGAGAGAGGGAGAGAAAGAGAAAAAAAGCTTACTTTGGCTCAATGAGGCCACCCACGATCAACAGGTAGAACCTGTCAGGATTTTATATGACACTGATAAACCTTGGCAACATTTTGGATAATCACTATGAGTGAGGGCTGGTCCTGTCCAGAGTGAGGTTTGGCATCCTCTACCCAACCTTAGCCGTTTCTGTCTGTCTTTTTTTCCTGTACTACTTTTCCCACTTCGGGGGCGGGAAGCTAGGAATCCTCCTCCCCTTGTAAAATTCACCTACTAGACGAGACAGAGCAAGGGGCGAGGGAACGCAAACGTGGTCCCGTACCCTAAGAATTGGAACTTTTTAATGTTGTTTCTGTTCGGGCTTTGTCTCGAGTCGGCCACCCCCAGCTGTGGGTTATGTACCTAATTACTGTATATACATACATACATCGGTTATGTGGCTATTGTGAGCGTGTCTATTTATGAAACACGGCTGATTACATGGATATAACGGGTGTAAATCTTGCAATAAATGGCTCCATGTAAGTCTACGAGGAAAACTGTGAGCCCCAGATCTGATGATTGTGTGTTCGTCACGGTGCACGAATCCTGGCTTCTTCTTGTTGCTTACTTGTTTTATTAGGATTAACCCCTTCAGTACCGGCGACCTTCTGTGTATTATATTCTGGCAACTATTAAACGATTGTATTCAGCTTAGGAAGGACGTCTATCCATTAAAAGGCTGCAGACTATGTGAATTAAGGAGAGGTGTTTAGTTGATTCCCTAGACCTCCATCAAGCTTAAAATTACTCCCCCTACACCCCCTTTTAAGATAAATTTGTACATTTTTCGGCAGAAAAATGTCCCGGCCGAAGGCCGGTTCCCTTTAAATTACAGGCTCGCTATCGCTCGCCAGGAAAAAATCGACACCTAAGTGGCACGAATGGTCTTAAAATTGACAGAAATGGGGCGAGGGTTCTTAAAATCGCTAAACTAATGGGGCGAACGTCTTAACATCTCAAAAGCAATGGGGCTAAACATGAAGGATAAAGGGGGGTAAAAAAAAAGTCCCTCAAGTGGAAATCTCCCCTTAATCCTTTTAGCTACCATACTGTATACCCTTCCTGAGCTTCAATCTCAGTTAATCCTTTTAGCTTCCATAAATCTCCCCTTAATCCTTTTAGCTACCATCTGTATACCCTTCCTAAGCTTCAATCTCAGTTAATCCTTTTAGCTTTCATAAATCTCCCCTTAATCCTTTTAGCTACCATACTGTATACCCTTCCAAAGCTTCAATCTCAGTTAATCCTTTTAGCTTTCATAAATCTCCCCTTAATCCTTTTAGCTACCATACTGTATACCCTTCCTAAGCTTCAATCTCAGTTAATCCTTTTAGCTTCCATAAATCTCCCCTTAATCCTTTTAGCTACCATCTGTATACCCTTCCTAAGCTTCAATCTCAGTTAATCCTTTTAGCTTTCATAAATCTCCCCTTAATCCTTTTAGCTACCATACTGTATACCCTTCCAAAGCTTCAATCTCAGTTAATCCTTTTAGCTTTCATAAATCTCCCCTTAATCCTTTTAGCTACCATACTGTATACCCTTCCAAAGCTTCAATCTCAGTTAATCCTTTTAGCTTTCATAAATCTCCCCTTAATCCTTTTAGCTACCATACTGTATACCCTTCCTAAGCTTCAATCTCAGTTAATCCTTTTAGCTTCCATAAATCTCCCCTTAATCCTTTTAGCTACCATCTGTATACCCTTCCTAAGCTTCAATCTCAGTTAATCCTTTTAGCTTTCATAAATCTCCCCTTAATCCTTTTAACTACCATACTGTATACCCTTCCAAAGCTTCAATCTCAGTTAATCCTTTTAGCTTTCATAAATCTCCCCTTAATCCTTTTAGCTACCATACTGTATACCCTTCCTAAGCTTCAATCTCAGTTAATCCTTTTAGCTTTCATAAATCTCCCCCTTAATCCTTTTAGCTACCATACTGTATACCCTTCCAAAGCTTCAATCTCAGTTAATCCTTTTAGCTTTCATAAATCTCCCCTTAATCCTTTTAGCTACCATACTGTATACCCTTCCAAAGCTTCAATCTCAGTTAATCCTTTTAGCTTTCATAAATCTCCCCTTAATCCTTTTAGCTACCATACTGTATACCCTTCCTAAGCTCCAATCTCAGTTAATTCCTTTTAGCTTCCATATATCCGTTCTGAGCTTCATTAAACCGTCTAAATGTTGCTGAAATCAAATACAATGACGTCACCGGTACAAAAAGGATTAAGTAGGGGGTGACCTGTTTTTATTCTGTCCTTTTCTATCTTTCTCTGGCTTGTATTCATTTGGCCCCATTCAGCCTACTGTTTTAAGACGTTTATCCCCATTCAGGTGTCAATTTTTTACTGGTGAGCGGTAGCGAGCCAGCATATTTTTTTATTTTTGTTTGACAGCAGGCTAAATTTGTAAATTTTTCGATAGAAAAATTTCTCCGGCGAAGCCGGATTTCTTCATATAATGCTGGCTCGCTATCGCTCGCCAGGAAGAAATCGACACCTAGATAGGGATAAACGTCTTAAAATAGTTGGCTGAATGGGGCCGAATGGATACAAGCCACAGAAAGAGAGAAAAGGACAGCAATAACAAAAAGCAGGTCACCCCCCCTTAATTCGGGTGAGTGATATATTCCGTGTATAGTCCTACTGTAAGTAATATCGGCTGGCAGAGAGTCAATATATTTAGTCTTTATCATTATGTAAAGATACAAATATTAGTTCGTAGTTCAAATGATGTCCTTGGAAGTGGATATTGGCCAAAACATTACCATTCCATGTTAGTTTCTATGTAATTATGTCTTCTCGTATTCATTCCACTTGCGAGTTTCAGGCTATAAGGAAGTTGGAGCCTTTAACATCGATATTAAACAGAAATACACTAATAATGTAGGTTTTTGATGGCTAAATGGTATGTTGAATTGGGATTTATGTATTTATGAATGTACTACGATCGACCGTGTAATTCTGCTAAATATCGATGTCTACAGCTCCAACTTCCTTATAAAACGAAACTCGCAAGTCGGTAATTCTTCAAACAGAATTGCTCCGGTAAAGCGCTTTGTGTTGTGTCTCTCTCTCTCTTTTTGTTTAGACAGATATAAATAGGTTAGATGTGAGGGATAGGTGATCAGGTGTGGTGGGTATGGAAGGTAGTTTGAGACAGATATACAATACAATAAGTTCGGTGTGGTAGATACGATAGGGTGTTGGTGGTTATAGAGAAGTACCCAAGTATGACACATTGGTAGTTATGGTCTGGTTAGGATCCTAGCCCAAGATCCTCCTTCAAGATAAATTTGTACATTTTTAGATAGAAAAATTTCCCGGCCAAAGGCCGATTTATCCAAATTTACATGCTCGCTATCGCTCGCCAGGAAAAAAATCGACACCTAAATGGCACGAAAGGTCTTAAAATTGACAACGAAATGGGGCGAAAGGTATTAAAATCGCCAAACTTATAGGCCGAACATCTTAAAAACTTAAGACTAATAGAGGTAAACACGAGGAAGAAGGGGGACCAGAAAACCTTCCAAGGAAATGCAACTCGGCCTTTGCGCTATATTTATCCGTTGTTTACCTTTCACTATGGAGCACGTTGTGACTAATAAAGGGTATGCAGGTACAAACAACACATATTGAGGGGGGATGGGCTAATATATTAAGGGGGGATGGGCTAATATATTAAGGGGGGATGGGCTAATATATTAAGGGGGAGTGGGCTAATATATTAAGGGGGATGGGCTAATATATTGAGGGGGGATGGGCTAATATATTAAGGGGGG
This sequence comes from Paralithodes platypus, assembly GCA_032716605.1. Taxonomy (NCBI): domain Eukaryota; kingdom Metazoa; phylum Arthropoda; class Malacostraca; order Decapoda; family Lithodidae; genus Paralithodes; species Paralithodes platypus. Next base: position 30,183,622 of record CM064545.1, read on the forward strand.
ATGGGCTAATATATTAAGGGGGGATGGGCTAATATATTAAGGGGGGATGGGCTAATATATTAAGGGGGATGGGCTAAATATTAAGGGGGGATGGGCTAAATATTAAGGAGGGATGGGCTAAATATTAAGGGGGGATGGGCTAAATATTAAGGGGGGATGGGCTAATATATTAAGGGGGGATGGGCTAATATATTTATCTTTATATATTTTTTAGTTTCTTCCCCAGACCTCCATCAAGATTAAATAAAAACATCCCCTAGACCCCCCTTCGAGATTAATTTGAACATTGTTCGGTAGAAAAAAAATCCGGCCGACGGCCGGTTTCTCATACCATTACAGGCTCGCTATCGCTCGCCAGAAAAAAGACACCTAAATGTCAAGAAATGTCCTAATATTGACAAAGAAAAGGTGTGAAAGGTCTTAAAAATCGCCAAACTAATGGGCCGAACTTCTTAAAATCTGAAACTAAGCTAAGCATGAGGAAGAAGGGGGACCAGAAAAACGACTCATCTCCCCTTAAAGACTAATTAAGAGTAATAATCATGATTTATCCTAAAGTCATTGAGGACATAGCAATATTGTGAAAACTATGGTGAACACGACAGAACCATGATACATTATACACAGGATTGTAGTATATAATATATTTTATTCATTTCACTCCAACACCTAACACCTCCCAACGAAATTAATGAAAACATGTGATCCACCGGGATTCGAACCTGGGTTACCACACAGATTTTAAACACTGTAACCATTACACCATCAAGACAATTGGTTGTCTCTAAATACAACCAATGTCTCTAAGAACAACCAATAAAACAAAAACTGGGCCTCGTCAGTGATCTTCTAAGTCCCCCCTAATATGCCACATTTTCTATGAGCGGGTAGTTGAGCCTTCCACCATCAGGGGAGAATCGACCCCCTGCGGATTGTTGTTTAACCCTTCCAGTACCGGTGCCGTCCTTTTAGCTTTACTCTGGCTACTATTAGGCGATTTTATTCAGTTTAAAAAGGGCCTCCAGCCAGTGACTAGCTTCGAATGATCTCGATTAACCATTTTTACTACCATAGATCCTTCATAAGCTGCACAAAATCGTCTAAATATAGATAAAATAAACTTTAAAAGACGTCACTGGTATATAGAAGAGGCTAGGGCAAGTTGTATGACAATTTATGTATCTCATTGTTAGAAAATCAAGTAATAAGAGACATATTATTAAGTAATTTAAACTAATTTTGCGTAACTTAACCGTAACCTAAGCTGGCCTAACATACTGTATATCTTGGACGTAAGTTGAGGGAAGGTTTGGTTTTTGTGGACACTCTTCTCTCTCATGTTTATCCCCATTAGTTTTGATATGCTAAGACATTCGACACATTATTTTGGCGATTTTAAGACCTACTGTATAGTGCCATTTAGGTGTCTTTAATTTTCCTGGCGAGCGATAGTGAGCCTGTAATTTAAGAGGAATCGGCCTTTGGCCGAGAAATTTTTCTACCGAAAATTGTACAAATTAATTTTATTTATATTATTAAGGGTATATAGAAGTCAGAGATAGTCTTTACCCTTATAATTCCCATAGATCCTTCATAAACTGTATAAGATCGTTTATTGATAGCCAGCATAAACTGTCAATATGCATTGTAATCTTTAAAGGGTTAAGTTAAGCGTGATAAATGAGTATGAAAGACAATGGATAAATATTGTACAATTGCCCACTCGAATTTCTATACACTCCGGGATTTTATTTATGGAAGGGTAATTAATACGATTGATGTAGCAGTGTCATTTCCTATGCAGTAGTTAATATGATCATTTAACGGTTACATAGCGAATTTCCCTTGTAATTCACTCACATTATTTATACATCCATACATAAAATCACTGAGTGTATGCAAATTTGTGTGGTCAGCTGTTCTTAGGCTCGTATTCCTAGATAAACTCCATCATTGTCTGCGGAATTGACCACTTGGGAGTTTCAGGCTAAAAGGAAGTTGGACTCTTAAACATCGATATTAAGGGGGGTGACCTGTTTTTGTTCTGTCCTTTTCTATCTTTCTCTGGCTTGTATCCATTTGGCCCCATTCAGCCTACTGTTTTAAGACGTTTATCCCCATCCAGGTATCAATTTTTTACTGGTGAGCGGTAGCGAGCCAGCATATTATTTATTTTTGTATGACAGCAGGCTAAATTTGTAAATTTTTCGATAGAAAAATTTCTCCGGCGAAGCCGGATTTCTTCATATAATGCTGGCTCGTTATCGCTCGCCAGGAAGAAATCGACACCTAGATGGGGATAAACGTCTTAAAATAGTTGGCTAAATGGGGCCGAATGGATACAAGCCAGAGAAAGAGAGAAAAGGAGATAAATAACAAAAAGCAGGTCACCCCCCTTAAACAGAATGCGATAATACTGCAGATTTCTGAGGGATAGAAAGTGTGTTGAATTGATTTTAAAGTATTTATAAATGCGTTACTACCGTATTTTACCTGGTTATTCTGCCAAATATTGATGTCAACAACTTCAACTTTTTTATAGCCCCGAATTCGCAAATGGTCAATTTATTATAGTTTTGTTGTATTCCCAGCTAGTCAATGTGGTACGCTTGTTGTTGTTATTATTGTAATGGGAAGTACCATGACATAACATCACTCACAATTACAACACCTACAGTATACCCTGTTCCAAATTGGTAGGCCATAAATCGTGAACCCTAACCTCTGTAACTCAAAATGGGCTCGAGCTAATGGGCTGTACGTTTCCACACCTATTCCCTGGCTGACCCTTCCCAAATGATAGAAATATTAGCTCGATTACTATACTTGTTATTGAGTTATAGATTTAATGTTCAAGAGGTCTGGCCTACTTACAGTAATTGGAACAGGTTATAGCGTATCATAGTGACTTTTTTGTTTTATATGTGGATGAGGGAGACAAAAGGCAAAACTGCCTGTGACGAGTGCCTCCCCATAGAGTTGAAAGAGTGACAGGGCCAAAATCAAGGAATGTTCGAGCCAAACTGTCTGGACACACGGAGTTTGAATCAATTTAAGTCATAGACGGAGTTTGAAGCAATCGATGAGGGAAAGATGGATTCAGGAAGAGAGTTCCATACAGTAGGAATACAGTAACAATGTAGCAATTGCCACAGACAACAATAGGGTTTATCTAGTAATACTGACCATACCATGAGTTTAGTAGGTTTATAAATGTTATATAAATATTTGTTTTTTGCTATTATATACAGTCTTTTAGCTGGCGATAAATTGACTCGTTGCCATCATATCAACTAAGCTATAACAACGATTGTTTGTAGCTAAATATATTGTTTATTGTGTACAACATTGCGTTAATATGATACAGAGACATGGGAGTTCCTTATTTGTTCTTAACTACCGAGGGACCAGCTGCTAATGAAGTAAACTCTCCTTTAGGAACACAATAAAACGAGTCTAGTATCGTAATTGAATGTGGACATTGAATGGTAGAAAATCGAATACGGAGCTTCAGTTTAGTTTTTTGTTAATTGTTTTCATGTTTTGCTATTGACATTGAAATTTATATAATTAATTTTGCCCGTCAATATATATTAAACTGCTATTCAAATATATGGTACGCCTACGGCCGAACCTTATGTGGTGCCTTTTCACTTTTGTATCATAGAATATTTTTGTAGTTACTCTCTTTTCCTTCAAAATTTGTTGCCATTGATTAATGTTATCCTTTTCCTTAATGTCCTCCAAAATGTGAAGATTAGATCCATTGTCTCTTATATGTTATCTTCTTATTTGATCGTATTTTGATCTTCTACTTAGGTGGAGGTATGTAACATGGCGGGCCAGCAAACCCAAGATGGCGGCGTAGAGGCTTCACCATCAACATCCAGCAAGGTATAGTTGTTCTTGGTGGTGCAGGAGTTTGGCCTCTAGTGCCCCAGGTGATAAGGGCGGTGTTGAGGCCAGGTGCGGGGATCATTAGGGTCCCGCGCGGTGATAGAGTGCATGGTTCAGGTAAGTTATGGCTGTGTGTGTGTGTGTCTGTGTGTGTGTGTGTGGGTGGGTGGGTGGGGTGGAGTGGGGTTAAATTTTCTCCCCATACTTTAGAAGGATCTGTTTTGTCTGTATATTTGGTAACCATTATATTAGTAGACGTAGCCTAAGCTAACCTAGTGTACCTTATATGAACCAACAGATGTCAAACCATGGTGTAAAGGCCACATGCGACTTGGAAGGACATTTAAAGGGGGATGGGTTATTTGTTTGCTAATTTATATATATTCTTACTAGTTTATAGTTTCCTCCCAAGGCCTCCATTAAGCTTTGAAAATACATTCCCTAGACCCCCCTTCGAGATAAATGTGTACATTTTTCGATAGAAAAATGTCCAGGTTCCTCCAATAAGTACAGGCTCGCTATCGCCTGCCAGGAAAAAATGGACATCTAAAGGGCACGAAAGGTCCTAATATTGACACAAAATTGGGATAAAAGGTCTGAAAGTCGCCAAACTAATACGTCGAACTTCTTAAAATCTGAAAACTAAATGGACTAAACATTAGGGAGAAATAGGTCCAGAAAAACCCACCATCCCCTCTTAAACATTTCGGTATGGGGAATTGAGTTAGCAACACCCCCGAAACAAGCTAGATAATCAACCCTCCCCCGAAACAAGCTAGATAATCAACCCTCCCCCGAAACAAGCTAGATAATCAACCCTCCCCCGAAACAAGCTAGATAATCAACCCTCCCCCGAAACAAGCTAGATAATCAGCCCTCCCCCGAAACAAGCTAGATAATCAACCCTCCCCCGAAGCAAGCTAGATAATCAACCCTCCCCCGAAACAAGCTAAATAATCAACCCTCCCCCGCAACAACCCAGATAATCACCCTCCCCCGAAACAACCTAGATAATCAACCCTCCCCCGAAACAAGCTAGATAATCAACCCTCCCCCGAAACAAGCTAGATAATCAACCCTCCCCCGAAACAACCTAGATAATCAAACCTCCCCCGAAACAACCTAGGTAATCAACCCTCCCCTGAAACAAGCTAGATAATCAACCTTCCCCCGAAACAAGCTAGATAATCAACCCTCCCCCGAAACAAGCTAGATAATCAACCCTCCCCCGAAACAACCTAGATAATCAACCCTCCCCCGAAACAAGCTAGATAATCAACCTTCCCCCGAAACAAGCTAGATAATCAACCCTCCCCCAAAACAAGCTAGATAATCAACCCTCCCCTGAAACAAGCTAGATAATCAACCTTCCCCCGAAACAAGCTAGATAATCAACCCTCCCCCGAAACAAGCTAGATAATCAACCCTCCCCCGAAACAAGCTAGATAATCAACCCTCCCCCGAAACAAGCTAGATAATCAACCCTCCCCCGAAACAACCTAGATAATCAACCCTCCCCTGAAACAAGCTAGATAATCAACCTTCCCCCGAAACAAGCTAGATAATCAACCCTCCCCCGAAACAAGCTAGATAATCAACCCTCCCCCGAAACAACCTAGATAATCAACCCTCCCCCGAAACAAGCTAGATAATCAACCTTCCCCCGAAACAAGCTAGATAATCAACCCTCCCCCGAAACAAGCTAGATAATCAACCCTCCCCTGAAACAAGCTAGATAATCAACCTTCCCCCGAAACAAGCTAGATAATCAACCCTCCCCCGAAACAACCTAGATAATCAACCCTCCCCCGAAACAAGCTAGATAATCAACCCTCCCCCGAAACAAGCTAGATAATCAACCCTCCCCCGAAACAAGCTAGATAATCAACCCTCCCCCGAAACAACCTAGATAATCAACCCTCCCCCGAAACAAGCTAGATAATCAACCCTCCCCTGAAACAAGCTAGATAATCAACCTTCCCCCGAAACAAGCTAGATAATCAACCCTCCCCCGAAACAAGCTAGATAATCAACCCTCCCCCGAAACAACCTAGATAATCAACCCTCCCCTGAAACAACCTAGATAATCAACCCTCCCCCGAAACAAGCTAGATAATCAACCCTCCCCCGAAACAAGCTAGATAATCAACCCTCCCCCGAAACAAGCTAGATAATCAACCTTCCCCCGAAACAAGCTAGATAATCAACCCTCCCCTGAAACAAGCTAGATAATCAACCTTCCCCCGAAACAAGCTAGATAATCAACCCTCCCCCGAAACAAGCTAGATAATCAAACGAACTCTCCCCCGAAACAAGCTAGATAATCAAACGAACTCTCCCCCGAAACAAGCTAGATAATCAAACGAACTCTCCCCCGAAACAAGCTAGATAATCAAACTAACTCTCCCCCAAAACAAGTTAGATAATCAAACGAACTCTCTCCCGAAACAAGTTAGATAATCAAACGAACTCTCCCCCGAAACAAGCTAGATAATCAAACGAACTCTCCCCCGAAACAAGCTAGATAATCAAACGAACTCTCCCCCGAAACAAGCTAGATAATCAAGCGAACACTCCCCCGAAACAAGCTAGATAATCAACCCTCCCCCGAAACAAGCTAGATAATCAACCCTCCCTCGAAACAAGCTAGATAATCAACCCTCCCCCGAAACACTAGATAATCAACCCTCCCCCGAAACAAGCTAGATAATCAACCCTCCCCCGAAACAAGCTAGATAATCAACCCTCCCCCGAAACAAGCTAAATAATCAAACCTTATTGAGGAGATTGTAAACACTAATCGAGCAGGGCAATGCCCAGGGGAGGCGTCATAGGCATATGATAAGGAGTTGCTGGAACTCATGTTTCTTTTGTCTGGCCTCCCTCACTGTTTCTGTTTGTGTCTCGCCTACACAGAGAGTATTCCAGCTAGCTCTCACAAACACCAACTCCTCTTATTCAGTTCAGTACATTAAACAACCACACCACACTTATTTCCAATACACCAAAAAGTCACTCTTTCATCTTTGGGGGAGATACTTGTTACAGGTAGCTTTTCCTTTTGTCTCCTTCATAAACATAGGAAGAAAATAATAATTACCTCGAGTGAAGCGATTAATTCGTGGTCACCCCCTCGGGGATCAAGACTTCTGGCAGCGAAATTGATGTCGGGAAAAGGGTCCAAAACGGGTAATTTCTAGCCTTCAATTCTGACAGAATTCGTTATATTTACGATATAAAGCATTATTTCTTTTCCATGTGACTTTATTTTACTTATATGATGAACATATGAACCTTGAAGAACGACAAAAGAAATGGGAACAACAATTGGGTGGTGAAAAACATATATTATTACTGCAGGGATCGTATCCTTGGGCGGGAGGCCAGGCGACATACACCCTCCCTCTCTAACCTCTAGCGCCACACTGAGGGCTTGCAGGAGTAATCTCACAGTTGCATAGGGTTTCTAAGTGACTCAACTATGCCTTGAGCCCGGCTGATGATATTTCGCGCAGAAAACTAACCGATAAATTAGGGAAAAAAGAGGTAAATAGTAGATAATTGAGGAGGGGAAAGGGGGATTGGGACACATGTGGATGAGTGTTAGGAGGTACTAGAGGGGAATTATCTCACCTAATCACGTATTCCTTTGTTTTGAGAGCCCCTGGAGCATTTTGGATTTTTTTTTTATGGTCTTGCTTCTGTGAGGCCTATCGCGTTTGCTATAGTGACCCTTCCGTGAAGATTATCGTGTTTTGTGGGTTAATTTTAGGAAAGGTCTATGGGAGGCAGAGGGTCAACAGAGATCGAGTTTACCATTTTATTGTTAGAGGTTCTTCCTAAGCTGTATTATTTGTCTAGTATTAGCAAGAATATAATGGAGAAGATGCTCTGTTACTGAAAGGGTTATAAGGGCCCCATACATGCTCGGACCTATCCATCTGGTCTGCATATTGCAGCCCTTTCAAACAAACGGACCGTGTAAAGGGGAAAGAGAGAGAAAGTTCAGCTTAAAAATTATTCTCCTTGACCTTTGACCTAAACCTTTAGAATATGTTTCTAACATTTGGTAAGCATACTGCAAATATTAACAGCAACTAATGAAGTGAATATGGTGAAGTTTGATGAAAAACGTTAACATATGATATATTGAACACTTTCTTTGACCTTATGATATATTGAACACTTTCTTTGACCTTGGACCTATGGAATATTTATATACATTTTTGGGAGCAAAATACTAAGGTCAACATTAACTATTATTATGAATTTGGGAAAATTTGGGGACAAACTTGTTTATTGACCATAATATTTGACCTTGAGCTTTGACCTTAGCCTTCGAGCAAAATACTTCTTTCTTTGGACTGACGTTCGTATTGACCAACTAGATACACATGTGAAATTTATGAAAATCCGAAGGTTAGTATAGGTAATACTATTAATACAATAATTTTTACCTTTGACCTTACCCTTTAGAATATGTTTCTAAAATTTGGCCAGCATGATATCGATTTTACCAGTAATTATTATAGTGAAAATGAAAAAAAAAAAAAAAAAAAATTAAAACGAAAGAATTTGATATATTGACCATATTTTTAACCTTTACTTTTTTACCTTGACTTTTTCAAATGGGCTGTAAATTTCCACATATGATCCCATATTAATCCAATCGGTAAACATAATATAAAATATTAGCTTGATTACTCTAGTTCTATTTAAGTCATAAAGGTTAGTGGCCAAGATTTCTGGCCTGATTATAATGAATAGACTATAGTACACTCATTCATATTAAGTCTAAAGTCCAAATAACAATACAAAATAAAAGAATCCACTTCGAATCTCAAACATCCCTTACTCATTTAACAACACACAAATCAATCCTTCCTATTCACTCAGTCTCCTCGGAATATATTTTATCGTGGTCTTTCTTGGAAGGATCAACTCTTGCTAAATCACCTTCCTAGAAGTTAGGTGTGTCCAACTTAAGGGGAGATGGTTCACTTTTTGGGCGATTTATGCATGTATTCGTTATTGTTCTAGTTTCCTCCCTAGACCTCCATCAAATTAAAAAACAAAAAATCCATTAGATCCCCCTTCTAGATTAATTTGTATATTTTTCGGTAGAAAAATTTCCCGGCCGAAGGCCGGTTCTTCCAACATTACAGGCTCACTATCGTTCGCCAGGGAAAAAATCGACACCTAAATAGCACAAAAAGTATAAATATTGACGAAGAAATGAGGCGAAAGGTCTTAAAATCGACTAACTAATGGGGCAAACATCTTAACATCTGAACACTAGTGGGGCTAAACATGAGGGAGAAAGTGGTCCAGAAAACCGGCCTCCCCCCTTAACGCCGCTCTTTCTTTCTTGGCCATCTGTTTGTTTTGTACACCTGCCTGCACAAGTAACTGGTACACTCCCATAACAAATAATTCTCATCAACTCCTATCCATTTTTCACTCGCCACAATGTATCATCTTCTGGTATTATTACAACCAATAGTTATTTCTGTGCATCCCATTACAATCAATAGTATTGTGCACGGCTATTTCTGTGCATAGCTCTTCGCCTTACAGGTAGTAGGTGGCAAGAGAGTTTCTACACATTGTCACCCCTGTTTTCCAGAGTTCTCTAACATTAATGTATTTAACTTTCTTCAATAATTATTTAACTTTCTTCAATAGTCTTTATTTTATATAACTGGTAAACTTTATAATATGCTTCGGGAGACCATAGTTCCCGTCTGTTAGGTCAATATCTTCACACTCATTACGTGCAGGCCTTTTATATGCAAGTGTCTTACTGTAGATAATGTACGTACCTTGAATTCAGGTGTATTTTTCGTTTACCTTCATTGGATACTGCCGATAGACAACTTTGCCGTATATATGTCTCCTTTCACTCAGAAAAGTAAAATCAAATATATACATAAATCTATTTGTATGTAAGAACACTCGACTATTGCCGGTATTCTGTCCGATTTCAATACGAACAACTATTTTTATTTAGGTAATTTGTATGCCATTTTCTTAATTAAATAATTCTGATTGCCAATAAGATGGTGATATCTGCATTATTAATTTTGTTATTTTAACATATTAGCTAAATGGCACCTGTACATGTATGTGTATGTGTGTGTGGGTGTGGTGTGTGTCCACAAAGTATCATAATTTTGTAAAGTTGTTCAATCTCAATTCTGTAGATTCATTGGAGAGAGAGAGAGAGGGAGAAGGAGAGAGAGAGAGAGAGAGAGAGAGAGAGAGAGAGAGATATTGGTTTGTTGGCGTGGGGGTGCCACACTGAGGGTACCTGTACATCAATATAGGATGAAGAATATGATAATCAGGTGTCTGCTGGACTGAATGCACTCCTATGGCTACGAACACTCCTCATATAGGGTTGCACACTGTAAAAAAGGCAAGCTTATAAAAAGGGTATATATAATCATTGGGTATATTGATAGTTATTTACTTTTCTATCCTTATTCTCGCTGGATTAAATATGAGGTAGGGTTTAGTTTGTATACTATACTTATGTATTTATATTTAGTTTCCCCGCTAGACCTCCATCAAGCTTAAAAACAAAAAATAGACCCCTTCGAGATAAATTTGTACATTATTCGGCTCGCTATTGCTCGCCAGGAAGAGAATCGACACCTTAATGGCACGAAAAGTCTTAATATTGAGAAAGACATGAGACAAAAAGTTTTAACATCGCCAAACTAATTGGCCGAACGTCTTAAAATCGGAAAACTAATGGAGCTAAACATGAGGAAGAAGGGGGACCAGAAAAACGACCCATCTCCCCTTAAAGAGTATCAACTCTTTTGGATTATTAAGCCAGCACACTGTATGTCAAGAATAACATTAGGACTGGAGCCCCTTTTCGAGAACTCCAGTCCCTTGCAGTCAAATACGAACACATTAACTTGAATATCGAAAGACGGAAAATCAAGAACATATTTTAGTGGGTTATTAGATTCCACAAATGTTATCATGATAATGTGATGCATATATAAGTTTAAGGTAGATTATAAGCTAAAGAAAATCGTATAATGGTAAACAGACCAAGACTAAAAATACGTCATCGTACTGAAGGGGTGAAAAGGTTTCTTGGTGAAATTGATAATCGGTTGATGCCCTAAACATTTAAAAAACATATCTTGGTATTACCTTTTCAGTTATTCACTTACACAGCGGGAAGAATAACGTGGGTCAGTATTTGTGCCCCCGAGTGTACAGTATGCTGCTGTATTTATAGGTATTGTTTTGAAACGTATCTCGAACGTGAATGAAACACAACAATGCTTCTATTGTACAGTCACGCTCAAACTTTGTACCCTACATTCATAACTTCCAACTTTCCTTATTATATTATGCCTAGTCAAAATCAAAACAAAAACAAAACACACACACTTATGCAAGAGCAAAGCCATCAACCTTTGTTCATGTTTGTTGATATGGGTTGTTTATTAAATAAGAATAATGCATATTATATAATTAAATTGTGAAAGTGGGACACGACTTTTGAGCGAGCATGACTGAACTTGGCTCAAAGGTTTCACAGGTTTGTTGATGTGTGTGTGTGGGGGGGGGGGGGGGGCAGCTTTTGCATTAACCCTTTGACTACCAGCGACGTGTGCTATATTATATTCTAGCTATATTTAGATGATAATGTGCAGCTAAGGAAGGATCCGTGGTAGTTAAATGGGTTGGTTGAGATCGTTTGAAGCATTAATATTGCTAGAGGTCCTTCCTAAGCTAAATAAAATCGTCTAACAGTTGCCAGAATATGATCAAAAGGACGTCCCTGGTACTGTATAGGTTAAAACATTACAGTCATTTAACTAGGATAATTTATACTATAGTAATATTATTGGCTCAATATGAACCCTGGAACAACACTAACTAACTTTCGATGTGGCATTTTGGCATTTGTGAAAGACATGACAGAATTTAGGAGACAAGCTAATAATTTAGGTGCATTATTGACCTTTTGTATGTGTTTTTTTTTTTCTCCATCTCTCTCCCTTTTTCACTCACTCTCGTATTGTATTTTGATATCGTTCAGTGCGTTTTCTTCTTGCACATGTGTTGCCAGTGGTTTGGTGAAATAGTGTCGAACAGGGGAGGTAGCAGAGGTGATAGTGACTAGTGGAGTATGGGAGGTAAGCTGAGTGGATTATAGTGTACGATAATGTGTAGCGTTGGTGTTAGTGTTTGGTAATTAACTATGGTGTGCCGGCTTTAGTTTGAATTTTGAGCAAAGGCCAGGCCAAGATACATAGACTAAGTTAGTCTATGTATCTTGGGCCAGGATACGTTCACCCACAATACGGCACACAATATTGATTTACCACATTGCATTGGCTTATCATCCCTGCTTGGGTATGGCTGAGGACTGGGGTAGGAAGCCTTCGCAGATTTTTTGTTATTTACCCCCTGCTGGCAATATACTGTATATGAAATCATTAAAGATTTCTTTCGCGGCACTATTAGAAACATCAATTTATCAGGGACAATACGTATATATATATATATATATATATATATATATATATATATATATATATATATATTACATCTTCCACGTATACAAATTCTTCATTCGTGTGTGTTCTTGGTAATGTGGTTGCAAGTCAACTACCTCTCTCTCTCTCTCTCTCTCAAATCACAGCTGTTCGTGTGGCCATGATAGCCTTAGAACTTACTGACCGTGTCCCACTCCCGCAGAACTCATAATAAGAAAGGACATCGTATTGGACATCGTGACATCGGGAGCTCACGAGGGCTATAATATATAAGGAGAAATTTAATGGGCGTTTTTGTCCTCCATTTTCTCTTCTCTGCCTCTCTCTCTCTCTCTCTCTCTCTCTCTCTCTCTCTCTCTCTCTCTCTCTCTCTCTCTCTCTCTCTCTCTCTCTCTCTCCCTCTCCCTCTCTCTCTCTCTCTCTCTCTCTCTCTCTCTCTGAAGCCGCGAACTTCATGCTAAGTTGAATACTTTGTCACAGTAACAAAATATTTGTTTGATTATTTATATATAATAGACGTTTCGAATTCGAGTATTATCTCAGTATAATTATATGGATAAATTATTTAACGATGGCAACTCAAAGGCAAAACTTAATTGATTACTTCTAGGGCCAGGATTCATATACGATATACAGGGTGTTCGTGTAATGTATGTACAATTTTTAATGGGTGATAGGGAACACCAACATAACATACTGATCTGCCATGGAGGTGTGTCCGGATACATCTTACGGCGCTACAGGAAAGAAAACATCAAAATCAAACATTATTTCGTAGAAGCACAACAGTGTAGTAGTATTGACAAAATAGCATGGTATTTTAATGAAAATGCTCACATCAAAGTCACAATTGTGTTATTAAAAGCAAAGCAGTGTAAACAAAACAGCATTTTAAGGGGGGATGGGCCGGTTTTCAGGACCACATTCTCCGTCATGTTTAGCCCCATTAGCTTTCAGATGTTAAGATGTTTGTCCCATTAGTTAGTCGATTTTAAGAGTTTTGCCCCATTTCTTCGTCAATATTTAGACCTTTCGTGCTATTTAGGTGTCAATTTTTTCCTGGCGAACGATAGTGAGCCTGTAGTGTTGGAAGAATCGGCCTTCGGCCGAGAAATTTTTCTACCGAAAAATGTACAAATTAATCTAGAAGGGGGATCTAATGGATGTTTTTTTAAATTTGATGGAGGTCTAGGGAGGAAACTAGAAAAATAATTAATACATGCAAAAATCGCCCAAAAAGTGAACCATCTCCCCTTAATTTAGAGAAAATACACACATGCAAGTCAAAATTGGGAGAGTAGTGCAGGTGAGGGGGTGGGAGGGGGGGTGGGGAGTAGTGGAGATGAGGGTATTTTTTATTTTATTTTGCATATAAGCTAATGTATATATTTCACTGTAAGCCTATATAGATACAGTAGCTAGATAGTTTTAAACAGACAGACACAGGGTAGGTGAAGGGAAACAGAAAAAAGGAAACAAATATTTTCAATCAGAGTTAATAATAATACAAAAATAAGTTATGTTGCAATATTATGCTCCGAGAGAGAGAGAGAGAGAGAGAGAGAGAGAGAGAGAGAGAGAGAGAGAGAGAGAGAGACGAGAGGCGTAAGGCGTAGAAGGAGGTTGAGGTGAACCAGGATACAAAAAGATTTAAAATAGTTAGTGATTGAATAAAAATGGTGAATTAGGCTCCGACGTAACGATGAAATACGAGCCGGAGAATTTTACCTGGAGAAATGTTAAGGGGGGTCACCTGCTTTTTTTTCTCTTCTTTTCTATTTCTCTCTTTCTTTGGCTTGTATCCATTCGGCCCCATTCAGCCTACTGTTTAAGATATTTATCCCCATCCAGGTGTCGATTTTTTCCTGGCGTTCGCTTGCCAGCATTTTATGGAGAAATCCGGCTTCGTCGCCGGAGAAATTTTTCTATCATAAATGTACAAATTTAGCTTGCTGTCAAAACAAAAATACATATATGCTGGCTTGCTACCGCTCGCCAGGAAAATATTAACATTTGGATGGGGGTAAGCGTCTTAAAACAGTAGGCTGAATGGGGCCGAATGGATACAAGCCAAAGAGAGAGGGAGAGAAAGAGAAAAAAAAAACCCAGCGAGGTAGGCTCCCTTAAGGGTTGGGGGGTGACCGATAAGTTTGTGTAATGGGATGCTAACTGGATTTCACCACGGTCAATGGGACTTTACACGTTTAGATCACTGGTTGGAAGGGGTTCTTTCTTGTATGTTGTTATTTCTTTGTGTCCTTATATGTCTCTGGCTGTGTCTATCTGTCTGCCTATCTATCTATCTATGTCTGTCTCTCTGCCTGTCTGTCTGTCTATATATCTATCTATCTATCTATGTAACTATTTATCTATTTATCTGTCTGTCTATTTACCTATATGTCTACCTGTGTGTGTCTTAGTCTGCCTCTGCCTCTCTCTGCCAAGGCTGGATTTGGATGCACATGCGACATTAAAACCAATAAATTGAGTAATGTTGTAATATAAACCATGTACTGTACTTGACGAAGTTGCACGGTTTACATTTATCAGGCTCGAGAAAAAGTATCCTTCAAACGTTATACTGTACTGTACACTGGGTCAAAAAAGTATCTGCACCCCTATGCTCATCATCTGGTGTGTACAGCTTGGTAGTATAGGTCGTAGGTAGTAGGTCTTAGGTAGTATAGGTAGGTAATAGTATAGATAGATATAGCTGCAGTCAGAGATGCCAACCCTACCAAGCTGTACACACCAGATCATCAGGGTAGGGGTGCAGATACTTGTTGGACCGAGTGTACATGGTGTTTCACCCAAATATTCCTTTATAGAACAAAATATAGTAAATTAATACATCTATCTATCTATCTAAAGTCTCTCTCTCTCTCTCTCTCTCTCTCTCTCTCTCTCTCTCTCTCTCTCTCTCTCTCTCTCTCTCTCTCTCTCTCTCTATCTATCTATCTATCTATCTATCTATCTATCTATCTATCTATCTATCTATCTATCTATCTATCTATCTCTCTCTCTCTCTCTCTCTCTCTCTCTCTCTCTCTCTCTCTCTCTCTCTCTCTCTCTATCTATCTATCTATCTATCTATCTATCTATCTATCTATACGCAGTATATATATAAAGAAGACGAAATATCATCGTCAATGGACTAACTTCGATGTATATATTTCCAATCGGGTTTTATAGAAAGGATTGGTGTTGGTGGGTAGATATAGCATAGAGGATATAATCTAACTTAAACAATTATTAGAACTATTGATATAGTTTAGTGTGTTGGTTGCAGCACTCATTCACCTCTTGTATAATTATACAGGTAGTCGGCTCCATCGCTCTCCTATAGACTATAATGTGTTCCTTAACCTTTCTGTTAACGGGGGTGACCTGCTTTTTCTCTCTCTGGGTTGTATCCATTCGGCCCCATTCAGCCTACTGTTTTAAGACGTTTATCCCCACCCAGGAGTCGATTTATACTTGCTGAGCGATAGCGAGCCACCATATTTTGGATAATGAGTTACACAGCTGGCTAAATTTGTACATTTTTAGATAGAAAAATGTCTCTGGCGAAGCCGGATTTCTCCATAAAATGCTGGCTCGCTATCGTTCGCCAGGAAAAAATCGACACCTGGATAGGGTTATATGTTTTAAAACAGTAGGCTGAATGGAGTCGAATGGATGCAACCAAGAAAGAGAAAAAAAGCGGGTCACCCCCCTTAATCAAAAGAGGCTACAATAAACCGGGCTGTCAATATCCACACCTATTTCTTGGTCGACTCTCCCCAAATATTAGAAATGTCTTCTCGATTGATCCTATTATAGTTGAGTTATAAAGAGTTAGAGGTTCACGAAGTCTGTCAAGTTTGCTCCCGTCGGGTATAGCACTCTTTCGTCTTCCTTAAAGGTGAATTCCAGGGATGAAACCTATTCAATCTACAATGTCCATTGGGATCTGCTTGGTTTTATACTGAAGAACTTTCATCAATTTGTTTTAACATAGAAATATAGCTTATCTAAGTTATTTTATGTGGCGCAAACTGGCGTGTTTACCATGACGTCACTGTAGCCAATGGCGGGAACTCTCGACATGGGAAGTGGATGAATCTGTGTTTTTTTGTTTTTTAACGTGAGAACTCTTACAATTTGTATGCATGTTTACAGCTCAACATTTGGCTTCACCACTGTCTGGTCAAGGGACTGCGATATATAAATTGAACAGAAAACTATATTATCATTAAGAAATAGGCCTTAGAAGCGACCTCCCTCAAATCTGAACCAGGCTAAACACTCATAAACACGGCGGCCTGTATGTTTATTGTTGGCAAGATTGGATTATTTATTGATGTGCACCACATCTTCAGGACGTTGTTCGATGTTTTGCAGAGCTTGAGTATTGAATTGAAATATACTAATTAAGAAAAACAGACCTGTCCACGAGCGGGTGTGTGAGGGGGGGTGGGGGGGGGGATATCAATTTTTTTTTACTCTCCCAACAGACGGCCGAGGATGCCAACGGCGTTATAAACTAGTATTATTTTTTGGAGTTTAATGGAATTATATCGATATTGCCCATGTACTGTACATATTACAGTATATTCATACCAAGTTATGACCCTGTAGTAAACTTCGTTTTTCTGTCATCCCTCTAGTTCACCTTTAAGTTATTTTTGCCTCCTTCTTCCTATTAGTTGTGGCATTTTAAAACTTTCGCCTCATTAGTTTGGCGATTTTAAAACCTTTCGCCCCATTTCTTGGTCAATATTAAGACCTTTCGTGCTATTTAGGTGTCGATTTAAGCCTGTAAATTATTTTGAATCGGCCTTCGGCCGGGATATTTTTGTACTGGAAAATTTAAAATTATACCTCGAAGGGGGTCTTAGGGGTGTGTGTGTGTGTGTGTGTGTGTGTTTTTTTTTTTTTTTTTTTTTTTTTTAAAGCTTGATAGAGGTCGCAGGAGCAAACTACCCCCTTCCCCCCCTGCCCACATTAAACAGAGGGTGGCTTTCCAGTGATGCTGTAGTTACTTGCCTTTGGTCAGAGTTGCTTTGTCTCCTTCAGAAAATTTTAGACAGGCTTACAACCCTCACATCTTAAAAAAACAAGTTGAAACAAAGAATGAAAAGATTAAACCGAGGAGAAGAGAAATTATTTAAAGAAGAAAAAGATGACAATTACTAAAAAATACACCAAAATGGAAATAATAAACAAATGAGAAGAGAAAATGTATGATGAAGAAAAAAGTAACATTTACTAAAAAAATAGAATCAGTAAAAGGACAATGAACAATACGATACAAATGGGAAGGTAAAAAATAGAATCGGTAAAAGGACATCGAAAAATATGATACAATTGGAAACTTAATCAAGAGAAAAAATGGGGTTAGAGGGTCACACACACACACACACACACACACCCACCCACCCACACACACACACACACGCACACGCACACACACACACACCAAACATTCAGTACCGTTGACATGCTTTTCATTATGTTCTGGCAATTATCAGACTATTTTATTCAACTTGGGAAGGATGTCTACCCATTAAAAGGTCAAAGGCTATCTGAATCAACCCTTTTAGCTACCATAGACCCTTCCTAAGCTTCATAAATTCGTCTATAAGTAGCTGGAATCAAATAAAAAAAAAAAAAACACGTCACCGGTATTGAAAGGGATATAACATCCCTTCAAATCAACACATAGCAAAGCCACTCCAACAGCTCCCTCTCTCTCCAACAACCCTTCTCCCCTCCCTACACTCGTCAGACAATAGGACAAGTAGAAAGTAGCTACGAGGTGCCGTTGTAAAGGCTTATCCCTCAATACCTTCACCAGCACACACACACACACTCACTCACTCAAAAAAAAAAATCCCGTAGACCTCCGACATCCTCCTTCGTAATATTTTCCCACGGTGTCTGAAGGGGAAGGTATACCCTGCGGCGTCTTTGTTTATATAGCCACCATTTTGTATACCTCGTGCTATATTACTTTTAGCGTCTTTGTTTATATAGCCACCATTGTGTGTACCTCGCGGCGTCTTTGTTTCTGCAGCCACCATGTTGTATACCTCATGGTGTCTTTGTTTATATTGCCCCCATTTTGTATACCTCGTGGTGTATTATGTTTAGCGTCTTTGTTTCTATAGCTGCCATTTTGTATGCCTTGTGCATAGCGTTTTTGTTTATTTCCCCACCATTTTGTATACCCTGTGTTATATTTTAATTAGTCTTTATTCATATAACCACCATTTTGCATACCTTTCATTGTTTGTAATACCATCTCTATATATATTGGTGATTGTTGTACTGTATACTTTGTGCTATCAGGATTTCCTATCTTTGTATACGTTTCCGCCATTTTGACTACCTCCATTTACATCGCTGCCATTGTGTAGCCCTATCCTTTTGCTGGGCCCGATTCGTTTCCCATCATTCGCCATTTTCTTTGTGTTTATTTTTGGTGTTGGATATCTTGCGTTGTGGTGTTTCTGTCTGCCAGTGTTACATGAAGGGGAGATTTCCACTTGAGGGATTTTTTTCTGGACCCCTTTCTCCTTCATGTTTAGCCCCATTGCTTTTGAGATTTTAACACGTTCGGCCCATTAGTTTGGCGATTTTAAGAACTTTCGCCCCATTTATGTCAATGTTAAGACCTTTTGTGCCATATAGGTGTCAATCTTTTCCTGGCGAGCGATAGCGAGCCTGTAATTTAAGAGGAACCGGCCTTCGGCCTGGACATTTTTCTACCGAAAAATGTACAAATTTATCTTGAAAGGGGTCAAGGGGGTGTAATTTTAAGCTTGATGGAGGTCTAGGGAACAAACTGAATACCTCCCCTTAACTGGATTTGTTTATATCGCCGTCATCTTGGATATCTTGCGTTGTGATGTCGCAGGTAAAGACAGAGGTTGTTATTATTTTTGTTATTATGATTATTATAATTATAATTATTATACTTATTTTTGTTTTCAAAGTGTCGACGATTTTTCGACCTTTCACCCCATTTCTTTGCGAATATTAGGACCTTTCTTGCCATTTAGGTGTACATTTTTACCTGGCGAGCGATACCGAACCTGTATCTTTAGGAGGAATTGGCCTTAGTCCCGGACACTGTGGAACTGCAAGCATTATGCGGAAATGACCGTCAAATAATAAACAAACACACAAACCTGAGCGCTCGGTTAGGACTTAAGGGGGGTGACCTGTTTTTGTTCTGTCCTTTTCTATCTTTCTCTGGCTTGTATCCATTCGGCCCCATTCAGCCAACTATTTCAAGACGTTTATCTCCATCTAGGTGTCGATTTCTTCCTGGCGAGCGATAGCGAGCCAGCATTATATAAAGAAATCCGGCTTCGCCGGAGACATTTTTCTATCGAAAAATGTAAAAATTTAGCCTGCTGTCAAACAAAAAATATGCTGGCTCGCTACCGCTCACCAGTAAAAAGTGACACCTGGATGGGGATAAAAGTCTTAAAACAGTAGGCTGAATGGGGCCAAATGGATACAAGCCAGAGAAAGATAGAAAAGGACAGAACCAAAACAGGTCACCCCCCTTAACTGGGCCAAAATTAGGTAAGATTAAAGGGGGGGGGGGAATGGTTGCTCTTTCTGGACTTCCTTCTCCGTCATGTTTAATCTCGGTAGTTTTGAGAATATGAGACGTTCCTTCCATTAGGTTGACGATATTTCGACCTTTCACCCCATTACTTTGCGAATATTAGGACCTTTCTTGCCATTTAGGTGTACATTTTTGCCTGGCGAGCGATACCGAACCTGTATCTTTAGGAGGAATCGGCCTTAGTCCGGGACATTATTCTACCGAAAAAAATACAAATTTGTCTCGAAGGGGGGTCTAAAGGGTGTTTTTTAAAGCTTTATGGAGGTCTAGCGAGTAAACTAAAAAATACACATATATATATATATAAATATATATATATATATATATACCGGTATATATATATATATATATATATATATATATATATATATATATATATATATATATATATATATACAGTATATATAATATAGAAAAAAAAAAAAAATCATCCGCCCTTAAAGGTAGGTTTTACTGTATATTATTGACAAATTAACCCCTTGAGGATCATGACGTATTTTGACAGTTTATTGTGGATATCATTAGACGATTTTATGCAGTTTGGACAGAATATATTGTAATCAAAGGGGTAAAAACTGTCGTAATTAAACTTCTGACTTACAAAATTACTTCTTAAATTGAATAAAATCGTCTAATGATAACCAAATGGTCTAACTCTGAGCGAAGTTACTATTGACGAAATGGATTACACATGTGGACTATGTATATTACCAGTCTTGCTAAGGCAGCCTCCCAGAAGCTGGGTGTGCTCAACCGCCTTAGGGGGTTCTTTACCCCTGCACAGCTTCTTTCTCTGTATAGTAGCGGGGTACCCCAGGGATCGGTACTAGGACCAATTCTCTTTCTAATTTACATCAACGACATAGATGAGGGCCTCACCTGTACAATCTCAAAATTTGCTGACGATACAAAAATTGCAAATAGCGTACTCTCAAAAGAACAAGTTGACGATATGCAACACAATCTAGATAAATTGACATGTTGGGCCCAAATTTGGCAAATGAGTTTCAATGCGGATAAATGTAAAGTACTACATATCGGATACCTAAATGAGAAAGCAAACTATTCGATGAATGGCACTCAGCTTAAGAATGTAAACAGAGAAACCGATCTGGGAGTAACAATATCGAGTAATCTAAAACCGAGTCAACAATGTTCAGAAGTTGTTAAGAAGGCAAACAAAATAATTGGCTTTATAGGCAGGTCATTTGAGCATAAATCCAAAGAAGTTATCCTAACCCTTTACAATTCCTTAGTGCGCCCTCTTCTGGAATACTGCGTTCAATCCTGGTGCCCTTATTACCAAAAAGATATAAACAAGCTAGAACGAGTTCAACGTAGAGTTACCAAAATGATACCTAGCCTAAAGAACAAACCATACGAAGAGCGTCTTAGAGAATTAAATCTATTTCCTTTAACCCAGCGCAGATTAAGAGGGGACTTAATTCAAGTGTTCAAAATCATCAAAGGCATCGACAATATGAACTGTAGTAAGTACTTCACTATCAACCAATCTAATTACACGCGGGGAAAACGGTTGCAAAATTATTGGTAAATCTTTTAACTCACACGAATCTAAGAATTTCTTCTTCAATCGAGTTGTCAACTTGTGGAATGGGCTTCCCCGAAAAGTTATAGACTGCATCACCGTTGATTCATTTAAACTCCGCCTAGACAAATATCTCGCATCAAACCCGCGACTGACTGCGTTTGTAAATGAATAACTTTATTTTATCCCCCCCTCAGTTACTAACCCATCTGTCCCCTATTAACTTCCTAATCCTGCCACGGACATTAGTTCCAGGGCAGTAATTCCCTTTCCAATGTTCCCTTACCCACTCTAAACCACTGTTTGGACACTTGATCCTCAGTGTTTTGGAGGACAAGCAACCTAGAAGGGTCACTAGATATGTTGTTGCTTGATTTCCTTTGTACTACTCTGTATAGGGGCATACTGTGTCCTTGTATTGAATATTGTTCACATGTGTGGGGAGGTTCCTCTCACGCCGCTCTCCTAGACAAATTGAAAGGCAGGCCTTTCGTATCATTAACTCCCGTCCACTCACCAACTCTGCAATCTCTCTCTTCGCCGCAATGTTGCATCTCTCTCGCTATTCTATCGCTACTATAATAATCAGTGTTCCTCAGAGCCCCAGTGTATACCACCTCCTTTATGTAGTGCACATGGTACCCGTCTTGCAACACAATCCCACCCCTACTCTGTGCAACTCTCCAACCCAAGAGTGAAACATTACTCTCAGACTTTCTTCTATTCAACAGCTGAGCTCTGGAACTCTCTCCCAAAATCAGTCTTTCCCGCTTCCTATGACTTAAAGTGCTTCAAACTCCGTGTGTCCAGGCATTTTGGCTCGAATGTCCCTTGATTTTGGCCCTGTCACTCTTTCAACTATGGGGGAGGCACTCGCTATAGGCAGTTCTGCCTTTTGCCTCCCTCACTCACTTAGAAAAAAACAAAACAAAATTGTAGGTAAACACGATGGCGGTCACTGTAATAATAATGGAGTCTAGCCTGTTCCCATAGACGTCCTTCTGTGTAGGGTATAGGTCCATCACCGATACATGACTCTTTGGCCAGGCTCCAGCATTCTATTAGGGGGGGGGAGGCGTGGGGCGTCATGTGGCGAGGGGGGCGGGGGAGTTTGAGAGGGGTTGGGGGAGGGAGGAGGGGGGGGGGGGGGGACTTGGTATATGGTATAGGTCCTGGTGAGTGGCGTCATGGATTGTGTGTTTTGGTTTTAGGGGCCATAACATAAAATAGCATACCATAATGGGTCATGGGTTGTGTGTTGTGGTTTGAGGGTGCGTATTGTTAAAATAGCATAACATTATGGGTCATGGGTTGTGTGTGTCAGAGAGAGTGAGTACAAAGGTACAAAGGAAGTCGAGCAACAACAGATATAGCGACCCCTCGAGGTTGCCCTCTAAATCACTGCAGTTCAAAGTGTCCAACAGTGGTTCAGAGTTGGTAAGGGACAATTATTCAATTAGTTTTTCCCATCAACCCAGCATGCAAGCACTCCTAATCAAACGTGGCGAGGCCATAGAATGCCTATCTTCTGATCTTTCTATTATTTCTGATTGGGGCAGAGAAAATCTTGTTACTTTCAATGCCTCCAAGACCCAGTTTCTTCCTATATCTCTCCATCACAATCTTCCACAAGACTATCAACTATTCGTCAATAACACATAACTCAACCCTTCATCTTCTCTCAACATTCTAGGTGTATCTTTTTCATCTGACCTTTCTTGGAAAGATCATATTACTACTTTTGCTAAACCAGCTTCTCAAAACTTAGGTGTACTCAACCGACTCTGTGGGTTCTTCACCCCCGCACAGCTTCTTGCTCTGTATCGGGGCACAGTGCACCCCTGTATTGAGTATTGTTCGCATGTGTTGGGGGGCTCCACCCATACCGCACTTCTCGAACGCGTAGAATCAAAAGCATTTCGCCTCATCAACTCTCCTCCTCTTACTAGTTCCCTACAATCTCTTTCTACACGCCGCAATGTTGCATCTTTCACTCTTCTATCACTATTACAACAATCAGTGTTCTTCCGAGCTTTCTCAGTGTATACCCCCTCCCTTGCGGCGAGTGCGAGGCATCCACCTTTCAACACAGTCCCACCCTATTCTGTCCAGCTCTCCAACCAAAAAATTGGCAAATTTTCTGTTTTTCTTCTACTCAATTGAACTCTGGAACTCTCTCCCTCAATTAATCTTTCCTTCATCCTATGACTTAGACTGCTTTAAACTTCGAGTGTCCAGGCATTTTGACTCCAACATCCCTTGAATTTGGCTCTGTCACTTTTAACTTTGGGGGAGACACTCGCTACAGGCAACCTGCCTTTTGTCTCCTCCATACACATAGAAAAACACATTGGAAAGGGAAGCACTGCCTTAAGACCAATGTCCTTGTCACATTGGTCTTAAGGCAGTGCTTCCCTTTCCAATGTTTTTTTCTATGTGTATGGAGGAGACAAAAGGCAGGTTGCCTGTTAGGAGATGTTAGTAGAGAACAGTTTGGGTTAATAACATAACACAGCTACAAATGATCCTTGATATATATGAGAAAAAGGCCATTCGTTTACAAATGCAATCAGTCGGGGTTTAAGGCGAGGTGCTAGTCTAGTCCATGTTTAAAGGAATCAACGGTGCTGCAGTCTATAGCATCTCGAGGAAGCCCATATTCCACACGTTCACAACTCGTTGAAGAACAAATTCTTAGACTCGTGCAAGTTAAAAGATTTACCAATAATTTTGCAACCATTTCCCTGCGTGTAGTTAGAGGGTTTGTCGTTGAAAGTACTTTTACAGTTCATTTTGTCGATGCCTTTGATGATTTTTGAAGACTTGAATTAGGTCTCTTAATCTTAAGCTGGGTTAAAGGAAATAAACTTAATTCTCTAAGACGCTCCTCGTAGGGTTTGTTTCTTAGATTAGGTATAATTTTGGTAACTCTACGTTGAACTCGTTCAAGTTTATCGATATCTCTTTGGTAGTAGGGGCACCAGCATTGAACGCAATATTCCAGATGAGGACGGACTAGGGAATTGTAAAGTGTGAGGATTACATCTTTATGTTAATACTATGACATATTTTAATAACTTATGGCTGAAATGACTGCCTTTAAGGTTATTTATATGTGTACTGGCCTTTTTAAAAATTACTGAACATGTGACTGTATATTGTTACTCCCAACCAAATAAGTTTCTCTGTCTACACTCTTAAGCTGAGTGTCATTCATTGAATAGTTTGCTTTCTTATTCCGGGTCCCGATATGGAGTATTGACATTTATCCGCATTAAAACTGATTTGCCAAATTTGAGCCCAACTTGACAGCATATCTATGTTATGAGAGAGAGAGAGAGAGAGAGAGAGAGAGAGAGAGAGAGAGAGAGAGAGAGAGAGAGAGAGAGAGAGAGAGAGAGAGAGACAGACAGAAAGAGGAAGAGAGTATGTGTGTGAGAGAGAGAGTGAGAGTGAGAGTGAGCCAGCCTATGTTATCTGTGAACCAGAAGTATTTATTAAGGTAGGAGACGTGTCGCGTTTCACTGACTGTTGAGTTACGTTATCTACACCACCACCACAGCCGTGTGTGTGTGTTTGTGTGTGTGTGTGTATGTGTGAGAGAGAGAGAGAGAGTATGTGTTTCTAGGTCTGTGCATATGTATGGGGGCTTGTGTGTGTGGTTTGGGGGATGTGCTGTGTATGTGTGTGGTTTGGAGGGATGTGTATGTGGGTCTGTGTGTTGGGGGGGGGGGGGGCGGAGAGGGGTCTGTGTATGTGTGTGAAGGTATGGGAGTCTGTGTGTTTGGGTGGGGGTATGTTCTGTGTATGTGTGTGGAGGTCTATGTATGTGTTTGAGGGTCTGTGTGTGTGGGTGGTGGGTGGTGGTTTCTGTGTATGTATGTGGAGGTGTATGGGTGTCTGTGTGTGAGGGGGTGGGAGGATGTTCTGTGTATGTGTGTGGAGTTCTATGTATGTGTTTGGGGGTCTGTGTGTGTGGGGGGGGGGGGTCTCTGTTTGTGGTGGTCTATGTATGTGGTTGGGGGGATGTTCTGTGTATGTATTTGGAGGTATGTGTATGATGGTCTCTGTGTGTGAGTGAGGTGTGGGGGGGGGGGGGCTGTTCTCTGTATGTGTATGGAGGCTTGTGTATGTGTATGGGGATATGTGTGTGTGTGGGGGGGGGGGGGGGGGGGTGTTCTGTGTGTGTGCGTTTGTGGACGTCTAAGTATGTGTGTGGGGGTCTGTGTATGTGGGGTTCGGTGTATGTGTGTGGATGTCTGTGTATGTGTTGAGGGTATGTGTGTGGGGGGGGGGAGAGGGGGGTTGTATGTAAGTGTATGGGAAGGGGGTGTTCTGCATGTGTGAAAGAGTGTATGTATTTAAAGGGGTTGGGAGGGGGGTATATGTGTATTTGAGGGGGAAATGTACTGTGTGTGTGACCAGGTGGCTGTGTGTATTGTTGTATGCTTAAAACATTATACAAACAACGAGAACATAGGGTGGTAAAGCGCGAAAAAGAGAAGAAAATAAACAGTCAATGAAAAGTTAAGGAAAAAGCGAAGGGACGAATTGCAAAGAAGAGAGAGAGAGAGAGAGAGAGAGAGAGAGAGAGAGAGAGAGAGAGAGAGAGAGAGAGAGAGAGAGAGAGAGAGAGAGAGAGAGAGAGAGAGAGAGAGAGAATATTAATTAGATGTGTTGATATGAGACTCGGCTTAGTTATGTTATCTATACACTGTGGGGATGATTACAGTACCTTATCAACAGTAACAACTGGGTTATATATGTACTGTATATATATATATATATATATATATATATATACGGTATATATATATATATATAGAAAGAGAGAGAGAGAGAGAGAGAGAGAGAGAGAGAGAGTGAGAGTGAGGATATAAATTAGATGGGGCGATATGAGACTCGGCATAGTTACGATTACACTATACCTACAGTAACAGCTATAGGTTATAACTATGAACCATACAGGACATAACATAGCATAGCGTACCATCCAATAATGTAAGATAATATTTAGATGCCACCCCTAAATATCGTTGTAAAGGGTAAGTGTTTCTTATTTGAACTGATTTAGTTGGTCCTTTATTGACTGGGAGATAAGGTGATGAACAGAGTACTCAGGCTATGATATGTTAGGTATTTATTTATACATATAATAATGACTACAAGAACATGCATAAATCACTGATGGCAGTAAGAGGCACTCTGGGGTACCGAATAGATGGAGAATTATACAATTTATAAGAACAAGTTAGCAATAAATACAATGTGAATAAAATGGATATCAATGTAGAATAGAATGTAAGAAATTACAACATTATACCTGACAAGTGACATAGGGTGATTGAAGTCTCAATGGGGCGTGTTAGTTAATACAGAAGTTAAGAATGTGCCAAGCTGGTGTTGTGGAGTCAATTGTTAAAGTCATACAACTTAACTTCATTTAAGACAAGAACGGAGTCGTCCAGGGATCACAATATTAAGTTGATATCGCGGTTTCTCTGTGTTGTTCCGTCTCTGGGCTGCTTTGATGACTGGTAGTGGTGAGGTGGGCGATTGACTCGGACTAGAAGTTGGTAGATCGAGCTACTCATACCGTTGCTGAAATACTCAGGCGTAACCCGAAAGAGCTACTCAAATCGGGGGTTGCTTTTAGTTTTACTTTTAACCAAAAGGGGTGGAGACGCTCACACCGTTGGCCGAGATGCTCAGGCCTACCTGAATGAGTTACTCAAGACATAGGTTAGGCAGACACGCAAAGGAACTACACTACAATGCCCGCCCTAATACTTCCAGGCAGGGCCCTTCCTGTATAAACTGGCTCCCTGGGCCGGGCGCCTGACGGACTATTATCTAGCCCTACTGGTGCCCAACCGACCGCATTATCACTCATCTATTCACGAACATTCTCCACTCATTCCTCTTAATCACCACTTCTCTTGCCTGTTCTTCAGTCATCTCTTCTATCTTCCAACGCTTTTTTTACTCCATCTCTCTTTCTCCTCCGAGGTCTTTCTCTCAATCTATTTCCCCTTGTTTCTGACTCATATAATTTCTTTGTAAGCCTTTCATCTCCCATTCGTTCAACATGTCCATACCAGCAAAGTACCCTTCTTTCCACTCTGGCCAATAAGGGCTCCTGTTGTCCCACTCTCCTAAGTACCTCTTAATTTTTCAATCTGTATCTACGAGTCACTCCATACATACTCCTCAAGCAGCTTATCTCCATCACATCCAACCTCTTTTCTCTTATACATATGACTCAGCCCCATACATCGCTGTTGGTACAACTACCCCTTGGTACATTGCACTTTTAGCTTTCATTCCGAGATCTCTCACAATCTCACCTTCCACATACTTCCCATTGCTCCGAAAACTTTTCTTCTCTCACACACTCTCTGTCTTACCTCCATTCCCACACCTGCATCCTTGCTTATCACTCCTAGATATTTAAAACATTCCATTTGTTCCAGCAGTTCCCCATGCAGTCGTATATTTAGATTTACCGTACTAACACCTCTATTACACACCATAACTTTTTTTTTTATTGACGTTCACCCTCAGCTTCCTCCTCCCACACACCACACCAAACTCTTTTACTACTCGCTGCAGCTTTTCCTCAGAATACGCCACCAGTGCTGTGTCATCAGCAAACAGCAGCTGATTCAACTCCCAAGCATTACAATTTTTTCCTACTAAACCAAATCCTCTACCCATAGATCTAATTTTTACCACCCTCACCACACCATCCATTTATATATTTAACAACCACGGTGACATTACACAACCCTGTCGCAGACCTACATTTACCTCAAACCATTCACTCTCAAAAGAACAAGTTGACGATATGCAACACAATCTAGATAAATTGTCATGTTGGGCCCAAATTTGGCAAATGAGTTTCAATGCGGATAAATGTAAAGTGCTACATATCGGATACCTAAATGAGAAAGCAAACTATTCGATGAATGGCACTCAACTTAAGAATGTAAACAGAGAAACCGATCTGGGAGTAACAATATCGAGTAACCTAAAACCGAGTCAACAATGTTCAGAAGTTGTTAAGAAGGCAACAAAAAAAATTGGCTTTATAGGCAGGTCATTTGAGCATAAATCCAAAGAAGTTATCCTAACCCTTTACAATTCCTTAGTCCGCCCTCTTCTGGAATACTGCGTTCAATCCTGGTGCCCTTATTACCAAAAAGATATAAACAAGCTAGAACGAGTTCAACGTAGAGTTACCAAAATGATACCTAGCCTAAAGAACAAACCATACGAAGAGCGTCTTAGAGAATTAAATCTATTTCCTTTAACCCAGCGCAGATTAAGAGGTGACTTAATTCAAGTGTTCAAAATCATCAAAGGCATCGACAATATGAACTGTAGTAAGTACTTCACTATCGACCAATCTAATTACACACGGGGGAAACGGTTGCAAAATTATTGGTAAATCTTTTAACTCGCACGAATCTAAGAATTTCTTCTTCAATCGAGTTGTCAACTTGTGGAATGGGCTTCCCCGAAACGTTATAGACTGCATCACCGTTGATTCATTTAAACTCCGCCTAGACAAATATCTCGCATCAAACCCGCAACTGACCGCGTTTGTAAATGAATAACTTTATTTTATCCCCCCCTCAGTTACTAACCCATCTGTCCTCTACTAACTTCCTAATCCTGCCACGGACATTAGTTCCAGGGCAGTAATTCCCTTTCCAATGTTCCCTTACCCACTCTAAACCACTGTTTGGACACTTGATCCTCAGTGTTTTTGGAGGACAAGCAACCTAGAAGGGTCACTAGATCTGTTGTTGCTTGATTTCCTTTGTACTCCTTTGTACTTTGTACTCAACTCTTTATCTACTCTAACAGTTTCATATCTTATAATATATCCATGTGCTGTACGAAAAATGAATAAGTAGAAACAAACCACAATCGTTACAAAATTGAATGATACAAAGGGTTCTTTCAGAAATCACCACTTAATTCCTTAATTTATATTCGATATGGTAGTAGAGACTCTGGGCTTACAGCTAACATCAGTATGGTATACAAGATGGCGCTTATACGGCAACAAAATATATCCAAATTCTCCCCATAAAGACTCCGAGATGGAACTAACCTACCCCGGTGCTTTTATTGGCAATATTCTGCTTGTATATGGAAGATAATTATTATAAGTGATGCTTGGCCAATACAACGTTGCATCCAGGAAGTGTTTTGGATTCATGGACAAATTTAGAGGGTCGTGTCGTACCATTAGCTTGTCTGTTGGTTCTTTTTCGGAAATTTTGGTCTGACAGATACTGAATTAGCGCTGTACAATAATTAAGGGGAGGCAGACCGTTTTTCTGGACCCCCTTCTCCCTCATGTTTAGCCCCATTACTTTTGAGACTTTAAGCCCATTAGTTTGCTGATTTTGACACCTTTCGCCCCATTTCTTTGTCAATTTTATGACCTTTCGTGCCATTTAGTTGTCGATTTTTTCCTGGCGAGCTATAGCGAGCCTGAAATTTTAAGAGGAAACGGCCTTCGGCTGGGATATTTTTCTACCGAAAAATTTACAAATTTATCTTGAAGGAGGATCTAGGGGGTGTTTTTCTAATCTTGATGGAGTCTAGGGAGGAAACTAATAAAATATATGAATAAATGAATTGATAAACCAAACAAACGGCCAGTCTCCCCTTAAGCCAGCGAAAGTATATCACCTTGAGACATTTTACAGATACCAATGCATAGCCTATGAGCCCTGAAATAATGCCAGAATAAAGTTGTCGATCGAAAATTGACGCAAAACTTCCCGTGTTAAGGTGGTGTCACACGAGCGTTTTTTTCCCCGTCAAATTTTGATGAGCAAGTTTCATTTCGTAACATTTCGAGGGTATTTCACATTGAAATCGAAAACTAGATGGTAGATTATGAAACAGAATTTTTGAAGCGGCCAGACTACAATTACCGGTAAAAAATGCCGGGAAAATCGCTAGTGTGATACCGCCTTATGGGTCGTTTTTCTAGATCCCTTTCTCTCTCATGTTTAGCCCCATTAGTTTTCAGATTTTAAGATGTTTGCCTTATTAATTTGTCAATATTAAGATCTTTCGCCCCATTTTATTGTCAATATTAAGACTTTCGTGCCATTTAGGTGTCGATTTTTTCCTGGCGAGCGAAAGCGAGCCTGTAATTTGAGAGGAATCGGCCTTCGGCCGGGAAATTTTTCTACCGAAAAATTTACAAATTTATCTTGAAAGGGGCTCAAGGGGTTGTAATTTTAAGTTTGATGGAAGTCTAGGGAACAAATTAATAACCTCACCCCTAAGCTCATCTCCTGGGGTGAAGCCGATCCAAAGGTGTGGTTGGGGAGGAAAACTCAAATCGCCGGCCATATCAAATCCGAGCGGCTCCTAAAGAAGAAAGTATATTATGGAGAGGTCAAATGGTTCCGCTTTGCATGCCACAGGAGAAAGGTTTTATTCACATTGTGTCAGAGGTTGAAATAAAATATGTCGTCATTGAAGCACATAGAAAACCTGTTAGACATTTTAAATTAGACATGCTAGTTCATTAATGTCAGTGACACTCAGTATATAAGTGAATGGAGAAAAATACGAGGAAAAAAAATGTAACTTTTATAATCGAAGCTCATATTTTTATTTATTACTGAATATAATTTTGCACGACTTATTATCCTCATAAATAAACTTATAATCGTGACTCAAATACATGCATGTGGAAATATTAAAAAATAATAAATTTAGACGAAGAAATTTAATTATAAGAACTCGCACTAATGTTTCAATACTGGATATATTTGACTTAAGGGAGGGGGGAGGTAGTTGCTTTTTCTGGACGCCTTCTCCCTCATGTTTAGTGGCATTAGTTTTGAAATTTTGAGACGTTCGCTCCATCAGTGTGGTGATTTTATGGCCTTTGTGCTATTTAGATGTTTATTTCTTTACTGGCGAGTGATAGCAAGCCTGTAATTAAGGGAGGAATCGGCCTTCGGCCGGGAATATTTTCTATCGTAAAATGTACAAATTTATCTTGAAAGTGGTCTTGGGGGTGTTTTTTAAACTTGATGGAAGTCTAGCGAGAAAACTAAAAAATAAATATATATATAAATATACCAAAA
>CM064545.1:30220352-30253815 GCA_032716605.1 Paralithodes platypus
TGTCGTGCCATTTAGGTGTCGATTTTATCCTGGCGAGCGATAGCGAGCCTGTAATTTAAGAGGAACCGGCTTTCAGCCGGGAATTTTTTCAACCGAAAAATGTACAAATTTATCTTGAAAGGGGCTCAAGGGGGTGTAATCTTAAGCTTGATGGATATCTAGGGACCAAACTAAAAACCTCCGCTTAATAAACTTCAGGCATTTATAATATACGAATACGAATATAATGAAAGTTAAAAAGAAGAGAGAGAACCTATTAGGCTATACCCTGTTCAAAATTACTAGTCCGGAAATCGTGAACCCTAACCTCTGTCACTCTAAAAGGGCTGGAACAAATGGGCTGTACATTTCCACACCTGTTCCCTGGCTGACTCTTCCCAAATGGTAGACATGTTACCCGGATTATTCTAGTCGTTTGTGAGTTATAGAGGTTAATGTTCAAGAGTGTTGGCCTAATTAAGGGGAGGTTTCTAGTTTGTTTCCTACTCCTCCAGCAATCTTAAAATTTCACCCCCTTAACCCCCTTTCAAGATAAATTTGTACATTTTTCAGTAAAAAAAATTCCCGGCCGAAGGCCGATTACTCTTAAATTACAGGCTCGCTATCGCTCGCCAGGATAAAATCGACACATAAATGGCACGAAAGGTCTTAAAATTGACAGAATGGGGCGGACATTCTTAAAAATCACCAAACTAATGGAGCAAACGTCTTAAAATCTCAAAATCAATGGGGCTAAACAGAGGGAGAAGGAAGTTTGAAGAAAAAAATCCCTCAAGTGGAAATCTCCCCTTAAGTGGAACAGGATATAGCAACTTAGTACGATAAAGGTGAGAGCTGGTTGTTTGAATGTGTTGTAGATTCCCCATTGACCGACCACCGATTAGATGTATTGCAACACTTTAACTGGCAAGTGTATACGAATGCAATAATAACTGGTAAACAATATGGCGGCGAAAGGGAAATAGATGTTCTGTAAGTTGTGTTGTATGGGTCTCTCTCTCTCTCTCTCTCTCTCTCTCTCTCTCTCTCTCTCTCTCTCTCTCTCTCTCTCTCTCTCTCTCTCTATTGGTGTTCATAGTCCCCGTGAGCATAGAAACACCCACTATCGTAATCGGTTACCTGGTTATTTCGGTGGCGGGTCTATTCGTCATTGTGTCTTAGCTTGCATACGCGGCTATTCATCCATGCTTGACATACGTTAACCTAGCAAATATTCTAACCTAACTTAGCCTATTGTTAATAATCGTAACCTGTCTTTTTCCTATCGTAAATGCAGAGTTTATATTTATTTACCTATTTATTTATTTATGCATTAATTTATTTTTTAGACCTCCACCAATGTTAAAAAAACTAACTCTCCTAAACTCTAACTTCTAACGTAACCTCTCTTACGTAAACGTAACTCAACCCTCTCCTCCCCTATGCTAACCTAACTCAACCCTCTCCTCCCCTATGCTAACCTAACTCAACCCTCTCCTCCCCTATACTAACCTAACTGAACCTTAACCTGTTGTATGGTAACGTAAGCTATGTACGGGATCTATGGGTTTTCAGAATCCCTATATGAACACCTGCTAGCATAATCGGCTACCTGGTTATTTCACTGGCAAGTACGTTCGCTCTACACACAGTTAAGGGGAGGTTTTTAGTTTGCTACCTAGACACCTCCATTAAACTTTGAGAGAGAGAGAGAAAGAGAGAGAGAGAGAGAGAGAGACTCAAAATGTCCTGGCCTAAGGCCGGTTCCTCATAAATTGCAAGTTCGCTATCATTCGCCAGGAGAAATATGACGCCTAAATGGCACGAAAGGTCGTAAAAAATACTAATACTAATGAGGTGGAAGGTCTTAAAATAGAAAACTATGGGGGCGAAGATCTTATTTTGTCAAAACTAATGGGCTTAACGTGAGGGAGAATACATTCAGTAAAGTTGACCTATAACACACACACACACACACACACACACACACACACACACACACACGAACGAAGGTACCCATACAGGAAACTCCCCGCCCTCACTATCATAATCACACATCTTTATCGGTCTTTACAATAAATGTCCGGGTTATATTTACGACCTGGTGGCGCTTGGCTCAATAAATCAGGATTGGGAAGTGGAGGGGAGGGGGGCTTTTTCTCGGAGTTGGGGAAAGGGTTTAGTGGGTGGCTAGTGGGGGTAAAAAAGGTATATGGCGTACAGTCGGCCTCAAAAGTCGTGTGCTAAAGAGTCTATAGTAGCAAAGATCGGCCAACCTCCGTCATATTGGTGCCACTTGGGACATTAGCCTCTTTTTACTCTCAAATAATATTATATCCATAATCATTTGGTAATATTTGTACATACATACATACATACATACATGCATACTATACTATGGTTTACCGTCATTTTCCATTACATGACTCAGACGTGTTGCCTATCCGCAGGTGGAGTACAAGTCCCGTTACAACACCGTCCCATCATGTCATCACTGTGGCAGCACCTGCACCTGTTGTATATCTGCAAAACCAGCCTCAACAGTGCTACAATAAGACACTACCATACCAACACTCTACTGTACAGTCGGCCAAACAAGTGATGTCTTGGCACTAGGTATATTTTCATCAATAATTGGTATCAACTATAGTATATACGATACTGCGTTGTTATAATATGTGCGATTAGTTTGCTTGGGAAACAGATTAACTTGCTAATGTAGTAATGTACACCCTATGTGGTGGATTGTGTTCTTTTATTTAATAATTTTCATTTTAGTAAGCGTTGTTTCCACATAGCGAGTTTGATAATTTAATTTGACTTTATATTGTCCTTGTCCCAATTTTGGTTTGTTTAGTTTGCAAGTTTTACATTTTAATTAATATCTAAAGCTTTATTTATTCGCTTCGAGTGATATATAGAAACATGTTCCTACACTTACCCACCCTATTCAACATCTGGCAGACATTAATACGGCACAGAGCAAGCCAAAGGTAATTACAGCTGGGACATGACTTATTAGAGCTACCGTACATTAGGAAACTTGGACTTCAGAACAACCAAATCCTGCCACAACACTGCCCCACCATGTAGCATTGTAGCCTAAGCACTGCGAGCGATTTAGGGTTCATGATCATATTTTGTTTCACCTTTGTTAAACCTATTTGCTGAAGGAGACAAAAGTCAAAGATGCCTGTAACAAGTATCCCCCAAAACTGAAAGAGTGATATAGAGCCAAATTCAAAGTACGTTAGAGTAACAATCTCTGGACACACGGAGCTTGAAGCAGTTTAAGTCACAGGATGAAGGACAGACAGATTGAGGGAGAGAGAACTAAAGCTTACTTGTTGAGTAAAACCCCGTTATTGGAGTAAAACCCCAAGTTGGAAGTTCGCTGTTGCTCGCCCAGGAAATAGCAACACCTTATTGGATTGAAGCGTCTTATAGTCGCGAAACTAATGAGATGAAACGTCTTAAAATCTCCCAACTAATGAAGTAAATCAGGGAGTATCTAAAATTACCCTCCCTGCACCCAATAGAGTTAAGGGGAGGTTTTTAGTTGATTCCCTAGACTTCCATCAAGCTTAAAATTACTCCCCCTTGACCCCCTTTCAAGATAAATTTGTACATTTTTCGGTAGAAAAATTTCGCGGCCGAAGGCCGGTTCCCTTTAAATTACAGGCTCGCTATCGCTCGCCAGGAAAAAATCGACATCTAAATGGCACGAATGGTCTTAAAATTGACAGAAATGGGGCGAGGGTTCTTAAAATCGCCAAACTAAAGGGGCAAGCGTCTTTAAATCTCACAAGCAATGGGGATAAACATGAGGGAGAAAGAGGTTCAGAAAAAAAATCCTCCAGGTGGAAATCTCCCCTTAAGACAGCGAACACCGAATGCGATAACACACACGGACTCCGACATGGGATGAACCCCTTCAGTACCCCGGACATCATTTTTAGTGGAATCCAGCTACATTTAGACGATTTTATGAAGCTTAGGAAGTTAGGAGGGATATATATGGTAGCTGAGAGAATTTATTGTGAAAGTGTGCAGCCTTTTTTAATTTGATCGACGTCTTTCCTAAGCTGAATAAAATCGTCAAACAGTACCCAGGATATGATTGAAATTTCGTCACCGGTACTGAATGGATTAAAGTGCGTGTCAAATTGTTTTTTTTCCCTCTCTCTCGCTCTCGCTCTCACTCTCTCTCTCGCTCTCTCTCTCTCTCTCTCTCTCTCTCTCTCTCTCTCTCTCTCTCTCTCTCTCTCTCTCTCTCTCTCTCTCTCTCTCTCTCTCTCTCTCTCTCTATAAGTGTACATTATTTCAACTTTAGTTAAACGTCCATTAAAAAAAAAAAAAAAAATCCCTCAAAACCATAATCAACACTTTTGTATTGAAGCTTAAGGGGAGGTTTTTAGTGTGTTTCCTAGACTTCCATCAAGTTTGAAATTACACCCCCATGACCCCCTTTCAAGATAAATTTGTAAATTTTTCGGTAGAAAAATGTCCCGGCCGAAGGCCGGTTCCTCTTAAATTACAGGCTAGCTATCGCTCGCTAGGAAAAAATCGACACCTAAATGGGACGAAAGGTCTTAAAAGTGACATAAATGGGGTGAAAGTTCTTAAAATCGCCAAACTAATGGGGCGAATGTCTTAAAATCTCAAAAGCAATGGGGCTAAACATGAGGGAGAAAGGGGCAAAGACAAAAATCCCTCAAGTGGAAATCTCCCCTTAATAGTCCTTTGTTAATATTTTTTGTTTTGTCTTCTCATAATATACAGTAAGTTTTGTTTTTGTTTTTTTTCTATGTGATTCAGGGAGGCAAAAGGCATAACTGCCTATAGCGAGTGCCTCCCCCATAGTTGAAAGAGTGACAGGGCCAAAATCAAGGGACGTTCGAGCCAAAATGCCTGGACACACGGAGTTTGAAGCAATTTAAGTCATAGGAAGAGGGAAAGACTGATTCTGGGAGAGAGTTCCAGAGCTCAGATGTTGAGTAGAAGAAAGTTTGAGAGTAACGTTTCACTCTTGGGTTGAAGAGTTGCACAGAGTAGGGGTGGGATTGAGTTAGAAGGAGAAGGAGAAACGTAATAATGAGGTCATGTTACATCTGCACAATTTCAGCTGTATTTTGTTCTGGATGTAGACCTTATGTAACGTAATCCACTTCTTCATACTATCGAACTATGCTTCATTAACCACTTCAGCACCATGACCCCTTTTCACCTTTGATTATGGCCTACATTTAGACGATTTTATGCAGTTTAAGAAGGACCTCCTATGTTATAAAGAGGGGTTATTGAAATCGTATTTACCCATTTGAGTCGTAGAGCTGGATTATATACTGAAGAAACTCGTCTGATGGTAACCAGAAAAGGACGAAAATTGCGTAACAGTGGTGAAGGGGTTAAACATGTTCTTGTATGTTAACCTTTTCAGTACGATGGCGCCTTTCTTGGTTTTATTCCGGCTATCATTAAACGATTTTGTCATGTTAAGGAAGGAGGTTTAGGAGTTGAAAGGTTAATTGAGAAAGGTGTTTGCAGGTTTCAACCCTAGCGATAATTTTATGTACCGTATGAAATCATGTAACGTTAACGATAATTAATATATAAAGGGCGTAACCGTATTGAGAGAGTTGGGTCTTATTATATTTTGCTAGTTATTTATTTATTTATTTATTTATTTTATGTACAGTATTTATTTATTTATTTTATGTACAGTATTTATTTATTTATTTATTTATTTATTTATTTATGTACAGTATTTATTTATTTATTTATTTATTTATATTATGTACAGTATTTATTTATTTATTTTATGTACAGTATTTATTTATTTATTTTATGTACAGTATTTTTTTTTTTTATTTATTTATGTACAGTATTTATTTATTTATTTTATTTACAGTATTTATTTATTTATTTTATGTACAGTATTTATTTATTTATTTTTTGTACAGTATTTATTTATTTATTTATGTACAGTATTTATTTATTTATTTTATGTACAGTATTTATTTATTTATTTATGTACAGTATTTATTTATTTATTTATGTACAGTATTTATTTATTTATTTATTTTATGTACAGTATTTATTTATTTATTTTATGTACAGTATTTATTTATTTATTTTATGTACAGTATTTATTTATTTATTTATTTATCTACAGTATTTATTTATTTATTTATTTATCTACAGTATTTATTTATTTATTTATTTATCTACAGTATTTATTTATTTATTTTATGTACAGTATTTATTTATTTATTTTATGTACAGTATTTATTTATTTATTTATTTATGTACAGTATTTATTTATTTATTTTATGTATAGTATTTATTTATTTATTTATTTATGTACAGTATTTATTTATTTATTTTATGTACAGTATTTATTTATTTATTTTATGTACAGTATTTATTTATTTATTTATTTATGTACAGTATTTATTTATTTATTTATGTACAGTATTTATTTATTTATTTATTCATTTGTTTATTATAGTTTGTTAATTTTCCAGCTGACGGTAAATTTAATATCTTCGCAGCTGGTTGTTCAGTAGTTAATAAGAAATAGGAAAGTAATACGTTTTCTTGATTAATTAACATGTTTCGTTACAAAGTCTTGGACATAACTGAATAATCAAGATAGAGGCATGGCATTTACTCTCAGCTGAACTCAAACCTATGATATACAGTATAGCGAGATATCCAAATTGGAAACTATGGAGGTGCACTGCAACAAGTCAAATGCATAACAAAGGTAAATTAATCAACCCTCTGAAGATTATGGCACAATTTGACAGCCTATTCTAGCTATCATTAGACGATTTTATAAAGCTTAGGAAGGTTGTGTGGGAATTTAAAAGTTAAGTAATATATCAATTAACCCTCTGAATTCCATATAACCTTCCTTTTGAGGACGACTGTAACTAACAAAAATTATACAACTACGTTACCTTCTTGTTTACAATACAGAACATGACTTTTGAGGGTGACTGTAGGTAGCAAATTGTATGCAGTTCCATTATAACTTTTATATATAGTATAGGCCATGACTTTTGAGCACCACTATAACTATCATTGTATACAACTACATTCTAATTTTGTTTACAGTACATACCATTACTTTTGACTCCCACTGTAGCTACTAAATTGTATGCATGTCCATTACCATAGCCACGTCATATATCTGGTATACCCCCCTCCCTCCCCAGGATAACATATACCATATACATTCTTCACTCTGGGGATAACGAACTATGTATCTATATATATACTTGATTTCTTACCACTTCATTCATAATGCATTTACTGGGAGTTACGGTATATCCATTTCTTGTATCTCTCCGTATACGATTTCGAAATGATTTGTTCGTATCTACTGTATACATTTATTTGTTCGTATCTACTGTATACATTTATTTGTTCGTATCTACTGTATACATTTATTTGTTCGTATCTACTGTATACATTTATTTGTTCGTATCTACTGTATACATTTATTTGTTCGTATCTACTGTATACATTTATTTGTTCGTATCTACTGTATACATTTATTTGGTCGTATCTACTGTATACATTTATTTGTTCGTATCTACTGTATACATTTATTTGGTCGTATCTACTGTATACATTTATTTGTTCGTATCTACTGTATACATTTATTTGGTCGTATCTACTGTATACATTTATTTGTTCGTATCTACTGTATACATTTATTTGTTCGTATCTACTGTATACATTTATTTGTTCGTATCTACTGTATACATTTATTTGGTCGTATCTACTGTATACATTTATTTGTTCGTATCTACTGTATACATTTATTTGGTCGTATCTACTGTATACATTTATTTGTTCGTATCTACTGTATACATTTATTTGGTTTGCTTGAAGTAATGGTCTGTCTACTATGAAGGTATTTGAGTTTTTTACTTATCATAATTTATGCCAACTATTATATTTTTTTAGGATATAATATCTAAAATATAGTTTTTTCAAGTTGGTTTATTTTGTTTGAGATTTCTATTAAATAATGTGATTGCATTTTTCATAATTTCAGTTCCATCTAAGATTACACTAATAACTTCCTATATTATATGTATAAGGCAATACTAACATGTGGCATGTTTTGTGTTCATGTGAAATATCCAGAGCCCGGATTCACTAAGCTAACCTTCAAGTTACGATGACCTTCACCCCTTCACCACATTACGTAATTTACTTAGACAAATTGACATGATGAATATATACACCATATGAGGAGGAGCACTTTATTGACAACGTTTCGCAGATAGCTTCTTCGGGTCACTAACAGACACTAGGTCCTTGGACGCCTTAAGTATCCGTCATGACAGGTGGGGGAGGCGGAGAATAGGGGGAGGGGGGTAAATTGCAAAGGTCCCATCAAGATTTCTCAGTAATATTGCAGATTTTGCAGTGAAATATGGTGCTAATTCTATAAACTTGGTCTTAATATATGACGCAGAGACATAATAGTTTCATATTTTTCCACTAATTATCGATAAATTAGCTGCTAAAGGATTCAATTTATCGTCAGCAGAAATTAAACAGAGTATAGACATCCTTCCTAAGACCATCTATTAAGAACCATATTAGGAATAATGGCATCACCCGTATTGAACTGCTTAAGGACTCTTAACCCTCTCCGACATATGACGCGATTTTGAGCCTATTGGGGATACTTTAAAGCCTTTGTTACCATCAGGGGTATTTAGAACCTTTAGTTTAGTTACTTCAATCTCTGCAGTTGTCTTTGAGTTAGCTGTGGGCAGAAAACTAATTTTGGAGAGGTAATTATAAGAGTGAGAGAACTCTATTTCTTATTGCTAATCTGGCAACCTCTGAGTCATAAATGCGTGAAAGGGTTAAGGACTCTTAATATTGTATTTCCAATGTTTCTCATTATTCGTGTTGGTCAGTTTTCTTTTTTTTAAATTACTATATTTTTGTGGTCACTATTGTGTCCAAGAAATTAAGATGATATACCTAAGTGTTTTATATATTAAGATGATATACCTAAGTGTTTTATATATTAAGATGATATACCTAAGTGTTTTATATATTAAGATGATATACCTAAGTGTTTTATATATTAAGATGATATACCTAAGTGTTTTATATATTTTAAATACATTTGTGTAGCTGAACAACAAAAAACGCCCAATATGCTGTATTGAGAGATGCTTAAAAAACGCCCATTTTATATATGATCGAAATTGTTAAGCGCACACCACTATCTTGTAAGTAATTAAGCTCTTACCAAATCCAGCAAATGCTTGAAGAAACCCATCATCTTTAATCCTCAATAATCTTTTACACGATTAATTTGATTATTATTATTTTCTCGTATCGAGGCAAGATTTACAGTGAACCAAACTTTTATGGGGGTGGTAGTCGCTTTTTCTGGACCCCCTTCTCCCTCATGTGTAGCACAATAGTTTTGAGATTTTAAGACGTTCGTTTCGTTTCGTTAGTTTGGCGATTTTGAGACCTTTCGCCTCATTTCTTTGTCAATATTAAGACTTTTCGTGCTATTTAAGTGTCAATTTTTTCCGGGCGAGCGATAGCGAGCCTGTAAAATGTACACATTTATCTTGAAAGGGGGGTCTATGGGTTGTTTTTTAAGCTTGATGGAAGTCTAACGAGGAAACTAAGAAATAAATTAATAAACACATATATAGACCAAAAAACAAGCGCTACCCCCTTATTGGTGAACAATAGACCCATATATTATCCCAAAAATTCTGGGTACTCTTAACTCGTGGTATTCTTGGGTTTGGCCACTCATTTTTATTGGTGTTGTTTTTCTCTCGTATTTTAGCATATTTTGTTTCTTGTATAACTGTTCTTGTCTGTAGTTGTTGTTCTTTTTGTACAAAGGGTCATTGGCTGGATGAGGGATTCGAAGGGAAGCACGTTTTAATGGTTTTATTTATGCACATGGATAGCATTCAATAAGTCACAAGATCGATGGCGTATTAGGTTATCAAAGTACAATTGAATTGGACAATAACATTATAAATAACAAGTGTACATACATACATACAGTATGCACTATC
Source organism: Paralithodes platypus (assembly GCA_032716605.1). NCBI lineage: Eukaryota > Metazoa > Arthropoda > Malacostraca > Decapoda > Lithodidae > Paralithodes > Paralithodes platypus. The sequence goes on from CM064545.1 coordinate 30,230,423, forward strand.
TTGCAACACAACCTTAAGGTACTGTACTTAGGGAGTAGCCTAGGGCCAGCCAGGACTAAATTGATATTTGTTGTATTTTCAGGGCCTGATGCTGCTACTACTCGAGTGTGGTGACACTGGATCTTTGGTCAACCTCGGCCCACGTGCCCCTAAGTTCCCATGCCAAACCTGTTGACGGGAGGTAAAATGGAGGCAACGGGCCATCCAGTGCGATCGCTGCTGTGAAGCTTCTGTCTACCAAGGCTGGTATCATATCAGCTGTGTCGGAGGATGTACAGCGGCGTTTGATGGGTTTGTTGGCAAAAATCTATCATGGATCTGCTGGAATTGTGGAGCCCCAAAATACAGTTCCTCCCTTTCTTTCAATCCAATACCCTCTTCAAATAGTTTTTACTTCCCTGAATTTACACCTTCCCCTCCACAACCACCAACAATGCCACATCACCCCATTTCACCTTTAACAAACATCATCCCCAGACTTAGGCAAGACCTTGACGATTCCTCTCCTACACAAAACAGACTACATGCATCGACCTCCCCAACGTATCAGCAACCATACCATTTCATGCCAAACCATCTTACCTTTAATTATTCCCCAATTATCCATAATGCCCATAGCACCACCAACTCCTTAATAACAATCATTTAGCCCTCCCTCTACCTCAACCACCTCCAAACAATGCCCTAACATGGACCCTTCCACCCTTAGAAGCCTCCTCATTAATTTCTGCATCATCGTTAACTAAAGCGACTTTTTTCACCACACCCTTGAGATTTATGACCCTGACATTGTTATAGGGACAGAGACTTGGCACAACCCTGACATATTAGTCTTCCCTACATACAGTCCTTATACTATAACCTTACATAGAAAAACAGACAGAACAGAGACATTGGTGGAGTCATGATAGCGACGAAGCCGGGACTAGTTGTAACACCAACCACTGAACTCAGCACGGACGCATACATTTTATGAATTAAAGCACAGATACAGGGCTGCAGGACACTTTGTATAGGATTATTTTACCGGCCCCCTAACTCTAATGTAGAATACCTGCAGTCCCTCGACTAATCTTTATCTAAAATGGATCCCTCAAAAATATATGGCTGGCTGAAGACTTCAACTTACTGGACAACTGGACAGTTTACGCGATAATGGAGAATGGTGTCCATGAAAGCGACATAATACTACCACAGACTGACAGATCATTACATGAAAAATGTATTGACATAAGTAGCACCCATTCACTAGCACAAACAATACTTGAACCAATACGTGCACAAATTAGTGTAACAAGAAACAATACTAACATAAGACACAGAGTCACATCTAACATATTAGATTTATTACTTATGAACACGGTTATACCAGGGCTTAGTGACCATGACCGATACTTGTAGACACAAACATAAAACTAAACATACAGAAACAATTACCCAGGGAAATATACCTCTACAACAGAGCAGACATGGGAGCCATCTCGGAAGCCTTAGCTGACTTTAGAGACACATTCCTCGACAATAACCCAATGGCCAATTCAGTTGAGCTAAGTTGGACTAAACTTTGTGACTCTGAACATGACACAATGGACAAGCATACGCAGTTACACAGAACCAGTCACCATCTTGGTTCTCTAGACAAAGACTACATAAGATACAAGATAAAAGCATACAAGGCAGCTAAATGTTACGATACTGAACACTGGGAACACTATAAAAACATGCAAAAAACATTACAAAGAGAAATTAAACTAGCAGAAACTAACTACACAACTACTTTCCTCACAAACAACATGCAAAATATAAAACACTTCTACAGCTTCTTCAAGGCGCGCAAACAAGACTCGACTGGTATAACAGTATTACGTAACGATTCTCGGGTCATACTTCCACAGGACAAAGCACAGGCACTTAATTCGCAGTTCCAGTCAGTTTTTACACAAGTAACAAGCAGACTTGTCGGAAATGTTCAAATGTCACCATCGCCACACTCACCTACACCTCCACTAACTATATCCCGCCAATGGGGAGCCACCTTGTCGTGGTGGCGGGGCTTGAAGCGGGGTCGTTGGTGTCACTTTCTTTAGGGCAGGGCTTCAATCGGCGTCGTGGACAAAGTCATTGGGGTAAGCGGAACCTCCCGGTGACGACGTTTTTCGTGTTCCCATTTTTGTTTTAATTTTGTGGAGGATTTCCTCCCTATTTTAACTAAATTGTGCCGGCTAGGCTCGAGAGCCTTCCCTCGCTGAGTCTGGAGTACTGGCTCCTCTCCGTTTACAGGGGCCGTGGCGGTCTAGCTCACCGCCCGAGGGGCCTGGTCCCGGGAGCGGCGACGTGGTTGCCCGCGTTGATGCCCCTGGGGTCGCCCATCAGTGGGGACCGGTCTCGGTTCCAGGGGTCCGTTTTCCCTTCCTGGTGGGTTTTCTGTCTTCTGTCCGGCTGCCCTCCATTACGCACAGATTGGGGATGATTGCAATTAACTTTGCCCTCAGTCCCAGTATAGCGGTTTTGCCTAAGCTTGGTCTTTCTGTGCATTTTGGTGCTATCCCCCCTAGTCTAGGGGGGTAGGGTATGAGGATGAGCCCCCTGGAGACCTGCCCCTGTTTGCGCCACCGGTATAGAGACTGGGGCTCCCTGACTCACGACGGAGGGTTCTCTGTTGGCCCTTCTGGTATGTTCTTTATTTATTGTTTTGTTTCCTATTTTTCTTTTTCCTTTTCTTTCTTTTTTTCCCCTCGGTTATGTTTTTCTTTCTTTTTTGATTTCCGATAAAATGAAAATAGAATAGTAAAAACAACTAGGGTCATCATGGATCAGCCATGCGAACCTCCTCCCCTGGATCCAGCTTTGGCGCCCCCGGTACTTGACCTTTGCATTCCCCTGGACTCTCCATCTGACCTTCCTCTGCCCTCTGAGTCTACCACCTTGGACACCTCTCCTCTGAGTTGTTCCGAGTCTGATGCTCTCTCACGCTCTGATACTAAATTACCTGCTTCTACGACTAAGGATTCCCATCCTCCATCTGTGGACCCTACAATGGCCCCTGTTCATATCGGCTCTCCACAGAGCCCAACTACACCTGCCGCTCATGATTTAAATGTCCCTCCCCTCTCCCAAGATAAGAGAGACCCTCCTTGTGTTGAGTCTCCTGTTCAAACCATAGACCTTGGCGTGCCGGGTTCTCTTGATACGCCCTGCTCCTCAGCACTACCCGTTAACCGACTTACAGTTTCCACTGACCACCTGCAGAGTGACACCAGTGTTGGTGACCCTTCACCTCCCATCGACACTGTTTCTCCACCATTTCAGCCGATTGTTAGTTCAGCCACTACCTCCACCTCACTCGTTGCAACTCTGGAGCCTCACATGCCTCATTCCGGCCCCCAACATCGGCGGAAACCTCGGCGTTAGTTTGTCCCCAATGCCACCCTCCGGCACTTCGATTCACTTTTTGGCGATGATGACTGGCCGCGTTTCCTCGTCATACGACCGGCTTCCTACATCTCGGGGGCTAAGTTAGAGAACCTCCTCCTCTCGTTGCATGCAACTTCGGACTTATCGTTCCGTGAGACTGGTAATAATGATTGGATTGTGGAAACCACTACTCGTGCCCAATCTGAGACATACCTATCTCTTACTAGCTTGGACGATATCCCTGTTACCGTCACGAAACATAACGACCTCAACTACATCCTCGGTACTGTTGTTCTACCCTCAACGGACTTCCTGATAAGTCGACCCTCCTGTCGTCGTTGCGCTTGCGTTATCCAAATGTGCACGACGTTGATTTGTATAGTATCCCAAACAAATCAACTCCTTCTCATTCTCTCCGCATAGCTCGCATTAAGTTTAGTGGACGTTCCCTCCCACGAGACGTCATGATCGAAGGACAAAGGCGTGAAGTATGACCTTATGTCCCCAAACCGTTACAATGTACAAACTGTTCCACCTTTGGTCACTCAGCTGGTAGGTGTAAGAAGGTTCGGGTGTGTGCCTTCTGTAGCTCCGTTAAACATGCTACCCGTTGGAATTGTGGCACTCCAAAGTGTTAACTGTGGCCTTGAACACCATGCTCGCTCAAAGCAATGTGTGTTCTACATGTACAATGCTGAGTTAAAGCTTCTCATTAGTCGGTCAGGCATGTCTGTCAGAGAAGCTAAGCAAGAACTGAGAGTAAGAGATGTTAAAGATCCCTCTAGAGATATGACTTACAGTGCTAGACTTCGTGCACCTACAACTGACGTTTCTCCCGGTAGTCGACGACGTGAGGACAGTGATGCTGTGTTGGATTCACCCCTTCCTAGTCCAGCCACTGTTCCCCTCTCCAACCGATTTCATGCACTGAATACCCCTCCCCCTGTTCATGAAGCCTCCACCCCAAAAGCATCCGCGTCCCCTTCACCCGTAACTGATCTTAGATCCTTGCCTCTTGCCCCAGCTCCCTCTACCGATGTTGACGATGTCATGGATTCTACCCCCTCCACCAGTAAACGCCGATCTGATGCTCTACATTCTCCCTCCTTAGATCGTCAATCTCCCTCCGTAAAACGTAAGACCCTCACAGCCCGACCTATGCCTCCCAAACCTCAACGTGTCCCTCCTCGCTCTCGCATCTTCCGCTCTGATATGGGTTCTCCGTCCCAGCCTCCCTCACTCCACACCCCCTCTACGCCTGCGTCCCCCCCGCCTACTCGTCCTCGACCTCACGCACCTATCAATGCTACCGCCTCGGGCTCCCATGCACCCCACTGCGGCTGTCATGACTGCTTTGTGCGTGAGTATCGCCGGACGCCTACCCACACTAAATCCACTGTTGCTGCGTTGATACGCTCCTTTCTCCGTGACCGACGTTTACCAACCCCTGATAACACCGCCTCTCATACCTCTTCGTGCTTATGCGCTTTTCACTTAAAGTCACGTTCAGATCTTTCACACTCCAAGATAGCTACTATCCTCCATGACCTGTCCTCTAATGTGTCCCCCCACCGTCCACGTCGAAACTCCCTGCCTTCTCATGACCCTCCCCCCAGACCCGTTCCTCTTCATCTCCAACAGCCGAACAGTGCTGTTAATTTACGTAACCTGACGTCTCTCACTTAACCTGTTCAATCCCTATATACTACAATGGAATTGTAATGGTCTCTTATGTGGTCTTGTAATGGAAAATTAATGACCATCTATCCATTTGGACTTAACAATCAAATAAAAAATGTAGGCAACATTTTGTATAAAGATTTATTAAAAAACGATTTTAATAACCCATATTTTAACTTCCCTGTTTTAAACAGAAGACCTGGTAGACACGGTAATAGAAGACTAAATACATTTAATAAAAAGAAAAGCAGGTCTGATATTATAATTATTGTTAATAATTTATATTCATTATATCGAAATTTCGGAATTAAAAAATTAAAAGATTCATTGAAAGGCCTACAAAAGAAAAGTTTTGCTCCTTTTATAGAAAATATTCTAAATAATAAACATAATTTCACAAATAAATTTAAGAATATAGTCTTTGCTTTTATGGGATATATTAGAGCTAATTCTAAGAAATCCAAAGATAACCGTATTAAAGATAAAGTCATGTCCACTTTAAATTATTCCTCTAAAATTTTAGACAAAATTAATGTTAACAGTCTTATTAATTCAAAGAAAGTTAAGTCCATGTTACCAGATGATTGTAAAGATTTCAAACCATTAATAGTGTATTCATATGAACGACCTGTTGGGTCTATTATTTGTAATTATAATAAAGTTTTAGGAAATCTTTCAGGTAATGATATTTTCAATAATAATAAATGCGTGTGTGAAAGAGTCATGGATATGCCAGCTAGCAGACGTGATGCACTAGCAAAGTTCATTTATAGTCCGATATGTCACATATTAACAGGTGATGTAGAACTAGTTAAACATTTTGCAAACGACAAATTAGCGGAGCTATGTCGTAAAGGGTTTAAATTTAGAATAGGGAGTAATAAAGTAACATGGGACATAATTTTAAAAGATATTGTTTTTTCAGTCAATAAATTAAAAGATAAATTGTTAAAAATTGCGTGCTGCAATGCGAGAGAACTAGAAGCATGGTCTAAATTATTAATTAAGTTAATTAGAAATAAAATTTTCTCGTTTAAAAATGAATTTAATCTTTCAGATTTTATAGACTATAATTATAATAAGCTTAAAGCTGATTTAATAAATTTACATAAACATTTTGTAATCACTACAGTAGATAAAGCCAGCAATAATTATAGCTTCACATGTAAGAAATTTTATCTTGAAAATATGAAAAAAGAATTAGGTATTAAGGGTAACATATTACGTAAAAATATTTGCGGTAATTCTGTTTATGAAATTCAAAATAATCTGAATATTGATAACTTAATCGATGAACATACCAAGAAAAATATAATATTTGATATTAAACTTTCTGATAAGAACAAGTGCATTGCAAAATTATACATGTTACCTAAATTTCATAAAAGACCTTATAAATATCGCTTTATTGCCGGAGCAAAATTTGCTACCACTAAAACTCTATCAGAACAAGTAGTAAATTGCTTAAAATACATTAAAAGTACTCATAAAAGATATTGTAATACCATCATGAGAAGAACTGGCATTAACTATTATTGGAGTGTTGACAATTCGTTAGAAGTTATTGATAAAATAAATACCATGCCGAAAGTTACCTCGGTACATAGCTTCGACTTTTCAACTTTGTATACCAATTTGCCTTTAGATTTAGTATATTCAGAGCTTTGCTTTATTATAGATTTGCACTTTGACAGGTTCGTTAGGAGTGGTAATTATTTCATAAATGTTTATACATATTTTAATAATGCATCACTTAGCTCTACTCCCACTAGTTCTGTATATTTTGATAGAACTAAACTTAAAGATGCCCTTAAATTCCTCCTTTTCAATACTTATGTTAGATTCGGGCCGTACATTTTCAAACAAATATTAGGAATTCCTATGGGTGGAAATGCTAGCCCTTTAATTGCAGACTTATTCTTGCTTGCTTTAGAATTTAAATATATAAAAGACTTAGTTGACAGTAGCAAGAAAAATAAAATTCCAGAAAATTAGCACTTGCTAAACTGTTAAGTAATAATAGTAGATATATTGATGATATTCTTGTTTGCAATTTGTTAAATTTTAATCAAGTTGCTAAACTTATTTACCCTAATTCTATTCCCCTCACACAATGTAACGTAAATTATAAAGTTGAAAATTTTCTTGATATAAATATAGAGATTGTTAATGAACAGTGCATACTTAAAGTATATCACAAAGTTGATGATTTTAATTTTAACGTAATAAACTTTCCTTTCCCTAGTAGTAATATCGATAGTAAAATCACTTATAATTGTTTTTATTCCCAATTAATAAGATTTTGTAAAATCTGCACTAAAGTAGATGACTTTTGGGCTAGAGCTAGGTTACTATACAGACTCTTAGTGGACAGAGGTTTTGAGGCAAGTAAATTGTTCCATAAATTTAATCTTTTTAGGGTCAATTATTGTGACTGTATTCTAAAATTTGACATCAATAATTTTAATCAAGCATTTTTAACTTGAAGTTTCTTGTATAACCTCTGCTTACTTTTTGTCTGTATTTATTGTTTATCTTTTTCTTTTTCTATTATTATTATTATTATTATTAATATTGATGATTTTTTAAATTTATTGTTCTTGTTAAAAGAGTACTCTTTGTTTAAATCTGTTGTTACTTCATATTTTGCAATTATTTCTCTTTATATTATATGTATTCATTGTCGATAGTATCAATTGCTTACTTTTGCGATTTCCTTAGTTTATTTGTGCTATAAATGTAGGTTATTTGTAGGGTAGTTATTGATAGGGGTCACTTGAGGCATGCTATGCTTACAGGTACCTACCCGATAGCACTATCGTTAGTGAGTGCTGTACTGTATTTTATATATTATTTTGTAATAGTATAGATATCTTATCAATATTTGTATTTTTTACTATTGTTAATGTCTTGTCATGTTGCAAATTTGATTTTAAATAATATTTTGACATTTAACATGTAGTTTCTTTATTCATGCAGAGTTTAGTAAAATTTGCCAGAACGTCCCGGACTTCCCAAACTTGACTACTTCCTTTAACGTGACGATAGTGCGTTGTTATATGTGCGATTGGTTTGCTTGGGAAACAGATTAACTTGCTCATGTAGTGATGTACACCCTATGTGGTGGATTGTGTTCTTTTATTTAATAATTTTCATTTTAGTAAGCGTTGTTTCCACATAGCGATTTTGATAATTTAATTTGACTTTATATTGTCCTTGTCCCAATTTTGGTTTGTTTAGTTTGCAAGTTTTACATTTTAATCTAGAGTCCATCTAGGTGAGATCTAGCATTTACTCCGTGTCTATAATCCAATGTGTATTTGTTTACAACACATTGGAAATTATGATAAATCCATCACCAACTACCACCTTGCGTGCTGTTCTCTATCCCCTGATGGAGAATATGGCACAGCAATTTATGTCCATCATCGAGTAACTTTTGACTTATTTCTCATTCGTACAAGTTTCCTACAGCACTCTATCCTTACTCTTCATATCCCCGATGGTGACTCTGTTACCATTTGCAATACAGTATCTATAACCAACCTGCTTACAGTTATGCCCTTTCCTTGCTTTCTCAGTTTTTCTCTACACTACCCTCTCCCATCTTACTGTTGGGTGACTTTAATGCCCATAGCCCTATATGGGACCCTACTTCCTCCAATCCTGATACAGCCGGTTCGCAGATTGAACATTTGCTTCTGAACCGTGACCTTTGCTGCCTTAATGAGGCCGACTCACACACTTACTTTTCTGCTTCCTATCATACTTATTCCTCTGTTGATGTCACCCTGTGCTCCACAGCAATTGTTGATAAGTTCGAGTGGCGGGTCTGTGTTGATACGTTCTCAAGCGATCACTTTCATGTCATCCTGTCTTACTTGCAATTCCGTCCATGTCCTTCGCTCCCTCGCTATAACTTCCACAAGGCTGACTGGGACGCATATGTCCTCCACACCAGACAAATCCCACCTTTTAATCCCTTACGGGATCCTGATGAAACGCATTCATTCCTCGTTAATATTTTTACTAATGCAGCTACTAGTCTATATCCCAGACGACTTCTTCCCCCCTACGTCGTCGAGTCCCCTGGTGGGACAGCACCTTAACCACTCTTGCTAAAAGTAAACATGCATTAGGCCGCCGCCTCGATAGTCTCAATAAACGTTACAATTCTTTATGTTCACGCTTACCTTTATGTAATGACCTTCTATGCCATTCCATCTCGTTATTGATGGATATATGTGCCATCAAACCTCACTACAATCGACTATCAGCTAAATTCTGTCGAGAAGTCACGTAGTAGATCCGAATCCTGGAAAACTTATGTCTCCACCATTTCCCCGTCTAGCCCGATATCATGCGTTTGGCATAAATTCAGGAATATTAACAGCCTTCACATTGCCCCTCCGTGCCATGCTTTGGTACACGGTAGCCGTACTGTTCACGATCCCCTTGAAATATCGAACCTCTTGGGTCAACATCTTGCCCATGTCAGCAGTAATGAGAGGTTAGACGATAATTTCCGCCGCCATAAACTTGAAATGGAGTCGATTCCCCTCGACTTCTCTTCACCAGACACCTTTGATTATAATGCATGCTTTACTATGGATGAATTTGAACATGCACTCTCCAATTGTCCTAACTCCGCTCCTGGCCAAGATAACTAAGTTTTGCCTTACTCACTAACTTAGCCCCCCTTGCTAAATCCTACCGCTTGCAATTTTATAATCAGGTGTGGATCCGTCATCAATTTCCTACCTCATGGAAACATGCTATTGTCGTCCCAATTGCAAAATCTGGAAAAGACCCGAGCTTGCCCTCGAGTTATAGACCAATATCCCTCACCAGTTGTCTTTGTAAATTAATGGTTTTCTTTGACATCCAGAAGGCATATGATACCACGTGGCAGCGTCCCATCCTGCAACTACTTCATGATAGTGGTGCCCATGGCCATCTACCTTTTTTTATTTCCAACTTTCTTTCTGATCGAACATTCCAGACTCGAGTGGAGGGAATTCTTTCTAATGTCTTTCCACTCGTCAATGGTGTTCCCCAGGGCAGCGTTCTCAGCAGCAAACTTTTTGCCGCGGCCATAAATAAAGTCATTCATCAATTGCTGCCGGAAGTCCATGGCAGCCTGTACGTTGATGATTTTACCATCTATTGCACTGCCCGTACCCTCAGACATGCTCAACGTATACTCAACATCTCCATCCAACGGGTGATCGCCTGGGCATCTTCAGTTGGCTTTCAGTTTTCGGCTGAGAAAACTAAGGCAATAGTCTTCTATTGAAACATACGCTGGCTCCGTGGCCAGTCAATATTGCTTCGAATGGGACCCCCTTAGATTTCTTTCTATCCCAGTGTTAAATTCTTAGGCGTAATCTTTGACCAACATCTCAACTGGAGAGACCATGTTCAGTATACTAAAGGTAAAGGCCTTCGTGCTCTCAACCTCCTCAGAAAACTATCCCATACCACTTGGGGTGCCAGACGTACCACTATGTTGATGCTCTACAAGGCGGTGGTTCTTTCCATCCTCGACTACGGCTGCCCCATTTATGGGTCTGCCTCTGCTTCCGTTTTGAAGATGTTGGACCCTGTTCATACGCAGGGTATGCGTCTCTGTACTGGAGCTTTCCGTTCTTCCCCAAATACCTCCGTCTTAGCTGAGAATGGCGAGCGCCCGCTCTCCCTCCATCGCGATTTAGTTACTATGCGCCGTGCATTAAAAATTAAACATAGTGACTCTCCCACTAATTCCCTTTTCAGTGATATCTTCATTCCCGATCCGTGTCCATCTTCCCCCTCCTTTCCGATTCGTGCTACAATTCTCCTCAACTCTCTTGACTTTCACATTGCGGTTTCGCCACCTGTTGTCTCCCCTTCCCCTCCATGGGTTATCTCTCTCCCCAATGTTTGCACTCACCTCTCCTTACTCTCTAAGAGATATCCTTTTGTCCCTAGCCATCACTGCCAACACGCACTCGAACACATACGTCGTAAAGGCCCCCATTTTGCCATCTTCACTGACGGGTCTAAGACTGACTCTGGGGTGGGCCTCGCTGCTGTGTCCTCTACTAAGCTCCTTCAGTTTTCTCTCCCGCCCCAAGCCTCTATCTTTACTGCTGAACTTTTAGCTATCCAATCCGCTATTGACATTATACGTGACACCCTTCAACAGCCCTTTATAATTTACAGTGACTCTCGTAGTGCCCTCGAAGCGCTCCGTGCTTATTCGTCCTCCCACGTAATAGTTTTAGCCATAAAACACGCTCTCCACGAGATGAGCTTACGTGGATTCCAGGTCCAGTTTTATGTTGGATTCCTGCTCACATCAGTGTCCGTGGCAATGAAGACGCCGATGCTGCGGCTAAGGATGCTATTTTAATGATCCCTCGCCAGCCCCACCTTCCGTTAGGTGATTGGCTGTCCTTGCTCAAGCCTTCTATTCTTTGGACGTGGCAATCTCATTGGGATGCTCTACCCTGCAATAATAAACTCCGTGCAATCAAACCTTCTGTCCGTCCTTGGCCCTCGTCTTCAAGGTCTCACAGGTGTGAGGAAGTTTTACTAACTAGACTTAGGATAGGCCATTCCCGGCTGACTCACGGTTATTTGATGTCCACTCCCCGCACTCCACCCCCTACCTGCTCCTCCTGTCATTCCCCTCTAACTGTTCGCCACGTCTTTGACTGCCCAGATACTGCCCGTCTGCGTACGGTTTGTTTTGGTACTAAATCATTCACTGACCTTTTATCCGATTCTCCGTCATTTTCCTTCCCCCCCCATCGTCCGTTTTTTGCGTCGCCTTACCTAAGGCAGACCGGGTAGGAAGGGTTAAGCTCCTTTCAGTAATCTGATCTAATCCTTCGGGCCAGACCTATGAGAGTTCCGTATGGAGCTCAGTGGTCTGGTTAATCTGCTCTACATAACTAACTAATCCACTGACTATACACACCCGTGGAATCAAGAAAATTTTATTTGAGGTAGACGTTGGACCAAACAATATACCCTGCAGGATACTCAAGGCGAATGCTGCCATTCTTGCCAGTCCTGCACCGAAGAACTTCCCCATGACTGGCTATTGGTGAATGTGACATCAATTTTCAAATCTGGAGACAGAACCCTCCCTGTTAACTATAGACCCGATTTGATGGACCATCAAGATAGGCAACATTCACTGACTGACACACTACACAGCTTCCGGCCCAAACGGATGTGCAAGACTCAACTACTATAGTGACCACACATGACATTTCCCAATCCCTTAACGACCCCAAAAGTAGACAAGTAGACGCCATAGTACTAGCTTTCACCAAAGCCTTTGACAAAGTTCCCCACCAAAGACTGTTAGCCAAGTTAAATTATTATGTCATCCGAGGACCACTTCTTCATTGGATTATAACTTTCTTGACCAATCAGGATCAACGCGTTGTTCTTGAGGGTTGTCATTCTTCTACTGTGCCTGTTACTTCTGGAGTCCAACAAATTGCCGACTTGCGAGTTTCATTCTATAAGGAAGTTGGAGCTGTAGGCAACGATATTTAACAGAATTTACAGCTAAAATACGGTCGTAGTACCGTACATTTATAAATACATAGAACCCAATTCAACATAACATTTATCCATTAGAAACCTACGTTATTCTTGCATTTCTGTTTAATATCGATGTTCACGGCTCCAACTTCCTTATAGCCTGAAACTCGCAAGTGGTCAATTCAGGCAGGTTACAGGATAGCTCGGGCAGCACACTGTTGACCCACCACACTTCAGGAGGATTTCAGGATACCTCGGGCAGCACAAGCGTTGGCCAACCAAACTTCAGGCGGATTTCAAGATACCTCAGGCAGCACAAGGGTTGGTCCACAAAACTTTAGGTGGACTTCAACAGCACACACGTTAACCTACCATACTTCAAGCAGATTTCAGGATACCTCGGGCAGCAAAAGCATTGGCCTACCACATTTCAGGCAGAATTCACGATACCTCAGACTTTTAGTCGGTTGAAAGAAAGATTGCTATTTGTTTCTGCTTATTTCCTTTATGAAGGTTAAGAGAAGCACTTTATTGAGGATTAAAAATATGACGGTAACCAATCCTGGTCCAATATGATTTCACTAATAGCAAAACGAACCTCTGAAAATATGTAAATGTTAGTTAACCCCTCCAATCCCAGCGACGACTATAGATAAGTAACTCCCCAGTCCCAGCGACGGATATAGTCTTCAGTAATGTACTTTCCTTGTAACTGCCTGTACAAGGCTGTACCAGTTACCACGACCGTTTAAGCACTGCTCCCGTTATGGCAACACTTCTCAGCTTATATGAGACCCACTGAAGGGTGGGAGGGCCAGTGTTGCCTCATCTCTGGAGGTGGAAAGGTGGTCTCCTGCCATTTTGGCCACATTGCTTGGGACTGCTGGGGACTTTTATTACTGTATCCTACGGTACAGTACGGGTTAATGAATTGATTAGCAGATTTTATTCACTTAAGCCACAATTAATTTTCTAGAGTGTATAGTCGCGGTCATTAACCCGGGAACTGCGGGAAGACTCTTAAGAGTTCCCCCGGCGGACTGCGGGAAGACTCTTAAGAGTAAGGCTATTAAAAAATCCATTTAAAACACCCCCAAATTTTTTTTTTTTTTCGTTTTATTTTATTGCCCCTGGGCCATGCCAAATATCACTCCTCCATCTCCCCTCCTTCCCCACTTTCCTCACCTCCTTCAGTTATCACATATTTTCCCTGTTATTCCCTTATTCTGTGGTATATTTTCGTGCTAACATTAGCGAGTTGCAAGCAGGGCATTGTCATCACTGTTAGCAAGCGAGTGCAAGAGAGAGAGAGAGAGTATCGATCGACAGTCTCTCTCCAGACGTGGGGAAAAGTGGTGGGAAGGGAGGTTGCCTCAGCCATACATCATGTAACTCCTGACCTGTATCGCCGATTTTGACCATCCAAACGCTGTTTCCACTTGTTTTATTGTTGTAACAGGTTAATACCTTTATAATCAACCTATAATAGGCGCATATGGATAAGTATTAATGCTATTTATGGTAAAATAACGATGTTAGTGATGGGAACAGCTTAAATACGTCAGCACAGGAGTGTGGTGTCTCATACCCCCCATGCGCACTTCAGAGGTTAATGCTTATGCATACATTTTCGGAGCTGTTCTGAACTTTAATTATTCTTTACCTGATAGTACTATTTCGGAGATTCCTTCAACAATTTCAAGATTTCATTGTGTATTAAAATTAATGAACGCGACTGTACATTTTAACACCTCAGCCACGGGGCCCCACATATGTCGGGCGAGAGAACCATGGCTACTCCTGCGGGGCCCGACACTATCCGGGCGGGATGTTGAGCACATTATCGGCTCTGAGAGAGAGTCCACACATTGGGAGGACGATAGGCGGGCTCTGACCGCTCGGCATGGACCGAGCGAGGTGACTGAGCTCCCCACCACAACATCCCACTGTGAGTTTTCCCTTGTCTCGCGAGACCAGGGGTGTGGGATTCCCACACCCCTGGTCTCGCGAGACAAGGGAAAACTCAGGAATTTACCGTATTTTAGGGTATTTGCCCTCGTGTTGCGCAATTGTTGCAAGAGAACCCGTGGTCGTACAAGGATGATTTAGGTGTCATTAGAAAGCTCTATTATCGCCCTTTCACGGATACATAATTGTATTACGCTCTGGCTCTTGTTTATGCATGAAAAAGATTATGGAATGAAGCTCGTTTAGGGTAAATATGCCCGCCAGGCAGATAGTAGAAGTTACAGACATCCCCGTCCGTAAGGGGTTAAGACATCAATTCAGGCTCTCTCTGATTCTTCGAACTGCCTAAGATCCAAAATGAACGCCCAAACTCCATATACTTTGTAAGGAATTAATTAGAAGATTCGAGTTAATTCGGGACAGCTTGGAAGACTTCAGGATATCGTTCACTCTAGGTTAAACATGCTGGGCTTTATTTACTCCTCAAGCTGCTTATCCGATTCAAAATACTATTATGCATTTCTTTCGTGTTTTCTGGTTATTATTGAATGATTTTATTCAGATTAGGAAGGGTATATGGAAGTCAGAGGATTAATTGAGATAGTTTTTCCCCTTTTGTTTCCCACAGATGTGTCCTAATCTGTATAAAATCGTCTAATGATAGCCCGAGTAAACTGTCAAAATGCGTAATAATCCGAGAAGTAAATATTAAGTAACGAATTCATGACAAAATTCGAAATTCAGTTCGAGAAGCTTCGAACATTTTAGGCCATAATTTATGTCCCGGAGTGTACAATATATATTAATTTACGAAAGTTAAAAAAGAAAATCCCGAAGTCAAATTGGTGACCATCAAACCACGGCGACAACGCTCCTAATTAGTTATTTAACCCCTTCTCTACCGGCGAGTCTTTTCAATTATATTCTAGTCATATTTAGACGATTTTGTGAAGTTTAAAAAGGGTTAAGTGAGAGAGTTCGAAACCTGTTAATTGTTTGAGGCCCCTTTGAAACTGAAAACAATTGTCTAATACTAGCCAGAATAAAGTTAAAAAGACGTCGCCGGTACAGGATTTAAGGGGTAGGGCTTATTTATTAGTATATTTCTTCATTTAATTATTATTGTTTTATTTTCCTCCCTAGACCTCCATCTAGCTTCACAAATTATCTTCAAAATCTCCCTTCGAAAATAAATGGCACAAAAGGTATTGATATTGATAAATTAAAAGGGCGAACGTCTTAAAATCTCAAAACTAATGGGGCTAAACACGAGGGATAAATAGGTCCAGATTTGTTTTTGGAAAATAAGGAAGTTGGAGCCGTAAACATCGATTTAAAACAAATGCAATAATAAAGTAGGGGTCTGATGGATAGTAAGTATGTTAAATTGGGTTTTATGTATCTATATGTGCACTACAACCGTATTTTAGCTGGTAATTCTGCTAAATATCGATGCCTACAACTCTAACTTCCTTATAGAACGAAACTCGCAAGTGGTCAAATTATTGCATACATATATAATTCTTGCGTTAAACCTTAAATTTAGGGGTTATCACACTTGACGATTATTTCGTGGTTTTTGGATCTTTGTTCATGGATTATACGACAATACCGTGGTTTCCTTATCACACATGCACGTAGATAATCCACGGAGTTTTAATTATACGTACGTCTGGCAGCTGTGTAGCCATATTGCACCAAGAGCAAGAAGCCTATTTCTAGTCTTTATAAATTTCGTATAGTACAACACTAATGTGAAAACAAATGTTAAAATGTTTGATTAACTGTAACTTAAGATATAAAATTATTTTAATTCTCTGGAATACTGTTGTACGTAAGTTGCACGGCCGAGGAAAGTTACATTGGGCGGCCACATAACTCACACAGACTGCCGCTGAAGAAAGTAGTCCCTACAAAATCCCAGCTGAATATAGCCACCGACCCACTGTACAATGTTTAGAAGTAATTAAAATAGCATATTCCTCCACTAATTGATAGTATAGTTCTACAAAGCTTCCTGATGCAATGTAATTGATGTTAACATCACTCATATATTACTTAACACATTAGCACCGGGTAGGTCTACGAGCAGCCCTTCTCGAGGGACGAATACAGTGCATGAACTGATGAAAACCAGGCATATTTGTTGAGGAGTTACTTTAGTAATAATACAACTCCTTAGTTATGATAATATAGTCCTATCTAACTAAAATTGTTTAATGTTAGCCAGAAAAGGTTAACGTGGTAAAGATAGCGTAATTTGTCCGGTGTAAATGTAATGTTTTCATTGATATAGACTAAATGCCAAACTGTTTCTTAATAAACATTGTTTTATGGATAATCCATGTTATTTATGCGGTATGGGTATTTAATATAGGGGTAATGATAAATGAGAAATAATTGTAGGCCACTACATGTTTTCATCCTAGCATTATGATTGGTGGGCTATGCGGTACTATCAACCACTGTTCACTTTCTTAAAAGCAATTCAGTAATTTTTGTGGGCTAGGCTATAGGCCTATTTGTTTTCCGATTATAGCCTATACTACGGTATTCTTTATTACCAATCGATACCAACGGTTTATGCCAATTAAATATATGCTTAAATGCATGTGAGGCATAGCCTACTTGTGCCAGACATTTTCCCGACAATAATAGCCTAATATTAGAGTAGATTTGAGCAAGAAAGCTCTAAATTAGCTATACAGTACTATAGTTAGTAATGAAAGTCCTTGTGTAACATGACTTGTAGGCTACTAAAAAGGAAATGTGCTTATAAATATGAAATTTAGACGTCAAAGAGGATATAGGGAAATGGAAGATTCATATAATTTATGTAAAGTATGTAGGCTACGGTCGGTAGGCTACCCTACGCTGTCACACGTACGGCATAGGCTATAATTTGCAGAAAACTAACAAGTTATATGCATATTTTTTAGAAGTTTTATATACCAATTTTATTACCCCAAAGTATGCCAAGGTATACTTTATTGCAAATATTGCATTGCATCATTGTATACTACGCTAAATAAGTTGTTGCTCCGAAAATTACCATGGTTAAACGACAATCTCCCAACTTGCTCGGGTAGCGTGGATTGTTGGCAAGACCAGGGTCCAGAGAATATAATATTATCTGGACCCTGGGCAAGACCACGGACATTACACGAGAAACCACGGAAATATTGACAAGTGTGATTGCCCAATATATAATTGCATAATCGGATCCGATGACGTATTTCTTTTGTTTTCTGGCTATTATTATATTTTGATTAATTTAGGCCTATATGGAAGTCAGAGGGTTAATTGAGATAGGTTTTACCCTTATTCTCACAGATCCTTCCTAAATTGTATAAAATCGTCTAATCATAACCAGAATAAACTGTCGGAATACGTCTTAATCGTCAAAGGCCTAATTATAACATGGCCTCAAATTTTCACCCTTCAGTAATGTTTCCGCCAATTCTAATCAATTAGTTTTCTATGATGGCAATATTTTCCATTTATGGTTCATCAGCCTGCGTCTTCTGGTCGTGTTTCTTCTCAGCAGGGGGCAACACTGGTGTCCTCTTACAGCCAATCACAAGGGATTATAGCGACTTAGATGGCCATGTGGGGAATTTATGGTCTTAATTATATATTAGGATTAGGCCATATAACCATATCCCTGTACTTAAGCATCCAGTCATCAAGTATATATTTAAATCCAAATAATACGCTTAATTCAAATCGCTCACGTTGAATAAAATTACTCAAAATATTTCATCAGCGGCACCTCAAGAGTAGCCTGGTAGCTAATCACGTGACTCGGAAGCACCGTCTCACTTCCGAGTTTTTGTTACCAGGTGGCGGCGGTGCGCGTGTGTGTTATGAGATTATTTCCGATTTTCGTAGTGTTATTGCGTTCGTGTGTGGCCGTGAAGTGTTCGTGAAGTGTGTACGTGAGGCAGCGAGTGGGGAGAGATGGCAGATGGGCGGATATAGGTAGGTGATAAGGGTGTTTGCTAGGGTTTTCTTTCTTTGATTGATGTGTTGGTTTGTATTCTCCCAAGATTCTTCACACGTATGCTGTCCTAACCCCGCCCTCCATTCCCCACCATCCCGCCCTGTCCACCTTTCGTTTGTGTATTATCCACTCCTTTTATTCAGACTTTCTCTTATTCTCTCCTTTCACCCTTCCTTCTCTTCCTGCCTTTTATCGTCCGTCTATGCCTTCTGTTTTTGCTTCCTTCCCTCCCCTGCCTCCCTATATCC
The DNA here is from genome assembly GCA_032716605.1 of Paralithodes platypus. Taxonomy (NCBI): domain Eukaryota; kingdom Metazoa; phylum Arthropoda; class Malacostraca; order Decapoda; family Lithodidae; genus Paralithodes; species Paralithodes platypus. The sequence continues at coordinate 30,249,278 of CM064545.1, forward strand.
CTCCATGGCTCACCCCCTCGCCCTCTTTCCTTCCTTCTCCAAGCTCCCTTACTTCACCTCACCCCCTCCTCCTTCATTACCTACCTACCTCCCTTTCCAACCACCTGTCTTCCGTTTTCCTCCCTCCTTCCCTCTTTAGCCTACATCCCTCACGGCCTTCCCTCTTCACATCCCTCTTTCTCCTTCCTCCGAGTTCCCTTCCGACCTGCCTCCTTGCTTCCTCCTCCCCCCCCCCTCTCATCTTCCCTCCCTACTACCACCATTCTCCCCCATCCATTCTTCCCTCCCCACTACCCTCATTCCCTCCCTACCGTCACCATTCCTTCCCTCCCCACCTCCATCATTCTCTCCCTCCCCACCTCCTTCTTTACCCCCACCCACCACCTCCCCTCCCAACCTTTTATGTCTTTTCGTTGCTTCTTCCCTCCTCTCTATTTCAGGTACCGTAAGAGATAGGCCTATTTAATAGTTGGTAGTCATCTTGAGGCGACTTACCTCTGTTGAAGATTTGTTGGGGTATTATTGGAGTCTAGTACAGCCGAGGTCCTCAATTTGTATTGTTTGTGCATATTGCGCCGTTGAATCTCTTAGCGGGGGATAGAGAGAAAAGGCACTTAATAATTATGAGACCTCACACGTGCTTGCATATTTTTCATACATGCATGTAGGCCTATTTAAGCCGGTACGATTTTACTTTAGCAGCGCGCACTTTACAGATACCACCACGGACTTATTAGAGATCTATTTTAGGTTACCACGCATCCATCAACAACCTACACCTTTTTCTGGCCTGATACTAGTAATAGAAACGATTTAATAACCTTTTTAATGTGGTTTTCGATGAGAATAAAACCGCGTTTTTGGGCCGAAAATCGAGAGTTACCTCCTCTTCCGATCGTCGTTTTGTTGACATGACGCTCGACGTTAGTTACGTTTGCTGTTGTTTTTTTGCCCCCTGCTGGCAATATATATACTCACAGAAGTCCTTCTGGAAGAGGCCTTAACAGGCCTGTGGCTCCAGCTCTACGGTTACATTACTTTGTTGTCCGTGATGGTAACTGGTGGCGGTGGTGGGGGACTTTATTGATGCCTTATAGTTATATTTTTGTTCTTTATTATTCCATACCCTGTCTAGGCCTATATTCCTCTCAAATATTTCCACCGTGTCTGAATTTATAACCCACCCTGGTAGCCTATTCCATGTATCTACCACCCTACATGGAAATTAATATTTTTTTATGTTCAGTCTTGATCTTGTTTTATATATTTTCTTATCATGTCCTCAGGTCGTGCTATCCTCCCTCAGATGGAATATGTCCTTGCAACAGTCTTCGTCATAATTATATGATGATGACAATAAGTCTAGGTGGGGTGATCAATACATATTGTATACCACGGCCTAAATATTAATTGATCCGCTAATATGGGAACTAAGTTAGATGCGCGAAGTAGCCTACTAACCTCCAGCACAATGTAAACAAAACGATCAACGTTACTCCTGCTAACACAACTTTTCCACCGAGTTATCTTTATATTTCGTCTAATATTATTAATATTTGAGTTTCCCATTTCCTTTTTGGGTGTCTCGTATACCAGAATAGGGTGTAGCTTGGTGTTGGATGCGTGGAAACCTAATACAAGTCTAATAAGTCTGGTGGTACCCAAGACCATAAACACCTACTATATGGATCTCGGTGGTACCGGTACCTGTAAAGTGCGCGCAAAATTGCATCATTTAGGCCTTATCAAATAAACAATTGATTGTTCTTGTGTGTTCTGAACGGGTTTTTCTAAGGTGTATTCCTCACCTGGTTAACTTATTGCCTTATAAATTAACCATGCGGGGGTTGCATTTATGGCTGGACTATAATTGCAAGCTCAAATTATTGTTTACTTAATATTTGCTTTGATGAATCGCATATGTGTTAGTATGTAGGCTATAATTTGGTTTTGATTGCGTAAAGCCTTGGGGAGAGAATGCAACCGGTTTCTTTAATGGATTCTCAAAAGTTGTTAATGGATGTGTACGATTTTGTTTTCATTTATATTGTGAATTTGCTCGAAGGCTATGAGGCCTAGTTTTGGAATTATAATCTACAGAATTACTATTCTTTAATTATGACGCAAAGCCATCCTGGATGTGTTGGATTTGAGGGTATGTAATGGGTGTGAGAGGGGTTTAAATACTTTCGTAATGATATAGAACTTCGTATTTAGGATTCTTTATTCTCAAACCACGTTTTCTATGATAGTCCTTTCCTCTATCGCCGGGGAAGGAAGGGGGGGGGGGGGGGGGGCAACTTTGGCATTGATGGAGGTAATGGAGACGAGGATAAATACTAGTTTCCATACAAAATAAAGACGAAATAAACATTAGAACACACACACGAAATATAAGTGTGAATACTGTCTATGTACAGTCGAGGACCTACATGGACCTTGTGTACGTACAGTTGGTCAAAGTTCCAGCTGACCACCCTCGCTCTGGGGCTCGCAGAATTAACTGGCAATACTGGTGTAGTGGTGCAGGGATACCATTTGCCATTAATGTGTTACCTGTGCCTGTCCTGTATATTACTGCAAATTAGACTATGTAATGTTCACGTTGTGAAGACTAAATGCCCCTTCATTAAGCAGCCACCAATAAAACAGAAATATGTATTCTTATAAAATCGAATAAAGTATGTTGTGGCAGCCAGCAGGTTTTATATGCGTTGCCAATCAGTGGATATAATAATTTGAATATTTAAGGAAATCTACGAACTTTGGGTGAATGTTCGGGATCATACATAGCGATATATGCATTTTTATTTGAGATAGGCTTACTTTCCCTTGTTTAGTACGGTATATGTTCTAACAATGATATAGCCGAAATCAGATCTACCAATCCCAATCTTTGTAAGACACCTTCCTTCACTAGTATTGCCAGATAATTCTGCGAGCCCCAGAGCGAGGGTGGGTCAGCTGGAACTTGGACCAACTGTACATACCGGTAAGTATAAACTGGTATCTTTGTAGGTTGCATAATTGCCTGTGTATACAGTGTGTGTGTATTATATACTTATATGTATATATACTTAAATTTTTTATTTTTGTTTTTGTTTTCTATATTCCAACTTACTTCCTCTCGGGCATAGGCTGAGAGCCTTAACATTCACCGCTTTACAATGAACAGTGAAGCCCGTGAGGTCTTGTTCCAGTCTAGGGAGTGAGACATGTGAAGCACGTAGAGTACAACGAGCAACTGCCATCTTGCCTTCACATGAGGCACGGTGCTCACTCATGGCCCGAAACGACCCCTTCTCTGAAGCCACCTCGTTCCCGTGCTTCACTGTCTCATCCCCTACACTCGGACTCTCACACTTACACACACACAACGCCACCTGTTGAGCATATAACTCACCAGGCATTGCACCCCTATAGCATATTTTGAATATGGGAATATTCATACAGTGCTATTTAATCGGGGAACAATGAGGGTATTTTATTGACGTTTCGGTGGGCTTGTGGTAATGCACTGATACTAGGTACAGCACAAATTCCATCCCAATAATATCTTCCCATTGATACATCGGGATTTAAACCCGGGACCTTTGGATTACCAGGCCAGTGGCAAGACCACGCCACCACACCTCCCCATGTGCATGTTTTCCCTAAGTAAGCTATGTAGATGTATACTTACGAACAGGCATGATTGTATGTTGCATATTTATTTGTGTAAGTATGCAATATGGGTATGCATATTTATATATGTTTGTATGGGTAATTATGTAAGTACAGTATATATATATACATAGTTATGTTTGTACTGTAAGTGTCGCACGTGTGAATTTATGTCTGTTATGCCGGAAAACATTTGTGTATGAGTATGCGTTTATATACAGTAGGCCCTATATAATTGTCTAAATAAGCAGGTTTGAATGTTTTCATGCTAGTATTAGTTCCGTTTCATATGTGTGTATGCTCATAGTTGGGGTTGTATTTGTATATATGTAATTCATGTAGGAAGAGATTTGTGTAACAGTTTGTATGTAAGTCAATGCGTATACGTATTGCGATATCTCTATATGCAAGTTATATACCGAGTACTGTACACGTTGTATAGGCACAGTTAAGTATGTGTGCACATGTATTTGAACGTGTGTACTTATGCATTACCGGTATATAAATATATGTGTGTATACGTGTACATTAAATTGATACCGTATGCTACACTTGCACTCAGTGTCTTTGATATAATTATGCTTCAATTTATAGTATACTTTAACATTGTAAGCTAAGCTTACAGGTACCTTTTCATACTGATATTAATGTACGTACACATCATCTTTTTCTCATGCTCATCCACTAGATTGTAAATTGTGTATTTCCAGCTCTTTGGGTTACCATTCTTTATATAAACCATCTATTATTATTATTGTTTATTATTATTATTATTATTATTATTATTATTATTTTAAATCAGCACTACGCGAGATAGCGCTATGGAGGATTGTTATCCCCGTAGATTTTATGATTTACGTGCAGCCCTCTCTGTA
>CM064545.1:30253915-30364372 GCA_032716605.1 Paralithodes platypus
TGCAACAGTCTTCGTCATAATTATGATAAGGACAATAAGTCTAGGTGGGGTGATCAATACATATTGTATACCACGGCCTAAATATTAATTGATCCGCTAATATGGGAACTAAGTTAGATGCGCGAAGTAGCCTACTAACCTCCAGCACAATGTAAACAAAACGATCAACGTTACTCCTGCTAACACAACTTTTCCACCGAGTTATCTTTATATTTCGTCTAATATTATTAATATTAGAGTTTTCCATTTCCTTTTTGGGTGTTTCGTATACCAGGAAAGGGTGTAGCTTGGTGTTGGATGCGTGGAAACCGAATACAAGTCTAATAAGTCCGTGGTGGTACCCAAGATCCATAAACACCTACTATATGGATCTCGGTGGTACCGGTACCTGTAAAGTGCGCGCAAAATTGCATCATTTAGGCCTTATCAAATAAACAATTGATTGTTCTTGTGTGTTCTGAACGGGTTTTTCTAAGGTGTATTCCTCACCTGGTTAACTTATTGCCTTATAAATTAACCATGCGGGGGTTGCATTTATGGCTGGACTATAATTGCAAGCTCAAATTATTGTTTACTTAATATTTGCTTTGATGAATCGCATATGTGTTAGTATGTAGGCTATAATTTGGTTTTGATTGCGTAAAGCCTGTGTGAGAGAATGCAACGCGGTTTCTTTAATGGATTCTCAAAAGTTGTTAATGGATGTGTACGATTTTGTTTTCATTTAGATTGTGAATTTGCTCGAAGGCTATGAGGCCTAGTTTTGGAATTATAATCTACAGAATTACTATTCTTTAATTATGACGCAAAGCCATCCTGGATGTGTTGGATTTGAGGGTATGTAATGGGTGTGAGAGGGGTTTAAATACTTTCGTAATGATATAGAACTTCGTATTTAGGATTCTTTATTCTCAAACCACGTTTTCTATGATAGTCCTTTCCTCTATCGCCGGGGAAGGAGGGGGGGGGGGGGGGGGGGGGGCAACTTTGGCATTGATGGAGGTAATGGAGACGAGGATACATACTAGTTTCCATACAAAATAAAGACGAAATAAACATTAGAACACACACACGAAATATAATTGTGAATACTGTCTATGTACAGTCGAGGACCTACATGGACCTTGTGTACGTACAGTTGGTCAAAGTTCCAGCTGACCACCCTCGCTCTGGGGCTCGCAGAATTAACTGGCAATACTGGTGTATGGTGCAGGGATCCCATTTGCCATTAGTGTGTTACCTCTGACTGTCATGTATATTTCTCCAAATTAGACTATGTAATGTTTTCACGTTGTGAAGACTAAATGCCCCTTCATTAAGCAGCCACCAATAAAACAGAAATATGTATTCTTATAAAATCGAATAAAGTATGTTGTGGCAGCCACAGGTTTTATATGCGTTGCCAATCAGTGGATATAATAATTTGAATATTTAAGGAAATCTACGAACTTTGGGTGAATGTTCGGGATCATACATAGCGATATATGCATTTTTATTTGAGATAGGCTTACTTTCCCTTGTTTAGTACGGTATATGTTCTAACAATGATATAGCCGAAATCAGATCTACCAATCCCAATCTTTGTAAGACACCTTCCTACACTAGTATTGCCAGATAATTCTGCGAGCCCCAGAGCGAGGGTGGGTCAGCTGGAACTTGGACCAACTGTACATACCGGTAAGTATAAACTGGTATCTTTGTAGGTTGCATAATTGCCTGTGTATACAGTGTGTGTGTATTATATACTTATATGTATATATACTTAAATTTTTTTTTTTTTTTTTTTTTTCTATATTCCAACTTACTTCCTCTCGGGCATAGGCTGAGAGCCTTAACATTCACCGCTTTTACAATGAACAGTGAAGCCCGTGAGGTCTTGTTCCAGTCTAGGGAGTGAGACATGTGAAGCACGTAGAGTACAACGAGCAACTGCCATCTTGTCTTGACATGAGGCACGGTGCTCACTCATGGCCCGAAACGACCCCTTCTCTGAAGCCACCTCGTTCCCGTGCTTCACTGTCTCATCCCCTACACTCGGACTCTCACACTTACACACACACAACGCCACCTGTTGAGCAGATAACTCACCAGGCATTGCACCCCTATAGCATATTTTGAATATGGGAATATTCATACAGTGCTATTTAATCGGGGAACAATGAGGGTATTTTATTGACGTTTCGGTGGGCTTGTGGTAATGCACTGATACTAGGTACAGCACAAATTCCATCCCAATAATATCTTCCCATTGATACATCGGGATTTAAACCCGGGACCTTTGGATTACCAGGCCAGTGGCAAGACCACGCCACCACACCTCCCCATGTGCATGTTTTCCCTAAATAAGCTATGTAGATGTATACTTACGAACAGGCATGATTGTATGTTGCATATTTATTTGTGTAAGTATGCAATATGTGGGTATGCATATTTATATATGTTTGTATGGGTAATTATGTAAGTACAGTATATATATATACATAGTTATGTTTGTACTGTAAGTGTCGCACGTGTGAATTTATGTCTGTTATGCCGGAAAACATTTGTGTATGAGTATGCGTTTATATACAGTAGGCCCTATATAATTGTCTAAATAAGCAGGTTTGAATGTTTTCATGCTAGTATATTAGTTCCGTTCATATGTGTGTATGCTCATAGTTGGGGTTGTATTTGTATATATGTAATTCATGTAGGAAGAGATTTGTGTAACAGTTTGTATGTAAGTCAATGCGTATACGTATTGCGATATCTCTATATGCAAGTTATATACCGAGTACTGTACACGTTGTATAGGCACAGTTAAGTATGTGTGCACATGTATTTGAACGTGTGTACTTATGCATTACCGGTATATAAATATATGTGTGTATACGTGTACATTAAATTGATACCGTATGCTACACTTGCACTCAGTGTCTTTGATATAATTATGCTTCAATTTATAGTATACTTTAACATTGTAAGCTAAGCTTACAGGTACCTTTTCATACTGATATTAATGTACGTACACATCATCTTTTTCTCATGCTCATCCACTAGATTGTAAATTGTGTATTTCCAGCTTTTTGGGTTACCATTCTTTATATAAACCATCTATTATTATTATTGTTTATTATTATTATTATTATTATTATTATTATTATTTTAAATCAGCACTACGCGAGATAGCGCTATGGAGGATTGTTATCCCCGTAGATTTTATGATTTACGTGCAGCCCTCTCTGTATCTCGGGGCTACTCTATAACTTGCAGGTACACCTCGGCTTACATACAGTATATAGCCTATATGTTGTGTATTATATCATCTGTTTACTCATTAACCAATGCTATTCTGTCATTGCTTATGTTTTAATTATTTGTGTTAAATGTTGATTTATAACAGCAATCAATAACATATTGTTCATGTGCGAATGTTAGTTCATGTCCGTTTTGACTGGTACCGTACCGGTATGTGTTTGTTTTGTTATATCTGCTCATTATTGTGTATTTATGGTATGTGTGTGTGTGTGTGTGTGTGTGTGTGTGTGTGTGTGTGTGTGTGTGTGTGTTAACGTACTGTTGGTATGTGAAAGTTAACGTGTAGTGTATGTATATTTATTTATACAAGTACCGGTATGGATGCATGTACTGTACGTGTTTGTGAGTGAGTGAGTGCCCTTTGGCGTTTAATGTATGTGTGCATGAGGTAGAGTGTGGTGTGTGTGTATGCATTAATAATAAGTATATGTATGTATGTTGACGTGTATGTGTGTATGTGTGTATGTATGTGTGTGTGTGTCTGTTTGTTGTGGCGCCATGTAGGTCTTCTCCCGCCACTCCTGGAGCCAGTGGGGGTCCTGGGTGTCACTCTAAGTAATTGGCTGACTCTCACCCTTCATGGGCGGCTGGCTCAATGGCTGTGGGAGTGGCTGCAATGTCGGTGCTGGCTGTGGGTGTGGCTCAATGGCTGTGGGCTTATGAGGCTGTCGAGGTGTTTGTGAAGATAATTAGTATCTGCGGGTTTGTGTATAGATATACAGTACAGGTATATGTATTAATGGCTGTGCTGGATGGATATGGTGTGTGGCTGAGTATCTGGGGGTAGTTGAGTTGTTGTGGGAGTGGCTAATGGCTGTGGGGTTGTAGAAGTGTCAGTGGGGTTCCGCACTTGAGAAGCTAAGGGATTAGCTGAATGGCTGTGGGGTTGTGTGGCTGTGGAGGTATTTGTGGGGGTAGGTGAATGGCTGTGGGAGTGGCTGAATGACGGGTTATGTGGCTGTGGGGGTAGCTGAATGGCTGTAAGAGTGGCTGAATTGCTGTGGAGGTGTCAGTGGGGTAGTTGAGTGGGAATGGTTTAGTTGCTATATGGAAAAGTGGCTATTTATGAGTGGCTTTGTAAGTGGCTGTAAATGTGGTTGTAGATGTGGTTGTGGGGTAGCATAGTCGATGATTAATCTATCTTGTAGTGGTACTGTATTATGAAGACAAAATAATGTATATTTTACATTCTCTCTCTCTCGGTTTTTTTGTACTTATTCATTTTTTTGTTCTGTTATATATTTTGTTTGTGGTCATTGTGCTTGCTGTTCTGTTGTGTGCCTCCGTTTGTGTTTCTGTCTGTCTGTCAGTTTGTAACTTTGTCTGTAAATATGATATCTCACAAAGTTATGAACCGATTACGAAATTGGTGGTCTGATTGGATATGCGCCAAGGGAGAAGTGATTCATTTTAGGAGGCGATTGGTAGAGCGCATACCTCCGCCAGCTTAGGCGGAGGTAGTGCTGAGATTATTTTATATTTAAATAGTTTATTGTGTGTAAAAATACGCTGTTTTTGTTGTGCTTTTTAATGTTGTCATTTACATTGTTGTTGTTGTCGTTCCCTTAGCTGCCTGGCCGAACAACCCTGAGTCCCTAAGGAAGGCCATGGCTACGGTCGGGCTTTCCCACAGAGCTCTCAAGGAGTGTAGATTATGTTGTTGGCGTAAGTGATTGTATAGAATGCAGTCTTCTAGGATGTGTTTAATGGTATGGGGTGCTGTGTTACATCCCGGGCAGGTGTCGTCAACGGAGTTATCCAGTCTCTTCTGATAGGTCAGAAATGGTGGATGGTGCCCACATCTCAGCCTGGCCAGGTGGACTCTGCCCTCGCATGGAAGGGAGGATTCAGAAGGATGGATTTCCGGAGGTCGTGCCTGCAGCTGCGTGTTGTCTATGAGTGATTGGATGGAACGGTGAGAGATATGAGTATGGATGTGCTTTGGAAGCTGGTTTGGGGTGGGCAGGGAGGGAGAGAAGACCGTATTTGTGTGTGATACCGCGTGCTGGGTGTTGTTTAGATATCTCTTGGTGTCTGTGGGTGTGTTGCCATGTAGTGTAGTGGGTAGCGTTTGTTTGTGGAGGCTGAAGCCAGGAATTGAGTGCTTGTATGTCCAGATGGTCTTGGACTTTTTTGTTGTTTATTATTGTTGTTGTTGCTCCTGAGGTGTTTTGTTGTTGATGCTGTTCTTATTTTTGTTATGTGTATTGTTGTTCTCCTTATTGTACTTGTTTTTATTATTTTTGTTACTGTCCTTATTTGTGTTTTTGTTGCGGTACTGGTAAATATTGTCGTTATTATTTTACTTATTGTTGTTGCTGCTGTTATCTTCCCCAAACAATTCTACGGTGATTGTGAGCGTCTTAGTTTGTATTTGTCAACATAATTAAAATGTACTTGATGTATGACTCTACTGTAGATGAAACTTGGCCAACGCATTAATTTGGTACCGGTACTTAAATAGCATTATTAACATTTTTACAAGTCCCCCTCCCTCTAATCCCCCCCCCCCCCTCCTCCAACCCCCCATAAATAATGACCAAGAGTGTTTTGGAATGTTGATTATAAACACTATGTGAGGCGGAGCACTTTATTGACAACGATTTTTTCGCAAACTGATCTTCATCAGGTCAAAATGTATTCTTAATATGAATAGAATTGTCTAATAATAACCAAACTAAAAGAAAGAAGTGCGTCTTCAAATACTGAAAAGGTTTATCGATGGTGTGTGGTAACTGGACCACTGTTTATGAATTAGCAAGTCTACCTATTCACGTTGTAGGGGAGGTGTGGCAGAGTGGTCTTGCCACTGGACTGGTAATCCAATGGACCCGGGTTCAAATCCCAATATTATGTCAATGGGAAGATATTATTGGGATGGAATTTGTGCTGTACCTAGTTTCAGTGCATTACCACAGCACACCGAAATGCCAAAAAATACCCTCATTGTTCCCTGATTAAATAGCATTGTATGAATATTCCCATATTCAAAATATGTTACAGGGGGGCAATGCCTAGTGAGGTAATTACTCAATAGGTGGCGTTCTGAGAGTGAGGGTCCGAGTGTGGGGGATGAGTGTGAAGCGCAGAGGTGAAGCGGCTTCAGAGATGGAGTTGCTTCGAGCCGGAGTGCTTCGCATGTCTCACTCCCTAGACTGGAACAAGACCTCACGGGCCTCACCGTGTTCAGCGGTGTAGTGTAAAGGCTCTCAGCCTATGCCCGAGAGGGAGTAGATGGAATATAGGAAAAACAAAACAAAAAACAAAACAAAAAACAAAAAACTTGGATATAAAAGAAACCCGTATTAGTGACAATTGTATGAGCTCAAGTGGAGGATGGGGGGCTTGACACCCTACCCAAGGAGAACATTCGTATGATTTAGTTTCCAAAACCAGTAAATACACGGATTCACACTAAATATATTTAATAACTTTATGCACTTTTTTTGTTTGTTCCAACATTCCTTCCAGGCATAGTTTGTATAGCCTGTAGCTTCAATCGCTCAACACAATGAACTCTGGTGGTATTATTCCAGATGACGAGTAGGACAATGAGTCAGATGAGTTTAGCAACCGGCTTGATGCACTCGACCCTCTCAGAGTAGCAGTGTCTTGGTTGTCTCTCAGATTATTGATCAGTGTAACGCGATTCCTCAAAGTCACGAGTCATTGCTCACTCATTATCTAACATATCCAAAACCTATTAATGGAAAAACACAAAATTGGTGAGTACATTTGGCTAATACAATAACATCACTAACTTTTACAGATTATTCTAATAAGCTTACCATCTATTACATTGGGGAAAAGATAATTAACGGTTTGTTTTAGGAATTGAGAGGGAAGTGTTGGAGTGGTGGTTAGAGACGTTTTATTTGGTGATGGTTACATACAGCGCCGCTCCCATGGATTACCTGCAAAAATTACCGTTTGTTTTATATACAGTAGATTCCTCGGGGGTATTTCTTTGTTCGGTAGTTGCAATAATACACAAAAAATATCTTATTGAGGGGTTTCATTGGCAATCGAGAGAGAGAGAGAGAGAGAAATGGATAGATCGATAGATAGATAGATAGCAGAGAGAAAGAGAGAGCAAGTGAGCGAGCAAGGGAGGGAGCCAGCGAATCCAAAACAGGTTGAGCACCCCATGAAACCTACCTTCTCTCCCCAACCCCCCTCCTCCCCCCCACCCAGTACAGTCGGGGGCCTATTATGTACCCTGCATGTAATCCGGCCTCATTCATCCTCCTGTAATCATTAGTAGTATATTAGTGGATCGAGGACCACGCAAAATATAAAGGGTGCTGGCGGGGATTTGTTTTTTGTCTTATAATTTTTCTTTTTGGCTGGTATTCGTTCAGGTTATATTCTTGTAAATTTAGCTCGAGGGTAGAAAGGGTATATTTTGGATTGAAGAAAGTCTTTCGCTTTAATTATTGAAACTAGGTGCATGCCCAGGGTTCGAGTTATTTGCACTGGTTCAGGTATAGTGTTTATTGGGCTAATTAATGCGGGCGTTATCAGATAGTTGAGTTCCTGGTGGCCAGGTAGGGTCCACCAGAGGTCCCAGGTGATGACGCTAACGAAGCTATACCCTGTTACAAATATGTAGGCCAAAACTCTTGAACATTAACCTCTATATCTCACAAATAACGAGTAATCGAGCTATTAGTTTTACCTTTTGGGAAGGGTCAGCCAGGGAATAGGTGTAGAAATTGACAGCCCATTTTCTCTAGCACTTTTCGAGTTACAGAGGTTAGGGTTCACGATTTCTGGGCTATCTATTTGGAACAGGGTATAGATAGCTGGTAATCCTTGCCGGGTGTGGGCCCTGTGGGGGGTGGAGTTTCAAGGGGCGATACACTCCTCAGCATCAGTGGTGGCGTTTGAAATTGCTTGAGGGTGATGAATCTTACAGTGAGTGGCCTGGTGACACAGACACACTGTTCGTATGTATCAAGTGAGCCAGTATTACCTACATAGACAGTAATCCAGCTAGCTCTCACAAACACAGTGATGACATATGAGACAATGCTGTGACAGGATTTTATTGTACTACAGACCAACTGCTGAAAGACAACCCTATTTGATACCTCTGAATACCATCCACACTCGCTAGCACTGAGTACCGGTACCACAGTATTTTTGTCTATTGTTCTAAGTGTATGAAGGAGACAAAAGGCAAAGCTGCCTATAACAAGTGTCTTCCCCAAAGTTGAGTGATAGTCTCTATTGTGAGCGTTATTTTTCTTTATTTGTAAGTGTATAGGAAAGAATTGTGGTGGGCTTGTTTGGTGTAGTGAAACGAAAAGGAGGAGGAAGTGTTGGTGAGAGCTACCTGGATTGCTCTGTGTAGGTGAGACACAAACAGAAACAGTGAAGGAAGCCAAGTGAATGAAACAGGAGTTCCAGTAACTCCTTATCACATGCCTATGAAGCCTCTCCTGGATATTGCCCTACTCGATTGGTGTCTAAAATTTCTCTGCATGGGAGAGAGTCATTGAGGGTATTTAACCCCCCCACCCCCGACTCATATGACGCGATCGCGTCATATGGCGGTTCCGCCCAAATGCTCATATGACACGATCGCGTCATATGAGCCTAGTGAAATAGCTCAACAATAAGTTATATGACGCTTCTGCGTCATTTTGAGCTTAGTAAGTTAGGTAAGTTAGATCAGAATCTGTCGATTGGTGGCAACCCCAAATTCCTCCGACTTCTAACGGTCCCCCAGTGTGATTTTGACGGTTGTGGGGAAAATACCGGGCGGTCCGCCTCCTCGTCAGTAAGTTAACTATTCCTGTCTGAGGGAGTTAAGGGGAGGTAGTCGCTCTTTCTGGGCCCCCTTCACCCTCATGTTTAGCATATTAGATTTGAAATTTTAAAACATTCGTTACGTTAGTTTGCCGATTTTGAGACCTTTCGCGCCATTTCTTTGTCAACATTAAGACCTTTCGCACCATTTAGGTGTCGATTTTTTCCTGGCGAGGGATAGCGAGTCTGTAATTCTAGCATGAATCGGCCTTCGGCTGGGAAATTTTTCTACCGAAAAATGTACAAATTTATCTTGAAAGGGTTTAAGGGAGTCTAGAGGGAGTTTTTTAAAACCTGATGGAGGTCTAGAGAGGAAACTAAAAAATAAATAAATAAGTAAATATATAGGCCAAAAATCAAACGCTACCCCCCTTAAACTACACAAGACTTGGTGCCTGTGGAAGTGTGTTGTGACTGGTGTAGATGTCCGCTGATGATTGACGGAAGCACCTGTCACTGGAGTAGTACAGTTTAAAAAAAAAAATAATAATAATAAATAAATAAAATAAAAAATAGAAGGTCCCACCCCTTTCCTATTCTTAAGTAAGCCATTTTAGATTTACAGAAGAGTGACCATTACTTGCATTACTGCATGTCCACAAACATTTCAGTAATGTAAGCATGTTTCCTTCTATTTTTGTTCTTTCCTTTTTTTCTTTTTTTCTTTTTTATTTAAGTGACAATTACAAAGTGGTGTCTTATTCTAGTTACCTTATAATTTATCTTATTGTACCGGTACCTCCTTACATTCAACCTAGATGTTCCCCAATTCGGCCCTCCGCCACGGCCATTTCAAAGTCCAAGTCTCTCACTCTTGTCCTCTGTAGTGGGGAGGACCTTGTACCCCTGAGACACAGGAGAGCAGACCTGAGGAGAGAGAAAGAGAGCCGGCATCTCATCCAAGTTATGACTTGGCTTCTATGCTGGCGCTTTTTCTCCGATATTTGTTCAGCTAATCTGGCATACAAGACACTTGCAAAAGGTCCCATTCCTCCCGACGATGAGAAGACCAGAGGAGTAAAGCTTCCTTGATCCCTGTTCAAAATTCTTTCTTCATAAGTGCATTTCTTCTCACTTTCGTTTCTCAAGTATGCCGCCTTGAGTCCTTGCTCTCGATATGTTTGAGCTCTTGGGTTAAAGATTCTGATGTCGAAAAAAGCCTGTTGTCCCCTCGTCCAAAAACCTCGAGCATTTACGTCCACTCTTGCTTCATTTGAAGTACCGGTATTTGCAGTATTGTGGGCCAAGCGCTGTCCATCCATAGGCAGAAGGTCCGGTTCGATTCTGACATGGCACACCTCGTCCAGCATTTGTGCAGTGATGTCTCGTACTTCATCATGCCGGATACAGATGAATCCTCCTCTCTTACAGGTCATACAGTGGTCTGAGTTGTTTATTTCACCACATGCACATTTCAGCGGCAGGTTCGAAACTGGCCACCCATACCTCAAGGTTACGGCGTCATTGAATTCTTGTTTATTTAAGCTGAAACCTTTTTCCTTTATTGGTAGGCCTAATGAAGTGAGCCAATTTGAAGCCTCCGTGTCTGATGCCATCTCAACTCTCATTTTCAGTTCTTCACTACATTCGGTCTTAATTTGTTCTAGGCTATGTTTCTGTCTCTCTTCTCTGCTCTTTGTTATTTCATGTCTTGCATTTCGTTGTTCATCTTTGTCCACCTCATCATTTTCCTTTTGCTCCCGTATTTTTTCTGTCAGAGACGTAGTAAGTTTAAGGGAATTTTGGTACTCATAAGGCGCAGCCTCCACTGGGTTTATGATCCCCATACCTCCGAACCTTGGCGGAAGAGCTAATAGATCTCTTAGCTCTTGTGTGAAGCCTTGCCTCTCTGTTAAAGCAGGTATGAATGCTTCCCTGATTTCTTTTTCCAGCGGTTGGAGGATCGGTCCAATGTCAGGCACTGTTCTCATAAGAAAGGTCCATCTGTGCTTAACGCCATATGTGAAGGCAGTATAAGCAGCATGTGGTTCAGATTTCGCAATGTCTGCCAGGGTTCTCACTTCCTCTACCCATTCTCCTACTTTTTTTCTACATAGACTCTCTTGCATTCCTCTGTGCCTATTACTACTCCCAAATGGCGTTGCCCCTCCTTTGTAATCTTCACTCCTGTCCCATCAAAAGTCTGCACCGCTTCTTCATACTGTCTTCTTTCACAATTAGTACAGATTTACTAGCATTAGGATGGTACCCAATGACTGAGCCAACCGATTGTACTCTCCGCCACCATTCTTTGAGATCCCTTATTCTTCCTGCACCTGTGAGGTCATCAGCATACGCCACTTGTTTCACTTGGGTTTCCTCATGTTTTATTTTCTGCTGCAGAATAGATAGTGCCACTGCCACTGGATCTCCTTGCGTTGTTCCTTCATTTGATTTGAGAATGTTCATTTCGTCCTTCTTTGTGCTTCCGACTACATACAGATTAGCTGGCTCCTTATAAGTGTTTTCTATGTACTTTGCGATGCTCGGGCATTTGATCTTGATGTTGTGAATAGCTGCCTCCCTATTAATGGTTTTAAAGGCATTTGTTGCATCCACTAGCAATACCGCTTCACAATCTTCCTCATCATACACCTTCCCCATTGCATGTATTGCTGCTTCTCCTCCGGCTTGCTGTCCTGCACATACTTGTAAGTTGCCCACTGCTCTTTGTACATCTTTTCCAAATACGGACATGATTGCTTTTCCTATAATCCTTCTAAGAACTTCCCCAACGCCTACTGGTCTAACTCCTGGATTCTTATTTAAAGGTATCAGGCAACATGCTGTCAGAGCTTCTATGTTTACGCATGGTGATGATGCAAGTTTCTTTGCAAGCATTGCTATTGCTTCACAAAGGTCACTCGCGGCTGAACCAAACTTGTTTTGACTTAGGAAGATCCTCCCAAGTCTTAGCATCTACACTTGATGGACCTTCTCCTCCCTGTGTTTTCAGCGCCTTTCTCCATACGAAGTCTCCAGTTATATTCTCATATATCACCGGGTCTGGGGGAACATATTCCCCTTCTAGTTTGGCCTCATCACTTGCTGGTTTTGCTTCTGGGTGTTTCTCCTTGAGCTGGTCCAAGATGTTTTGATTCACATCGAGCACCCAACGTGAGGCTTCCCCAGAGACCATTCTGACTGCCTGTGCCACTTTACCAATCCTCATGCTATTTCCCACTGATCGTGCTATATCATCTGGCTTCCTCTTTCTTCGTTGTTTTGTTTTCAGTCTTTGCTGGATTGCTCGTACTTGGCTAAGAATTTTGTCTAACTCCCCATTTTTCCACCACTCCATTCTCTGTTTCAGCGCTTTAATGTTCTCATTCAGTTTTGCCTTTGGTCTTTTTCTTTGAAGGAACAACTGAGGAATGAAAGAAGCTATCTTGATTGCCACGTGCGTCAAAGGGGCATCCTGAACATAACATACAGTAGAATCATACGTCTGAGTTCCCCCAGCATGTCTTTTGCGGCTTCACAAATCGGTAGTTCAAACTTCTGTATAAATTTCATTCACTAATGGTGTGAGTCTCACCAGAATGTCCCATCCATTCTCCACCATTCATGTTACGTAGAGAAGAGTAGTCTCCACCATTCATGTTACGTAGAGAAGAGTAGTCTCCACCATTCATGTTGAGTAGTACAGTACGTGGCCAGGGCATTTGTATACCGAAAAATGCACAAATTTAGCTTGAAGGGGGTCTGAAGTTTGTTTTCTAGTTTTAAATGGTATGTAATGTATGTATATATATATATATATATATATATATATATATATATATATATATATATATATATATATATATATATATATATATATATAAATATATATATATTAACTCCGGCACATACCCCTTAGCGGGGTGTGGCCGACTCGAGACAGAATCCGAACAAAAACAACATATAAAGTTTCAATTCTTAGGGTCTGGGGCCACTTTCGCATTCCCTTGCCCCTGTCTCGTCTAGTAAGTGATATTATACTTACCCTTATGTCATACCTTATTTACATCCATAATTTATGCAGTGTAGAGCCATTTGTTCGTCTTTTTTTCGGTTTAGGTCGAATAAATTCAAACATATAATTATCATATTAAAGGTTTACAGTTACAAACTACCCAAGTGGAACTATTGTAAATAACTTTAATCTCTCTCGCTCTCTCTGGGTATCTACGTCACCATTAACGCCTCCCATGACACTACGTCTTGTATATGCATCGTTAAGAAGGTCGAATTTAACGTTTATGAACAACGGTGATAGTAATGGCGGTGGCAGGGGTAGATTATCCGTTCGCTAGAGAGAGATATAGGATAGATAGATACACTATATATATAGATAGATAGATAGATAGATAATTATATATATATATATATATATATATATATATATATATATATATATATATATATATAGAGAGAGAGAGAGAGAGAGAGAGAGAGAATTAAAAAACAAAAATAAAAAAATCAATTTCGGGACTGGGGCGTTTTAGTAGCCTGTAATTCTTGAGAGTCCCTGAGATTAGCGATTGTAGCTTCGAGATGTTGGGTGTTATATATGTGTCGCTCTAGATGGTGACAGTGGAGCTTCAAGGTGTTGGGTGTTTCATTTTCAAGTTAAAAGGATTCCAGTATGCAGAAATTCTTGTGCTCTAGCTTACAAACTTTCAAGCTTTTCATTTGCCACTTGTTCATTTTGTGTGTGTGTGTGTGTGTGTGTTCCAGTTTTTTCTGGCCCTTCGTAAAAAACTTCTCCAACATTTTTACTTCCTCATCTTTCCCTCTACTATTTCACACCGATGGCACCACTGTCACTTGTTCCTCTGACAAAGCTGAACTCTTTGCTCAGAGTTTTGCTACAAACTCTACCTTGGATGATTCTGGTGCTCTTCCTTCTCCCCCCCCCCCCCACCCCCTCTCTCTCTCTCTCTCTCTCTTACTCACTCTGAATATCTTATCTTCTACAGAAGTACTTTATGCTCTCTGTATTTAATGCTAAGAAGGCTACAGGCCAGATGGTGTTTATCCTGTTGTCCTCAAAAACTTCTGTGCTGACTCAATCTTTTCCGTCTTTGTCTTTCCTCTAACATCTTCCCTTTTTGCTCTAATTCAATATGTCCCAAAGAAGAGTGACCGCTCTGAACCCTCCAAGTTTTAAAATATACTCTTAATTCCAAATTTCTTGAGCATTTGTCTTCCCCTTATCTACTTTCAGATCGTCAGTATGAGTTCCATAATGGTCGCTCTACTGGTGATCTTCTTTCTTATTTTATTAACTCTTGGTCATCCTTCTTGCTGGACTTCGATCTTTTCTATTGCCTTAGGTATATCAATAGCCTTCGACAGAGGCTGGCACACATCACTTGTAATAAGCTACCATCCTTCGGCTTCTATCCATCTATCTGTACCTAAGCCTTTATCTCCAATTTATATTCTGATCGTTCCATAGCTGCAATTGTGGACGGCCATCATTCATTTCATAAACCTGTCAACTCTCGTATTCCTCAGGTTCTGGTATATCTTCAGTTCTATTTTAAATACCGATATACATTAATGACCTTCTAGACTGTACTTCCACACATATGCCGAGGACGCTACCCAACACCATTCAACTAGCTTTCGACAGCATCCTTCCATGCAGTCACATATAAACTCATGTGATCTATTAACTAGTTATAATTGGGGCAGAGATAACCTTGTTGCTTTTAATGCCTCCAAAACTAAATTTCTTCATATATCTACCCGTCACAGTCTTCCGCATGACTATCCCTTACTTACTGGGCATCCAATGATTACACACACAATTAACCCCTTCTGTACCGGCGACGTCTTTTTAATGTCACTCTTGCTATATTTAGACAATTTTGTGCAGTTTAAGAAGGATCTGTGGCAGTAAAAATAGTTAGGCGAGATAGTTTGTAGCCTGTTAATTGCTGGAGGCCCATTTTAAACGGAATAAAATCGTCTAATAGTAGCCAGAGTAAAGTTAAAAGGACGGCACCGGTAATGAATGGGTCAACTGAGTTCAATAGAGGGTGAGGGCTTTCTCCCCAATATTGAACAGGGCAACTTGTGTTTAGAACTTGTCATATTTGGACTACACAGGAAGGCCATGTGTAAAGATAGTACAGACTACAGAGCTCTACATCTGGACTGGTTGGAACCCTTTTTACTATGATTATATTCAGTTTAAAAAGGGCCTCCAGCAATTAACAGGCTTCGAACCATCTCACTTAGCCCTTGTACTACCACAGATCATTTTTAAACTGCACAGAATTATCTAAATATAGCTAGAATATTATTAAAAAGACGGTACAAAAGGGGTTAATTAATTTTATTGATGGTGTCCTGTTTATAAGTGACCCCAACTGTACCTTAAGTTAATCTTGATGACCGTAGGTTATGGAATATTGAGTTAGGTTAGGGTACTCTTAAGAGGAGATGGGTAGTTTTTCTGATCCCCTTTCTTCCTCGTGTTAATGAAGCCCCATTTGCTTTTAGAATATAAGACGTTCGGCCCATTAGTTTGGCGATTTTAACACTTTTAGCTCAATTTCGTTGTCAATTTTAGACCTATCGTGCCATTTAGGTGTCGATTTTTCTCTGGTGAGCGATAGCGAGCCTGTAATTACAAGAGGAACTGGCCTTCGGCCGGTGTTATCTTGAGGGAGAGTCTAGGGGGGGGGGGGGGTTTCTAAGTTTGAGGGAGGTCTAGCAAGGAAACTAAGAAAATAAATGAATACATGAATTAATAGACCAAGAAAACAGCCACTATCCCCTTAAGGCGATGCGAGGTCCAGCAAATCTGAGGTGGGCGATAAGTCGAAGCTACCTCATCCATTCACTTGTGTTATGTGAGTTAAATATGAGAGAGAGAGAGAGAGAGAGAGAGAGAGAGAGAGAGAGAGAGAGAGAGAGAGAGAGAGGGGAGAGAGAGAGAGATAGAGAGAGGGAGAGAGAGAGAGAGGAGAGAGGAGAGAGAGAGAGAGAGCAAGAGAGAGAGAGATGAGAGAGGAGAGAGAGAGGAGAGAGAGAGAGAGAGAGAGAGAGAGAGAGAGAGAGAGAGAGAGAGAGAGAGAGAGAGAGAGAGAGAGAGTTAGCAGATATACATAAACGCGAAAATAAACACAACATACCGGTACACTCACAGGATTAAAGGTACCGGTAAAAAGAATAATGGGAGAGAGAGAGACAGTACAAAGGAAATCAAGCAACAACAGGTCTAGTGACTCTTCTAGGCTACTTGTCCTTCAAAACACTGAGGATCAGGTGTCCAAACAGTGGTTTAGAGCGGTTAAGGGAACTACTGCCCTGGAACTAATGTCCGTGGCAGGATTAGGAAGTTAGTAGGGGACAGATGGGTTAGTAACATAACACAGTTATAAGTGATCTTTCGTATATCTGGAAAAAGAGAGTAACGTCTTAGTAATATACTGTATATACGCAATAATCCTTGATGAATTTGAGGGGTAAATAAAATAAAGTTATTCATTTACAAACGCAGTCAGTTGCGGGTTTGATGCAAGATATTTGTCTAGGCGAAGTTTAAAAGAAGCAACGGTGCTGCAGTCTATAACGTCTCGGGGAAGCCCATTCCACAAGTTGACAACTCGATTGAAGAAGAAATTCTTAGATTCGTGTGAGTCGAAAGATTTACCAATAATTTTGCAACCGTTTCTCCGCTTCTCCGCGTGTAATTAGATTGGTCGATAGTGAAGTACTTACTACAGTTCATATTGTCGATGCCTTTGATGATTTTGAACACTTGAATTAAGTCGCCTCTTAATCTGCGCTGGGTTAAATGAAATAGATTTAATTCTCTAAGACGCTCCTCGTATGGTTTGTTCTTTAGGCTAGGTATTATTTTGGTAACTCTACGATGAACTCGTTCTATCTTGTCTATATCTTTTTGGTAATAAGGGCACCAGGATTGAACGCAGTATTCCAGAAGAGGGCGGATTAAGGAATTGTAAAGAGTTAGGATAACCTATTTGGATTTATGCTCAAATGACCTGCCTATAAAGCCAATTATTTTGTTTGCCTTCTTATTTCTGACTGACTCAGTTTTAGGTTACTCGATAGTTTATTGCTTACTTCGGTTTCGTTTCTCAATTTTCTCTGTCTACAATCTTAAGCTGAGTGCCATTCATCGAATAGTTTGCTTTCTCATTTCGGTATCCGATATGTAGTACTTTACATTTATCTGCATTAAAACTCATTTGCCAAATTTGGGCCCAACATGACAACTTATCTAGATTGTGTTACATATCGTCAACTTGTTCTTTTGAGAGTACGCTATTTGCAATTTTTGTATCGTCAGCAAACTTTGAGATTGTACAGGTGAGACCCTCATCTATGTCGTTGATGTAAATTAGAAAGAGAATTGGTCCTAGTACTGATCCCTGTGGTACCCCACTACTTACATTGGTCCATTTAGATGACTTACCGTTTATGACTACTCTTTGCTTTCTGTCGCTGAGCCAATTTTCTATCCATTTCAACACACCGTCTTGTATTTCATGCGCTTTTAGTTTTAGCAGTAAACGTTTGTGGGGGAACTTTGTCAAAGGCCTTTTGAAAATCAAGGTATTTTAATGTATACTGTTTTACTCTCATCATAGAGGTTGAGGATATCGTGGAAGAAGTCAAGAGGTTTGTTAAGCAGGAACGTTTGTTACGAAAGCCGTGTTGAGTATCTTTAAGTATGTTATTTTCCTATAAGTGATTTACGAGTCTGTCTCTTATGAGTGTTTTTAGCATTTTACATACAACTGAGGTTAAGCTAATGGGACAATAGTTACTGGGTAGGGATTTGCTGCCTTTTTTGAATATCGGTGTTACGTTGGCTAGCTTCCACTGATCAGGCATAGTCCCAGACTGCAAGGATTTATTGAATTGCAATGTCAGTGGTTTGGAGAGCTCATCCTTAGCTTCCTTTAGAACTCTAGGTGAGATTGTATCAGGTCCAGGCGTTTTATTTACCTTGAGTTTATCTAAGCATTTCAATACTTCTCTCTCTGTAATGGTGATATTGCTTAGAACATCAGAATTATCAATTTGAATCGGCGATGCTGTAGGGATATCACTGAGGTCTTCTGTAGTAAAAACTAATGCAATGAAGGTATTGAGGGCATTACTCATTTGTATCGACTAAACGGTCCAACAGTTGAAGTAACTACTTTTTTTCTTTCTGATATAACTATATAGAATTCTTTCGGGTTTGTTTTACTTTGATTCGCAACATGTAACTCTAGGGTCTTTTTACTTTGCTTAATTAACTTTTTGGCTTTGCGTCGTAGTTCTACAAATTTCACCCGTTCTTCGTCATTTTGTGTGTGTGTGTGTGTGTGTGTGTGTGTGTGTGTGAGAGAGAGAGAGAGAGAGAGAGAGAGAGTGTGTGTGTGTGTGTGAATGAGTGAGAGAGAGTTGGGGAGAAAGAGAATGTGGTTAGTCAGGTAGCAATTCGTATTTATATTCAATCTGATGTCAAATGAAACGTGTCCTTGCAAGTGAAGTGGAGGATGCCCACCACTCAACTGTCACCACTCATCTTCACCACTCATTTCCACTCATTTTCATCACTCATTCTTACATACTTTTAACAAATTTGCACCACTCATCATCATTCATCTTCACCACTTGTTCCTACTCATTTTCACCATTCATTCCCACTTATCTTCACCACTCATTCTCACTCATCTTCACCAATCATTCCCACTCATCTTCATCACTCATTCCCACTCATCTTCACCACTCATTCTCTCTCATCTTCACCGCCCATTCCCACTCATCTGCACCATTCATTTCCACTCATCTTCACCACTCATCTTCACCACTCATCTTCACTCATTCCCACTCATCTTCACCACTCACCTTCACCACATTCCCACTCACCTTCACCACTCATTCCCACTCACCTTCACCACTCATTCCCACTCATCTTCACCACTCATTCCCACTCATCTTCACCACTCATTCCCACTTATCTTCACCACTCATTCCCACTCATCTTCACTCATTCCCACTCATTCACCACTCATTCCCACTCATCTTCACTCATTCTCACTCATCTTCACCACTCATCCTCACTCATTCCCACTCATCTTCACACTTATTCTCACTCATCTTCACCTTTCATTCCCACTCAACTGTCACCACTCATTCCCACTCATCCCACCACTCATTTCCACTCATCTTCACCACTCATCTTCACTCATTCCCACTTATCTTCACCACTCATCCCCACTTATGTTCACCACTCATTCCCACTCATCTTCACCACTCATTCCCACTCATCTTCACCACTAATTTCCACTTATTTTCACCACTTATTCTCACATGGATTAACTAATTTTCACCATTAACCCTTTACAGATTATGACGTATTTTTCCTGTATATTCTGGCTATAGTAGACTATTTTAGATAGTTTAGTAAGGAACTGTGGGAATTATGTGGGTAAAGACTATCTCAATGAACCCTCTGACTATCATATACCTTTCCTAATCAGCATAAAATCGTGTTATAATTGCCAGAAAATAGAAGAAACAAAATGCGAATCAGATTGTGAGTGAGTTAACGTACGATCATCATTAAGTTTCATTCATCTTCGCTCATTTTCATTTGGTTTCTGTCCTTTTCACCGTTCAGTTTACTATATTTTCACTCATATCACATAGTTTCATTCCTTAGCACTGTTCAGTTTCATTCATCTTCGCCATTCACATTAATTTTCATCACTCACTCTCACAGCGTTTAACTGAGTAAAACAAAATTCTGGGCCCCCTTCTCCCTCAGGTTTAGCCGCATTAGTTTTGAGGTATTATGACGTTTGCCCCATTAGTTTGGCGATTTTAAGACCTTTCGCTGCATAGTTAGCCCCCATAAGTTTTGACATATTAAGACGTTCGCCCTATTAGTTAGGCGATTAAAGAACTTTGGCCCAATTCCTTGTCAATTTTAAGGCCTTTCGTGCCGTGTAGGTATTGAATTGGTGGCCTGGCGAACGAAAGTGAACCTACAATTTAGGAGAAACCGGACTTTGGCCGGGTAATTTTTCCAACGAATAATATATGAATGTATTTCGAATGGGGGTCTTGTGGTATAATATAAAGTTTGATGGAGGTCTAGGGAGCAAAGTAAAAACCTCCCCTTACCACCATCACGTAATATTCATCATATTATGGTTACCATTAGACGATTTTCTTTACTTTATAATCTACCTATACGACTAAAATGGGTAAATACGATCTCAATAAACCCACTTAGTAACAGGTCCTTCTTAAACTGCATCAAATAATTTAATTTTAGCCAGAATCAAAAGTATAAAGGCGTCATGGTGCTAAAGGAGTTAACTAGTGAATCTCGGTAATTTTATCTCTATGACTAAAATAGTTTATTATTATTATAGTTCCCCAGTGTATCAGAGGGTAGCGGGTATCCCACGAACAATCCTCAACAATTTTCTGCCAACACTTCTGAGATCTTTCGCACTGGTATCGGAAACTAGGTTGAACGTAGGCTAATTGGTGAGACAGAAGTATCTACAAAGTTGACCTCATACGCTGCCAGACCCGTGTTGATGATTAATGTTAAGGGGAAAGACTGCTTGTGTGGTACTGGATAAACGCTTCTAAAAATCGTCGATAAATTGTTGTCTACGGGTGTATAATGGTATAGGGATTTGTGTGGCGTTGATGGTGTGTGGTGCCTGGTACGACAGCAAATAATACGTCACGGTCCGTCGTAGGGTATCAAAGAAATGCTAGAAATTTGTATTAAGGTGACAGTTACAAAGTGGTGTACAATCTATCTTATTCTAGTTACATTGTAGTTTATCTTTTTGTACCAGTACCTCCCTTTTCAACCTAGTTGTTCCCCAATTCGTCCCTCCGCCACGACCATTTCAAAGTCCAAGTCTCTCACTCTTGTCCTCTGTAGCGGGGAGGACCTTGTACCCCTGAGACATAGGAGTGCAGACCTGAGAAGAGAGAAAAAGAGCCGGCATCTTATCCAAGTTATGACTTGGCTTTTATGCTGGCGCTTTTTCTCCGATATTTGTTCAGCTAATCTGGCATAGAAGACACTTGCAGAAGGTCCCATACCTCCCGACGATGAGAAGACCAGAGGAGTAAAGCTTCCTTGATCCCTGTTCAAAATTCTTTCTTCATAAGCGCGTTTTTTCTCAAGTATGTCGCCTTGTGTCCTCGCTCACGATATGTTTGTGCTCTTGGGTTGAAGATTCTGATGTCGAAAAAAGCCCGTTGTCCCCTCGTCCAAAAACCTCGAGCACTTACGTCCACTCTTGCTTCATTTGAAGTATTTGCAGTATTGTATGCCAAGCGCTGTCCGTCCATAGGCAGAAGTTCCGGTTCGATTCTGACATCATGGCACACCTCGTCCAGCATTTGTGCAGTGATGTCTCGTACTTCATCATGCCGGATACAGATGAATCCTCCTTTCTTACAGGTCATACAGTGGTCTGGGTTGTTTATTTCACCGCATGCACATTTCAGCGGCAGGTTCGAAACTGGCCACCCATACCTCAAGGCTACGGCATCATTGAATTCTTGTTTATTTAAGCTGAAGCCTTTCTCCTTTATTGGTAATGATGTGAGCCAATTTGAAGCCCCCGTGTCTTGTGCCATCTCAACTCTCATTTTCAGTTCTTCCCTACATCTGGTCTTAATTTGTTCTAGGCTATGTTTCTGTCTCTCTTCTCTGCTCTTTGTAATTTCCTGTCTTGCATTTCGTTGTTCCTCTTCATCCACCTCATCATTTTCATTTTGCTCCCGTATTTTTTCTGTCAGAGACGTAGTAAGTTTAAGGGAATTTTGGTACTCATGTAGTGCCGCCTCCACTGGGTTTGTGATCCCCATACCTCCGAACCTTGGCGGAAGAGCTAATAGATCTCTTAGCTCTTGCGTGACGCCTTCCATCTCTGTTCCATGAATGTTCCTCTGATTGCTTCTTCCAGCGGTTGGAGCATCTGTCTAATGCCAGGCACTGTTCTCATAAGAAAGGTCCATCTGTGCTTAACACCATATGTGAAGGCAGTATATGCAGCATGTGGTTCAGATTTCGCAATGTCTGCCAGGGTTTTCACTTCCTTTACCCACTCCGCTACCTTTTTTCGCACATAGTCTCTCTTGCATTCTTCTGTGCCTATTACTGCTCCCAAATGGCGTTGACCCTCCTTTGTAATCTTCACTCCTGTCCCATCAAAAGTCCGCACACCGCTTCTTCATACTTGTTTTCTTTCACTATAAGTACAGATTTACTAGCATTCGGATGGTACCCAATGACTTCGCCTACCGATTGTACTCTCCGCCACCATTCTTTGAGATCCCCTATTTTTCCTGCACCTGTGAGGTCATCTGCATACGCCACTTGTTTCACTCGGGTTACCTCATGTTTTATTTTCTGCTGCAGAATTGATAGTGCCAGTGCGTACATTGCCATTGCCACTGGATCTCCTTGCGTTGTTCCTTTATTTGATTTGAGAATTTTAATTTCTTCCTTCTTTGTGCTTCCAACTATATACAGGTTAGCTGGCTCCTTATAAATATTTTCTATGTACTTTGCGATGCTCGGGCATTTGATCTTGATGTTGTGAATAGCTGCCTTCCTATTAATGGTGTTAAAGGCATTTGTTGCATCCACTAGCAATACCGCTTCACAATCTTCCTCATGATACACCTTCCCCATTGCATGTATTGCTGCTTCTCCTCCGGCTTGCTGTCCTGCACATACTTGTAAGTTGCCCACTGCTCTTTGTACATCTTTTCCAAATACGGACATGATTGTTTTTCCTATAATCCTTCTAAGAACTTCCCCAACGCCTACTGGTCTAACTCCTGGATTCTTATTTAAAGGTATCAGGCGACATGCTGTCAGAGCTTCTATGTTCACGCATGGTGATGATGCAAGTTTCTTTGCCAGCATTGCTATTGCTTCACAAAGGTCACCCGCGGCTGAACCAAACTTGTTTTGACTTAGGAAGATCCTCCAAGTCTTAGCATCTACTCCTGATGGACCTGCTCCTCCCTGTGTTTTCAGCGCCTTTCTCCATATGAGGTCTCCAGTTATATTCTCATATATCACCGGGTCTGGAGGAACATATTTCCCGTCTAGTTTGGCCTCATCACTTGCTGGTTTTGCTTCTGGGTGTTTCTCCTTCAGCTGGTCCAAGATGCGTCGATTCACTTCGTGCACCCCTCTTGAGGCTTCCCCAGTGACCATTCTGACTGCCTGTGCCACTTTACCAATCCTCATGCTATTTCCCACTGATCGTGCCATATCAGCTGGCTTCCTCTTTCTTCGTTGTTTTGTTTTCAGTCTTTGCTGGATTGCTCGTACTTGGCTAATAATTTTGTCTAACTCCCCATTTTTCCACCACTCCATTCTCTGTTTCAGCGCTTTAATGTTCTCATTCAGTTTTGCCTTTGGTCTTTTTCTTTGAAGGAACAACTGAGGAATGAAAGAAGCTATCTTGATTGCCACGTGCGCCAAAGGGGCATCTTGAACATACTTTAGGATCATACGTCTGAGTTCCCCCAGCATGTCTTTTGCGGCTTCACAAATCGGTAGTTCAAACTTATTATGTTGCCATTGTATCACTTCTGTATAGATTTCATTCACTAATGTTGTGAGTCCGTCACCAGAATGTCCCATCATTCTCCACCATTCATGTTTACGTTACGAGGTCGTTCGTTCTGTTCATGATTTTCGATTATTTCTCTCTCATTATCTTCGTTTAGGCCTACACTATTTTCATTATTTTGTTCCACACCTCTGTTGTCTTGCGAATTATTGATTCCTGCGTTTTCTTCTGCGGGCTGCAGTTGTTGATTGTTATTTTCTGCATTTTCTCTAACAGGGTTTGCTTGTACATCTCCATTAACTACATTGTCTGTTTCACGGTTCATTTGTACTGCATCTCTCACTGCGTTTTGTCTGTCATCAGGATTATTCCTCGACTGGGACCGAGTTAATATCATCTTGTCTTATTATCATAATTTCCTACCTATTCCCTAATACTGAGTCTATCTATCATTTCTTCCTAAGGGACGAGCCTCTGCCCGATAAAGGTGAAATGTAAACATCCTATGAGTAGCGTTAGAGATAGAAAGAGTAAGATAAGTTATTTAACTCACCTAGTATGATGCAAGGCTACAGAAGATCAGGCTATATTACAAGACAGTGGGTGCAAAAGAAAATAGAAAAATAAAGTAAAATAAAAGTAGTGTTTAAAAATACGCACAACGAATAAACACGGGGAAAAAAAAAAAAAAAAAAAAAAAAAAAAATATATATATATATATATATATATATATATATATATATATATATATATATATATATATAATACAAAACGATTATTGTAGTGAGAAAGGAAATACACTAATTAAGAGAGTAAAATGATTAAAAAGACAAGTGTCAAAATGGTGCTAAGGATTAAAGAAGGATGTTAGAAATCTACTATTAGTTTGAGAAAAAGGTCCTGGTTATCAGTATGCACATAATATATCAGCGAATTATACCTTATTTTAAATAGTATACTTAGTTACTAGTTCGTTAGAGATAACTCTCACATGAAATATACCACTTCAAGTCTGATTTCCTGACTCGGCCATAAATCATATATAACCTTACCTAATATAATCGGCCTGTTTCCTCAAAGCTAAATGACTCTATACAAAGCTAAAGAAACCTTGGCAATTTGAGCCGCTTTACATTCTAAATATGCCTAACTTTAAATGGAAACCAGCCAATTATGTCCTATTATTTTCAAGTCAAAAATATGTACAAAATATTACATCATGTTACTCATGCATGAGGGACATTGACGAAAGTGGAAGGAAGAGGGAAGGAGAGGGGAGGGAAGTGAATGTGTGGGTAAGGAGGGGGGGGGGGGTTGAATACTTGTTGTCACTGTTTCTCTCTCTCTATTATACAGTAGCTACTACTACTCTTACATAAACACACACTTATTTTTAAGCTGCATTGCATCAAAAACTACCACTGAAATTTTGTTTTCAATACAAATCTCCCCCATGGATTTAGATAAGAAATGCTAGAAATGCTGCCAAACATTTTCTGAAAGCATTTTGAGAGCAAGGGTAGGCGGCTTTAAGCTGATTGGTCCAATTGCTCCCAATTGGTCCCCTCGCCTTAGGGGATCCAGCACTGAGCGTGACTCTTTTAGGTACTGTTGCTGGACGTCGACAATTGCCCTTGTGTGTGCTGTGAACATTATCCTTGCTCAGGGTCGGTAAAGCTGGTATCCCAAGAGTGTTTTTTCCCTCAACACTGGTCTGGAAAGTTTGGAGGGCAACATGTCAAGTATTTCTGTCACCTAAATTAATCCACCATCAGTCTAGTTTCCGATACCAGTGCAAAACATACCAGAAAAGTTACCGGAGAAATGTTGATCATCGAATGTTGACTATAAAAGCTCTCGTGTGATACCGGCTTTACCGACCCTGAGCAAGGATAATGTTCACAGCACACACAAGGGCAACTGTTAACGTCCAGCAACAGCACCTAAGAACAGAAAAGGGGTTCCCGGACATCTCAACCAGTAGCTCTCAACCAGTGCCAAAATATAGTACTAACCTAACTTGACCTAACCTAACGTAACCTAACCTAACAGTATTGGTTGAGAGGTACTGGTTGAAATGGTTTACTGGTTGAGTTATCCTGTCACCCAGAAAGGTTATGAACAACAGAACCGACAACGAACTGTGGTGCAAGATTTGCTCTCATGCCAAAATTGAACAATTTTGATTTTATGCTCTACTGTCAAAACCATTACAGTTTACGAATTGTACTTTACTGATCTTAAATGGCAACATGGTATTACCGAATTCTTAAAATAAAAATGGTGTAGGTCATATAAAAACGAAATAACATACATTTAAAGTCGTTACAGTTTTTAGAAACAGAATTCCGGCCCACTCGTCTTGATGAAGTTGGATACAAATACAAAAAGAGAGAGAGAGAGAAAGAGAGCCCGCGCGCGCCCAGGGTTGACACAGAGAGAGGGAAGAAGGGGGTGTGGGGGTAGCTCTAGACTGTGACTGACACCACAATCTCTCGCACCGTGGGAGTACCACAGCTGTAATTAAAAGCTAACAGCAACAGGCCCTCCTCTGCGCTCGCCCCCCCCCCCCCCCCCCTCCTCCTCCTCTCTCTCTCTCTCTCTCTCTCTCTCTCTCTCTCTCTCTCTCTCTCTCTCTCTCTCTCTCTCCTCTCTCTCTCTCTCTCTCTCTCTCTCTCTCTCTCTCTCTCTCTCTTCTCTCTCTCTCTCTCTCTCTCTCTCTCTCTCTCTCTCTCTCTCTCTCTCTCTCTCTCTCTCTCTCTCACATAATTATAAATAAGTTTAGTAGATGGTTCAGATGCTATTATTCACAGCCTTCCGTAATTACAGCCGGTTACCGTAATGACCTGTATAAGTGGCTCTTCAGTAGACAGGTGGGGGCAGCGGCCTCTACTCTGTACACCTACTGTAAATTACCACGCCTATTCACTGGCTGACCCTTCCCAAATGGTATACATTTTAGTTTGATTACTATAGCAGTCGGTGAGTTATAGAGGTTTATAGCTATAGAGTTTATAGCCACTTATTATGGAACGGTATAGCAAAGTGGTTAAATTTGACAGTTGGATGTTACCTATGCTACCTATATTGAACCAATTATATATATATATATATATATATATATATATATATATATATACTGTATATATATAATATGGTACCGTATAACGAGATATTGGGTTCACAGTAATGTGCTTATACAGAGAATCTTGAATGTAGTTGCGCGGAAGAATAATGGAAATCGTAATTAGGATTTCTGTTAGATTTTAAGCGTTTTCTTTTTATGGGAGGGGTAGTGTTGTTATACTGCCTAATTATATTACACTAAACTAGTTTTATGCAGTTTGTAAACCACTTTCCAGCCATCACACCCACCAACGGATCAGCTCAAATTCTACCCTCACTGTGTATCTCAATAGGCCAGTTTACAGATGGGATTATTTGTTAGTCATGTGTTAAGGGGAGGTTTTTAATGTTTCCCCTAGACTTCCATCAAGCTTAGAATTACACCACCTTGACCCTCTTTTAAGATATATTTGTACATTTTTCGGTAGAAAAATGTCCCGGCCGAAAGCCAGTACTTCTTAAATTACAGGCTCGCTATCGCCAGCAAAAAATCGACACCTAAATGGCACGAAAGGTCTTAAAATTGCCAGGAATAGGGCGAAGGTTCTTAAAATCGCAAACTAATGGAGCGAACGTCTTAAAATCTCAAAAGCAATAGGGATAAATATGAGGGAGAAAGGTTCACAAAAAAAAATCCCTCCTGTGGAAATCTCCCCTCATGTGGCTTCAACCGAGTCACAGATGATTGTTGAGCTCATTCAATAACTTATATTTGTCTTACGACGCCAGCCAAGATCAATAGGTAGAAACATAACAGTAAGGATCTTAACCCAAAAAAGGCGAGCTATATGTAGTGAACACCCTATAACTGGGCGGCCATATTAGGCTTGATTCCTGCCTAAAATTGTCATTTTACGATAAATATCGTTATTACTTATTCATATGCGCCTATTTTACGTTTAATATGAAGATAGTAACATGTAGCAGCAATAAAACAAGTGGGAATAGTGTTTGGATGGTGGAAATCGCGAATTATTGCCGACCATTCATTCATGAAATGTGGAGCAGACGCCATGTACACCCTCTCTCTCTGAAGCCCAGAGGCAGACTGAAACCTGTCTCTCTCTTTCTTTTTTCCCCACACATTAGACATGCAAGACCACACCCTGGGACCGGTTTAGAGATATTGGCATGGTAAATACACCAATAAGCAAGGGAATAAGAGGAAAAATAGGTGATAATTGAAGGGGGGGGGGGGGAGGAGGGGATTTTGACACATGTGGAGGAGTGATAGGAGATATGGAGGGGAATTATCTCACTTAAACACCATATCTTTTGTTTTAAGTGCTACTGGAACCTTTTAAAAGGCTTTTTAGGCCTTAACTCTTTAAGAGGATTGTCGCCTTTGCCCACCAAAACCTCTTAAGAGTGTTCTCGCTGTTCCCGGGTTAAGGATGGAGGGTTCACTTTTTGGTAAAATGTTTCATTTATTTATTATGTTCTAGTTTCTTCCCTACACCTCCATCAAGCTTAAAGGAACACCACCTAAACCCCCCTTCAAGATAAATTTGAAAACATTTCTGTAGAAACATTTCCAGGCCGAAGGCCAGTCCCTCTTAAAATTACAAGCTTGCCATCACTCGCCAGGAAAAAATCGACACCTATACGGCACGAAATGTCTTAAAATTGACAACGAAATGGAGCGAAAGGTGTAATCGCCAAACTAATGGGCCGAACGTCTTAAAATATGAAACTAATGGGGCTAAACATGAAGGAGAAGGGGGACCAGAAAAACGGCCCATCTCCTCTTAAATGACATTGATTTGGCCTTGGTAATATTATTGGATTGTCCGCTATGGCTCGTATCTAAGATCAATCAAAGGATATGTGGCTACTGTGAAGGCGCCTATTGTGTGGACGAATGTGCAGTAGCAGGCAGCTCAGCTATTTTGCTGAGCTGCCTATCTGTTCTAATCTATATACAGTACTCAGGGATTGGGCCTGAGTATATAGAATAGTATATTTTTTATTAATTTCACCACAACACCAAACACCTCCAATGAAATTAATGATAGCATATAATTATGTGATCCACCAGGATTCGAACCCGGGTTATCACACACAGATTTTTAGACACCTTAACCATTACACCACCAAGACGGTTGAATAGATAGGCAGCTCAGCAAAATAGCCTAAGAAACTAGGCCAAATCTAGCCCAGT
This sequence comes from Paralithodes platypus, assembly GCA_032716605.1. NCBI lineage: Eukaryota > Metazoa > Arthropoda > Malacostraca > Decapoda > Lithodidae > Paralithodes > Paralithodes platypus. Next base: position 30,282,911 of record CM064545.1, read on the forward strand.
GTGGCTTAACAAATATACGGTAATAGGCAGCTCGAAAAACTAGCCAATGAAAACTCGCCCAAATCCCGCCCTGTGTGGCTCGGTATGGGCGAATATAGAAGAACCTTGGAAAAATAGCCCAAGAAACTTCCCCAAATATATCTCTGTTTGGCTCGATTAGGTCCAATGTCTGAAAAAATAGCTTAGTTAGTGGAGGGGGCGAGAGAAGAAATATTGTATATGAACAGACCTAAGTTATTATTTTTTGTTTGTTTATATATATATATATGTATATTTTGTACTTCCATTTGCAGTTCTGCTCATACAACCTGTGGCACTTTCTTTAATACCTTGGTGTCATCTCTCTCTCTCTCTCTTTTTCTCTTTTTTTTTTTCTTTTTTTTTCTTTTTTTTTCTCTTTTTTTCTCTCTCTCTCTCTCTCTCTCTCTCTCTCTCTCTCTCTCTCTCTCTCTCTCTCTCTCTCTCTCTCTCTCTCTCTCTCTCTCTCTCTCTCTCTCTCTCTCTCTCTCAGCTTATAATTTTAGTCAACGCGATACATTAACACCCGAGAATAGATTTAGTCAGCGCAATAACGGATTGGCCTGTAAACTATTTCAAATGCTCGAGTGAATCCGGCAACCACAAATCCAGAATATAATTATGTGCACACTATTAATTAGATTCTAGTCTTGATTGCACGCCGCTACCTGATTCTTATATTATATACCGGTACAGTCGGTTTGAATCCCGGTGGATCACATGCTTACTTTCATTAATTTCTTTGGGAGGCGTTGGGTGTTGGAGTGAAATTAATAAAAATAGATTGCATCTTTTATTATCAGCTTTGGAGAATACCCTTTGGGTATCAAGGGCTTAACTCCCCCTACCAACAAATGCCAAAAGTGCCGACAGAGGCGCTGAACGCAATGTTTACCGCGGTGCATCATGGGAAACTGGATACATCACGGATCTCTGCACCCTCTTTCTCTTTCAACAATTCTTTATTATAAGCGGTCTGTCGAAATGTCTGTAGCTGACATATATTATAGCCTATGCATACTGTTGTTTATTATATTTTAAAGTCACCCATACCCATATACAGTATAACGTATATTTACAATACAAAGTCAGCAAGCATTTTCGCGCCTTTTTGTTATGATAAGTAATCAGCTTATAATTATGTTTGTAGTCATTATCAGCTGCATATGGACATTCCCATGACTACTATACTTTATAAGGATTTAGTGTAGTCGTATACTGTATACTATAAATCAAGTATAATAACAAGAAATCCTGATAAACCCTAGGTGTTAAGTATTATTGATGTCTACAGTCGTAGCTCTGGCGCTAGTTCAGAAGCGTCCACCAGAGGTCTCAAGTGTATTCTTGGAAGCGAGAATTGTGATAATTTGTACTCTGCTAGCTAGAGTAAAGCAAAATTGCGGCATTGGATACGGTACTCGAGGGTTGAGCGAAAAAGTGATTTTATGATGGATGGAAATTATTCCTAAGGGGAAGGGTATATTTGTGGGTCGATTATTTCATATATTTACGTATTATTTATTTATTTGTTTCCTCCCTAGACCTCCATCAAAGTAAAAAAAAAAAAAAATCCGTTAGATCCCCCTTCTAGATTAATTTGTAAATTTTTCGGTAGAAAAATGTCCAGGCCGGAGGCTGGTTCTTCCAAAACTACGAGCTCACTATCGTTCGCCAGGAAAAAAATCGACACCTAAATAGCACGAAAGGTCTTAATATTGACAAAGAAACGGGGCAGAAGGTTTTAAAATCGTCAAACTAATGGGGAAAACATCTTAAAATCTCAAAACTAATGGGGCTAAACATGAGGGAGAAAGGCGACCAGAAAAACGACCCATCTCCCCTTAACATCCGACACGCCCCTCTAGAAACGGAACTCCAGACATATCATTCCCTGAGAGGTATTAATTAATATCGTTCTTAAGGGGGGTGACCTGTTTTTTTTCTTCTTCTGAGTTGTATCCATTCGGCCCCATTCAGCCTACTGTTTTAAGACGTTTATCCCCATCTAGGTGTCTATTTATACCTGGCGAGCGATAGCGAGCCACCATATTTTGGATAATGAGTTAGACAGCTGGCTAAATTTGTCCATATTTCGATAGAAAAGTGTCTACGACGAAGCCGGATTTCTCCATAAACTGCTGGCTTGCTATTGCTCGCCAGGAAAAAGTCGACACCTGGATGGGGATAAATGTCTTAAAACAGTAGGCTGAATGGGGCCGAATGGATACAACCAAGAAAGATAAAAATGCAGGTCACCCCCATTAACACCAATATACTCCAAATAACATTTATGATAGCATTGTGATCCTCCAGGGATTCGAACCCAGTATATTTTTATTTATTTTTTCACCGGGTGCCAGTGTGTGTTAAAAGTGATAAATATGTATTGGACAGTTGTCAAGACATGAACCTGGTACACGAATTATGGAAGTAGAGTGTGATGAAGGGGAGATCGGTCGGTTTTCTGGATCCCCTTCTCCCTCATATTTAGCCCCATTAATTTTCAGATTTTGAGACGTTCGCCCCATTAGTTTGGCGATTTTAAGACCTTTCGCCTTATATTTTGTTTCAATATTAAGACCTTTCGTGCCATTTGTGTGTCGATATTTTCCTGGCGAACGATAGTGAGCCTGTAATATTTGGCCGGGACATTCTTCTACCGAAAAATGTACAAATCCATCTACAAAGGGATCTCATGGATGTTTTTTAAAGTTTGGTCTAGGGAGGTAACTAGAAAAATAATGAATAAATTAAAAATAAAATAAAAATCGACCCAAAAATTAACCATCCCCCCTCAACCCCTTCACCACGAGAACGCCTTTTTACCTTTTATACTGGCTAACATTAAACGGTTTTATTCAGCTTGAGAAGGACCTACATTATTCAAAGGGTTTATTGAGATCGTATGTGCTACTTTGGGTCCTTAAGGGGAGGTATTTAGTTTGTTCCCTACGTTTTCATAAAGCTTAAAATTACACCCCCTAGACCCCCTTTCAAGATAAATTTGTACATTTTTCGGTAGAAAACTGTCCCGGCCGGAGGCCGATTGCTCTTAAATTACAGGCTCGCTATCGCTCGCCAGGAAAAAATTGACACCTTAATGGCACGAAAGGTCTTAAAATTGACAGAAATGAGGCAAAATGTCTTAAAATGTCTAAACTACTAGGGCGAACGTCTTAAAATCTCAAAAGCAATGGGGCTAAACATGAGGGAGAAAGGGGTCCAGAAAAAAATCCCTCAAGTGGAAATCTCCCCGTTAGGTAGATTTATAAGCTAAAGAAAATCGTCCAATGGTAACCAGAATATGAGGAAAATTACGTCATGATGCTGAAGGGGTTAAATGCCATCACGGGCTTATTATTATTATTATTATTATTATTATTATTATTATTAGGTTGAAGGGGAGCTTACGAGTTTATCCGTCTGTAATAATGGTGTTAAGGGGAGATGGGCCGATTTTTGGTCTATTAATTCATTTATTTGTTTAATTTCCTCGCTAGACCTCCATTAAGCTTAGCAAAACACCCCCTAGAGGCCGTTTTCTCTTAAAATTTCAGGCTCGCTATCGCTTGCCCGGAAGAAAATATACACCAAAATGACACGAAAGGTCTTAAAATTGACAACGAAATGGGGGCGAAAGGTGTTAAAATTGACAAACTAATGGGCCGAACGTCTTATAATCTAGTAACAAATTGGGCTTAACACGAGGGAGAAAGGGGACCAGAAAAACGACCCATCTCCCATTAAAGTTACGTAAGACCGTTAAACTACATTGATAGTATGCATTTACCTTTTGCTGGTCAAATAAAGTCAGTTCTACTCGGCATTTGAACCAGGTGAATATATTATCAACTGTACTTAAGGGGGTAGTGGCTGTTTTTTCGTCTATTTATCTATTATTTTTATAGTAACCTCGCTACTCTTCCAGCAAGCTTAAATAGACCCCCCCCCCCCCCCTTCAAGATAAATGTGTACATGTTTCAGTTGAAAATTAGTCTCTCTAGAATTACAGGCTCGCTATCGCTCGCCAGCAAAACATTAACACCTAAATGGCACGAAAGGTCTTTATATTGACAAAATATGGGGCGAAAGGTCTTACAATTGCTAAACTGCAGGAACGAATGTCTTAAAATCTCGAAGCTAATGGGACTTAACATGAGGGAGAACAAGCAACAACCTCTCCCTTAAATGCGTACTGTACAACAAGCTTATTTGCGATTATATTTGTCTTCAATATCTGCTTTTCTTCAATATCTGCTTTTCTTCAATATCTGCTTTTCTTCAATATCTGCTTTTCTTCAATATCTGCTTTTCTTCAATATCTGCTTTTCTTCAATATCTGCTTTTCTTCAATATCTGCTTGTCTTCAATATCTGCTTGTCTTCAATATCTGCTTGTCTTCAATATCTGCTTGTCTTCAATATCTGCTTGTCTTCAATATCTGCTTGTCTTCAATATCTGCTTGTCTTCAATATCTGCTTTTCTTCAATATCTGCTTGTCTTCAATATCTGCTTGTCTTCAATATCTGCTTTTCTTCAATATCTGCTTGTCTTCAATATCTGCTTGTCTTCAATATCTGCTTTTCTTCAATATCTGCTTGTCTTCAATATCTGCTTGTCTTCAATATCTGTAGCTTGAACTTTCTGCCGAGAATAGCAAGAAGAAGACAGCTAACTTTACTAAGACACAGTTTTAGCCATAAAATATATACTTTTTGTCAGTCCGAAATGATGTCGTTCGCAACTAAATTATACAATCCAGGGGGTTGATATACGTTATTCGTTGATTTTCATTAAGGGGAGGTATTTAGTTTGTTCCCTAGACCTCCATCAAGCTTAAAATTGCACCCCCTTGAGTCCCTTTCAAGATAAATTTGTACATTTTTCGGTAGAAAAATGTCCCCACCGAAGGCCGGTTCCTCTTAAATTACAGGCTCGCTATTGCTCGCCAGGATAAAATCGACACCTGAATTGCACGAAAGGTCTTAATATGGGTTAAAAGTTCTTAAAATCGCTAAACTAATGGGGCAAACGTTTTATAATATCAAAAGCAATGGGGCTAAACATGAAGGAGAAAGGGGTCAAGAAAACAATCCCTCAAGTGGAGATCTCCCCTTAAGTGAAGGAGAGATCTGCGGTAGTCAAACGGTTAATTGAGGTCGACATTACCCCTTTAATTGAGGTCGACATTACCCCTTTAATTGAGGTCGACATTACCCCTTTAATTGAGGTCGACATTACCCCTTTAATTGAGGTCGACTTTACCCCTTTAATTGAGGTCGACATTACCCCTTTAATTGAGGTCGACATTACCCCTTTAATTGAGGTCGACATTACCCCTTTAATTGAGGTCGATATTACCCCTTTAATTGAGGTCGACATTACCCCTTGAATTGAGGTCGACATTACCCCTTTAATTGAGGTCGACATTACCCCTTTAATTGAGGTCGATATTACCCCTTTAATTGAGGTCGACATTACCCCTTTAATTGAGGTCGACATTACCCCTTTAATTGAGGTCGATATTACCCCTTTAATTGAGGTCGACATTACCCCTTTAATTGAGGTCGACATTACCCCTTTAATTGTTAGAAGCCTATCCTAAGCTGAATAAATTCGTCTAATACTAGCCAGAAGATTGCTAAAAACGTGTGTTAATCCCACCTCCTGAATTTACTCCCACTAAGGTATCAGAAAGCCTTTTCTTGCTGATCCTCCCTACCCCTTTAAGGGAGTGTAGGTTTGGCTACCGACTGACAGACTGAATAAATGGTTGAATGGATGGATGGAAGGTGGGAAAAAACGACAGAGAAAGGGTGGGAAGGTTGGAAGGAAGAATGAAAAGAGAACGTATATAAGGGCGAAAGAAAGATGGGATGAAGGGAAGGAAGGAAGGATAGAAGGAAAGAAGAGAACGTAAGGAAGAAGGGGTGGAGAGAACAAAGGAAGGATAGAAGGGGGACGGAAGAAAGGGTGGAGGGAACGAAGGGAGGGTAGAAAGAAGGGAGTAAGGACGGAAGGAAGGGGAAAATGAAACGATAGAATTAATAATAAAGACGTGAGGGAGAATGGAAGGAAGAAATAAAAGGATAATACAGATAGCTGTGGAAAACTGTATTTCGAAGGGTTAACTGATGTGAAAATAAAGTATGAATAAACTAACTATAAATATGGTACACCCTTCCAGTACACCTTATTGCACTAGACATATTGAAGGACCCTCGATAGAGTCGGGCACAACTCTCTAAGTTCTAAACTACCCTCCTTCGTGTGTTATGTCTACTGCCTGTTATTTATGTGGTAACTTGGGGAAATAAGGTCAGTCCTCACCCAGTCGAGAGCTTCTTAGTTTAAGGGGGGTGACCTGTTTTTTGTTCTGTCCTTTTCTATCTTTCTCTGGCTTGTATCCATTTGGCCCCATTCAGCCTACTGTTTTAAGACGTTATCCCCATCCAGGTGTCAATTTCTTACTGGTGAGCGGTAGCGAGCCAGCATATTTTTTATTTTTGTTTGACAGCAGGCTAAATTTGTACATTTTTCGATAGAAAAATGTCTCCGGCGAAGCCGGATTTCTTCATATAATGCTGGCTCGCTATCGCTCGCCAGGAAGAAATCGACACCTAGATGGGGATAAACGTCTTAAAACAGTAGGCTGAATGGGGCCGAATGGATAAAAGCCAGAGAAAGAGAGAAAAGGACAGAAATAACAAAAAGCAGGTCCCCCCCCCTTTTTAAGATAACTGCATATTCCCAGTTCGGGACCAGCAATCAGAATATATCACGTTATAATCTTCAAAGGGTTAACAGAGCCCACTGCGGACCACAATATAAAACTAACTATAAGTGACTCCAGCTGATGATGGGCAAGGTAAACCATCTATACTGTATGTGCCCCGGATAGCTGTGTGCATTATCTAATTTGCTTTTACGGCGTCATTGCAATAATTGAATTAACAGATGGAGCATATCCGCTATAGCTATACGGACCAGATCAAGGGGGTAGTGGTTAGTTTTTGATCTTTTTATTTATTCATTAACTTATGTTTTATTAGTTTCCTCGCTAGACCTCCCATCAAACTTAAACAAACCCCCCCTAAACCCCCCTTCATGTTTAATGTGTACATTTTTCGGTAGCAAAATGTCCCGGCCGAAGGCCAGTTCCTCTTTAAATTTCAGGCTCACTATCGCTCGCCAGGAAACAAATCCATACCTAAATAGCACGAAAGGTCGTAATATTGACAACGAAATGGGGCGCAAGGTGTTAAAATCACCAAACTAATGGACCGAACATCTTAAAATCTCAAATCTAATGGGGCTAAGCATGAGAGAGAGGGAGGTCCAGACATAACACCCATTCCCCTTAAGATCCGTTTTTATAGCCCAAGAGATCAGCTTGTACGATACTCTGATGTCAACTTACCGCGGCAGAGAATGATATATACCGGTACTACAAATTGGTAATAATCTGCAATGCAACTCGAGTTTCTTCATCTGTCTATTGCCCATTGAAGTGAAATGTGGGATGTCTTGTGTAGGATAGGACACACTGATTGAAATAAACTGTGTTTATTATGATACTGTAGTGTAAAGCATGAAGTCGAATATTTAATATATGAAAAATATATAATATAATTTTATATATATATATATATATATATATATATATATATATATATATATATATATATATATATATATATATATATATATATATACAGTATATATATAAAATTATTCCATAGCACATAATTATCCTTAATTACCAGATTTGTTAATGAAGTAAATTATATATACTGTAGTAATCAAGGGTATACAAATGGTTTGTAAAATCAGTTGGTATATATATATTGATATACCTTTCTATTATTATATTAGATGGGTTTATTACTACCAGCAGTACCCAGGGGAGGCCATACAGGCATATGATAAGGAGTTGCTGGAAGTGTGTTTTATTTGCCTTGTTGCAGGCAGCTTTGCCTGCAATATACATATACATAGGAATATAAAAAAAGTTTAAACCTTTATAAGGGTATATTATTATGGACACTTTAGTTACCCTAGTCATGCCCAGTATTTTTAGAGCATATCCTTTAAGGGGAGGTTTTTAGTTGATTCCCTAGACTTCCATCAAACTTAAAATTACTCCTCCTAAACCCCCTTTCAAGATAAATTTGTACATTTTTCGGTAGAAAAATGTCCAGGCCGAAGGCCGATTCCCCTTAAATTACAGGCTCGCTATCGCTCGCCAGGAAAAAATCGACACCTAAATGGCACGAATGGTCTTAAAATTGACAGAAATGGGGCGAGGGTTCTTAAAATCGCCAAACTAATGGGGCGAACGTCTTAAAATCTCAAAAGCAATGGGACTAAACATGAGGGAGAAAGGGGTCCAGAAAAAAAATCTGCCAAGTGGATACCCCCCCCCTTAATGAAGCCAATATGTAAAGTTCTAAGTTTTTTATATTATTTTGATAAGTGGATTTTATGGGTGAGTTGAACCTGCCGAGTCATGCTATATCATATGACATAGATAATAGTGATAATAGATAATAGATAGTGATTGGCATTTAGTGGGCATAATTTACGAATGATGCGTGATTTGTTATTTATTCTGACGTGTTGAATGGTCTTGTATATTATATCGCCACAACTCGCCCACCCGTAAGCTAGCCTATACCCGGTTCCAAATAGGTAGGCTAGAAATCCTGAACCCTAACCTCTGTAACTCATAAAGGGCTAGAGCAAATGAGCTGACATTTTCCATACGTATTCTTCATCTGGCCCTTCCCAAATGGTAGTAATATTCGCTCGATTACTCAAGTTGTTTGTGAGTTGTGGAGGTTAACCCTTTGAGTACCAGCGACGTGTCATCTTTTATTCTAGCTATATTTAGACGATATTATGCAGCTTAGGAAGGATGTGCAGTAGTTAAAAGTGTTGGTTGAGCTAGTTTGGATTTGTATTATTGATAGAGGTCCTTCCTAATCTGAACAAAATCGTCTAAGAACTGCCAAAATAAATAAAAAAGGACATCGCTGGTACGGTAGGGGTTAATGTTCAAGAGTTTTGGCCCACTGATTTGGAACCGGGTAAGGCCTTGCAAACCTTCACAATCTGTGCTTATCCCCAGCGCATCGAACACATAGGGATTGCTGTAATTATAGACTGTTTATTTTCAGCTATGCCATGTCTTTATCATGATTACTCGGCTATTACCGAGGTTTTGTACCGAACCATGTTGCTATTAGTAAATGGTCGGTATTTATAGTACGCAGGGTCATAGTAGTTATATTTATAGTACGCAGGGTCATAGTAGTTATATTTATAGTACGCAGGGTCATAGTAGTTATATTTATAGTACGCAGGGTCATAGTAGTTATATTTATAGTACGCAGGGTCATAGTAGTTATATTTATAGTACGCAGGGTCATAGTAGTTATATTTATAGTACGCAGGGTCATAGTAGTTATATTTATAGTACGCAGGGTCATAGTAGTTATATTTATAGTACGCAGGGTCATAGTAGTTATATTTATAGTACGCAGGGTCATAGTAGTTATATTTATAGTACGCAGGGTCATAGTAGTTATATTTATAGTACGCAGGGTCATAGTAGTTATATTTATAGTACGCAGGGTCATAGTAGTTATATTTATAGTACGCAGGGTCATAGTAGTTATATTTATAGTACGCAGGGTCATAGTAGTTATATGTATTGCCATGAAGTCTCGCGATATCAGTTGCTAAGGATTTCAATTTACCATCAGCTGGGGAAAAAAAAAAAAAAAAAAAAAAAATATAGACTCTAGTACCAATTACCGTACATAGTTATATATTTGGTATGGCATAGAACCACAGATAATTATGAGGAAGCAAAACTACCGAGAGCGATTATATTTCCTGGCATTTTGCTTTTGTGGATCGCTCTGCCTGTGCGGGACAAGTGGCTTGCATGTAAAGTAAATATCTATCTATCTATATATATATATATATCTTTGTCTATCTAGCATTGGTGTTATTTTCGTATGCCAGCTACAAACTCCTAACCCAGAGTTCCCAGGCCACCTATGAGTCACCGTACAGCCTGAACCGAACCGAAACCCAAGCTCCACAGGAAGTCCCTGAATTGGCATCAATGATTCGTCTTGCCTGCCTCCATACTATTCCTCCTCCCTATCACCCCTCCCCTTTACCCCCCCCCCCCCCTTACACTCTCTCTCTCTCTCTGATGTGATATCATGTTTTTTCATTTTTTTTTCTATATTTAGAGTTCTGCTCCCTTTACTAGAATTAAATCCTGACCACCTCGCTTGGATCGTAAGGTGTGGTCAATGTATCTAAGTAAACTCTCTCTCTCCCCTCCCCTCCCCTCTATCTCTCCCCTCCCCCCTCTCCCTTCCCTCTCCGCGTCTCCTCCCCCAGGGCCCCAAAGAAAGATGGCCTCTCCGCCACTTTACGCGAGAAAATGTCTCCTAAAATTTCGGGAGAGGCACTTGGTACCCCCCTCACCCCTCCACACTTCCCCTACCCAACCCCCGTCCCTTTTGATCCGTTTATGGTGAGAATTGCTCAGAGTTTTTTTTGTAGGAGCCCGCCATGTTGTATCCATTAACAATTGTTATTATCTATGAACAGGGTTCAAGGAGAGTTGAAATTGTCGTATCTTTATAAATATCTGTTCTCTATTCCCGATTCCGCTAGGAAGAGGACTGTGTTTATTTGAATATGAGTTTTTATTTGATATATATATATATATATATATATATATATATATATATATATATATATATATATATATATAATAATACTAATAATCTTCTGGTTACTTATATAGCGCCCGTATCTCCTCCTTCGAGGATTCACAAGCGCTTGGCTTTCTTTAGTCTACCAGAGACCATTACCCATCCCCCTTGCTCATGGGGAGATGGTAACCGCCGGCTGTATCCCAGAAAAAACTTTTCAATCTGAGCGGGGATTGAACGCGAGACCTTCAAGGTGGGAATCAGCACGCTATCAACTGAGCCAGCCGGACGGCTAAATATATATATTTACAGTATATATATATATATATATATATATATATATATATATATATATATATATATATATATATATATATTATTATTTTTTGTTCGTTTCCTGACCCTTTGACACGACATTGAACACTAAGACCAAAGTTGTTCGTAGAGCCATAATTAACAAAGTAGCTCCTGTTTTCTCAAATAATTGGTTAACAACTTGCATGCAATGGTCTGTTGTTGAGTACCCACTTCGGAAACCTGCTTGTTCTCCTGGCTGATTTGAGTGTGCTCTACCTATCCGGTTGGTGACGAATGTTGCGAACAGCTTAATCATATTTGTTTTCACCAACTCCACAATTAATTTACAAATAAACCTCACTAATGAAATCAATTAAAGTATTGTATACATACTCCAAGGACTCGAACCTAGGATAATCACACCGAAATTCCGCACAGAAAGCAAGCTAATTGGCCCATAGTTTTTCAGGTCTTTAGCATCTCCATTTTTGTGAATGAGAATAATGGTGGCATTTTTCCAGGCTGTAGTATCCTTTCGACATTGCAGACATTGCAGACATTGCAGACATTTTGTGTATAGTTTGAGTAGTTTAAGGGGCTAGTGACTTTTTTGTTTTCTATTAGTTCAATTATTCATGTATTTTTTAGTTTCCTCGCTAGACCTCCCTCAAACGTAGAAAAACACCCCCTAGATCCCCGCTCAACATAAATTTGTACATTTTTCGGTAGAAAAATGTCCGGGCCTGGCCGAAGGCCGGTTCTTCTTATAATTACAGGCTCGCTATCGCTCGCCAGGAAAACATCGACACCTAAATGGCACGATAGGTCGAAACATTTACAACGAAATGGAGCTAAAGGTGTTAAAATCGCCAAACTAATGGCCCGAACGTCTAAACATCTCAAAGGTAATCATGAAGGAGAAGGAGGTCCAGAAAAAGCGACTACTTCCCCCTTAAGTGTAACCTCGCCTAAATCTTTGATTTGGTCAATAGGAAGATAGTCATCCTCTCTCTCTCTCTCTCTCTCTCTCTCTCTCTCTCTCTCTCTCTCTCTCTCTCTCTCTCTCTCTCTCTCACTCTTATGAAATCGTGGACCCCTATGTTTTTCTTTGTGCTATTATAACTATCTGGATTGATTTTGAGATAGAACTTGCTTTTAAATAAATAGTATATATAGTTTACTAAATGATGTATGGAAAATTACATTCTTAAATTCGCTTCCAGAGATATACTTCCATAATTAGAAATAGGTGAAGTCCAGGTATAATGATGGGTGGGCTAGAGACTATGGTATCCGAGTGTACATCAATGTTCACATGATCCTGAATAATGTCTGCGGGTCTGTCTTCACTAATTTATAGCTTAGTATAAAAATATAACTCCTAATTTTACTCCCAACACCAAACACCTCCCAATGAAATTAATGAAAGCATGTGATCCTCCTGGGATTCGAACAGGGTTACCACATACAAATCTTAATCACTCTAACCATTGCACTACAGTTAAAGTACATGACTAAGATTTGATATCCATTAATCGAATACTGGATATCATTCTAATCATGTACTCAGACCCAACTCCACACTGAATAGCGTAGCCTACCTTGATTATGGCATCTCTGTTGTTAGTTACTTCGCTATTTGAGTTTCTTAGGCTGACCATTTGACCTTGTCCCTGTACCAAGCCTTCTCTTAGTTGTTTTCATATATCCACCATTTCTAAAAGTATATTCAATTTTGGTTATATTAACCCTCTCCGACATATGACGCGAGTTTGAGCCTATTGGGGATACTTTAAAGCCTTTGTTACCATTTGGGGTATTTAGAAACCTTTAGTTTAGTTACTTCAACCTCTGCAGTTGTCTTTGAGTTAGCTGTGGGCAGAAAACTAATTTTGGAGAGGTGTGAGAGAACTCTATTTCTTATTGCTAATCTGGCAACCTCTGAGTCATAAATGCGTGAAAGGGTTAAATGTTCAGATATCTTAATTTTTTGTTCTTGTTGATGTTCTTAATTCTGCTGCTTCAATCTTGTCTCTGGCTGGCTTTTATAATTGTTATATTCCTTCTCTTCTTCGTTTCCTTTGTAAGTTTACTACAAATGTTCTTGCCTGCTTTTCCTGCTACACTTAAGGGGAAGTTTTTAGTTTGTTTCCTACTCCTCCAGCAATCTTAAAATTTCACCCCCTTGACCCCCTTTCAAGATAAATTTGTAAATTTTTTGGTAGAAAAATGTCCCGGCCAAAGGCCGTTTACTCTTAAATTACAGGCTCGCTATCGCTCGCCAGGATAAAATCGACACCTAAATGGCACGAAAGGTCTTAAAGTTGACAGAATGAGGCGGAAATTCTTAAAATCACCAAACTAATGGGGCAAACGTCTTAAAATCTCAAAAGCAATGGTGGGGGGGGGGGGAGAAAGGAGTCAAGAAAAAAAGTCCCTCAAGTGGAAATCTCCCCTTAAAAAGTTTTTTTTATATGAGTCTGGTTACGTGTATAATGTCTTCTATTGTCTCATCTAAGTCTGCCTACTGCGAGTATTAAGGGGAGATTTCCACTTGAGGGATTTTTTTTCTTTACCCCTTTCTCCCTCATGTTTAGCCTCATTGCTTTTGAGATTTTAAGACGTTCGCCCCATTAGTTTGGCGATTTTAAGAACTTTCACCCCATTTATGTCACTTTTAAGACCTTTCATCCCATTTAGGTGTCGATTTTTTCCTGGCGAGCGATAGCGAGCCTGTAATTAAAGAGTAATCGGCCTTCGGCCGGGACATTTTTCTACCGAAAAATGTACAAATTTATCTTGAAAGGGGGTCAAGGGGGTGTAATTTCAAGCTTGATGGAAGTCTAGGAAACACACTAAAACCCTCCCCTTAATCCGAATATCTAAGCTAAACTCTTGGATCCTTTGTTCTTAGTGTGCATGAGTTTGGTTAGATATTTCCAACCAGCATGTGTTATTCTTGAAGGTTGAACCCTACTCGACATTTCACCCTGCTGTGGTATGGTCACGGCCAACATTCACTTTGTGCAGTACTGTTACTACAGTAATTCCACAATATCTGGTCTGTCAGTGAGGAATACAGTCCGTCGATTTCATTTTGGGTTATTCCATTTGTCACTTTCCATCTCTACTTCCTGCCGACTTTCTTTTGGACACATGTATTCATGATCTTGAGCCGGTTTCGTTCTGCAAACTCTACTATGCCCTGTACCAAGTAAGTAGGCCAAAACTCGTAAGGGGAGGTTTTTAGTTGGTTCCCTAGACCTCCATCAAGCTTAAAATGACTCCCCCTAGACCCCCTTTCAAGATAAATTTGTACATTTTTCGGTAGAAAAATGTCCTGGCCGAAGGCCTGTTCCTCTTAAATTACAGGCTCGCTATCGCTCGCCAGGAAAAAATCGATACTTAAATGGCACGAAAGGTTTTAAAATTGACAGAAATGGGGCGAGTTCTTAAAATCTCTAAACTTTTGGGGCGAACGTCTTAAAATCTCAAAAGCAATGGGGCTAAACATGAGGAAGGAAGAAAGGGGTCCAGAAAAAAAAAATCCTTCAGGTGGAAATCTCCCCTTAAACATTATCCTCTACTGTAGAACTCTCAAACAAATGGAGTAATCCAGCTAATATGTCTACCATTTGGGAAGGGTTGGCCAGGGAATCGGGGTGGAAATGTACAGCCCATTTGCTCAAGCCCTTTTTTTTTTCCAGAGTTACAGAGGTTAGGGGTCACACGATTCCTGGACTACCTACCGATACTTGGCAACAGGGTACGGTATTATAGTGTGTCTCCTCTGGTCATAACAGGGTACGGTATTATAGTGTGTCTCCTCTGGTCATAACAGGGTACGGTATTATAGTGTGTCTCCTCTGGTCATAACAGGGTACGGTATTATAGTGCGTCTCCTCTGGTCATAACAGGGTACGGTATTATAGTGCGTCTCCTCTGGTCATCTCGGGTACGGTGTTATAGTGCGTCTCCTCTGGTCATAACAGGGTACGGTATTATAGTGTGTCTCCTCTGGTCATAACAGGGTACGGTATTATAGTGCGTCTCCTCTGGTCATAACAGGGTACGGTATTATAGTGTGTCTCCTCTGGTCATAACAGGGTACGGTATTATAGTGTGTCTCCTCTGGTCATAACAGGGTACGGTATTATAGTGTCTCCTCTGGTCATAACAGGGTACGGTATTATAGTGTGTCTCCTCTGGTCATAACAGGGTACGGTATTATAGTGTGTCTCCTCTGGTCATAACAGGGTACGGTATTATAGTGTGTCTCCTCTGGTCATAACAGGGTACGGTATTATAGTGTGTCTCCTCTGGTCATAACAGGGTACGGTATTATAGTGTGTCTCCTCTGGTCATAACAGGGTACGGTATTATAGTGTGTCTCCTCTGGTCATAACAGGGTACGGTATTATAGTGTGTCTCCTCTGGTCATAACAGGGTACGGTATTATAGTGTGTCTCCTCTGGTCATAACAGGGTACGGTATTATAGTGTGTCTCCTCTGGTCATAACAGGGTACGGTATTATAGTGTGTCTCCTCTGGTCATAACAGGGTACGGTATTATAGTGTGTCTCCTCTGGTCATAACAGGGTACGGTATTATAGTGTGTCTCCTCTGGTCATAACAGGGTACGGTATTATAGTGTGTCTCCTCTGGTCATAACAGGGTACGGTATTATAGTGTGTCTCCTCTGGTCATAACAGGGTACGGTATTATAGTGTGTCTCCTCTGGTCATAACAGGGTACGGTATTATAGTGTGTCTCCTCTGGTCATAACAGGGTACGGTATTATAGTGTGTCTCCTCTGGTCATAACAGGGTACGGTATTATAGTGTGTCTCCTCTGGTCATAACAGGGTACGGTATTATAGTGTGTCTCCTCTGGTCATAACAGGGTACGGTATTATAGTGTGTCTCCTCTGGTCATAACAGGGTACGGTATTATAGTGTGTCTCCTCTGGTCATAACAGGGTACGGTATTATAGTGTGTCTCCTCTGGTCATAACAGGGTACGGTATTATAGTGTGTCTCCTCTGGTCATAACAGGGTACGGTATTATAGTGTGTCTCCTCTGGTCATAACAGGGTACGGTATTATAGTGTGTCTCCTCTGGTCATAACAGGGTACGGTATTATAGTGTGTCTCCTCTGGTCATAACAGGGTACGGTATTATAGTGTGTCTCCTCTGGTCATAACAGGGTACGGTATTATAGTGTGTCTCCTCTGGTCATAACAGGGTACGGTATTATAGTGTGTCTCCTCTGGTCATAACAGGGTACGGTATTATAGTGTGTCTCCTCTGGTCATAACAGGGTACGGTATTATAGTGTGTCTCCTCTGGTCATAACAGGGTACGGTATTATAGTGTGTCTCCTCTGGTCATAACAGGGTACGGTATTATAGTGTGTCTCCTCTGGTCATAACAGGGTACGGTATTATAGTGTGTCTCCTCTGGTCATAACAGGGTACGGTATTATAGTGTGTCTCCTCTGGTCATAACAGGGTACGGTATTATAGTGTATCTCCTCTGGTCATAACAGGGTACGGTATTATAGTGTGTCTCCTCTGGTCATAACAGGGTACGGTATTATAGTGTGTCTCCTCTGGTCATAACAGGGTACGGTATTATAGTGTGTCTCCTCTGGTCATAACAGGGTACGGTATTATAGTGTGTCTCCTCTGGTCATCTCAGGGTACGGTATTATAGTGTGTCTCCTCTGGTCATAACAGGGTACGGTATTATAGTGTGTCTCCTCTGGTCATAACAGGGTACGGTATTATAGTGTGTCTCCTCTGGTCATAACAGGGTACGGTATTATAGTGTGTCTCCTCTGGTCATAACAGGGTACGGTATTATAGTGTGTCTCCTCTGGTCATCACAGGGTACGGTATTATAGTGTGTCTCCTCTGGTCATAACAGGGTACGGTATTATAGTGTGTCTCCTCTGGTCATCACAGGGTACGGTATTATAGTGTGTCTCCTCTGGTCATCACAGGGTACGGTATTATAGTGTGTCTCCTCTGGTCATAACAGGGTACGGTATTATAGTGTGTCCTCTGGTCATAACAGGGTACGGTATTATAGTGTGTCTCCTCTGGTCATAACAGGGTACGGTATTATAGTGTGTCTCCTCTGGTCATAACAGGGTACGGTATTATAGTGTGTCTCCTCTGGTCATAACAGGGTACGGTATTATAGTGTGTCTCCTCTGGTCATCACAGGGTACGGTATTATAGTGTGTCTCCTCTGGTCATAACAGGGTACGGTATTATAGTGTGTCTCCTCTGGTCATCACAGGGTACGGTATTATAGTGTGTCTCCTCTGGTCATAACAGGGTACGGTATTATAGTGTGTCTCCTCTGGTCATAACAGGGTACGGTATTATAGTGTGTCTCCTCTGGTCATAACAGGGTACGGTATTATAGTGTGTCTCCTCTGGTCATAACAGGGTACGGTATTATAGTGTGTCTCCTCTGGTCATAACAGGGTACGGTATTATAGTGTGTCTCCTCTGGTCATAACAGGGTACGGTATTATAGTGTGTCTCCTCTGGTCATAACAGGGTACGGTATTATAGTGTGTCTCCTCTGGTCATAACAGGGTACGGTATTATAGTGTGTCTCCTCTGGTCATAACAGGGTACGGTATTATAGTGTGTCTCCTCTGGTCATAACAGGGTACGGTATTATAGTGTGTCTCCTCTGGTCATCACAGGGTACGGTATTATAGTGTGTCTCCTCTGGTCATAACAGGGTACGGTATTATAGTGTGTCTCCTCTGGTCATAACAGGGTACGGTATTATAGTGTGTCTCCTCTGGTCATAACAGGGTACGGTATTATAGTGTGTCTCCTCTGGTCATAACAGGGTACGGTATTATAGTGTGTCTCCTCTGGTCATCACAGGGTACGGTATTATAGTGTGTCTCCTCTGGTCATAACAGGGTACGGTATTATAGTGTGTCTCCTCTGGTCATAACAGGGTACGGTATTATAGTGTGTCTCCTCTGGTCATAACAGGGTACGGTATTATAGTGTGTCTCCTCTGGTCATAACAGGGTACGGTATTATAGTGTGTCTCCTCTGGTCATCTCGGGTTACCTCTTCCAAGATTACCTGGTTATACGCTTTTAAGGGGAGGTTTCCACTTGAGACATTATTTTCTGGACCCCTTTCTCCCTCATGTTTAGTCCCATTGCTTATGAGATTTTAAGACGATCGCTCCATTAGTTTGGCGATTTTAAGAACTTTCGCCCCATTTCTGTCAATTTTAAGACTTTTTGTATCATTTAGGTGTCAATTTTTTCCTGGCTAGCAACAGCGAACCTGTAATTAAAGAGGAACCGGCCTGCGGCCGGGACATTTTTCTATCGAAAAATGTACAGATTAATCTTGAAAGGGCGTTTAAGGGGTATAATTTTTAGCTTGATGGAGGTCTAGAGAACAAATTAAAACCCTCCCCTTAACCTACTCTATTCTGGTCTACTTCGGCATTAAAGTCTCCGATCACAAATGTGGGTTGAGTTTTAGGGCTTTTCATAGCTTTTTATACATCTTGGTAAATCTTTAAAATTTCTTCATCATCGTGTGTTGCCGTTGGGGCATACTGTTTATGGGATTACTTTTACTATATCATGTTTATTGAGCAATATCATTATTTCCTGCAACTCGCTCATTGATCCTAACATATGCTTCAACATTACCAGCTACTCGTATATTTATCAAGAAATCGACTGTATTCTTTCCTCTCTTCTTTTCCCTTTGTAACGTAACGTGGGACCGTCAGGCAGTTTAATGAATGCCTCGCCTGTTCTTCTAACTTCGCTAAGACCTACGTTATCCCATTTAACTTTTCTCAGCATTCTTCAGTGGTCATGAGTTCGGATAGTGTACATTCCAAGGGTCAAATTCCAAAGGCGGCCTGTTTGGTCCATCTGTCACCATACTTTTCCAACTTTTCCTAGTCTTTTTCCAATACATATTCTTAGAAAATGAACCGTGTGAGGATCAGTAGTCTATTATAAGTACCGGGAGCGCCAACGAATTTGACACTAATCTGGAACCCTTAACTTCTTACAACTCAAAATGAATGAGAGCAATTGGGCTGACATTTCTATCATTTGGGAAGAGTCCATCAGGAAAAAGGTGTGGCAATTTACAGCCACTTTGCGCAAGATCTTTTTGAGTTACGAAGAGGTCAGGGATCGAAATAATTGTCATGTTCGTTGGCGCTACCTATAGTTAACATATGACAGTTAGTTAAGGGGAGGTTTTTAGTTGATTCCCTAGACTTCCATCAAGCTTAAAATTACTCCCCCTAGACTCCCTTTCAAGATACATTTGTACATTTTTCGGTAGAAAAATGTCCCGGCCGAAGGCCGGTTCCCCTTAAATTACAGGCTCGCTATCGCTCGCCAGGAAAAATTCGACACCTAAATGGCACAAATGGTCTTAAGATTGACATAAATGGGGCGAGGGTTCTTAAAATCAGCAAACTAATGGGGAGAACGTCTTAAAATCTCAAAAGAAATGGGGCTAAACATGAAGGAGAAAGGAGTCAAGAAAAAAATCCCTCAAGTGGAAATCTCCCCTTAAAATAGGTCTTCAGAGGCTATCAACCCTTCTGGATTATTAAGCCAGCACACTGGAAGTCTAGAATTGCGTCAGTACTGGAGCCTCTTTTCGAGAACCCCAGTCCCTTGGAATCTGTTGTTGTTTGATTGCCTTTGTATTCCTCTGTACTGAAAGCGTCAAGGATACCACACTGCTGACGTCACCTTGGCTCAGAGGGGAATAATTTTGAATGCAGGGATCGTGTCAGAGGCTTGGCATTTATTTGTATTTATCTATGCTGAGGTTATAAGTTTTCAACGACTCCACGAAATTGAATTTATGTAGTCAGTTTTTGATGGGGAATTAGTGGGGCTAAGTTCGCCTGATAGGATATGTGAACATTTTATCATATACCATCTATACTATATATATATATATATATATATATCTTTATATACAGTAATTATATGGATATATTTTTTCATAGTTTTTGGGTCATATACTTTGTCATATACTGTAGAATTCGGCCTTGTAGAGCAGCGTAGGTCATTATTAAGGGGAGGTATTTAGTTTGTTCCCTAGACCTCCATCAAGCTTAAAATTACACCCCCTTGAGTCCCTTTCAAGATAAATTTGTACATTTTTCGGTAGAAAAATGTCCCGGCCAAAGGCCGGTTCCTCTTAAATTACAGGCTCGCTATCGCTCGCCAGGATAAAATCGACACCTGAATTGCACAAAAGGTCTTAATATGGGGTGAAAGTTCTTAAAATCGCTAAACTAATGGGGCAAACGTTTTATAATATCAAAAGCAATGGGGCTAAACATGAGGGAGAAAGGGGTCAAGAAAAAAATCCCTCGAGTGGAGATCTCCCCTTAAGCCGGTATCACACGAACGCTTCTCCCCTCAACATTTATCCTCAACACTGGTCTGGCAGCTTGTGAGGTCAACATTTACAATATTTCGGTTACCTAAATTCATCTACCAAAAGTCTAGTTTCCGAAACCAGTGCAAAATAGTCAAAAAATGTTGCCAGAAAATTGTTGATCATCGAATGTTGACTATGAAAGCTCTCGTGTGATACCGGCTTAAGGGGGTAGTACTCGCTTTTTCTGGACCCTCTTCTCTCTCATGTAGCCTATAGCATATTAGTTTTGAGGTTTTAAGACGTTCGTTCCGTTAGTTTGGCGATTTTGAGACCTTTCGCCTCATTATTTTGTCAATATTAAGACCTTTCGTGCCCTTCAGGTGTCGATTTTTTCCTGGCGAGCGATAGCGAGCTTCTAATTTTAGAAGGAACTGGCCTTCGACCGGGAAATTTTTCTACCGAAAAATATACCAATTTATCTTGAAATAGTCTTGTGGGTGTTTTTCTAAGCTTGATGGAGGTCTAGCGAGGAAACTCAAAAATATATTAATACGTAAATATATAGACCAAAAACCAAGCACTACCCCCTTAAAGTGCCAACAAAGTACCCTGGTAACTGGCAATACTGGGTGCTGACTATATACTGGGTGCTGACTATATACTGGGTGCTGACTATATACTGGGTGCTGACCATATACTGGGTGCTGACCATATACTGGGTTAAGTGGGGCATGCTGCTGTAGGGGAGATGGGGTGCTTTTATAGACCCCCTTCGCCCTCATATTTAGCCCCGTTTGTTTTGAGATTATAAGACGTTCGCCCCATTAGTTTGGCGATTCTATGACCTTTCACCCTATGTCTCTGTCAATATTAGAACCTTTCGTGCCATTTTGGTGTCGATTTCTTCTTGACGAGCGTTAGCGAGCCTGTAATTTCAAGAGGAACCGGCTTTTCTACCAAAACATGTACACATTTTTATTGATGGTGGGTCTAGGGGGTATTTAAAAAAAAATCTTGATGGAGGTCTAGCGAGAAAACTGAAAAAAATAATAAATACATTAATTAACCATAAGGTGTTCAATGTTGACAGTGTACAGTAGGCTACCTAGAGGTGGCATGGTAGCGCTGGTGATCCTGTAGTAAGAGAGAGTGACCAGATTGTTTATTTGGACGCCATTGTGGTGACTCACTTATCAAGAACGGGGTTTTATTTTAATGTGTGATCATGTGCAAAATACCACCGAAGGCCAAACTACATAATACCTGTATCAGTAATCCCGAATGATTAGTGTAATATACTGTAGTATGGTGATAATTGAATGTTCAGATACAAAAATACCACCAGAGGTACCAATATGGCGGAGGTTGGCCGATCACTGTTATTATAGGATCTCTAGGTAGCGCTGGATGCAGACCCTCTCTATTTAGGTGATGTCACACTAGTAGCGCTTTTGACGTCAATGTTTACGAGTACTTGTAGCTTTATAATGTTATTTAAGGGGAGATGTCCACTGGAGGGATTTTTTCTGGACTCCTTTTTCCCTCATGTTTAGCCCCATTGCTTTTCTAATTTTAAGACGTTCGCCCCATTATTTTGACGATTTTAAGAACTATCGACCCATTTATCTCAATTTTAAGACCTTTCGTGCCATTTAGGTGTCGATTTTATCCTGGCGAGCGATAGCGAGCCTGTAATTTAAGAGAAACCGGCTTTCAGCCGGGACATTTTTCTACCGAAAAATGTACACATTTTTCTTGAAAGGGGCTCAAGGGGGTGTAATTTTAAGCTTGATGGAAGTCTAGGGAATTAACTAAAAACCTCCCCTTAAGTTATAGTTGAATTCAGCTACCTAACAAAATCTGTCTTCAGTCTAGTTCCCGATGCCAATGCGAAATAGCCTCAAAATACTACGAAAATTATATTGCACATAGAATATTGTAGACAAAATCGCTCGTGTGACACCGACCTAACTACATAACTGCAGGTTTGAATTCCTCTCCACACCGCAACTGTGTGTTCCTCTTGGGTGAGCTGTGGGGTGAACGAGACTTACACCCACATGCTTGTCAATACCAATAATCAAATATATGCTATATATATATACTGTATATATATATACTGTATATCATCCCTCATCAACATAGAACAATATATATACCGGTATATAATTTTTTTGATGGCAGAACAGATCCCTTCCAAACATTTGTTTTCCATTTCTAGGCTATATCAATTGTGTGGCTCATCTCTTACCTTTAGGGGAGATGTCCACTTGAGGGATTTTTTTCTTGACTCCTTTCTCCCTCATGTTTAGCCCCATTGTTTTTTTCTAATTTTAAGACGTTTGCCCCATTATTTTGACTATTTTAAGAACTTTCAACCCATTTCTGTCAAATTTGAAACCTTTCGTGCCATTTATGTGTCGATTTTATCCTGGCGAGCGATAGCGAGCCTGTAATTTAAGAGGAACCGGCTTTCAGCCGGGACATTTTTCTACCGAAAAATTTACAAATTTATCTTGAAAGGGGCTCAAGGGGGTGTAATCTTAAGCTTGAAGGATATCTAGGGACCAAACTAAAAACCTCCCCTTAAACATCAACTCCCGAGTATATAAGGATGGCATTCCTTAGCTATGATTGTATTAGAGTTTATATAAGTTGAGCATTTATTTGAATTAATGATCTAGAAGAACATTGATTCACAGTGTATATTATAGTGGTGTAGAGGATAGACCGTACCCTGCTGGCTCTGACTTTCACCCCAATATGGGTAGTGGCAGAGTCGAGGCCCACCTAATATAGCTAGTAATTTGACAGTGATGGGTAGGTTAGCTAACGAGAAAATATATAATGCAGTTGCCCTTGTGTACCAGGCTAATACTCTCCTATCACTCATTCCAAAAGGACAATGCTTGTATCTGTCTTTCCCTCATTATATGACTTAAAATGCTTCAAGCTCCATATTTCCAGGCATTTTGACTCTAAAGTACCTTGAATTTGGCTCTATGTCACTCTTTAAACTGTAGGGGAGACACTTGTTACAGATAGCTTTGCCTTCTGTCTCCTTCACTAAAAAAAAAAATATATATCCGGCAGCATTATAATGGCAATGTTAATCCGTGTTCTCTCTGTATACAGCGCATCCCCATAGTTTTCGTTTGGTATCAGTCGCTGTGAAGGGAAAACATTATTTTAAGAATATATACATATCACACGTACAGTATATGAACGCTTTGGCAAAGGGCGGTTTACAATACCTGCCCTCCTTTCCCATCTTAACACACGCACACACACACACTCACAGACTCCCTCCCTCCCTCCCTCCCTCCCTCCCTCTCTCTCTCTTTCTCTCTCTCTCTCCCTTCTTTCTTTCTTTCTTTCTCTCTCTCTCTCTCTCTCTCTCTCTCTCTCTCTCTCTCTCTCTTTCTCTTTCTCTTTCTCTCTCTCTCTCCGCGCTATGTATAAGTTTTTTAAAGCACATCTACGAACTGTAATCCGTACGGCGCTCTCTCCCGATATATATATATATATATGTTTTTTTATGTCCGATTCCGCTCGTTAAGGGAGGTAGTACGCGCGCTATTTATGGACCCCCTTCTCCCTCATGTTTAGCATATTAGCTTTGAGGTTTTAAGACGTTCGTTCCGTTAGTTTGGCGACTTTTGAGACCTTTCGCCTCATTTTGTTGTCAATATTAAGACCTTTCGTGTCCTTTAGATGTCGATTTTTTCCTGGGGACCGACAACTAGCCTCTAATTTTAGAAGAAACCAGCCTTTGGCCGGTACACTTTTTCTACCGAAAAATGTACACATTTATCTTAAAAGAGGGTCCAGGGGGTGGGTGTTTTTCTAAGCTTGATGGAGGTCTAGCGAGGAAACTCAAATAATAGATTTAATACAAAAATAAATAGACCAAAAACCAAGCACTACCCCCTTAATGTAATAGACGTAAGCGTATAATTTAAGTAATTAAGGGGAGATTTCCACTTGAGAGATTTTTTTCTGGACCCCTTTCTCCCTCATGTTTAGCCCCATTGCTTTTGATATTTTAAGACATTCGCACCATAATTAAGAACTTTCGCCCCATTTCTGTCAATTTTAAGACCTTTCATGCAATTTAGGTGTCGATGTTTTCCTGGCGAGCGATAGCGAGCCTGTAATTTAAGAGGAACCGGCCTTTGGCCGGGACATTTTTCTACCGAAAAATTTACACATTTATCTTGAAAGGGGGCCTAGAGGGTGTCATTTTAAGCTTGATGGAGGTCTAGGGAACTAACTAAAAACCTCCCCTTAACGCTCCTGTGAAATTGAATATATACAGCGCCGCCAGTCTCCGATGCCAGGGTATTATTTAGACTGTATAAGTTATTGATGGTGAACTTAAGGGGAGGTAGGCTATTTAGTTTGTTCCCTAGACCTCCATCAAGCTTAGAATTACACCCCCTTGAGTCCCTTTCAAGATTTTTTTTACATTTTTCGGTAGAAAAATTTCCCGGCCGAAGGCCGATTCCTCTTAAATTACAGGCTCGCTATCGCTCGCCAGGATAAAATCGACACCTAAATGGCACGAAAGGTCTTAAAATTAACAGAAATGAAGCGAAAGTTCCTAAGATCGCCAAACTAATGGGGCAAAAGTCTTAAAACCTCAAAAGCAGTGGGGCTAAACATGAGGGAGAAAGGAATCCAGAAAAAAAAATCCTCCAGGTGGAAATCTCCCCTTAAGCAATACTGGTGGTACAGAAACTACAATGTACACTTAATTGTAGCCCTAATGATGATACAGCAAGTCTTGTACTAATAATAAGAGTATTGTTATCGTTTGTTTTGTAATATGAATTGATAAACCGCAGAACACTATGTACTGTATATGTACCATTTTTGTTTACAAGTATGTGTTAAGGGGAGGTTTTTAGTTTGTTTCCTACTCCTCCAGCAATCTAAAACTTTCACCCCCTTGACCCCCTTTCAAGATAAATTTGTAAATTTTTCGGTAGAAAAATGTCCCGGCCGAAGGCCGATTACTCTTAAATTACAGGCTCGCTATCGCTCGCCAGGATAAAATCGACACCTAAATGGCACGAAAGATCTTAAAATTGACAAAATGGGGCGTAAATTCTTAAAATCGCCAAACTAATGGGGCGAACGTCTTAAAATCTCAAAAGCAATGGGGCTACACATAAGGGAGAAAGGGGTCAAGAAAAAAGTCCCTCAAGTGGAAATCTCCCCTTAAAAAATGTGCAGTGTAGCCTATATGCTTGTTGTTGGACGTAAATTCTATATTATCAGAAATATATTATCACTGGCTTGCTTGATAATTATGGCTCCAAAATGGCGTCCAAATGAAACTATGGCAGCTTTCTCTTCCTACAAGATATCTGATGCACCTGATACACCCCCGTGGAATATTTGTCTGTGTTTACGTTATTCTATCCTAAATGTACGGTTGAGGTTAATAAGTTTTCTCGGATATTTCTCAAAGTTTCGGACACTGACTAATACTCTGAGGGATAAGCACTTTTCCCAGTACCTAACTATAAAGATACCAATAGCACTTTTTGAGCGATAACCACTGGAATCTATTGTTATTTGTCTATTTCAATATACGACCTTTTATTAGTATCCATATTTTGCTTTCATCATTATCACCATGATTATCATTATACAGACAAATATTTTATTTACCGGTATTGTAAAGCAAATAAATGTAATGATCATGACCCTTATCACCATCATGATCATACCTTGATTATCTATTTTATTAATTTCACACCAACACCAAACATCTCCCAATGAAATTAATTAAAGGATGTGATCCACCGGGATTCGATTTTTTTTTTTTTTTTTTTTTTTTTTTTTACTTTACTTACCGGTACATCTTTTTTTGGGGAGCTATGCCAATTATATTATTATTATTATTATTATTTCTGTTCATAGGTTCCAGAGAAACTATTTTTCGCACCATCAAGATATAACTTCAGTGGATTTAGCAACGCCTCTGAACTCTCGCTCTCGCTCTCGCTCTCGCTCTCTCTCTCTCTCTCGCTCTCTCTCTCTCGCTCTCTCTCTCTCGCTCTCTCTCTCTCGCTCTCTCTCTCGCTCTCTCTCTCGCTCTCTCTCTCTCTCTCTCTCTCTCTCTCTCTCTCTCTCGCTCTCTCTCTCTCTCTCTCTCTCTCTCTCTCTCTCTCTCTCTCTCTCTCTCTCTCTCAATATTAAATTAATGGAAGATCATAGCATACTGCATTTTATATAGGTAACTTATATTTAGGTGTGGGCGAACACAAAGAGGGAGATGATTGTGCAGGTGTGAGGGAATTGCCAGGGAGAAGATAGGGGGGGGGGAGGGGAGGGGGGGTCGTATATTTGGGTGCTAGATATGATGTTGCAATGATCTCGGAGTATTGTATTGTAATTTGAGGGTTGTGTGTGTGTGTGTGTGTGTGTGTGTGTGTGTGTGTGTGTGTGTGTGTGTGTGTGTGTGTTTGTGTGTGTGTGTGTGTGTGTGTGTGTTTATTTTATTTCTCCTTCCCTCCTTTACTTCCAATCCCCCCCTTCCCTCTTTCTCACACACTTTCTTTCACTCACACACACACACACACACACACACACACACACACACACACACACACACACACACACACACACACACACACACACACACACACACACACACACACACACACACACACACACACACACACACACTGTCTCTCTTTGTAATCAAGAAGTGACTGACTGATTAGGAAAAGGATTTGCCTGTTCTGATGAGCAACGCTATAACTTGTCCAAAGCAGGTATAGTGAAGCTAAGAAATATATTACCAGAAATTATTGGGCTATGATTATTAAGGGGAGATTTCCACTTGAGGGATTGTTTTCGGGATCCCTTTCTCCCTCATGTTTAGCCCCATTGTTTTTGAGATTTTAAGACTTTCGCCCCATTAGTTTGACGATCTTAAAAACTTTCGCCCCATTTCTGTCAATTTTAATACCTTTCGTGCCAATTAGGTGTCGATTTTTTCCTGGCGAGCGATAGCGAGCCTATAATGTAAGAGGAACCGGCCAATTTTTCTACCGAAAAATGTACAAATTTATCTTGAAAGGGGGTCTACGGGGTGTAATCGTAAGCTTGATGGAAATATAGGGAACACACTAAAAAGCTCCCCTTAAGAGTCAGTTTCAGTATAGGAATGAGATATAGCCCTTACACTCTATAATGAGATATAGCCCTTACACTCTATAATGAGATATAGCCCTTACACTCTATAATGAGATATAGCCCTTACACTCTATAATGAGATATAGCCCTTACACTCTATAATGAGATATAGCCCTTACACTCTATAATGAGATATAGCCCTTACACTCTATAATGCTCTTGAATTTACGGTTAACCCCTTGAAGATTATGCCGCATTTTGATGGTATATTCTGGCTATCATTACTCGATGTTGTGGAGCT
Source organism: Paralithodes platypus (assembly GCA_032716605.1). Classification (NCBI taxonomy): domain Eukaryota; kingdom Metazoa; phylum Arthropoda; class Malacostraca; order Decapoda; family Lithodidae; genus Paralithodes; species Paralithodes platypus. The sequence continues at coordinate 30,310,852 of CM064545.1, forward strand.
GAGGAAGGATCTGTGGGCATTAGAAAGATAAAGACTATCTCAATTAATCCTTCCACTTCCATAATATACCCTTCCTAATATAAATAAAACTACCCAATGATATCCAGGAAACAGAACAGAAATGCGTCATCGTATCTTGAAAGGGTTAAATTCTACTCTCCAGCACTCATGAAATACAAAGGGATTAGAATGAGTCCAACTAGGTTAACGACTATACCCTATTCTAAGTAAGTCGGCCAACACTCTTGAACATTAACCTCTATAACTCACAAACGACTACAGTAATCGAGCTAATATGTCTACCAAATGGGAAGGGTCAGTCAGGGCATAGGTGTGGAAATATACACCCCGTTTGCTCCAGCCCTTTTTGAGTTACAGTGGGTAGGGTTCTCGATTTCTGGACTACCTATTTGGAACAAGGTATATTATTCCAGCGATTAGAAGAATGAGCCATTTCTGACAACCAGCCATGTTGATAATTAGATCAATCTTCAGAATAATTAACCCCTTCTGTACCGGCGACGTCATTTTTCATTATACTCTGGCAACTATTAGACGATTTTTTAAGCTTAAGAAGGATCTCTACCCAGTGACAGGCTACAAACGATCTCAATTAATCCTTGTGTCTACCACATATCTTTCCCAAGCTTCATACAAAAAAAAAAAAAAAAAAAAAAAAAAAAAAAAAAAAAAAAAAGAGGTTAACAATGTTCTGCCTAATTATCAAACTCGTGCCTGATTATAATGTTGACAAAGCCTATATACTATTCCAGTTCAGTGAAAGTTAGTCGAAAGTTAATGTGGAACCTTAGACTAGCTGTAATTAGTCAGCCAATTGAAATGTTAATTATGGTCTTTTTAACTTTTAGGGGCTCTCAGTATATATTGATAAAGTGGTTTGTAAATAATGACAATAATACAATATAACGTTTTAATCAACTGTATTCTCTCCTTATTAATAAAGACATTGTAAATACAAATACATTATACATAAACACCGCTAACAATCAACGTAAATGCAGACCAAAAATCCCAAAACTATTGAAAACGTTTGTTGATTTTACTCCTTCAGTATCGTTCATATTTTTGTATTTTAACACTAAATTATTTTACTTATTATACAAAAGGCCTCTAACAATAAAAAGGCTGAAATTGATCTCAGTGGGCTATTTAACTCACACACACCCTTTCTTAAATAAATGTCGTCGTCTGGTACTAGCCAAAGTGAAATGGAAGAAGCGCGTCATGGTTTATTAACCCTTTCAAGCTCCAATACGCGTTTCTGTTCTGGCTACTATTAGAAGATTTTATTCAGATTAGAAACGGTATGTGGAAGTCAAAGGGTTGATTGAGATAGTATTTACCGGTACCCCTTTTATTACCCACAGATCCTCCCTAAGCTGCATAAAATCGTCTAATGATTGCCAAAATATACTGCTAAAACGCGTCATAGCTTCAAAGGATTAAAATAATTACGTATTTTTCACTCGACCTCTATCAATCTTAAAAGCCCCAAGAACCCCCTTCAAAATATATTTGTACATTTTTTGGTAGAAAAATGTTTTGGCCAAAGGCCGGTTTCTTATATATTACAGACTCGCTTTCGCTCGCCAAGAAAAATTGACACCTAAATGACACGAAAGGTCTTCATATTGGCAAAGAAATGGAGTGAAAGGTCTGATAATAGCGAAATTAATGTACGGAACGTCTTACAATCTCATAACTAAAGGGGCAAAACGTGAGCGAGAAGGGGGTCCAGAAAAAAAGAAGCAAAAATACCCCCCCCCCCCGAACGAACCGCAAATCTGTTTCAATTATTCTGCATATTTCCACAGGTAAAGCTTTCTTTAGACAAGAGCTCTTAAAATATATACTTCATATATAAATATATAACATTGAAGGACGAAGCACACATAAACAAATACCAACTTATATATGCATTCTATTTTCAAATAGAATGTGTGTTTTAAGCTTTATACAGGTCTAGTGAGCAAACTATATAATTATATATATATTAAATATAAATAAACCCTCCCCCTCCCCCCCTCCCCCCCTTAATAATATGTTAACAACGAAGGCCACGTAGAAGCCTCACATCTTGCAAAGGTTATCATGCATTATTCCACAAGGATTCCACGCACAATAGAGACCTTGTCATAAGTTCCCAGGTACAGACAGCTATAGCGAATTCGTAATATTTACCCTTTCAGTATTATGGTTTCCTGTTCTAGAGCATAACTGTCTTGATAGCGTAATGCATAGTGCGCGGAATTTCGATGTGAGTATCCTAGGTTCGAGTCCTCGGAGTGCCACATGTATTTGTTGATTTCATTAATTGAGTTTAGTGGGAAGTTGGTTGGTGTAAAAATCATAATAATTCTGATTAACACTAGATGATTTTGTACAGCTAAGGAAGGACCTCTAGTAATCAAAAGGGGTACTTGTCTTAATTACCTCTTTTGTTGTACTTCAAACCCTTTTTAGAGTTTAATTTATAGAGTAGAGGATTGTGATGTCTATTAAGGGGGGTCACCGGCTTTGTTTTATCTTTCTGTCCTTTTCTCTCTTTCCTTGGCTTGTATTCATTCGGCCCCATTCAGCCAACTGTTTTAAGACGTTTATCCCCATCCAGGTGTCGATTTCTTCCTGGCGAGCGATAGCGAGCTAGCATTATATGGAGAAATCCGGCTTCGCTGGAGAAATTTTTCTATCGAAAAATGTACAAATTTAGCTTGCTGTCAAAACAAAAATATATATATGCTGGCTCGCTACCGCTCGCCAGGAAAATATTGACACCTGGATGGGGGTAAACGTCTTAAAACAGTAGGCTGAATGGGGTCGAATGGATACAACCCAGAGAGAGAGAGTGAGAAAGAGAGAACAAAACGAGGTGGGCCCCCTTAAAAGAACGAAGCCCACGTAGAGACCGCAAATCTCTGTAAGTTATCATGCATTATTCGAAATATTATTAGAGTTTATTCAGCAGAACAATGACACTAATGGCAGTACAGACGAAAACTCCTGATATTAATATATATTCCATTCTTAAGGGGAGACTGGCCGTTTGTTTGGTCTATTTATTAATTTATTTAGTTTTCTCCCTAGACCTCCATCAAGCTTAGAAAAACACCCCCTAGACCCCCTTCAAGATAAATTTGTACATTTCTCGGTAGAAAAATATCCCGGCCGAAGGCCGGTTCCTCTTAAAATTGCAGGCTCGCTATCGCTCGCCAGGAAAAAATAGACACCTAAATGGCACGAAAGGTTTAAAATTGACAACGAAATGGGGCGAAAGGTGTTAAAATCGCCAAACTAATGGGCCGAACGTCTTATAATATCAAAACTAGTGGGGCTAAACATGAGGGAGAAGGAGGTCCAGAAAAGACGGTCTGCCTCCCCTTAATATTAGAGAACGAAGTCCACGAAGAGAAGAGCGCAAACCTCTACAAGTTGTTATGTATTGTATCAGTGATTTTGAGCGCCGCAATCCGTCTATAGTCTATTTTGAGCGCCGCAATCCGTCTATAGTCTATTTTGAGCGCCGCAATCCGTCTATAGTCTATTTTTGTCCAGCTGATAGTAAATTGAATCCCTTAGTAACTGATTTTTCGATACTTGATAGACAAATATGAAACTACTATGGCTGTGCGTCGTATTAATGCCATGTTTTCATAATTAACATCATATTTCGCTACAAAATCTACCTTATAACCGAGTAAAAAAGGAGAGAATGTGTCAATTTAGTCTCAGCTGGAAAAAAATAGATTAATTTAACTACTACTACTACTACTACTACTACTACTACTGCTGCTGCTTGTTTTTATTTTACTACTACGGGACCTTCATTATGTACAATCATTGTGTACTATTGTGTATTGTGTATTGTTACTACTACTACTATTATTATTATTATTATTACTACTACTACTACTACTACTACTACTACTTTTACTGCTTATTTTTATTCTACTACTACGGGATCTCTTATGTACAATCATTGTGTACTATTGTGTATTATCATTGTTACTACTACTACAACAAAAATACTACTACTTCTACTACTACTACTACTTCTACTATTACTACTACCACTGATAATCCTACTACTAAAAACAAAAAAATAATAAATAAAAACATCCCTTCATAGTATCAGAGACCGAAGCACACGTATAAAGCGCAAATCTCTGTTACTTATTATGCATTATACCGATGATTTTCGACGCCTGCAACCCCCCCCCCCCACGGCTGACAAACGCTGGGGCCGCGAGATATATACACAAATATTTTCTGTAGACTGACAGCGCTGACTCGTGGCCCTCTTGAAACCTACCAACCCACCACACACTCACACACTCTTAAACTCGTTATCTCTCTCTCTCTCTCTCTCTCTCTCTTTCTCTTTCTCTTTCTCTTTCTCTTTCTCTCTCTCTCTCTCTCTCTCTGTCTGGTTTTCCTATGATACTACCATATTGGAGATTAACGGTCTTCTAGCAGTGTTAAGAATAGACCACTTCATTGGGACCAAATTTTTGTTTGTGGAGTGTGTACTTGTAGCTGTTTATTCCTATATAGTTCAAGATGTTGTCTCTCACATGTATATATAATTGTAAAAGTCAGAAGATAAGGAGTGGCAAAGGTTTGAAAATATATTCAATACAACATTACTAAGGTATTTGATTTTTAACATAGATAATATGTCTTTGATTGAGTGACCGTGGGAGAGATTTTGGTATGATTATATATATATATATATATATACTGTATATATATAAACTCTCTTTCTGTATGTGTCTATATATCTATATTTTGGTATGATTATATATATATATATATACTGTATATATATAAACTCTCTTTCTGTATGTGTCTATATATCTATATTTTGGTATGATTATATATATATATATATATATACTGTATATATATAAACTCTCTTTCTGTATGTGTCTATATATCTATATTTCGCACTCACACTTATTTGCATGAACTATCTTTATCTAAATCAATCATTGTCAGGTTATTCTCGTTGTCTCTTCATCCATTTGTCTGTATGTCTCTCTCTCTCTCTCATTTGTATGTTTTGTGTTTATGTGTATCGTCTCTCTCTTTATCGTTAGGAGTAAATACATTGATAAAGAAAACTATCTCTTGGTTGCCTACTCGAGATTTTGCCACCCCACCGAACTCTTGGCAGCTCCTCCGATGTTTTAGTTGCCCTGGCAATCTTTTAGTTCGCTAACTGAACGTTTGGCTGTCCGGTCACAACTTTTACCGTCCTATGAACTTTGATCACCCGGTTATACATTTGACCATCTTAAGGGGAGGCAGACCGTTTTTTTGGTCTATTAATTCATCTATTTATATATTTTTTTAGTTTCCTCCCTAGACCTCCATCAAGCTTAGCAAAACACCCCCTAGACCCCCCTTCAAGATAAAAGTTTACATTTTTCGGTAGAAAAATTTCCCGGCCAAAGGCCGGTTCCTCTTAAAATTGCAGGCTCGCTATCGCTCGCCAGGAAAAATCGACACCTAAATGGCACGAAAGGTCTTACAATTGACAACGAAATGGGGCAAAAGGTGTTAAAATCGCCAAACTAATGGGCCGAACGTCTTATAATCTCAAAACTAGTGGGGCTAAACATTAGGGAGAAAGGGGTCCAGAAAAACGGTCTGCCTCCCCTTAATACAAGTATGACTGTTTAGCTAAAGGCCAAACTTTGTCTCACCCAAATTTATGACTACTCGGCTACTTAAACTTTTGATCGCTCGTATGCCCAACCGAACTTGCAGCCAAGCAGTTGCCTTGCCAAAATGTTGCTCACCGGGACGACCTTTTGGCTGCCCTGACATACTATTGACTGCCTACCCAATTTTTTGGCCGTTGGGGCATAATTTTAGCTGGTCAGCTGAACTTTAGGTGTCTTGTTATATATTTGGCCACCCAGCTAAAGGTTTGTCTGCCCCACTGTACTTTTGTCCACCTTCCCAAACATTTAGCTGTTCCACCGAACTCTTGGGTACCCAGACAAACATTTTACCACCAGTTAGAACTTTTAGCTGCCTTGCCCAACTTTTGGACGTCTGCCTAAATGTTTAGCCACCTGGCCAAATGTTTCGCTGGTCAGCTGAACAATTTGACTATTCCATTGAATTTTTGGCTGCCTTGGATGTTCGAACCAATGAACATTTGGCCGCCCTACCGTACTATTGGCTGTCTTGTCGAACTCTCAGCTACCCGGACAAACGTTTGGCTGTCTGTTTGAAATTGTTTACACTTTTGTTGTCAAGATAAACTTGTCGGTGTTACCAAATTTTTGGTAGTCTTGCCAAACTATTGGCTGCCCAGATGATCTGTTGACTATCTATGCAAGCTTTTGGCTGCTGGACTCCCTCCTCTTACCTTCACTATAAGATCTTTGCTGATTCAGATCAATAACAACAATAATAACGGCGGATTAATCCGCTACATCCCATTTCTGCTACATCCTATTTTATTAAATCCCGTGGTGCAAGAGCCACCACAGTTAGTAGCGGAAATCTGTCCAGTTCACTTTGTTCATTTTGGCTCTGCGAACAAGATTGGTCTTAGTGTTCAATGTCATGCAGTTAGCCGTTTAGAAGGAATAGTGTGTCAAATGTTCCAGAGATGACATAAAAAGACACTCGCGGTGCAAGAGCCATCACAGTTGGTAGCAGAAATCCGGCAGGTTCACTTTGTTAATTTCTTTCAGAGAACAACTTTGGTCCTGGTGTTCAGTGTCGTGGAGGCAGCTGTTTAGGAGGAGTAGTGCATCAAAAATATTTGTGGATTCAGATCAATAACAACAACAATGACAAGAGTAAACTGAATGTCTTTAGAGTTTCCGCTCGCTTAAAAGGGTATCAAACGAGAGCTTTTATCGTAAATTTTTCATGGTCAACATTATTCCAGCAGCATTTCTAGGATCTTTGCACTGGTATAAACACAAGTATAAAACAAATATACAAAAATAATTTGCTTAAGGAAACATTGGTACAAAGGTTTGAAAATATATGTAATATTGGCAAGGTCTGCCTAGCCAACGCTTTCTTGCAGACCTATGTATCGTCAACAAGACTGAAGATGATTAATTTAAAGTGCTATATTTACAATAACAAAATGTTTACCGTTTATACTGTCAGACCAGTGTTGAGTATACAAGTTGAGGATACACCCGCTCGTGTGATAGTGGCTTACAAAATGGAGGTAAATCTATCTCTGTTCCCATTTTAAACATTCTCACCGGCTTTTTTATCTTTCTCTCCTTTTCTTTCGTTCTCTGGCTTGTATCCATTCGGCCCCATTCAGCCAACTGTTTTAAGACGTTTATCCCCCTCCAGGTGTCGATTTTTCCTGGTGAGCGATAGCGAGCTAGCATTGTATGGAGAAATCCTGCTTCGCCGGAGACATTTTGCTATCGAAAAATGTACAAATTTAGCTTGCTGTCAAAACAAAAATATATATATGCTGGCTCGCTACCGCTCGCCAGGAAAATATTGACACCTGGATGGGGGTAAGCGTCTTAAAATTGTAGGCTGAATGGGGCCGAATGGATACAAGCCAAAGAGAGAGGGAGAGAAAGAGAAAAAAGCGAGGTGGGCTCCCTTAAATATTCTCACTCGTGATCAATAGGCGCCTTCAAAGCAGCCCTATGTCCATCTTTAACTTATCCCATTCATTCGATTGATAATGTGATGGCTGGATATGGGCCAAAGCGAGTTATCAAAAATCTTGCCAGGGTGTATCAATGTCATTAACCCTTTGAGTACCAGCGACGTGTGTTGTATTGTATTCTAGCTATATTAAGGCGATATTATGCAGCGTAGGAAAGATCGGTGGTAGTTTAAAGGGTTCGTTGAGGTAGTTGGAAGCCTTAATATGGCTTGAGGTCCTTCCTAAACTTAATAAAATCGTCTAATAGCTGCCAGAATATAATGATAAGGACGTCACCCGTACTGTACGGGTTAATTATCCTTATTATGTCTACCTCTTGATCAAGGATGGCGTCGTTGAGAAAATGTAAGCTTTTGAATTTATTCAAGAAACATATGTGCGTCATTTTAAGGGGGATGGTTGGTTTATCTGGCCCCCCCTTCTCCCTCACGTTTAACCCCATTAATGTTTATATTTTAAGACGCTCTGTCCATTAGTTAGGCGATTTTAAGACTTTTCATCCCATTTCTTTGTTAATATCAAAAAGACCTTTCGTGCCATTTAAGTGTTGATTTTTCTTGGCAAGTGATAGCGAACTTGTAATTTAGGAGGAAGCGGTCATCGGCCTGGACAATTTACTACCGAAAAATATACAAATTTATCTAGAAGGGGAATCTTGGGGATGTTTTTCAAAGCTTGATGGAGGTCTAGGGAGGAAACTAAAAACAAATATTAAATATATATAAAAATTGACCAACATGTAAACCCTACCCCCTTAACCCTTTCAAGCTCCAATACGCATTTCTTTTCTGTTTTCTGGCTATTATTGGACGATGTTATTCAGTTTAGGAAGGGTACCGGTATATGGAAGTCAGTGGTTTGATTGAGATAGTCTATACCAATTTAATACCCACAAATCCTTCCTAAGCTGCATACAATCGTCTAATGATAGGCAATAATAAACTGCTAAAACGCATCAGAGCTTCAAAGGCTTAAGCCACTTATCACAAAATCATGAGTCAAACACAGTCCCATCTGTGAACTCATTCTATCCTAGATTCTAAACTCTCAGCACAACATTTGGATAGAGACAGAGCGACAGTCGAAGAATGTGAGCGAATGCAATGCCAAATCAAAATGTGGTATACTTAAGACCAATTCGCAAGAACAACAACACCAAGAACAACAACAACAACAACAACTCAACTCAACTTTCTCTTCATAATTGCTGAGGGGCACAGGGCCCTGGGTGGGACTTTGGTTTCCCGGGCGTTTCCGCACCCTCCTCCGCTCCCCGCCATGGAGTGGCTTCGGTCACCCAGGCTTTATTGTGGTAGGCAGGGAGGGTTCTGTGGGGGCGCTCGGTTATGGCCTTGGCCTTGCTCGGGGCCTTGGGGCTGTTCGGCCAGGCAGCTTGGGGAACAACAACAACAACAACAACCTATTAGAGTAAGAGATCGGCCACATTGGTCTTTGGACGCCTTTCTGGTGCCTTAATTAACCCTATTTGTTGCAACGTATTGGAGGTTATAAAGATATTTTGTTTAATTAGCATTGAGAGTTTTAGTTGCTTTTGCCATTTTCGAACAATGTATTTTTAGTGTACCCCCTAGACTTAGAAAAACGCCTCTCCAGACTCCTGTCAAACTAAAAAAAGGTCCCCCAGACCCCCTTCAAGCTAAATATGTAAATTTTTCGGTAGAACAAAAAAAAAGGTCTAATACTCGCCAAATATATAGGGTGAAACTGGGGATAGGTATAGTTACGGCATTCAATTGGAGGATCCATAAAATATAATCAGCCATAGAGACAAGTTCCTCAAAAACACCGGCCACAAACTGAGAGAGTGAGTGAGAGTGAGAGAGGTGGTGGGCTGGGGGAGTGTTTATATCGCTCACCAGAAAAAAAAATCGGCCTCTGAAATGGGCGGAACGTAAATCTTACCAGGAAACAAATCGACGCCTGAATGGGACGAAACGATTTATAATGGGGCGAAACCGCCGGAAGGGGGGTGGGGGATAATAACAGAACACGATGTATCTGAGAAAAAGGTAATTCATTTACAAATGCAATCAGTCGCAGGTTTAAGGCGAGGTGCTTGCCTATGCGATGTTTAGAGGAATCAAAGGTGCTGCAGTCTATAACATCTCGAGGAAGCCCATTCCACAAGTTCACAACTTGATTGAAGAAGAAATTGTTAGAATCGTGCGAGTTAAAAGATTTACCAATAATTTTGCAACCATATTATTACTGTTCATATTGTCGAGGCCTTTGATTATTTTGAAGACTTGCATTAGGTCACCTTTTAATCTGTGCTGGGTTAAAGGAAATACACTTAATTCTCTAAGACGCACCTCGTATGGTTTGTTTCTTACATTAGGTATAATTTTAGTACCGTAACTCTACGTTGAACTCGTTCAAGTTTATCGATATCTTTTTGGTAGTCGGGGCACCAGGATTGAATGCAATATTCCAGAAGAGGACGGACTAGGGAATTGTAAAGTGTGAGCATACTTCTTTGGTTTTATGCTCGAATGACTTGCCTATAAAGCCAATTATTTTATTTGCCTTCTTAATAAGTTCTGAACTTTGTTGACTAGGTTTTAGGTTACTCGATATTGTTACTCCCAAATAAGTTTCTCTGTCTACACTCTTAAGCTGAGTGCCATTCATTGAATAGTTTGATTTCTCATTTCGTGTCCCGATATGGAGTACTTTACATTTATCCGCATTAAAACTCATTTGCCAAATTTGAGCCCAACTTGACAGCTTATCTATGTTATTTTGCATATCTTCTACATTTTTTGTTTTCTATATTCCAACTACTCCCTCTCGGTCATAGGCTGAGGGCCTGTACATTCAACCATTACACATTGAACGGTGAAGCCCGCGAGGTCTCGTTCCAGTCTAGGTGGTAAGACATGTGAAGCACTTTTAGCTGCAACCAGCCCCTGCCATTCTGCCTTCGCAGGGGCTTAGTTGCCCACTCATGGCTTGAAGCAGCCCCACCTCTGAATCTGCCTCGCTCCAGTGTTTCGCTGTCTCACCTCTTAGACTCGGACCCTCACTCTCAGAACACCACCTATTGAGCAATGAACTCACTAGGCATTGTCCCCCTGTAGCCTATTTTGAATATGGGAATATTCATACAGTGCTATTTAATCAGGGAACAATGAGGGTATTTATTTGGCGTTTCGGTGGGCTTTATGGTAATGCACTGATACTAGGTACAACACAAATTCCATCCCAATAATATCTTCCCATTGACATATCGGGATTCGAACCCGGGTCCATTGGATTACCAGTCCAGTGGCAAGACCACTCCACCACACCTCCCCGTTCGTTTGAGAGTACAGTATTTGCAATTTTTGTATCGTCTGCAAACTTTGATATTGTAAGGGTGAGGCCCTCATCTATGTCATTTATATAAACTAGGAAGAGAACTGGCCCTAGAACCGATCCCTGTGGTACCCCACTAGTTACATTGGTCCATTTCGATGCTTTACCGTTTATGACTACCCTTTGCTTTCTTTCACCGAGCCAATTTTCCATCCATCACAACACTCCCTCTTGTATTCCATGCGCTTTTAATTTTTATCAATAAACATTTGTGGAGTACTTTGTCAAAGGCCTTTTGAAAATCAAGGTATATAATATCTACAGCTTTACTCTCGTCATATAGGTTGAGAATATCGTGGAAGAAGTCTAAGAGGTTCGTCAAGCAGGAACGTTGGTTACGGAAGCCAAAGCTGAGTATCTTTGAGTGTTATTTTCCTCTAAGTGATTCACGAGTCTGTCTCTTATGAGTGTTTCTAGCATTTTACAGACAACTGAGGTTAAGCTTCACTACACTTAACATGCACACCACACTTCCTCCTTCATAATTATTAAAAAAAAAAAAAAATATGAACACAGGCCCAGCCTCGAAGTCCCCAGTGGGGGGGACCATAAATACCCCCACACATGCCCGACCTTCCCCTGACGACCCCTCTAAATACTCTGGACCACGGCCTGTCACTCTTACTATCAACTTTTGCAATATTCGCGGCCTTTCCTCTAATTTTCACTCTATCGAACACCATCTCTCCTCCTCCAAACCTGATTTCTTTTCCTCACCGAAACCCAGGTATCTGAGACAACTTCCAGCAGCCCCTTCTCTGTATCCTCCTACTTTCTCTATCCTAGTTTCAAAGCCAGAGGCGGATGTTGTGCATACGTGCACAATAAACTCACTTGCTCTCGTGGTCCCGATTTCGACTCTTCTGAATTCTCAACTTTATGGCTCAAACTATCTTGTCATTCTCATACTAAATATTTCTGTGCTGTCTATCTTTCCCCTAACTCTACCGACTTTTCCAAATTCTTCGACTATCTAAACTCTAAAGTGGAACACATTCTTTCTATCTCTCTCCCTTCTCTGAAATCTCCATCTTAGGAGATTTCAACGTTCACCACTGCCAATGGCTCTCCTCTCACTCTACTGACCAACCTGGTGAACAAGCCTACGTCTTTTCTATCATAAATGACCTAGAGCAGCTGGTCCAGCAACCCACCCGTATCCCGGATCGCTTCGGAGATCGACCCAACATTCTTGACTTATTTCTGACTTCTAACCCTTCTTCTTATACTGTCAATCTTTTCTCTCCTTTGGGCTCCTCCGACTATAAACTTATCTCCGTCACCTGTCCTATCTCCAATACGGCCATCCGATCCTCCCAGCCGGCGGCGCTTGTGGCACTTTGGCGCTGCCGACTGGGAGGCTCTCCGGCAGTACTTCTTTGATTTCCCATAGAATGACATGCTTCCGTGGCCGGGGACCCTCGGAGAGTGCTGAATGCATTACCGAGGTAATCCTTTCGGGCATGGAAGTGTACACTCCATTTTTTTCTCTCAGTCTAATGCAAAAAAATCTTGGTTTACTCGCGGTTGTTCTACTGCTGTCCACAACAAGGAGGAAGCATTCAAACGGTACCGACGCCTTAAAACTCAAGAATCTCATTCTTCCTATGTTTCTGCCCGGAATCAAGCCAAATCTGTTCTTCGACTTGCCAAGCACTCTTTCATCAATAATAAATGCACTGAACTATCCAACTCTAGCTCTTCCCAAGCTTTCTGGCATCTAGCCAAAAACCTCTCCAACAACTTTTCTTCCTCGTCTTTCCCTCCCCTTTTCCACTCTGATGGCACAACCATCACTTCTTCCTCTGACAAAGCTGAACTCTTTGCTCAAACTTTTGCCAGAAACTCTACCTTGGATGATTCCGGTGCTATTCCTCCCTCTCCTACTTATGCCTAATATCCTAATTTCTTCTAAAGATGTACTTTCTACCCTATTTGGGCTTAATACTAAGAAGGCGTACGGTCCGGACGGTGTTCCTCCTGTTGTACTTAAAAACTGTGCTTCTGTGCTGACTCCCTGCCTAGGCAAACTCTTTCGTCTCTGTCTCTCCTCTTAACGTCTTTCCTTCTTGCTGGAAGTTTGCTCTCATTCAACCTGTCCCAAAGAAGGGTGACCGCTCTCAACCCTCCAACTATCGTCCAATTGCTCTCATCTCTTGTATCTCTAAAGTTTTTGAAACTATTCTTGCTTCCAAATTTCTTAAGCATTTCTCTTCTCATAATCTGCTCTCAGATCGCCAGTATGGCTTCCTTAAGGGTCGCTCTAGTGGTGATCTTCTCTCATATCTTACCAATCTTGGTTATCAAACTTTCGGGACTTCGGTGAGACTTTTTCTGTTGCACTAGACATATCGAAGGCCTTCGATAGAGTCTGGCACAAATCTTTAATTTCCAAACTGCCCTCCTTCGGTTTCTGTCCCTCCATCTGTGCCTTTGTCTCTAATTTCCTTTCCGGCCGTTCCATAGCTGCGGTTGTGGACGGCCATCGCTCATTTCCTCATCCTATCAACTCCGGTGTTCCTCAGGGATCTGTCCTATCTCCTATTCTCTTTCTAATTTTCATAAATGATCTTCTCAACTGTACATCCAGTCCCATCCATTCATATGCAGACGACTCTACTTTACACCACTCAATTAGTTTTCCAGAACGCCCCAGCCAGCAGTCCCTCAAAGTAAACTTAATGAAGCCACAAAATGCTTATCTGCTGATCTAGCTACTATTTCCAATTGGGGTAGAGAAAACCTTGTTACATTTAATGCTTCCAAAACTCAATTTATCCATCTTAATACCCGTCAGGGACCTCCAGAGGACTATCCCTTATTCTTCAATAATACAAAAATCAACCCCTCATCTTCCCTCAATGTTCTCGGTGTCTCTTTTTCTTCTGCTCTCACTTGGAAAGACCATATTACCAGTCTCGCTAAGGCAGCCTCCCAGAAGCTTGGTGTGCTCAACCGCCTCAAGGGGTTCTTTACCCCTGCGCAGCTTCTTGCTCTGTACAGGGGCACAGTGCGTCCTTGTATTGAGTATTGTTCACATGTGTGGGGAGGATCCTCTCACACCGCACTCCTAGATAAAGTAGAAAGGAAAGCCTTTCGTATCATTAACTCCCGTCCACTCACCAACTCTCTGCAATCTCTCTCTTCGCCGCAATGTTGCATCTCTCGTTATTCTATCGGTACTACAATAATCAGTGTTCCTCGGAGCTTTCCCAGTGTATACCACCTCCTCTACGTAGGGTACGTAGTACCCGCCTTACAACACAATCCCACCCCTACTCTGTGCAACTCTCCAACCCAAGAGTGAAATGCTATTCTCAGACTTTCTTCTATTCAACTGCTGACCTCTTGAACTCTCTCCCAGAATCAGTCTTTCCCTCTTCCTATGACTTAAATTGCTTCAAACTCCGTGTGTCCAGGCATTTTAGCTCGAACGTCCCTTGATTTTGGCCCTGTCACTCTTTGAAATCTGGGGGAGGCACTCGTTGCAGGCACTTATGCCTTTTGTCTGCCTCATTCACATAGAAAAAAAAAAAAAAAGAAGCTAATTGGACTATAGTTACTAGGTATAGATTTCCTGCCTTTTTTAATGTCAGATTTACGTTAGCGAGCTTCCACTCATCAGGCATAGTCCCGGACTACAAGGATTTATTAAAGAGCAATGTCAGTGGTTTGGAGAGCTCACATTTAGCTTCATTTAGAACTCTAGGTGATATTGTGTCGAGCCCAGGTGATTTGTTTGACTTAAGTTTCTCCAAACATTTCAGTACTTCTCTCTCTGTGATGTTGATATTGCTTAGAGCATCAGAATTGTCTAACTGAACTGGCGGTGCTGTAGGGATATCACTAAGGTCTGCTGTTGTAAAAACTGATGCAAAAAAGGTATTGAGGACATCACTCATCTGTTCTTCATCTTTGGTGTAATCTCCGTTCTCATCTACTAACGGTCCAATAATTGAAGTGATTACTTTCTTCTTTCTAATGTTCTTTCGGGTTTGTTTTACTTTTATTCGCAACATGTAACTCCAGGGTCTTTTTACTTTAATTAATTAACTTTATAGCTTTACGTCGTAGATATATGAATATCATTCGTTCTTCATCATTTTCCGAGGGTTTAAATCTTTCATGAACATTTGTTGACGCAATAATAGTCTGCAATCTCTTTATTCCACCATTTAGGCTTATCATTATGGAATAAATGTCGGGTTTTCATTGGTATTCACGCTTGCACCGCTTTGAAGTAAGTGGTAGTGAAAAATTCCCATGATTTATTTATGTCATTATTGTTACTCAAATAGCTCCAATCAGTTTATTTAAGTATTGCTTTGAGTTTATGAAAGTTTGCTTTTTTGGAATTTGGGACTTTCTCGTTGCTGCTATTTGATTCATTACTTTTAAACTTTATACTGAAACTGATCCTTCGATGGTCCCTGGTACTGAATTCTTCACCAACATTCAAACCCTCTACTAAGTCTTCTTTCGTTGCAAGTACAAGGTCAAGCACATTATTACCACGGGTCGGAGATTGAACAAATTGAAAAAGTGAACTTTCTTGCAAGTTGGCGTAGAGCTCATATTCGGAATGAGAAGTAAGCATATCGCCCCACTTAGTTACTGGTAAATTAAAGTCGCCAAGAATTACGGTATCTTGAATGTTACATATTTCTGAAATTTGTTCGTAAATCTCTTCGTCAGTTTGCACTGATTGAGCTGGAGGTCTGTATATTATAGATAGTGTTAGTTTAATTCCATGATTATTTTTCAAGAGTACATAATATTATGATATATCGACATTCACAATTTGAGATTTTGACATTAAGACGGGATAAAGATTTTCTTTGATAACAAAAAAAAACGCCTCCTCCATTTTTATTGATTCGACTTTTTTCAAACATTGTATAACCGGGAGGTGAATATTCTGCTAGAAAATCTCTGTCTTCCGTATTTAACCAAGATTCTGTAATACCGATTATATCATAATTTTCTGTAAACACAATTTCCTCTAGATCCGAAAATTGATTGCGTAAGTTATGAGCATTTGCATAGAAAACTTTGAGGGTTTTGGATTTGGGTCTTGTTGATAGAGCGTTATCCAAATTCGTGGTTCTTGACGAATTAGCATTTAAGTCCTTCGATGGTCGCCGTCCTCGCTGTCTTCGGTCCTCCTTCCTGGTTGTTCTGTGTTGAATCGATTTCTTCTCCGAAAATCTTTCACCGCATCGTTGAGAAGACGTCCAAAACGTGCTGCTTCCACCTGGTTCAGAGGAACCCCATCGTCCGAAAACAAATAGTCATCGTAGTAAATATTGTCCCAGTTCTTGATGAATGCCGGGTTCTCCTTCCTGCAGAAGTTAGATAGACAACAATTTGTGCTGGTGGTTATGTTGTAAAATCGTCTCTCTACACCGAGCCGGGGGATGATTCCTGAGACGATGATCCTCGACGACTTCTCTTTAAACGACTTGATCATCTGCTGGTACTTGAGTAGCAAATCTTCCCACAGGGTTCGCTGTACATCAATGGATTTGACGTTTATGACGTACATTGTATTAGCAGGGGCCAGCTTCGATACTTCGTCAACTGCAGCAACTACGTCGTGCACACCACCACCAGGGATACAAAAACGCTTCCTGGTCTTAGGTGCCCTGGTGCAAAACTTTGTAAGCTGAACACATACCATAGAGTCTCCCACGAGCCGAACTTCTTCTGTTTCCTCTTCGTCATCTGGGTCTGTGAGTATCTGGAAACGATTTTGACACTTGGTAACCGGTATGATTTTCCTGGTCTTGAGGGGGAGCAGAGTCACTGTTTGTTTCTTGTGCATCGGAAGCATTTGCTGAAGTGGCTACTGCAGGCGTTGGATTGTTGGCAGTTGACGTTGGGGCGGCAGTGGCAGCTGGAGTTGAAGGGGTGACAATTGAAGTTGGTGATACTCCAACGTTGAGTGTTACAAACTCTTGGAGTGATTTCAGCTCAGGTCACTAGACCTGTTGTTGCTGGACTTCCTTTGGACTCCTTTGGACTTTTACACCAAGATGTATCACCCACTGACAGACTCTGATAGCAGAAACTTTGGGCAATGGATCTCTCAACATCCCTGGCAGAAAGTTCTGGTACCAAAAGATGTGAACACCAAATGGAACAACTTCAGCAACACCCTCACCCAGGCATAAAAACAATATCTCCCAATAAAAGCTCTGAAACTGCAGCCAGCTGATACACCTTGGATGTCCCACCGCATCAACATATTCATCCAGCAAAGAAACCTGGCCTAGAATTTCAGATATGAGCCTCTACAGAAAACTTCACAACAGAGTCATCAAGGAAATAGGTAATTAGATAGTTACAACCCTTCTGGATTATTAAGGGGGGGATGGGCTCTTTATTTGCTAACTTATTTATCTTTATTTTGTTTTTTTTTAGCTTCCTCCCCAGACCTTCATCGAGCTTAAACAAACATCCCCTAGAAATAGGACCCCCTTCGAGATAAATGTGTACATTTTTCGGTAGAAAAATGTGCCGGCGGAAGGCCGGTTCCTTCATCGTTTCGAGTGATATATACAAACATGTTCCTATCTTTAGACACCCTATTTAACATCTGACAGACTTTAATACATCATACAGCGAGCAAAACGTAAAGACAGCGGCGACACGACATATTTGGCCAACTGTACTAACTTCTATCATCTATTGTATTCATGAATGAATTATTTTGCTTAACCTGTCTTAACATTTCTCCATGTGTGTATTACTGTATAATCATTATTGCATAGGCTATACAAAGAGAAAGTTATACATACTGTATTTTTTACGTATCACGCCTCACAATCACATGCACTCTTTTATTTAGATCCCATTACTCTCCCTATTTATCTATCTATCTGTCTACTTATCTATCTATCTATCTATCTATCTCTCTCTCTCTCTCTCTCTATATCTATCTATCTATCTATATCTATCTATCTATATATCTAACTATATATCACCCCTGATATGAGGAATGCTCCATATTTCATACTAGCATATTCATCAAGCATAGCACACCAAACCATAGGGCCAAGTATATGGATGGCTGGACAGGTCAACACGCACACTGCATCATTTATTCGCCGAGAGAGAGAGAGAGAGAGAGAGAGAGGGAGAGAGGGAGAGAGGGAGAGAGAGAGAGAGAGAGAGGGAGGGAGGGAGGGAGGGAGGAGGCCCTATTTATCTATCTATCTGTCTACTTATCTATCTATCTATCTTAAATATCTCTCTTCTCTATATATCTTAATATCTATCCATCTATATCTATCTATCTATATATCTAACTATATATCACCCCTGATATGAGGAATGCTCCATATTTCATACTAGCATATTGATCAAGCATAGCACACCAAACCATAGGGCCAAGTATAGATGGCTGGACAGGTCAACACGCACACTGCATCATTATTCGCGAGAGAGAGAAGAGAGAGAGAGAGAGAGAGAGAGAGAGAGAGAGAGAGAGAGAGAGAGAGAGAGAGAGAGAGAGAGAGAGAGAGAGAGAGAGAGAGAGAGGGAGGGAGGAGAGGAGGGAGAGAGGGAGAGAGGGAGGGAGGGGAGGGAGGGAGGAGGGGAGGGTTGACAAGAGGGAGGGAGGGAGGAGGGGAGGGAGGAGGGAGGCAGGGAGGGAGGGAGGGAGGGAGGGAGGGAAGGAGAGGGAGGGAATAGGGAGGGAGGGAGGGTGGGAGGAGGGAGGGAGGGAGGGGGAGGGAGGAGAGAGGGGGGAAGGGAGGGAGGGAGGGAGGGAGGGAGGGAGGGAGGGACGGGAGGGAGAAAGAGAGAGGGAGGGAGGGAGGGAGGGAGGGAGGGAGGGAGGGAGGGAGGGAGGGAGGGTACCGTTTTGAAAGGTGTATGTATGTATGTACTCAGGCACATACCCCATAGCTGGAGGTGGCCGACTCGAGACAGGGACAACACAACATAAAAGAACAAAAAAATCACATACTTGTAGGTCGCCCAGGAGGTCTTCCAGCAAAAAAAAAAAATATATATATATATATATATATATATATATATATATATATATATATATATATATATACATATACTGTACAGGGTGTCCCAGGAGGAAAGGGCATAACTGTGGGAAATGACAGAACAAGATATTCTAAGCATAAGTTCTTCTATAACAAAAAGTCCAAATCTCAACATTATAAAGATATTGAAGGATTCATGTAGTGTCCTCCCCCGCATCACTGTAATGGACTCTCCCATGTTAAATAGTTTCCAACTGGTCCAAAGTGAGCTAGGGCCTAATATGTCTAATAATTTTGCAACTTACAGAATTATAGTATCTTTATAATAACATGGTCAAATAATTGCAGAAAGATGGAGGTGTGGTAGGCACTAGGACAGCTAGGTCAGCCTTATGGGGAAATACCTTACTGAAGAAAATACCATTTTCAACATGGAATATTTCTAAACCGGTAGAGATTTGGAATATTTCTTATAGAAATGTTTTGGCTTAGCATACCTTGTTCTATCATTTCCCAAAGTTATGCCCTTTCCTCCTGGGACACCCTGTAATATATATATATATATATATACATATATACTGTATATATATATATATATATATATATATATATATATATATATATATATATATATATATATATAATGGGTGGTCCAGAAGCAATGCCCTGTAGGGCTTTCCCATGTATTTCATTGGAGGAGAGGAATACCCAAATAACTGTCCTGTTTTAATTGATGGATGTGGGAAACATGATACTCTAACAAGTTTAAAGCAAAGTACAAAGCTAGGAAGGGCATATTTTAGCCAATATAACTTATTTGTATGAATATATTATCAACCAACTATCTTGGGAATCCTTGACAATTATTTTAAAGACCTATTATATTTGTGAACAAAGGATATGAGGCTTATATATATATATAGTTTTGCTATTGCTGTTGCTATTTCGTTCGGAGCGAGGTAGAAAGAAAAGCCTTTCGTATCATTAACTCCCGTCCACTCACCAACTCTCTGCATTTTCTCTCTCTTCGCCGCAATGTTGCCTCTCTCTTGCTATTTTATCGCTACTACAACAATTAGTGTTCCTCAGAGCTTTCCCAGTGTATACCACCCGTATACCCGTCTTGCAACACAATCCCACCCCTACTCTGTGCAACTCTCCAACCCAAGAGTGAAACGTTATTTTGTCTTTCTTCTAGTCAACTGCTGAGCTCTGGAACTCTCTCCCAGAATCAGTCTTTCCCTCTTCCTATGAATTAAATTGCTTCAAACTCAGTGTGTCCAGGCATTTTGGCTCGAACGTCCCTTGAATTTGGCCCTGTCACTCTTTCAACTCTGGGGGAGGCACTTGCCACAGGCAGTTTGCCCTTTGTCTCCTTCACTAACGTAGACAAAACAAATATACAGTGAAGGGTTCTTAGTAGACAAATACAGTATACACACACACACACACACACACACACACACACAGTGAACACACACACTGACACACGCGCACACACCCACACACCCACACACTGACGTGCGCAAACACAAACATGCACACACAAACACCCACACGGGCACACACACACACCACACACACATACTGCCACTCACACACACACACTCACACCATTATCACTAACGTCATTCGTATCATCATTATCTTCAATATTACTGCCATTATTATCATATTATTACTATCCTCATCATCATCAACGTTTATTACCATCTATAAAATCATAATTATTATCATTATCAAAATAATAATCATCATCAGTTTCATCATTATAATCTTAATTATTATCTTCATTTTAGTCATCATTATTAACATCATAGTCAACGTTTATTACCGGCATAATAACCATATTATCATCATGTTTATCATAATTATCATCATACGTATCATTATTATCATTACCAATATATTTTCATCATAAGAACATCAGACAAATGGAAATCTGCAGAAAGCCTATTAACCCATACGAGACAGACCCCTTCTTCCCTATTAGTTAATTCCCTGCACTAAAAAATATCCCCCCCCCCTATAACCTACAGTATATCCCCTACACTTCATGTATATTATTGCTACCCAAGAATATCCCCCCCCCCCTATACCCTACAGTATACACTACAATGGATATTATTGCCCAGAAAGCCTATTAACAGTATATCCCCTACACTTCATGTGACAAGAATATCCCCTCCCCCCTATAACCTACAGTATATCCCCTACACTTCATGTATATTATTGCTACCCAAGAATATCCCCCCCCCCCCTATAACCTACAGTATATCCCCTACACTTCATGTATATTATTGCTACCCAAGAATATCTCTGACTACAACCTATATCCCCTACACATCATCTATATTATAGCTATCATATCCATCATAATTATCAACATATTCTCCGTAAAGCTGGCTGTCTTTACGTCTTCACCCTCTATGAAGATCAATGTGACGCCTATAATTATCAGAGCTAGAGCCATTGTTTGTTGGATACACTTAAGTTCAGGTGTGGTGGGGGTAGCAGTTCTGGTGTGGTGGGGGTAGCAGCCATATCACCACCTCTCCTGCTCTAGAAATTCTGTAACTTCTTGGCTTATGTTTTTCAGAGCCTTGACACTACACCTCTTAGTTCAACTGTTATTACATATCTACTAATGATCTAATAATAGACTATAACTAAATCGCTGTGGATCTTCACCATAGCTACCATATTTCTAGTTTATCCGTTTAGAAGAATTATAGTAAAACGCGTTGGTTTTTGCTTACATCTCCCATCCTTGAATTCAAGACTTCTATCTACTGGACTACTTACGTTCTACTAACTCTCAACAACTTTTGCATTTGCGGAACACAACATTATTCCCAGAGCAGCTTTAGATGGTATAGGTTTTCTTAAATGGAGTAAACGAACTAAGGACGACAGAGTGATCCCACCCATTCTGCATTGCATAGATTTCAAGCTAACGGCAAAATCTGGTAAGAATTCTTCATCGCCGCTCAAGAACAGGATAGCTAAGATGGAGTTAGCACAATTTTGGATATTGCTGTGTATGTTGATGATCAGTGGGAAGTTTGTCGCTCCCGCAACTGAAAAGATGTGGCGCAAAGTATTGTTAGAGACATCATGGTTCGCAAGCGCCACTAAGTCTAACTTCGACATGCCCCTCTTGAGATGTGCTTCAAAGTGCCAGCGGACAGAGTGGTGTGTCCTGTGGTGCCATGATGGTGGTGTGGGGTGCCAGTTAACCGATCTTGCGGTGTCAGCATCATACCAGCCCTCAGTGCCACAAGGTGCCTCCGTCTGCTACACCGAGAATAAGCGTGAGTTGGCCTTCGGTGCGGCCATCACTTCTTCAAGACTGCACCATGCCAATAGGCTGAAGGAATTATTAGTGGATGGAGTCGGTGTCATTTCCTCTGACAACTGTCTTTATTCGGCACGGGAAGATATGGGTTGGTATCTAATTGATCTGAAGGAGGAGTTCGTTATCAGTGAAGTGGTTATCTGGACCTTGCATGCTGTTTACTTCCGCGATGTCGAGGTGAGGATTGGAAGCTCACAGGCCTCTGATAACTTCCAGTCTTACACCCTGTTCGCCAGCATCCCATCCGTCCCTACAAACAACTATGTTCTCACTGTGAAGTCTGCAGCCCCAATCACCGGCCGCTACGTATCCATCCAACAAATGGCCACAGCTCACTTCGCTATCTGTCACGTGGAAATTCGTTAAGGGGAGATTTCCACTTGAGGGATTTTTTTCTTGACCCCTTTCTCCCTCCTGTTTAGCCGCATTGCTTTTGAGATTTTAAGACGTTCTCCCCATTAGTTTGGCGATTTTCAGAACTTTCGCCCCATTTCTGTCAATTTCAAGACCTTTCGTACCATTTAGGTGTTTATGTTTTCCTGGCGAGCCATAGCGAGCCTGTAATTTAAGAGTAACCGGCCTTCGGTCGGGACATTTTTCTACCGAAAAATGTACAAATTTATCTTGGAAGGGGGTCAACGGGGCGTAATTTTAAGCTTGATAGAAGTCTAGGGAACAAACTAAAAACCTCCCCTTAATTGTTGCAAGTACTCTCTGCGTCATATTAGGGCGTTTCTTCTGGACCTGCTTATCCCCATTTGTTTTGAGATTTTAGGACATTCCTCCCACTAGTTTGCCGATTTTAGCCCTATTTCTTTGCCAATTTTAAGACTTTTCTTGCCAGTTAGGCATCGACTTCTTCCTGGCAAGCCCTAGTGAACCTGTATTTTAGGAGGACCCGGCCAAATTTATTCTACCGAAAAATTTGCAAATTTATCTCGGAGTTCTTGGGGGAGTTGTATAAGCTTGATGAAGGTCTAGGGAGCAAACTATATATATATATATATATATATATATATATATATATATATATATATATATATATATATATATATATATATATATAATAGAACTTAATAAACAAAAATCGTCATTGGAATAGCAAATATCTTCATACACACACAAAAATAAGAAAAAAGTCAATGGAATAGCTAATATCTTCATACAAATAGACAAAATAACGAAAAAAAGGTGTTCATTGGAATAGCTAATATCTTCATACAAATAGAAAATATAAGATTTTTTTTATTTTTTTCTAGACGCCATACACCCATGACCATTAAGCGTTTGTCACGAGTCACTAGGTCAAGTTGCCCGGTCTTGACATCTACCAATAACATTTTGACTGTGGGCTCGTTCCGCCGACCCTTTTGATCAGCAGCCGACGCTCTTCTGACTATGCCACGGCTCGCGACTTGGTCCTTGGTGCAAGGTTATGCAAGTACAATCGGCCTAATAAGTAATATCTCGGCACCAAGTATATTTTGTATCCATAATTGGTTTCAGCCATATCTAAACTTACTTTATTCATTTCGAGGGGTATATTCAAACCTATTCCTACACTTACCCACCCTATTCAACATCTGGCAGACATCATTACAGCACAGAGCGAGCCAAACGTAAGGACAGCTGAGAAATGACTTATTAGCGCGACCGTACGTCTTTGTATCTTAAAGGCGGTGTCACACGAACGGTTTTCCGTCAATTTTGACGAGCAATTGTTGTCTGACAGGCTTAAAATCAGAGTTACATCATAAATCAGCCACCTAGCATAATATACCTTCAGTCTAGTTTCCGATTCCAATGTGAAAAAAGACTAAATATCACGAGAAAAAACTTGCTTATTGAAAATTGCCGGAAAAAGCGCTCGTGTGACAATGGCTTAACCCTTTGAGGATCATGACGCATTTTGACAGTTTATTCTGGGTACGATGAGACGATTTTACTCAACTTGGGAAAACTTGTGAGAGCTACGGAGTTAAAGATATGTCATTTATCCCTTTGATTCCTCGATAGCTTTCCTAATCTGCATGAAATCGTCTAATGCTAGCCAAAACAAAATGTCACAATAGGTCAAAATCCTCAAGGGGTTAGTAATCTTAAGTGTTCATAATGTGTAACCTCTGTCTCTACAAAAGTTTTACGCTGAATGATCTCTACAGGTCCCAGTGCATGGCCTTTGTGCCTAAATCTTATCAATTCCATTATTCTACATAAGCTTTGTAATAGCTGAGTTAGCCTTTAGTAATCACGTTGGAGGCATGGTAAATGACTGACAGCTGAAAACAAATTAAATACAACTGTCCACACGCACACAGTCTCACATTTTTGTTGTAGTTTGTTGATTGCAGCAGCTTGGTTGCACAAGTGTTTTGCCTTTGCGAGCCAGTAGTTCTTAGTTTGTCTTTATTTGTGCTGTTTCCTGAAGGTGCCGAGGTCCTCTGGTGGTGGTGAGGGACTCTGGCGGTGGTGAGGAGGGCCCACTGTCACTTGTGTGGTTCCCCCAGGTGGAGTGCCAGAATCCCTGGTTCCAGTTTTCCTCAATTCATGTGAGAAGGCAGGGTTGGTGTCAGACTGGCAGTGTTATTGCCACTGAGGAGATTAAGAAGTCCCTTGGTGTAGGCGAGGTCCCCTGGTAATGTTCTGGGGCTCTGGTGGTGGAGAGGAGGGACCCCTTGGCTTGTGAGGATCCCCCCGGTGAAGTGCCAAGCCCCAATCCCAGCATCAACCACCCATTCCCAGCATCACCCACCCATTCCCAGAGATTCTCCATCAGCCTCAGCATCTCCATTCTCCTACATATGAAAGCCCTCAGTCTTGGTGAGGACCTCTGATGGTGTTGCAGGAGCAGTGGTGGCGACGAGAATGAGCTAATTCCTGAGTATTTCTCTGCTTTCTACTGGATTTCCTGAGTACTTATAGTGAGGTGAGGAAAGTAAATTCTTTCTCAATAATACTTCCGATTCCAAAGAAGTGTCGAAACATTATCACCATTTTAAGAGCGGTGTAATACAATGGCAGGATTAAAGACATTGTGGACAGTGCTGTGGTTGGTGGTGAACAGTGAGCAGTATATCGATTTTGTGTATGGAAAGATGTGGCTCAAGTGTTGGTTGAGGCATCATGGTTCACAGATTATGTCACAAAGTCCAACTTTGACATACCCCGCTTGAGATGTGCCACTTTGTACCAGCTGACAGACTGATGCGTCCTGTGGTGCTATGATGGTGGTGTGGGGTGCTGATATCACATCCGCGACTGAATATGACAACATTAGAGTGAAGACATTATTGGTGGATGGTGTCGAGCAGCATGACCACAACTTTCCTACTTTGACCTATCAATCTCAAGGCTGGTATTTGGTTAATTTGAAACAGGCATTCACTGTGAACGAAGTGTTCATTTGGCCTCGGCATGGCTATTATGGTTCTTTGTACTTTAGGAACGTCGACGTGAGGGTTGGAGCGTAACTTCCAGTCCTACACTTTGGTGGCCTTCATCGTGTCAATCAATGAAGATGGATCAGTTCTCACCCTGAAGCCTGCTGCTCCCATTACCGGCCGCTACATCTCCATTCAGAGGATGTCTTCAGAAACACTTCAGTTATGCCACCTGGAAATTTGCTGATAGTGTTACGTCTTAAAGGGCTTGGACTTTGGCTACAAGTAAAGATTAATCCGTCACAAAATGTACAACTACCAACGGAGACAACGGCTTCAGGGCCCATTGTGTTAAAACCCCTAGAGGATCATTACACGTTTTCGCATTTTTTCTGGCTATCATTAGACGATTTTATACAGCTTAGGAAGGATCTGTGGGAGTTAAAAGAGTAAAATTGATTGAGGTCGCTATCAACCTTAAGAAAACCGCATACCTTTCCCAATCTGCATAACATCGCCAGAATCCAAAATGCCTCCTGATCGTCGTGGGGTTGATGGTATTGTAACTAATAAGGAGTATAGTATGATTAAAGTGGCACACGCGTTATATAGCCTTAAGGGGGGAGTACTCGCTTTTTCTGGACCCCCTTCTCCCTCATGTTTAGCATATTAGTTTTGAGGTTTTCAGACGTTCGTTCCGTTAGTTTGGCGATTTTGAGACCTTTCGCCTCATTTTGTTATCAATATTAAGACCTTTCGTGCTCTTTAGGTGTCGATTATTTCCTGGCGAGCGATAGCGAGCCTCTAATTTTGGAAGGAAGAGGCCGGGATATTTTTCTATCGAAAAATTTACAAATTTATCTTGAAAGGTGGTCTAGGGGGTGCTTTTGTACGGTTGATGAAGGTCTAGCGAGGAAACTTTAAAAATATATTAATAAATATATATATCGACCAAAAATCAAACATTACCCCTTTTTAACCCGTACAGTACCGGTGACGTCCTTTGCATTATATTTTGGAGACTATTAGACGATTTTATTCAGCTTAGGAAGGACATTTACCCATTAAAAGACTACAGACCATCTAAATTAATCCTTCTAGCTACCATATATCCTTCCTTAGCTTCATGAACTCGTGTAAATGTAGCTACAGTTAAATAGAAACGACATCGCCGGTACAGAAGGGATACAGTTATACGTATAGTTCGAGTGATAAATGTGTGTGATTACCTGCAACTGTTCTTATTATATATTATACTCGCATTACTATAGGTAGCGCCAACTAACTTGACAATAATCTGGACCCCCTTAACTTATAATAACTCAAAATGAATGAAAGCAATCGGGTTGGCATTGCTATCATTTGGGAAGAGTCCAACAGGAAATAGGTGTGGATATTTTCAGCCAGTTTGCTCAAGGTCCTTTTGAGTTATGAAGAGGTCAGGGATCGAGATTGGTGTCAAGTTCGTTGGCGCTACCTTTAGCTGTTACTCTTAAGGGGAGATTTCCACTTGAGGGATTTTTGTTGTTGACCCTTTTCGCCATCATGTTTAGCCCCATTGGTTTTGAGATTTTAAGACCTTTGCCACATCAGTTTTCGATTTTAAGAACGTTCACCCCATTGCTGTCAATTTCAAGACCTTTCGTGACATTTAGGTGTCGTTTTTTTCTTGGCGAACGATAGCGAGCCTGTAATTTAATAGGAACCGGCCTTCGACCGGAATATTTTTCTACCGAAATTTACCGACCAAAGGCCGGTAATCCTAATTTACAAGCTCGCTATCACTCGCCGGGAAAGAAATCGACACCTAAATGACACGAAAAGTCTTAAAATTGACAGAGAAAAGGGGCGAAAGGTCATACAATCGCCAAACTGAAGGGGCTAAACATGAGGGAGAAGGGGCGCCAGAAAAAACGAACCATCTCCCCTTAATACATGTGTGTGTCAAAAATGTAAATTTGTTATGTTTTATTCAAATTCAATAGTCATTTCATAAAATAAATCCTGCAATTCTATTAGTCCACATAAAATGGATGCAAGAAATCTGATGTAGAATTTTCTGTTTATCATAAAATGTATGCTAAATTATAATTATCTGCTAGAATATTAATGGCTGAATATTTACACATGCTATACATTAACTAGCTTTTGAAATGCAATAAAATATGAATATACAAATAATCTTGTTTGATTTTCCAACACTTGACTGAAAATTTGAAGGAATAAAAATAGATAATTTATAGCATATATATATATATATACAGTATATATATATAATATTATATATATATATATATATATATATATATATATATATATATATATATATATATATATATATATACATACAGTATATATATATACAGTACACATATTATACAGTATATATATATATATATATATATATATATATGATTTCGAAATGATTATATTGTGGAGCTATATATTTTATCTTATGTTTGGTTTTCGATGAGTAATTAATTGAGTATTAATTATGTTATGTATACGATATATATGACATTATTGTTATTATTATAATTTTTATTATTATTATTAGGGGTTCGAGCCCTGGCGGGGAACCCCTATTGTAATCGTTAAATCTTCTTATTCTTCCAAATTATATTTGTACACCGGTTTGATTCATTACTATTAAAGTGCTTGGTTTTTTGTCTATATATTTATTTATTAATACATTTTTGAGTTTCCTCGCTAGACCTCCATCAAGCTTAGAAAAACACCCCCTAGACCCCCTTTCAAGATGAATGTGTAAATTTTTCGGTAGAAAAATGTTCCGGCCAAAGGCCGGTCCCTTCTAATATTAGAGGCTCGCTATCGCTCGCCATGAAAAAGTCGTCACATAAAGGGCACGAAAGGTCTTAAAATCGCCAAACTAACGAAACGAACGTCTTAAAACCTCAAAGCTATTATGTTAAATATGAGGGAGAAGGGGTGCCAGAAAAAGCGAGTACTACCCGCTTAAAGTGTATACTGAAACTGATCCTTC
The DNA here is from genome assembly GCA_032716605.1 of Paralithodes platypus. NCBI lineage: Eukaryota > Metazoa > Arthropoda > Malacostraca > Decapoda > Lithodidae > Paralithodes > Paralithodes platypus. The sequence continues at coordinate 30,339,668 of CM064545.1, forward strand.
GATGGTCGCTGTTACTGAAGTCTTCACCAACATTCAAACCCTCCACTAAGTCTTCTTTCCTTGCAAGTACAGTGGCGCTAATAAGGCATGTCTCAGCTGTCATTACGTTTGGCTCGCTCTGTGCTCTGTATTGATGTCTGTCAGCTGTTGAATAGGGTGGGTAAGTGTAGGAACATGGTTATATATCTCACTCGAAACGACTATATAAAGTTTTAGATATTGCTGATACCAATTATTGATCGAAACATACTTGGTGCCGAGACATCACTTATTAGGCCGACTGTACAAGGTCAAGCACATTATTACCACAGGTCGGAGATATAACAAGTTGATTTTTTTTTTTTTTTTTTTTTTTTTTTTTTTTTTTTTTTTTTTACATATTTCTTGAAATTTGTTTGCAAATCTCTTGGTCAGTTTGCACTGATTGAGCTGGAGGTCTGTATATTAAATATAGTGTTATTTTAGTTACATGATTATTTTTCAAGAGTACATAAGATATTATCGACATTCACAATTTGAGGTTTTGACATTAAGACGGGATTAAGACTTTCTTTGATAAAACACAGAACATCTCCATTTTTATTGATTCGACTTTTCTCAAACATTATATAACCGGGAAGTGAATATTCTGCTAGAAAACCTCTGTCTTCTGTATTTAAGGAGACAGTGGCTGATTGTTTGGTCTATTAATTCATTTATTCATATTTTTTTTTTTTTTTAGTTTCCTCCCTAGACCTCCATCAAGCTTAGAAAAAACACCCCCTAGACCCCCTTTCAAGATAGATTTGTACATTTTTCGGTAGAAAAATGGCCCGGCCAAAGGCCGATTCCTCCTAAAATTGCAGGCTCGCTATTGCTCGCCAGGAAAAAATCGACACCTAAATGGCACGAAGTGTCCTAATATCGACAAGGAAATGGGGTGAAAGTTCATAAAATCCCCAAACTAATGGAACCAACGTCTTAAAATATCAAAACTAGTGGGGCTAAATATTAGGGAGAAGGGGGTCCAGAAAAACGGTCTTTCTCCCCTTAATACCGATAATATTATATAATTTCCTGTAAACACAATTTCCTCTAGATCTGAAAATGTATTGCGTATGTATTGCGTATGCTACGAGCATTTGCATAGCGTACCTTTAGTGAATTATGGTTACATTTAATTGATTGCGCATTTTCTGAGTTTCTGGTTGTTGTGAGATCTACACTGCCTTGTCTTAAGATCTTTCGTCCCATTTCTTTGTCAATAGTACGACCTTTCGTGCCATTTAGGTGTCTATATTTTCCTGGCGAGCGATAGCGAGCCTGTAATTTAGGAGGAAGCGGCCTTCGGCCGGGACATTTTTCTACCGAAAAATGTACACATTTATCGCGAAGGGTGGTTTTCGTGGTATTCCTTCATTTTGAACTTGATGGGTTTAGGGAGAAAACTGAAACAAAATAATATATGACAAAATATATACACCAATAAATCACCCCTTCCCCCCTCAACACAAACCTCCCCTTAAAGGTCCGTGGGTTTAAGGGGGGTCACCGGATTTGTTTGATCTTTTTCTCCTAAATTCTCTCTTTCCCTGGCTTGTATCCATTAGGCCCCATTCAGCCAACTGTTTTAAGACGTTTATCCCCATCCAGGTGTCGATTTCATCCTGGCGAGCGATAGCAAGCCAGCATTGTATGGAGAAATCCGGCTTCGCCGGGAAATTTTTTCTATCGAAAAATGTACACATTTAGCTTGCTGTCAAAACAAAAATATATATATGCTGGCTCCCAACCGCTCGCCAGGAAAATATTGACACCTGGATGGGGGTAAACGTCTTAAAACAGTAGGCTGAATGGGGCCGAATGGATACAAGCCAAAGAGAGAGGGAGAGAAATAGAAAACAGCGATGTGGGCTCCCTCAAGTGCTCTGCTGCCCGGGTGTCTCTCTAACTCAATGGTGCCTTACAAATAATTGAGTGAATGTTGAGTTAACCCTATTTGGCGCGGGGCGGATCATTTTGGACCTCCCCCGCTTCACTCGATTAGTTTGCTGATTTTAAGAAGTTTTGCCTCATTGGTTTGGCGGGTATAAGACGATTCACCCCTTGCAAGTGTAATTTATGTACCGGTATGTATTTAATTATATTTATGTGTTTCTATTTATTTTAATTTAATTTATTTATTTATATTTATTTGATATATTTATTTTATTATTATTATTATTATTATTATTATTATTATTATTATTATTATTATTTATTATTATTATTAGTTTTGGTTTGTTAGTGGACGAGTAATAGCTAGCCTGCAATTTAGGAGTAAAAACCTACATTTTCCTACCGAAAAATGTACATGCTTAAGGGGAGGTTTTTAGTTGATTCCCTAGACTTCCATCAAGCTTAAAATTACTCCCCCTTGACCCCCTTTCAAGATAAATTTGTAATTTTTTTTGGTAGAAAAATGTCCCGGCCGAAGGCCGGTTCCCCTCAAATTACAGGCTCGCTATCGCTCGCCAGGAAAAAATAGACACCTAAATGGCACGAATGGTCTTTAAATTGACAGAAATGGGGCGAGGGTCCTTAAAATCGCCAAACTAATGGGGCAAGCGTCTCTAAATCTCACAAGCAATGGGGCTAAACATGAGGGAGAAAGAGGTTCAGAAAAAAATCCTCCAGGTGGAAATCTCCCCCTTAACTTAAAAGTGGTCGGGGGGGGGGGGGGGGATTATTTATTTTGTATTTATTTTGTATTTATTTTCTAATTATTCTAGAAGGTCAACTAAAAAATACATCGGTCGATATAGGCAGCAGCAGACAAAATACATCGCTCGATATAGGCAGTAGCAGAGAAAATACATCGGTCGATATAGGCAGCAGCAGAGAAAATACATCGGTCGATATAGGCAGCAGCAGACAAAATACATCGCTCGAGATATAGGCAGTAGCAGACAAAATACATCGCTCGAGATATAGGCAGCAGCAGACAAAATACATCGCTCGAGATATAGGCAGCAGCAGACAAAATACATCGCTCGAGATATAGGCAGCAGCAGACAAAATACATCGCTCGAGATATAGGCAGCAGCAGACAAAATACATCGCTCGAGATATAGGCAGCAGCAGACAAAATACACCGCTCGAGATATAGGCAGCAGCAGACAAAATACATCGCTCGAGATATAGGCAGCAGCAGACAAAATACATCGGTCGATATAGGCAGCAGCAGACAAAATACATCGCTCGATATAGGCAGCAGCAGAGAAAATACATCGCTCGATATAGGCAGCAGCAGACAAAATACATCGGTCGATATAGGCAGCAGCAGACAAAATACATCGGTCGATATAGGCAGCAGCAGACAAAATACATCGCTCGATATAGGCAGCAGCAGACAAAATACATCGGTCGATATAGGCAGCAGCAGACAAATACATCGGTCGATATAGGCAGCAGCAGACAAAATACATCGGTCGATATTGGCAGCAGCAGACAAAATACATCGGTCGATATAGGCAGCAGCAGACAAAATACATCGGTCGATATAGGCAGCAGCAGACAAAATACATCGCTCGATATAGGCAGCAGCAGACAAAATACATCGCTCGATATAGGCAGCAGCAGACAAAATACATCGCTCGAGATATAGGCAGCAGCAGAGAAAATACATCGCTCGATATAGGCAGCAGCAGACAAAATACATCGCTCGATATAGGCAGCAGCAGAGAAAATACATCGCTCGATATAGGCAGCAGCAGACAAAATACATCGCTCGATATAGGCAGCAGCAGAGAAAATACATCGCTCGATATAGGCAGCAGCAGACAAAACCCTGGATAAAGAATAGACACAATGCCATAATAGCCCCCCAAAACGTGCCACACCAGCTAGGGTTAAGGGGGGTCACCGTTTTTTTTTTTTTTTTTGTATCTTTCTCTCCTTTTCTGTCTTTCCCTGGCTTGTATCCATTCGGCCCCATTCAGCCAACTGTTTTAAGACGTTTATCCCCATCCAGGTGTCGATTTAATCCTGCCGAGCGATAGCGAGCCAGCATTGTATGGAAAAATCCGGCTTCGCCGGAGAATTTTTTCTATCGAAAAATGTACAAAGAGAGAGACTAGCCATCTCTGCCCTCGCCGACATTTTGGTGCTCGACACTTTTTTTCATTGCATTGCCGTTTTTTTTTTTTTTTTGTTTTTTTTTTTTTTATATATTATTTTTATTTGTTTTTTCTTTGCATTGATATATGGTGTTCATCTTAAAGTCTTAAGGGGAGGTTTTTAGTTAATTCGCTAGACTTCCATCAAGCTTAACCTTACAGCCCCTAGACCACCTTTCAAGATAAATTTGTACATTTTTCGGTAGAAAAATGTTCCGGCCGAAGGCCGGTTCCTCTTAAATTACAGGCTCGCTGTCGCTCGCCAGGGAAAAATCGACACTTAAATGGCACGAAAAGTGCCATGGTTTGGTGCATTTATTTTGTTTAGCTCATACGGTGCCATATGACGTGGTTGCGGTGCCAGTTTGTTGTTGTTATTATCATATGCCGCGGTTATCCCCTTCAGTATTTGAGGTCGCATTTATTTCTATTATTGTGGCTATCAGTAGACGATTTTATTAACCCTTTGATTATTAACACGCGTTTTTACAGTTTATAATGGCTATCATAAGGTGATTTTATTCGCTTAGGGGTGATCTGTGGGATTCAGAGACATTCTTAAGTAGGTTTTGAGTCTTTCGATTCCTAATGATACTTCCTAAGCTGCATTACATCGTCTAATGGTCGCCAGAAAAATATAAAAAATCGCCCTCAAATACTGAAGGGGTTGAATTTAGGAAGGCATTTTGAATGCCAAGAAGATATTCAGATCTACATTTGCCTTCTTTACTTCGTAGCAGGCCTTCCAAAAATTAATAAAAGCGTCTTAAGGGGAGGTTTTTAGTTGATTCCCTAGACTTCCATTAAACTTAAAATTACTCCCCCCTAAACCCCCTTTTAAGATAAATTTGTAAATTTTTCGGTAGAAAAATGTCCCGGCCGAAGGCCGATTCCCCTTAAATTACAGGCTCGCTGTCGCTCGCCAGGAAAAAATCGACACCTAAATGGCACGAATGGTCTTAAAATTGACAGAAATGGGGCGAGGGTTCTTAAAATCGCCAAACTAATGGGGCGAACGTCTTAAAATCTCAAAAGCAATGGGACTAAACATGAGGGAGAAAGGGGTCCAGAAAAAAATCTCCCAAGTGGATATCCCCCCTTAAGATAGCCTGAATCCAGTGCAATACACGTCCTAATACTAAAAGAGTTATTAGGCAACGGGGGAATATTGTATTTCTGTTCGTGTAGAATTGAAATCCAGGGACAAAATAATATAACCTGTACCAATATTACCAAATGTTTATTATGGGTATGCATATAGTTGAGTATGATGAGAGGTTAACAATTTGAGCATTAGGATGCCATTTATAACTATATTCAGGCCATCATTATATTATTGTACTCAGCTTCGGAAGGCCCTCTACGAATCAAAGAGGGGAAGTATATCTCAATGAACCCTCTAACTTCCAAAATGTCTTACTAAGCTAAATCAAATTGTTTACTATTAGGCAGTATAAAAGGAATAAATACCTCCTGAAATACTGAAGAGGCTAAGGACACCATAAGGGCACCAACATGGCGAAGGTTGGCCCATGGGTTGTTCCTATGGCGTCCCGTGCATGTAGCAGGGCCCGCCAATGGTATTCCCAAATAATTTAGTGTTGTTGTGTATGTGCTTGGGTTCGTGTATTATGGTGAGTTATCGGTGCTTGGTCAATAATTTAGGGCCCCTTGAGAGTGAGTGCGTGTGGGGGGCTGCCTTGTATTTCTTTGGGCTTCTTTTGGGGTTGCATGGTTCTTTCAGGGTCTTGGTTCTCCTTCTTCTGGTGTTGCTTCTTTAGTAGGGTTTTGGTTCCCTTTATCGACCGTGCCTTTGTATCGGCTTCCTGCCTAGTATTTCTCTTTGCTTTTTCTGGTGCGAGTCCTTTCGGGTTTTGGTTCGCTTTATCAACCGTGCCTTTGTATCGGCTTCCTGCCTTGTATTTCTCTTGGCTTCTTTTGATATAGGTTTTTTTCGGGTTTTGGTTCTCCTTATCGACCGTGCCTTTGTATCGGCTTCCTGTCTTGTATTTCTCTTGGCTTTTTCTGGTGTTGGTTCTCCTTATCGACCGTGCCTTTGTATCGGCTTGCTATACTGGGACAGAAAATGCTTATAGGGTAGGTTAGATGGTAATAATTATGTTTGTTTTTGTATACGGCTAAACATATATGCTATTGTACGATAAACGGTCATGGAGTCAATTAAATATCGTCATTTCAATATTCAGATAATTAACTATATATCTATCTAATTTATAATATTATATGCTATTCTACGATAAACGGTCATGGAGTCAATTATATATCGTCATTTCAATATTCAGATATTTAACTATACTGTATATCTATCTAATTTAATTTATTTATAGTCTCGAAATAATAATTAAAGGTATAATCCTATTATGCATAGTATTATTAAGGGGAGATGGACCTTTATTTCGTAGTTTCCTCGCCGGTTCCTCTTAAATTCCTGGCTCGCGACACCTAAATGGCACGAAAGCTCTTAAAATTAACAACGAAATGGGGCGAAAGGTGTTAAAATCACCAAACTAATGGGCCGGATGTCTTATACTATCGAAACAAATGGGGCTTAACACGAGGGAGAAAGGAGACCAGAAAACGACCCATCTCCCCTTAAATTGGGTTTTGATGTTGGTAACTAACCGTTAACCCGTAGAGCACCAGGGACGTCCTTTTCACCCCATTCTGACAACTATTAGACGCTTTAATTCAGCTTAGGAAGGACCTCTAGCAATAATAAGGCTTCAAACTATCTCGACCAACCCTTTTAACTTTAACTAAGATATAACACACGTCCCTCTGGTACTCAAAGGGTTAAGGAACCGTAACAGTAGATAGGGTTTTCGATAGTGGTACTTTACGGTCTTCTAATGTTAACCCTTACAAGATCCGATGACGCATTCCTGTTCTGTTTTCTGGCTATTATTAGACGATTGTATTCAGATTAGGAAGGGTATATGGAAGTCAGAGGGTTAATTGAGATAGTTTTTACCCACATAATTCCCACATATCCTTCCTAAGCCGTATAAAATCTTCAGAAAATAGGAAAGAAATATATCATCGTATCTTCTAAGGTTTAATTTGCTTCGATATGACTTTAAAGTGTGCTTGAAGATTATAAAGAAATGCAGCTTTAATTATCTCTGTCAGGTTTTAAAACCTCTCAACCCTCAACCTCCGTCCCCTTCAACTTTATGAGACCGTCCGTGGACCAAGATTCTCCAAGACTATTGTTTACATTTTGCCCAAGGTCGAGTCTCAGCCGGGGGGCGGTAAGGGCACTTGGCAACCAATCGGCATTTTACAAATTTGTTTCTGAATTAATTAGACATCTGACAAGGGTAATACACTGCAGGATAATTGTAAATTGTATGCGGTTTAATTCGTGTTTAATTATGAAGCTTTATATCAATCATGCAAATGCAGTATATACCAAATGTTATATGACAGCTGCATTTGCTGACTCTCGCCCAACACATCCAGGTATATTTAAATAGTTAAAAGGCAACGTATATGCATACCTACGGTCATTGTTAAATACATTCACACACACACAGCCCGTAGCCTAGTGGTAGAGCTCTCGTCTCACACACGAGGGGCCGGGGGTTCAATCCCCGGCCGGGCGGAGACAAATTGGGCTTGTCTCCTTTCATGTGTTAGCCTCAGTTCACCTAGCTGTAAATAGGTACCTGGAATAAGTGGACGACGTTGTGACGTCCCATCTGGGGTTGGCAAAAATGGTACAAGGCGAGATGGGTATCATATGGTTCACCTAAGCTGATGGCTACCTAAGCCTTCGGGCGAGACGGTACCGTCTATAGTGAGAATGGTACCATACAGATCCACCCTAAGCCTTCGTTTCCGATGTTGCCAATTGGCTAAAAATACAGACTACACACTCATCCACAGCCATTCCAACGATACATATAACACCTACAGTCCTACACATATAGGAGGCGGGAAATAACGAGCATGCTCACTCCCGCAATACAACTAGAGTAAAACTAGAGTAAATACACACACATATATATATATATATATATATATATATATATATATATATATTTATATATTTATTTTGTATATAGCACCGAAAGCTCCTGCCTGTAGATTCATCGATTTACAGAGAGCTCTCAAAAGAAACTGAAGAGGACAACCTGGAGACGAACCTCCTTGACCTCCTCTCACCTCCACGAAGGGCGCTGCCCTAGAGCTGAACCTGTTCCTGGGACAGCCTGGAGGAGTCCTTAGCCTCCCTTCTAGAGAGCCAGGCACTCCATGGGTCCAACCATTGTCTGGGGTGGGTTGTTGAAGACTGCTGGATTCTTTTAACCCCTTCTGTACCGGTGCCGTCCTTGTAATATTATTCTGGCTATTAGTTGACGATTTGATTCAGCTTAAATAGGGCCTCCAGCAATTAACAGGCTCCGAACTGTCTCACTCCACCCTTTTTACTACCTCAGATCCTTCTTAAGCTGCACAAAATCGTCTAAATATAGCCAGAATCAAATAAGAAAGACGTAGCCGGTAAAGAAGGGGTTAAGGATTGACTGAGATAACAAAGTATACTGATTTGCGTCAAGGAATTATTGGCACTTCTCTTGACGAAGGATGGCAAACTATACTGAAGGGAATATATAATGTTCTTCGGGATGACCTCATATCATCACCATTATCTAATCTTCTATAATTTCTCCATCTTTCTTTTCTCCTTGATGTCTGTCTTTCCTGTCTTTTCCTAGCTTTTCTTAAAGGGATGAAGCCGTTTCAAAGGCGTGGCCGAGGTGGGAATACCTGGCCGACCCCCATAAGAATCAGAGAAGAAGAATCAGTTGTATATTGTCCAATTGATTACCGGTCTATGGCCAAGGGGAGGATGTCAGCCTGTGTACAACACCACAGTGGCTTACTTCATCTTAGCAAGGTTGTATTGACTGTGTGAGGTGAATGTTGAATGTTGCTGTACCGGTGAAGTGGCTGTGGTTGTGAGTGTTGTCTGTAACCAGTGTTTCATGCTCATTAGGTGCTACACTTCATTCATCCCAGCTGTGTGGATGGAGTCTAATGCATTATATACTGACACAGCAAATTTTACCACTTGCGAGTTTCGGGCTATAAGAAAGTTGGAGTTTTATACATAGATGTTTAGCAGAATTACCGGTCAAAATATGATTGTATTGCATATATAAACACATAGCCATAATTATGTCCATCACAAACTCACATACAGTTTATATTTATATTATATATCGACGTTTATGGTTCCAACGTCCTTAGAGCCTGATACTCGCAAGTTGTCAATTAAGATTGGCTGGTGGGCTGCAGTGTCTCGGGTAAATTGAGATATCATATTTTTGTTATTACTCATCCTATATAGTGTTTTATTTCAATTAATGTTCACTACCGGTATTAACCCCTTCAGACTCATGTGACGCAGAGGTTGGCAGATTAACAATAAGAAATAGAGTTCTCTCACTCTTATAATTACCTCTCAAAAATTAGTTTTCTGCCCACAGCTAACTCCAAGACAACTGCAGAGGTTGAAGTAACTAAACTAAAGGTTTCTAAATACCCCTGATGGTAACAAAGGTTTTAAAGTATCCCTAATAGGCTCAATATCGCGTCATATGTCGGAGAGGGTTAAATGTTGCTAGTAAATCATATCCTAGTCTGGAGGCTGGACACATACAAAATAACCCCCTAATATTATAACAATGTCGATATATTACAGTAAACTCCGATAATGTATTAAAAGCTAACAACGAAACAAGTAATCAAATAACCGTGATTGAGCCAATGGATTGGTTGAACAATGAGCCAATCACAGCTCACTGAGAATCTGTTGGCTGCCAGACAGTCTCCCAACGTTAACCTTCACGTCATGCTTTTATATTAACCACGGGTATGATTATACTGTATAATTATATAAGGATTCAAAGCAGATTTTAATAATAATAATGTACAAAGAGACCGGTTGTCGCGTTAGATTAAGTGCATATGAGAGCTTTACCATTATCTTGGGAAAAAAAAAATATATATATACCGGTATATATATACAGTATATATATATATATATATATATATATATATATATATATATATATATATATATATATATATATATATATATATATATATATATATATATATATATAATATATATATATATATGTATATAAATATATATACTAAGACATAATATAAAATATATATATATACCGGTATATATATACAGTGTATATATATATATATATATATATATATATATATATATATATATATATATATATATATATATATAATAAGACATAATATAAAATATAGTATTGCTTACCCACAAGACTAATATTTAACACTGCACAAGCTGCTTCATGAATGCAGGAACTTGTTAGGTAATAGAAGTTATTTGATATTTTAGACTTCAACATATAGTTCCTTATTTTTTGTGATTCTTTTTTTACAACACATTCATATTCACACTATATTATATACTGCGCTATTAATAAGTGTATGTAATTAACCCTTTCAAGCTCCGGTACGGTTTCTTGTAATACTTTCTGGCTATTATTAGATGATTTATATTCAGATTAGGAAGGGTATATGGAAGATCAGAGGGTTGATTGAGATTGTCTTTACCCTTTCACTACCCACCGATCCTTCCTAAGCCTCACAAAATCGTCTAATGATAGCCAAAATATACTGCTAAAATGCGTCAGAGCTTCAAGGGGTTAACAAAGGGAAAGTTCTCTGATTCTTATGAGTTAATGCAAATCCAACGATACATTTTATTATTTCTGTAGTTATGTGTATCTTTCTTTTATATAATATTATTACTGAATTGTATGTGAACAATACCGTGTCAGTTAATGAATTATATTAGATAATTATCATGATGCAGAAAAACCTAGACTGTTACATCACTATCCAAACGGAATGTTGTTAGTACCGGTATAGTCAATATATACTGTATGTGCTTATGGCTAGAGCATTGTCAATCAATAATAATTACAGGATAAACACGTGGCTTAATTATAATAACGATAATATAAAGCCAAGTCCTGAAATTCAATGTCCGGAGACACTGTGTACATTGGACAAATATTGGAGCACGGTGATTGGTTAAGATGTACTGTACGGATATGATTGACGCAGGCTGCTGTCTCACTCATGAAGTTCTTTGATTACGAACATTATTAAACCTTTGAGTACCAGCGACGTGTTATTATTAAACCTTTGAGTACCAGCGACGTGTTATTATTAAACCTTTGAGTACCAGCGACGTGTTATATTTTACTCTTAACTGTATTTAGACGATGTTATGCAGCTTGGGAAAGATCTGTGGTAGTTAAAAGTGTTGATTGAGATAGTTTTAAGCCTTATTATTGCTAAGGTCCTTCCTAAGCTGAACAAAATCGTGTTATAGTTGCCAAAATATAATATGAAGGACGTGTCCGGTACTCGATGGGTTAACTTGTTATAGATGATATTTTGACATGTTATCAAGTTCAGATGCCACTTACTATTCATCCTTAAGTATAAACAATCCTTGTAATAACAGAAAATAAGGGATACATATGAAAATAATGGTTATATATTGATTATCCTTACACAAATCAGACTGCCAGCCAATCAGCTGCATCATTAGTTTAGGCACCTTACACAATTTGGGATGGCTGAAATGTAGTAGTTTCATTGTTAACCCCTTCTGTACCGGCGACGTCTTCTTAATTTTATTCTAGCTATATTTAGACGATTTTGTGCAGTTTAAGGAGGACCTGTGGTAGTAAAAAAGGTTAAGTGAGATATTTCGAAGCCTGTTAATTACTGGAGACCCTTTTTAAACTGAATACAATCGTCTAATAGCAGCCAGAATCAAGTTAGAAAGATGTCTCCGGTACAGTAGGGGTTAATGCAGCGCTGGTTTATTTCACTTTGTATATGTTGGCCTGATTTACTTCACCCCTGATGTCTGCCATTACAGAGAGGGGTTGGTGGAGATCGGACTCTGAACTTCCAGCATGCGACATATGCCATACGCAAGCTATCCTTCGCTATCCTATCCTTCCTCCACGCTGGCTCCGGTGACAAACAGGTAAAGATAAATGTTGACAGTGCTTAAGGGGACCCTAGACCTCAGAGCCTTATTCCACCCTCTATAAAAGATTAATTTCTGGCCCTTTGCTGTGTATGTGTACTGAAAATTTCATCGCTCTAAGTGCGTGCGTGCGCGCATTTTTCAGTTTACTATAGACAAACCATATCAGACAATGTTTTTCTCGGCAGATTTCGTTTATTTTTTGTATGAGGTAACTTAGATATATAGGCTATAAATCTATGCTCTTATTTACCCCAATTTGATACATGATCATTTTGAAAACTGCAGGTAAATATCAATTATACAATTTTGGCCCTATTTCCAATCATAAATATAGATTTGAGCTTCGAAAATGTTGCCAGAAACCCATTCTAAGAGCTTACGAATTGTCATTTATGCTTGGTCTAATTCTGTGAAAAAAATTGAGGCAATCGGACAGTAATCAGATCAATAGATAGCCTCAGACGTTGAAAAAGCATAATTTTACATAAGCGCCTTTATAAGTTGAAATGTCATAGTTCATTTTCCAAGTGTGAAAGGTTTGGGAAATTCTATCGTAACTCATTTTCCAAGTGTTAAAGGTTTGGGAAATAGAATAGTTACCCCTATTATTATATTATCTTGGGTAGCTAGGCCTTCTGCATTATAGAAAATGTAGTTATTTGAGTAACTAAAATATTCTAGAATTATTTTAGAAATAGGGAGGTTGATTTTATACTGGTTGGGGAGGGAGGGGGGGGGGGGAGCCCCCGTAGGGTGAGTAATGGGTGTCAGATGTGGAAATTTGATATTTCCTATGATTGTACAGTGTCATAGGAAGCTTTTAATTAAAAAAAAAAAAAAAAAAAAAAAAAAATCCTTGAAAAAGGTCTAGGGTCCCCTTAACCCCTCCAACCCCAGCGACGACTATAGCCGTCAGTAGATAAGTAACTCCCCAGTCCCAGCGACGGATATAGCCGTCAGTCATGTACTTTCCTTGTAACTGCCTGTACAACCCTGTATTTTTTTTTTTGTTTTTTTTCTCTCTCAGCTTAAGACCCACTGAAGGGTGAGAGAGCCAGTCTTACCTCATATCTGGAGGTTGAAAGGTGGTCTCTCCTGTCATTTTGGCCACAGTGCTTGGGACTGCTGGTGACTTTTATTACTGTATCCTCTGGTACTCAACGGGTTAACAGATGAGTTATATTTTTATCAGAGACGGTTTTATTTACATGCAGTTAAAATGTGTTTCGAACTCCATATTCTATTTCCTGTATGGTGACACAGCTGCTACTTAAAGGTCTATTGGGGCATAGGAGTATGGAGGATTAAGTGCGAAAGAGGGTACAGCAGGGGAAGATAATTGTTTGAATACTGATAGTAGTAACAAAACATATGGTAGTGAGCATGGAAGTAAAGTCACTGAAATATAGTATGGCTATCCCAACATTGACATACGGGAGTGAAGCATGGATGTTGCTGTAGATACACAAATTGAGAGTGAGAGGGGTAGCAATACGTTACTTGAGAAGTGTGTGTGAAGGGCAGACAGATGAGGAAGTGCGAAAACGGTGTGGTGTGGATATGGATATGCTGGACAAAGTGAAAAGGAACACCTTTAGGTGGTTCAGTCATGTGGATAAAATGCCGAATGAGAGAAAGACTGAAATAATGTATTCCAGTGAGGTGTAAAAGCAGAGAGATAGCAGACCAAGAGTGAGGTAGAGGGATGGAGTTGACAGGTATTCATATTTGTTTTCACCAACTCAACAATTAATTTACAAATAAACCTAACTAATGAAATCAATGAAAGTAATAGAAGTGAAAATGGTTTTGGGTGGGAGGAAGAGCGCCGGTTGACGGATGTATGAGCAGCATGAAGGCGATTCATTCGTGACCACCCCTTCAGGGATCAAGGCGTCTGGTAATAGGTAATATAATCTCAATAATTTAGCGATTGTTATTTATTCCAGCTACTCCAACACGATATTATTCAGACTAAGAACACCTCTCAGATTTTGTACGACTAATGAGGCCATTTTTAACCCTTCTTCGCTTCTCACAGATACTGTCGTACCTGAAACGTTTTGCATATTGTCAGGATTTGTAAAACCAATATTAATCGCCATCTTCTTGAGGGACATAGCTCTATTAATTCAGAGGTGATTTTTTTTTTTTTTTTTTTTTTATCATAGCTACCACCATGCAGTTTTATTCAGCTTTAGAAAGGCCACACGTTGGTTAGCTATACACGGTTGGTTACAGTTGCAGTTAGATTAGGATTGGCCAGGATAGGTTTGGATCAAATAGGATATATGTTGGGTTAAGGATTGGATAGGATAGGGTGGGTTTTGATAGAATAGGATATATGTTAGGTTAAGGATATGGCAGGTTAAAGTTAGATTAGTTTAAAGTTATACAATGTTAAGAATAAGTTCAAGGCATGTAAGGTTAAGGCTAAGTTAGGTTTGGTCCAATGCAGTTTATCATATATGCCAATGACATCAACATTGGTCTGTTTAGTGTAATCTCCAAGTTTGCAAATAATATTTAACTTGGTGTAAATTTGAACAATCCTAATGGGATTGCACATATTATAAATAATCTCTACAGGCTGTGTTAATGGTCTGAGACATGGTAGAGAGCACTAACCTATAAAAAGTGCTAGGTTATGCATGTCGGCCACGCAAATTCCATATTAGACTATTTACAATTAGCAAATAATCTAGAAGCGACTGAATCACTGAATCGGAAATTCATTTGGTTATTCTGATAAGCATGAAGTTGAAGTTTACCAAACAATGCATTGGAGTAGATTAGCAAATGAGTAAGTATAGTCTTATAGTCCACCACATAAAGCTTTAATATGGCCCCTCCTATAAAACGCTTTGTAATTATGGTCTCCTACATTCAAGAAAGACATAACATAATTGGAAAAAGACCAAAGTTGGGCTAAAATCCTAGTTTCATTGGCAAGGAACGTGTTATGAGGAACGGGTAAGAGCTTTCGGTCTCAGTTAGTTACGATTATGATACGTATATTTGCAAAATTAAAATGGGTTATACAATGTGGATTAATATGAATACAAATCTCCACCATAGCTGGGAGTCGAAGATGATAACAAAAGTGTCCACATAATGTGGTGTTAACCACACCAGCATACAGTATATACACTTTTTCACAATCATTATAAAATCTATTCTACTTGGAGCAAACTTTCATGAAAAATGTAAATAGTTCTTCAGTAGACTAATTAAGGAACACCCCGTTCTTAACATTAATCCTCCAATACAAACCCCAATGCACTTGAATACATGAATGAATGCATATGGTCCTCCCGGGATTCGAACTCGGGACACCACACCCAGAATTGAGTAGAAAATATGTTTCACATTTTAAAGTGACTACACTGTACTACAAAATATATTTTTGGTGATGGGCTGGTCTATCAGTGTGAGAACTGAGCGATCTCTGCCATACCCATAGCTTACTCTGGCTGTTCCTTTTACTTTTATATTTCTAGATCTCAAGTGACGGCGTCTCTTCCGTGGATTGACCTCCCAATCTACCTAGATTGGAAGCCAAAGCGTCACATTTTTTCCTTTGCCCCTCAACTTTCTCTTCATAATTGCTGAGGGGCACAGGGCCCTGGGTGGGGCTTTGGTTTCCTGTGCGTTTCCGCACCCTCCTCAGCTCCACGCCATGGAGTGGCTTCGGTCACCCAGGCTTTATTGTGGTCGGCAGTGAGGGTTCTGTGGGGGCGCACGGTTATGGCCTTGGCCTTGCTCGGGGCCTTGGCAGCTTGGGGAACAACAACAACAACAACAAAATATATTTATTTATTATTTTTAATATATGTGATTTTATTTATTTATTATTTTCATTATATTTTAATTTCTTTATTATTTTAATTGTATTATATTGTATTTATTTATTATTTTATTATTATTTTTATTTTTTAGCTAGAGTTATACCTCCGTGGAAAGTACTGCAGTAACTATGTTTTGTATCTCCTTGTAACTCGTACCTCCTCTACTATCAGGTGTTCAGGCGTCACTCAGCTGCCAGGTTAAAAATGGTATTTCTTGTGGGGGTTGTCTGTCAATGTTTAAGGGGGGTGGAGGGGGGTTAGGGTATATTTATTTATGTATTTATTTATGGTTGTATTAATGTATTTGTTTAACTGTTGTTATTATCATCATTGTTAATATTATTATTTTGTTGCCTAGACCTCCATCAAGCTTAAAAAAAAAATCCCAAAATACCCCTTGTACATTTTTTCGGTAGAAATAATGTCCTGTACAAAGGTCGGTTCCTCCAAACTTACAGGCTCGCTATCGCTCGCCAGGAAAAAAATGACACCTAAATGGCATAAAAGGTCTCGATATTGATAAAGAATTCAGGCGAAAGGTCTTAAAATCGACAAATTAATCGGGCGAACGTCTTATAATCTCAACATTTATGGGGCTAAACATGAAGGAGAAGAGGGTCCAGAAAATATACAAATACCTCCCCTTAAGAGATGTTGTTTCTTGTGGTGGTTGTCTGTCAGTTTTTAAGAGGCTAGTTTACATTTGAAATGAAAATCTATGCAGACAGATATTAGAGGCAGAGAGATTGACGGGTGGGTAGACGGCTAGAATAAATAATATATATGCGGAGGGCTGAAACACACACACACACACACAACCCGTAGCCTAGTAGGTAGAGCTCTCGTCTCACACACGAGGGGTCGGGGGTTCAATCCCCGGCCGGGCGGAGACAAATTGGGCTTGTCTCCTTTCATGTGTTAGCCTCAGTTCACCTAGCTGTAAATAGGTACCTGGAATAAGTGGACGACGTTGTGACGTCCCATCTGGGGTTGGCAAAAATGGTACAAGGCGAGATGGGTATCATATGGTTCACCTAAGCTGATGGCTACCTAAGCCTTCGGGCGAGACGGTACCGTCTATAGTGAGAATGGTACCATACAGATCCACCCTAAGCCTTCGTTTCCGATGTCGCCAATTGGCTAAAAATACAGACTACAAACACATCCACAGCCATTCCAACGATACATATAACACCTACACATATAGGAGGCGGGAAATAACGAGAATGCTCACTCCCGCAATACAACTAGAGTAAGTACAACTAGAGTAAGTACACACACACACACACACACACTCTTACTTGCAGACACAAGTATATACAATAGATGGACATGCGCACGCACACAGACCTATATGTACAAATACATTTTCTATTGTATTTTATTTTTTATATTTTATGTTAAAGATTATATACGTAACCCTTTCAAGATACGATGACCTTTTTTTCTGGCTATAATTATACGATTTTATTCAGATTAGGAAAGGTATATGGAAGTCCTAGGGTTATTTGAGATAGTTTTTACCCTTATAATTCCCACAGATCATTCCAAAGGCGCATACAATTTTCTAATGATAGCCAGATTAAATTGTCATAATACGGCATAATCCTGAAGGGGTTAGCTCTCCCTCCAGGCATTATGTTTCTATGGCTTCTGTTTTCTATGTTTCAAACCTCCAGATAGAAACTTTTCCTTGCCTGTGGCTTTGAACCCCGACAGTCAGAGATGGACCAACTGACGGTACTGGGGAAAGTTCCCAGTAACCACCATAGCTTCATTTTTTTGTTTTTGTTTTTGTTTTGTTTTTTCTATATTCCAACTTACTTCCTCTCGGGCATAGGCTGAGAGCCTTAACATTCACCGCTTTACAATGAACAGTGAAGCCCGTGAGATCTTGTTCCAGTCTAGGGAGTGAGACATGTGAAGCACGTAGAGTACAACGAGCACCTGCTATCTTGCCTTCACATGAGGCACGGTGCTCACTCATGGCACGAAACGACCCCATCTCTGAAGCCACCTAGTTCCCGTGCTTCACTGTCTCATCCCCTACACTCGGACTCTCACACTTATACACACACAACGCCACCTGTTGAGCAGATAACTCACCTGTAAATGGCGCACAAACCAACATTGTACAATATTTGTCAAAATTCACACTACCCACACCACCACCGTAGACTGCGACCGTACTGACACAGAATATATATATATTATATTATATATATATATATATATATATATATAATATATAATATATATAATATACAGTATATATATCTATATATATAATATATATAATATACAGTATATATATCTATATTATTAAATCAGTTCGTGTGTCTGTCTGTGTGTTCTTAATAGGCGGCCGCAGTTTAGGACCTGGGGAGCTGAAACTTTGCATGTGGGTGTCAATTGACCTGGGTCAGGTCATAGAGGGGGCGAGGCCACGATCGGGGGTCGTTTCGAGGCCGAAATTGAAAAAAAAATGAAAAAATTGCCGTTTGGGGCAGAAGGAGGCTTCCGATCGAAAAGGTGTATGGAACGAAAGTTGTTCGCAGCCCCCCAAAATGGGGGTACGGATGAGGTCAGATCCAGAATCGGAGGTCATTTAGCGGCCGAAATCGAGGTCGCCGTTTAATGAGGCACAGGGAGGTCGAGGCCGGTGATTATGGTAGTAGTATTATTGTGATGATTGTGGTAGTAGTGATGGTGATTATGGTAGAATTTAAACCCGGGCAACGCCGGGTACCCCTGCTAGTATATATATATATATATATATATATATATATATATATATATATATATATATATATATATATATATATTATATTTTACAGTCTATTGGCAAGAGAAGGGTGTTTGTTATTGCATATCGATAGGCTTCTGATGATGTACTGAAACTAAGTAGTGAACGAATTTACTTTCAATATTCTAAATATATCTTCTAATTTATATCAGGAACTAAATCCGAGTTAGTAGCCTTACTAACTCAGTGCCTACTCCACTCGGCCGCTCCAACCCCTGGGGATTTAATAATTGAATATAACAAAGTCTGATTATCGGCTAATTTGCGCCATTTTTCTGCAACTCGTGCAATTAATCTTTCTTTACACGGAAAATATGTCCGTACCCATAATTAACACTCGGCAATAGTAGTACAGGAAATGTACTTAGATCTTTGAGTTAAGAGGGGATGGTTCATTTGTAGGTCGATTTGTTTTTCATTTATTTATTATATTTCTAGTTTCCTCAATAGACCTCCATGAAACTTAAAACAAACATCCATTAGATCCCCTTTCTAGATTAATTTGTACATTTTTCGGTAGAAAAATGTCCCGGGGGAAGGCCGGTTCTTCCAAAATTACAGGCTCACTATCGTTCGCCCGGACAAAAATCGAAACCTAAAAAGGACGAAAGGTCTAAATATTGACAAAGAAATGGGGCTAAAGGTCTTAAAATTGACAAATTAATGGGGCAAACATCTTAAAATCTGAACAGTAATGGGGCTAAACACGAGGGAGAAGGGGGTCTAGAAAAACTACCCATCTCCCCTTAAATTTGTCCCTGATCAAATATAAAATATCACCCCGGAGTTTGCTAATTACGACACACACACACACACACACACACACACACACACACACACACACCTTATGCAATTATATTTTGTGGGCGGGCTTGTGGTCTCGGCTCCAAAGTATATACTTTGCTCGGCTCTGCTGCATGTCTGCCTGCCGAGATCGGAACCTCTCAGGGTGGTCGGGGGCCGGGGGAGTGCTGGAGGGACCTTGGTGACCCTGGTCTCTGGGTCTTCTCCTGGATGACCCAGGTGTTTGTGAAAGTGTCTTTTGTTTTTGTGTGTTCATTTTTTTCTATTGTGTTGTCCCTATTCTTGCTCGGTCATGAGTCGCCCCCGCCCCCCCCGCAAAAAAAAAGTGGGGATCGGGCCTGAGTATATAGATAGATAGATAGATAGATAGATTGCTGTAAAAAACAGTATCGCTTATATATTTCTTGATTCATCACTTGCATTTTATGTATTGAACATATATTTTACTCATTAACTTTTAAGGGGGGTGACCTGTTTTTTGTTATTTCTGTCCTTTTCTCTCTTTCTCTGGCTTGTATCCATTCGGCCCCATTCAGCCAACTATTTTAAGACGTTTATCCCCATCTAGGTGTCGATTTCTTCCTGGCGAGCGATAGCGAGCCAGCATTATATGAAGAAATCCGGCTTCGCCGGAGAATTTTTTCTATCGAAAAATGTACAAATTTAGCCTGCTGTAAAAAAAAAAAAAATGCTGGCTCGCTACCGCTCACCAGTAAAAAATTGACACCTGGATGGGGATACACGTCTTAAAACAGTAGGCTGAATGGGGCCAAATGGATACAAGCCAGAGAAAGATAGAAAAGGACAGAACAAAAACAGGTCACCCCCCTTAAGCTTCTAATAATTAAATTAGTCGCACAATGACGAAATCTGAGGAGAAAGGGAATTTCAGAGCCAACTGTACGTACCGCTCTTACATCTCGGTCTCGTATATTGCTCACGGCATCTCACTGTAGTCTGTCTTTTTCCAGCTGACGGTAAATTGCCATGTTGCCATCTTGATTACTCAGCTATTCCGAAGATTGTGTTGCGAAATATGTTGATCATTATGAACATTTGTATTGCAGAAGCTTAATTATCTGTTAAAGAGTTCGCCACTATCATAGTTTTTATTGACTCTTTCAGTACTGGTGATTTGTGCTTCAGTCAATTTCATTCAGTTTAAAAAGGGCCTCCAGCAATTAACAGGCTTCGAACTATCTCACTTAACCCTTTATATTACCTCAGATCCTTTTTAACCCTCTTCGAAATATGACGCGATTTTGAGCCTATTAGGGATACTTTAAAGCATTTGTTACCATCAGGGGTATTTAGAAACCTTTAGTTTAGTTACTTCAACCTCTGCAGTTGTCTTTGAGTTAGCTGTGGGCAGAACACTAATTTTGGAGAGGTACCGTAATTATAAAAGTGAGAGAACTCTATTTATTATTGCTAATCTGGCAACCTCTGCGTCATAAAAACGTGAAAGGGTTAAGTTGAACAAAGTCGTCTAAATATATATAGCAAGAATACAATATAAAAGGGTTAAGTTGAACAAAGTCGTCTAAATATATATAGCAAGAATACAATATAAAAGGCGTCGCCGGTACAGAAGGGGTCGCGAAATCAGCTGGTAGGGGGTTTAAGGGGGGTGGCCTGTTTTTGTCCTGTCCTTTTCTATCTTTCTCTGCCTTGTACCCATTTGGCCCCATTCAGCCTACTGTTTTAAGACGTTTATCCCCATCCAGGTGTCAATTTTTTACTGGTGAGCGGTAGCGAGCCAGCATATTTTTTATTTTTGTTTGACAGCAGGCTAAATTTGTACATTTTTCGATAGAAAAATTTCTCCGGCGTAGCCGGATTTCTTCATATGCTGGCTCGCTATCGCTCGCCAGGAAGAAATCGACACCTAGATGGGGATCAACGTCTTAAAATAGTTGGCTGAATGGGGCCGAATGGATACAAGGCAGAGACAGAGAGACAAAGACAGAAATAACAAAAAGCAGGTCACCCCCCTTAATTTACCGCCAGGTAGAATAAAACCGACTACAATGTTCTGGAAAAAAAAAAAAAAAAAAAAAAATGTGGGTGGGTTTGTGGCCTAGATCAGTAACGACACGAAGAACAACTCAAATCTATCCCAATAACATCTCTCCCCCGGATTTGAACTTGCGAACCTGTGAATACTAAACTCTGTCCCAAATAAGTAGGCTAAAACTCTTATAACATTGACCTCTATGACTATAAAAAACGACTTGAGTAATCCAGCTATTATTTCTACCATTTTGGGAAGGGTCAGCCTGGGAATAGGTGTGGAGATTTACAGCTCATTTGCTCTAGCCCATTTTGCGTTATAGAGGTTAAGGTTCACGATATCTGGCCTACCTATTTGGAACAGGGTATAGCCTAGTTCTGTAACAAGACCACTGGGCTACACCTCCCGTATGTACTCACACACACACACACACACACACACACACACACGTACATCCTGTCACACACACACACACACACGTACACTCTGTCACACACACACACACACACTCACACGCACACACACACGTACACACACACTCTGTCACACACACACACTCACACACACACATATATACTGTATATATATATACAGACAAACACTACTCTCTCTATCTCTCTCTCTCTCTCTCTCTCTCTCTCTCTCTCTCTCTCTCTCTCGGGTATAATGGGGAAGTCAGCGATTTTCACACAAGATATTTTCCAGCTTCTTATTGGATGACACTAAGGGGGGGGGGGGAGGTGGGGGGGGGGTATAATTGAACTTTCTTCTCGCTTGAACCTTTAGGGGGGGGGGAGGTAAAGAAGAAGGAGGAGGAGGGGGGGGAGAGAAGATGGAGAGGAGGGGGAGGAGAAGACAAAGGAGAAGAAGAAGGAGGAGGGGAAGGTATAGAGGGGGGTGAGGAGGAAGAGGAGGGGGGGGGAAGGGAGAAGTAGGAGGGAGAGGAGAAGAGGAGTAGGTGAAGGAGGGGCTGGACAAGAAGAATTAAGAAGAAGAAGAAGAGAAGGAGAAAAAGTATAATTATCAGGAGTCGGAATCTTACTGGAATTATTAGGAGAGAGGTAAAGTGTTAAGGGGGTGACCTGCTTTTTTCCCCTCTCTTGGTTGCATCCACTCTGCCGCATTAATCCGCCTACTGCTTTAAGACGTTTATCCCTATCCAGGTGTCGATTTATATCTGGCGAGCGATAGCGAGCCACCATATTTTGGATACTGAGTTAGACAGCTGGCTAAATCTAAATTTTTCGATAGAAAAATTTCCCCGGCGAAGCCGGATTTATGAATAAAATGCTGGCTCGCTATCGCTCGCCAGGAAAAATCGACACCTGGATGGGGATAAATGTCTTAAAACAGTAGGCTGAATGGGGCCGAATGGATACAAGCCCGAGAAAGAGAGCAAAGGAGAGACACAAAGCAGGTTACCCCCCTTAAAGAGAAAGAAGGAGAAGGAAGAGAGGAGTGAGAAGAAGAGGAAGATCGACTTTGATAACATGCTGATAAGGTGGTATTATTAAGGTGGTATTATATTAAGGTGGTATTATTAAGGTGGTATTATATTAAGGTGGTATTATTAAGGTGGTATTATTTATTAAGGTGGTATTATATTAAGGTGGTATTATTAAGGTGGTATTATATTAAGGTGGTATTATTTATTAAGGTGGTATTATTAAGGTGGTATTATTTATTAAGGTGGTATTATATTAAGGTGGTATTATTAAGGTGGTATTATATTAAGGTGGTATTATATTAAGGTGGTATTATTTATTAAGGTGGTATTATTTATTAAGGTGGTATTATTTATTAAGGTGGTATTATATTAAGGTGGTATTATTGATTAAGGTGGTATTATTTATTAAAGTGGTATTATTTATTAAGGTGGTATTATATTAAGGTGGTATTATATTAAGGTGGTATTATATTAAGGTGGTATTATTTATTAAGGTGGTATTATATTAAGGTGGTATTATTTATTAAGGTGGTATTATATTAAGGTGGTATTATTTATTAAGGTGGTATTATTTATTATAGTAATTATGAGAATACCACCAACGATACTGATAATTAGGATTTAGATTAATGTGTTCGTGTGTGTGTGGGTTGGCTAAGTTATGTGTAGGGTACTCGTCAGTGTGCTAATGAGAGTACACCTCTCACCCTCAGTGAACACACACACACACACACACACACACACACACAGTACTTATATGTTAAACACTCTACAGTAAGTGGATAAATGGCCTCACCTCAGCATACATTAAAGCTTAAACACACACACACACACCACACACACACACACACACACATACATACACTTACAGCACACACCCTAACAACACACACACACACACACACACACTTAGAATATAGATATTTACATTATTGAGAGAGAGAGAGAGAGAGAGAGAGAGAGAGGAGAGAGAGTACAAAGGAGTACAAAGGAAATCAAGCAACAACAGGTCTAGTGACCCTTCTAGGTTGCTTGTCCTCCAAAACACTGAGGATCAAGTGACCAAACAGTGGTTTAGAGTGGGTAAGGGAACATTGGAAAGGGAACTACTGCCCTGCCACTAACGTGGCAGGACTAGGAAGTAGGGGACATATGGGTTAGTAACTGAGGGGAGGATAAAGTTATTCATTTACAAACGCAGTCAGTCGAGGGTTTGATGCGAGATATTTGTCTAGGCGGAATTTAAATGAATCAACGGTGCTGCAGTCTATAACGTCTCGGGGAAGCCCATTCCACAAGTTGACAACTCGATTGAAGAAGAAATTCTTAGATTCGTGCGAGTTAAAAGATTTACCAATAATTTTGCAACCGTTTCCCCGCTGTAATTAGATTGGTCGATAGTGAAGAGTACTTACTACAGTTCATATTGTCGATGCCTTTGATGATTTTGAACACTTGAATTAAGTCACCTCTTTAATCTGCACTGGGTTAAAGGAAATAGATTTAATTCTCTAAGACGCTCTTCGTATGGTTTGTTCTTTCGGCTAGGTAT
>CM064545.1:30364472-30366972 GCA_032716605.1 Paralithodes platypus
CACACTTATACCACAAACGCCACCTGTGGAGCAGATAACTCACCTGTAAATGGCGCACAAACCATCATTGTACAATATTTGACAAAATTCACACTACCCACACCACCACCGTAGACTGCGACCGTACTGACACAGAATATATATATATTATATTATATATATATATATATATATATATATAATATATAATATATATAATATATACAGTATATATATCTATATTATTAAATCAGTTCGTGTGTCTGTCTGTGTGTTCTTAATAGGCGGCCGCAGTTTAGGACCTGGGGAGCTGAAACTTTGCATGTGGGTGTCAATTGACCTGGGTCAGGTCATAGAGGGAGCGAGGCCACGATCGGAGGTCGTTTCGAGGCCGAAATTGGAAACAAATTGAAAAAATTTGCCGTTTGGGGCAGAAGGAGGCTTCCGATCGAAAAGGTGTATGGAACGAAAGTTGTTCGCAGCCCCCCAAAATGGGGGTACGGATGAGGTCAGATCCAGAATCGGAGGTCATTTAGCGGCCGAAATCGAGGTCGCCGTTTAATGAGGCACAGGGAGGTCGAGGCCGGTGATTATGGTAGTAGTATTATTGTGATGATTGTGGTAGTAGTGATGGTGATTATAGTAGAATTTAAACCCGGGCAACGCCGGGTACCCCTGCTAGTATATATATATATATATATATTATATTTTACAGTCTATTGGCAAGAGAAGGGTGTTTGTTATTGCATATCGATAGGCTTCTGATGATGTACTGAAACTAAGTAGTGAACGAATTTACTTTCAATATTCTAAATATATCTTCTAATTTATATCAGGAACTAAATCCGAGTTAGTAGCCTTACTAACTCAGTGCCTACTCCACTCGGCCGCTCCAACCCCTGGGGATTTAATAATTGAATATAACAAAGTCTGTTTATCGGCTAATTTGCGCCATTTTTCTGCAACTCGTGCAATTAATCTTTCTTTACACGGAAAATATGTCCGTACCCATAATTAAACACTCGGCAATAGTAGTACAGGAAATGTACTTAGATCTTTGAGTTAAGGGGGGATGGGTCATTTTTAGGTCGATTTGTTTAATTTATCATTTATTTTTCTAGTTTCTTCGCTAGACCTCCATCAAGCTTAACACAAATCCATTAGATCCCCTTTTTAGATAAATTTGTACATTTTTCGGTTAGAAAATATTCGCCGGTTCTTCCAAAATTACAGGCTCACTATCGTTCGCCAGGACAAAAATTCGACACCTAAATAGGACGAAAGGTCTAAATATTGACAAAGAAATGGAGCGAAAGGTCTTAAAATTGACAAATTAATGGGGCAAACATCTTAAAATCTGAACAGTAATGGGGCTAAACACGAGGGAGAAGGGGGTCTAGAAAAACTACCCATCTCCCCTTAAATTTGTCCCTGATCAAATATAAAATATCACCCCGGAGTTTGCTAATTACGACACACACACACACACACACACACACACACACACACACACACACACACACCTTATGCAATTATATTTTGTGGGCGGGCTTGTGGTCTCGGCTCCAAAGTATATACTTTGCTCGGCTCTGCTGCATGTCTGCCTGCCGAGATCGGAACCTCTCAGGGTGGTCGGGGGCCGGGGGAGTGCTGGAGGGACCTTGGTGACCCTGGTCTCTGGGTCTTCTCCTGGATGACCCAGGTGTTTGTGAAAGTGTCTTTTGTTTTTGTGTGTTCATTTTTTTCTATTGTGTTGTCCCTATTCTTGCTCGGTCATGAGTCGCCCCCGCCCCCCCCGCAAAAAAAAAGTGGGGATCGGGCCTGAGTATATAGATAGATAGATAGATAGATAGATTGCTGTAAAAAACAGTATCGCTTATATATTTCTTGATTCATCACTTGCATTTTATGTATTGAACATATATTTTACTCATTAACTTTTAAGGGGGGTGACCTGTTTTTTGTTATTTCTGTCCTTTTCTCTCTTTCTCTGGCTTGTATCCATTCGGCCCATTCAGCCCACTATTTTAAGACGTTATCCCCATCTAGGTGT
Source organism: Paralithodes platypus (assembly GCA_032716605.1). Classification (NCBI taxonomy): domain Eukaryota; kingdom Metazoa; phylum Arthropoda; class Malacostraca; order Decapoda; family Lithodidae; genus Paralithodes; species Paralithodes platypus. The sequence continues at coordinate 30,366,505 of CM064545.1, forward strand.
CGATTTCTTCCTGGCGAGCGATAGCGAGCCAGCATTATATGAAGAAAATCCGGCTTCGCCGGAGAATTTTTTCTATCGAAAAATGTACAAATTTAGCCTGCTGTAAAAAAAAAAAAAAATGCTGGCTCGCTACCGCTCACCAGTAAAAAATTGACACCTGGATGGGGATACACGTCTTAAAACAGTAGGCTGAATGGGGCCAAATGGATACAAGCCAGAGAAAGATAGAAAAGGACAGAACAAAAACAGGTCACCCCCCTTAAGCTTCTAATAATTAAATTAGTCGCACAATGACGAAATCTGAGGAGAAAGGGAATTTCAGAGCCAACTGTACGTACCGCTCTTACATCTCGGTCTCGTATATTGCTCACGGCATCTCACTGTAGTCTGTCTTTTTCCGGCTGACGGTAAATTGCCATGTTGCCATCTTGATTACTCAGCTATTCCGAAGATTGTGTTGCGAAATAT
>CM064545.1:30371972-30446972 GCA_032716605.1 Paralithodes platypus
AGTAATGTCAGTGGTTTGGAGAGCTCATTCTTAGCTTCCTTTAGAACTCTAGGCGAGATTGTATCAGGTCCTGGCGTTTTATTTACCTTGAGTTTATCTAAACAATTCAATACTTCTCTCTCTGTAACGGTGATATTGCTTAGAACATCTGAATTATCAATCTGAATCGGCGATGGTGTAGGGATATCACTGAGGTCTTCTGTTGTAAAAACTGATGCAAAGAAGGTATTGAGGGCATTACTCATTTGTACTTCGTCTTTGGTGTATTCTCCTTTTTCATCGACTAACGGTCCAACAGTTGAAGTAATACTTTTTTCTTCTGATATAACTATAGAATTCTTTCGGGTTTGTTTTACTTTGATTCGCAATATGTAACTCTAAGGTCTTTTTACTTTGCTTAATTAACTTTTTGGCTTTGCGTCGTAGCTCTACAAATTTCACCCGTTCTTCGTCATTTTGTGAGGATTTTAATCTATCATTAGCAATTTTTTAGCACGCAGGCAGTTTGAAATATCTTTATTCCACCATTTGGGCTTATTATTATGGCCTGGACGCCGTATTTTCGATGGTATGCAGTCTTGCACTGCTTTTAGGTAAGTGGTTTCGAATAACTTCCAAGATGTATTTATGTCGTTATTGTTAATTAAAAAGCTCCAGTCAGTTTCTTTAAACATAGCTCTAAGTTTATGGAAGTTTGCTTTCTTGAAATTAGGGACTTTTTCGATGCTACTATTTGGTTCGTTACTAGTAAACTTTAAAGTGAAAGTTATCGTACGATGGTCGCTGTTACTGAATTCATCACCAACATTCAAATTCTCTATCAATTCTTCTTTTGTTGCAAGTACAATGTCAAGAATGTTATTACCACGGGTCGGCATTCGAACAAATTGATAAAGCGAACTCTCTTGCAAGTTCGTATACAAGTCATGTCCGGAGTGTGAAGTAAGAGTAAAGTAAGAGTGTGAAGTAAGAGAGAGAGAGAGAGAGAGAGAGAGAGAGAGAGAGAGAGAGAGAGAGAGGGGGGTCCTCATCTCATTTACCAGTCTACTTACTAATTAAGCCTGCAAGGTGACTCGGCAGTTGTGCAGTGGACGCAAATGGGGGCTGCCTAAAACCCTTCATCTGGTTCCCCTCCCACCCTTCACTTGCTATGGTGGTGGTGAGGGTGGTGGTGGTGGTGGTGGTGAGGGTGGTGGTTGTGGTGGTGGTAGTGGTGATTGTAGAGATGGTTGTAGTTGTGTTGGTAGTGGTGGTAGTAATGGTTATGGTGGTGGTTGTGTGGTGATGGTGGTAGTAATCATAGTAGTGATGGTGGTGGTGTTGTGGTGATTATGTTAATTGTGGTGATGGTGGTGGTGTTATAGTGTCAGGGATGGTGGTGGTAATAGTAGTGATGGTGGTGGTGGTGGTATTAATTGTGGTGAGGGTGATGATGTTAATTGTGGTGGTGAGGGTGGTGGTAGTGTTGTGGTCCTGGAGATAATGAGCTGATGTGTGTAGTGATTAATTAATGAAAGATGGATGTAATGGTGTGTGTGTGTGTGTGTTAGAGAGAGAGAGTGTGTGTGTGAGTCTCTCTCTCTCTCTCTCTCTCTCTCTCTCTCTCTCTCTCTCTCTCTCTCTCTCTCTCTCTCTCTCTCTCTCTCTCTCTCTCTCTCTCTCTCTCTCTCTCTCTCTCTCTCTCTCTCTCTCTCCTTACGGTGAGACTCCCTTAAGGGGGGTGACCTGTTTTTTGTTATTTCTGTCCTTTTCTCTCTTTCTCTGGCTTGTATCCATTCGGCCCCATTCAGCCAACTATTTTAAGATGTTTATCCCCATCTAGGTGTCGATTTTTTCATGGCGAGCGATAGCGAGCCAGCATTATATGAAGAAATCCGGCTTCGCCGGAGAAATTTTTCTATCGAAAAATGTACAAATTTAGCCTGCTGTCAAACAAAACTAAAAAATATGCTGGCTCGATACCGCTCACCAGTAAACAAAATTACACCTGGATGGGGATAAACGTCTTAAAACAGTAGGCTGAATGGGGCCAAATGGATACAAGCCAGAGAAAGATAGAAAAGGACAGAACAAAAACAGGGCACCCCCCTTAACCACCCTCTCTCCACTACTTGAGGACGCCTTTCTTCTTATTTTGGCTACCATTAGGCGATTTAATTTTGTCTGGGAAGGATATATTGGTAGCCAAAGAGTTGACCCCTTAATTTGTACCGTTTATTCTAGATAACTTTCGACGATTAAGGGTTAATCGAGAGCCTTAAGGGGAGGTTTTTAGTTTGGTCTCTAGATATCCATCAAGCTTAAGAGAACACCCCTTTGAGCCCCTTTCAAGATAAATTTGTACATTTTTCGGTAGAAAAATGTCCCGGCCGAAGGGCGGTTACTCTTAAATTACAGGCTCGCTATCGCTCGCCAGGATAAAATCGACACCTAAATTGCATGAAAGGTCTTAAAATTGACAGAATGCGGCGGAAATTCTTAAAATCACCAAACTAATGGGGCGAACGTCTTAAAATCTCAAAAGCAATGGGGCTAACCATGAGGGAGAAAGGGGTCAAGAAAAAAAATCCCTCAAGTGGAGACCTCCCTTTAACCCTGTTAACTTTCACAGTTTTTGTGTTCTAATCTTATCAATATCATCTAATAGTAGCCACAATGAAATAAAGGGATGTGTTCTCAGACACTGAAACGATTAATGTGTTCTCAGATACTGAAACGATTAATGTGTTCTCAGATACTGAAACGATTAATGTGTTCTCAGATACTGAAACGATTAATGTGTTCTCAGATACTGAAACGATTAATGTGTTCTCAGATACTGAAACGATTAATGTGTTCTCAGATACTGAAACGATTAATGTGTTCTCAGATACTGAAACGATTATGTGTTCTCAGATACTGAAACGATTAATGTGTTCTCAGATACTGAAACGATTAATGTGTTCTCAGATACTGAAACGATTAATGTGTTCTCAGATACTGAAACGATTAATGTGTTCTCAGATACTGAAACGATTAATGTGTTCTCAGATACTGAAACGATTAATGTGTTCTCAGATACTGAAACGATTAATGTGTTCTCAGATACTGAAACGATTAATGTGTTCTCAGATACTGAAACGATTAATGTGTTCTCAGATACTGAAACGATTAATGTGTTCTCAGATACTGAAACGATTAATGTGTTCTCAGATACTGAAACGATTATTGTGTTCTCAGATACTGAAACGATTAATGTGTTCTCAGATACTGAAACGATTAATGTGTTCTCAGATACTGAAACGATTAATGTGTTCTCAGATACTGAAACGATTAATCTTGTTTATTCTAAGAGGGCAAATTTTCACATGAGGGATGCATCTATCGGATACTATAGGCTCTAGATTCGCTTTATCGGATTCAAGATATAGTACGGTACTACGGAAAAGACTGTTATGCGACCAATGCTACTTCTATTGTTTATGTAAATTCCAACGTTGGTACCTTAGGGGGAGATTTCCACTTGAGGGATTTTTTTCTGGACCCGTTTCTCCCTCATGTTTAGCCCCATTGCTTTTGAGATTTTAAGACGTTCGCCCTAGTAGTTTTGACATTTTAAGACATTTTGCCCCATTTCTGTCAATTTTAAGACCTTTCGTGCCATTAAGGTGTCGATTTTTTCCTGGCGAGCGATAGCGAGCCTGTAATTTAAGAGCAAGCGGCCTCCGGCCGGGACATTTTTCTACCGAAAAATGTACAAATTTATCTTGAAAGGGGGTCTAGGGGGTGTAATTTTAAGCTTGATGAAAACTTAGGGAACAAACTAAATACCTCCCCTTAATATCACGAATACAAACCTTGAAACACGAATACATGGATGCCACCATTCAATTTTATTCAGTTAAAGATAGGTTTCAAACTATGCCTCTCTTGACTAATTTTAATCATAGGCTATTCACTATAACTAATTATGGAATTGTTTTACCCCTAATCTTTGGTAGCTAAGCTAGTCTAGAACAAACGCGCTACACATTTCCACACATGTTTCCTAGTTGACTCCTCCCAAATGATAGTCACATTAGCTTAAGGGGAGGTACTTAGTTTATTCCCTAGACTTCCATCAAGCTTAAAATTAAACCCCCCTTGACCCCCTTTCAAGATAAATTTGTACATTTTTCGGTAGAAAAATGTCCCGGCCGAAGGCCGATGCCTCTTAAATTACAGGCTCGCTATCTCTCGCCAAGAAAAAATCGACACCTAAATGGTACGAAAGGTCTTAAAATTGACAGAAATCGGGCGAACGTTCTTAAAATCGCCAAACTAATGGGGTGAACATCTTAAAAACTCAAAAGCAATGGGGCTAAACATGAGGGAGAAAGGGGGTCAAGAAAAAAATCCCTCAAGTGGAAATCTCCCCTCAATTACTTGCGTCCCGTTTCAGTGGTTAGGGGAGGACTCTTCAATTGATTTAGCTTAGTTATCGTGAACAGACTATAATCAAAGATGAATCCAGGGCAAGATATAACTATGCTTTGCTATTCTGTCATGTACTGAATAGATTAGAACGGCAGGAACTAACTATAGCCTATACACAGCAATCGTCAACTGGGCATCATCATCATCATCATGTACTATATAGAAAGGTTTTAACCACAGGGAGATAACTAAATTTGGCCATTTTTTTGGGAATGGCAATACAACTTTCCTTAAGGGGAGATTTCCACCTGGAGGATTTTTTTCTGAACCTCTTTCTCCCTCATGTTTAGCCCCATTGCTTGTGAGATTTAAAGACGCTTGCCCCATTAGTTTGGCGATTTTAAGAACCTTCGCCCCATTTCTGTCAATTTTAAGACCGTTCGTGCCATTTAGGTGTCGATTTATTCCTGGCGAGCGATAGCGAGCCTGTAATTTAAGGGCAACCGGCCTTCGGCCGGGAAATTTTTCTACCGAAAAATGCACAATTTTATCTTGAAAGGGGGTCAAGGGGGGAGTAATTTTAAGCTTGATGGAAGTCTAGGGAATCAACTAAAAACCTCCCCTTAACTGCACTGTCAGAATTAATAGTACGGCGACATTCTTGCTCATAAACCGTGTCATGTTACGTTATGCACTTTTACTTGCCATTCCTCATGTCTTTCTCATAGCCCGTAAATATAGTCGGTTCCATTTCAACTGACGGTAAAATACAAAGTTCCCATCAAGATTTCTCAGTTATTTTGAAGATTTTGTAGTGAAATATGGGGCTAATTATATAAACTTGGTCTTATTATAATGCTGAGATACAGTTTTTGTTTTTCATAATTGTCCATTAACTATCGACAAATTAGCTGCTAAGGGATTCAATGTATCGTTAATTAAAAAGAAACAGCGTATACTATGTGTGTGTTCCTATCGTAGAAGTAGCGAGTACATATCCCTCTTTACAACTGCACACCCATTATTATCAAGGGGGGGTCGGCGAACTATTGAATGTGACTGTACTGTATAGCCAAATGTAGAAGTTCGCCGAAAAACTTGATGTACAGTCGAGGTTACGGGGAGATTTCCACTTGAGGGATTTTTTTCTTGACCTCTTTCTCCTTCATGTTTAGCCCCATTGCTTTTGATATTTTAAGACGTTCACCCCATTAGTTTGGCGATTTTAAGAACGTTCGACCGATTTCTGTCAATTTTAAGACCTTTCGTACCATTTAGGTCTCGATTTTTTCCTGGCGAGCGATAGCGAGCCTGTAATTTAAGAGGCATCGGCCTTCGGCCGGGACATTTTTCTACCGAAAAATTTACAAATTTATCTTGAAAGGGGGTCATGGGGGTTTAATTTTAAGCTTGATGGAAGTCTAGGGAATAAACTAAATACCTCCCCTTAATAAGTGTTGTCAGATATTTCACAAAGTTTCGGACACTGACTAATACTCTGAGGGATAAGCACTTTTCCTAGTAACTATAAAGATACCGATAACACTTGTTGAGCGAAAACCACTGGAATCTATGACAACACTTAATACCCCCGATTGTACTATAGTCAGAAATCATGGCCCCTAACCTCTGCGTTTTAAAAGGGCTTGAACGAATGGGCTGTATCTGTCCACTCTCAATCCCTGTGTGTTTTAAAAGGGCTTGAACGAATGGGCTGTATATGTCCACTCTTAATCCCTGTGTGTTTTGAAAGGGCTTAAACGAATGGGCTGTATATGTCCACTCTAATTCCCTGTGTGTTTTAAAAGGGCTTGAACGAAGGGGCTGTATATGTCCACTCTTATTCCCTGGCGGACTCTTTCCAAAATGTTAGAAATGTTAACTTAATTGCTCAAGTCGATATTTGTTTAGTTATAAAGGTTGGTGGTCAGTGTTTTTGGACTAATTATAATTAATAGACTGCACTGCTATTAATAGACTGCACTGCTATTAATAGACTGCACTGCTATTAATAGACTGCACTGCTATTAATAGACTGCACTGCTATTAATAGACTGCACTGCTATTAATAGACTGCACTGCTATTAATAGACTGCACTGCTATTAATAGACTGCACTGCTATTAATAGACTGCACTGCTATTAATAGACTGCACTGCTATTAATAGACTGCACTGCTATTAATAGACTGCACTGCTATTAATAGACTGCACTGCTATTAATAGACTGCACTGCTATTAATAGACTGCACTGCTATTAATAGACTGCACTGCTATTAATAGACTGCACTGCTATTAATAGACTGCACTGCTATTTACTTCACGTCGTAGGCTTGTCAACTTAAGGGGAGGTTTTTAGTTGATTCCCTAGACTTCCATCAAGCTTAAAATTACTCCCCCTTGACCCCCTTTCAAGATAAATTTGTACATTTTCGGTAGAAAAATGTCCCGGCCGAAGGCCGGTTCCTCTTAAATTACAGGCTCGCTATCGCTCGCCAGGATAAAATCGACACTTGAATTGCACGAAAGGTCTTAATATGGGGTGAAAGTTCTTAAAATCGCTAAACTAATGGGGCAAACGTTTTATAATATCAAAAGCAATGGGGCTAAACATGAGGGAGAAAGGGGTCAAGAAAAAAATCCCTCAAGTGGAGATCTCCCCTTAACCCTTACAGTCAGATAACGCCATTTTATGTTCATTTTGACTTATTCATTATGCCAAGTTTAAAAATCCCATGCCGAACCTCTCATGATATGTTGTTGTTGTTTAATCGAGCTGCTATTATTACATTTTGAGAAGAATCAAACAACGATTTTTTGGGGGTTTGTCGACCCGTTACCTTCGCTTATCTCCCGAGTTACAAGAGGAACATATTCATTATTTCTAGAACATTTTAATAATTAAGCTATACCTCCAGACGGTTTTCTTCAAATTCGAACGACCAGGCTTAATTTAGATATGCTTAAACCATTTTATTCTAGAGGTTCTACCTGCGTTATGTAAAATCCTTTGGTTGTATTATTAACCCTCTCCGACATATGACGTGATGTTGAGCCTATTGGGGATACTTTAAAACCTTTGTTACCATCAGGGGTATTTAGAAACCTTTAGTTTAGTTACTTCAACCTCTGCAGTTGTCTTTGAGTTAGCTGTGGGCAGAAAACTAATTTTGGAGAGGTAATTATATGAGTGAGAGAACTCTATTTCTTATTGCTAATCTGGCAACCTCTGCGTCATAAATGCGTGAAAGGGTTAATACAATTTAAACATACGAGTAGTTGTCTAATTGCAGGCTTAATAACCTAGTTGAACTTATACAATTTCTCAGAAAGTTTCTGTCAACATTTGGATCTCGCTGTCCTAAGTTTGGAACCACTATTAATAATTTCTGCAGAATGGCATTTTTTTTACAATTTTCAATATTTCTTTGGTTAATAGTTTGTCGTATTTCTATATCTTATGAATTGCCTCCTGTAAGCGATAGTAAACACCTTAATGATCCTTTCAGCACTAGGAAACATTTTCACCTTTTACTGACTAATAGTAAATGTTATATAAATTTTGAAAGACGGATGGAATAAACACATCTAAAGCCATTTCTATTTACCCTCATGCTCCTTTAAGGGGAGATTTCCACTTGAGGGATTTTTTTCTGGACCCCTTTCTCCCTCATGTTTAGCCCCATTGCTTTTGAGATTTTAAGAAGTTCGCCCTAGTAGTTTAGACATGTTAAGACATTTTGCCCCATTTCTGTCAATTTTAAGACCTTTCGTGCCATTAAGGTGTCGATTTTTTCCTGGCGAGCGATAGCGAGCCTGTAATTTAAGAGCAATCGGCCTCCGGCCGGGACATTTGTCTACCGAAAAATGTACAAATTTATCTTGAAAGGGGGTCTAGGGGGTGTAATTTTAAGCTTGATGAAAACGTAGGGAACAAACTAAATACCTCCTCTTAAATCCTCCATAAGCTGAATATAATCGATAGCCAATATTCTGCAAGTGTTACTTTTACAATTTCTTGTTTTTTCTTATACTTTGCCATTATTTTTTGTATCTATTTTCCGGAGATCGTAGTTCGCGGGTTAACCCTATTAGGTGCAGGGCGGGCCAATGTCTATCCTCCCTGTTTTACTCCATTAGTTTGTAGATTTTAAGACGTTTCACCTCATTAGTTTGGCGATTATAAGATGCTTCAACCCAATAAGGTGTCAATTTTTCCTGGGCGAGCGAAAGCGAGCCTGCAATTTGGGAGAAACGGCCTTCGGCCGGGACATTTTTCAACCGAAAAATGTACATATTTAGCTTGAAGGGGGTCTGGGGAACGTTTTTTAGTTTGAAGGGGGTCTGGTTAGGCGTGTTTCTAAGTCTTGGGGATAAACTAAAAACACATTGTTCAAAAATGGCTAAAACAATGAAAACCCTCAATAATAATTAAACCAAATATCGTAATAACCCCCCAAGACGTTGCACCTAATAGTGTTAAGACACAGTTGTTTAAGACGTTTTGGTCTGGCAGTTGTTTTTAGTTAAGATTCAATGAACATGAAACCACCTAACCTAATGTTTCTTCAGTCTACATACAGTGAAATGACCTGTATGGAGAAACGCATACAGTAATCTATATTGTGTTAACTTCACCACAACACCAAACCCCCCCCCCCCCAATGAAATTAATTAAAGTATATATATGATCCGCCGGGATTCGAACCCGGGTTATCACACACAGATTTTTGCCACCTTAAGGGGAGATTTCCACTTGAGGGAGTTTTTTCTTGACTCCTTTCTCCCTCATGTTGAGCCCCATTGCTTTTCTAATTTTAAGACGTTCGCCCCATTATGTTGATGATTTTAAGAACTTTCAACCCATTTCTGTCAATTTTAAGACCTTTCGTGCAATTTAGGTGTCGATTTTATCCTGGCGAGCGATAGCGAGCCTGTAATTTAAGAGGAAGCGGCTTCCAGCCGGGAAATTTTTCTACCGAAAAATGTACAAATTTATCTTGAAAGGGGCTCAAGGGGGTGTAATCTTAAGCTTGATGGATACCTACAGACCAAACTAAAAACCTCCCCTTAACCATTACACCACCAGGACGGTATTTCCAAAACATCAGGTAGAGTAGGGTAGTACCGCTGGCTAATATAAAAGTTTCGCAATTTCGGAGTATCATTACTATACCCTGTTCTTTATAAGTTGGCCAGAAATCCTCTAAGCCCTAACCTCTGTAACTCAAAAAGGGCTGGAGCAAATGAGATGTAAATTTCCACGCCTATTTCCTGGCTAGCTCCTCCCAAATGGTAGTAATATTAGCTTGATTTTTAAATGTCCTCGCCTATTTCCTGGCTAGCTCCTCCCAAATGGTAGTAATATTTGCTTGATTTTTAAATTTCCACGCCTATTTCCTGGCCAGCTCCTCCCAAATGGTAGTAATATTTGCTTGATTTTTAAATGTCCACGCCTATTTCCTGGCCAGCTCCTCCCAAATGGTAGTAATATTACCTTGATTTTTAAATTTCCACGCCTATTTCCTGGCCAGCTCCTCCCAAATGGTAGTAATATTAGCTTGATTTTTAGATTTCCACGCCTATTTCCTGGCTAGCTCCTCCCAAATGGTAGTAATATTAGCTTGATTTGTCTAGTCATTTTTGAGTTAGAGAAGTTAGTGGTCAAGATTTTTGGCCTACCTATAATGAATGGACTATAACCCCTTTAACGGGAAGGTTTTTAGTTGATTCCCTAGACTTCCATCAAGCTTAAAATTACTCCCCCTTGACCCCCTTTCAAGATAAATTTGTCCATTTTTCGGTAGAAAAATGTCCCGGCCGAAGGCCGGTTAGCCTTAAAGTACAGGCTCGCTATCGCTCGCCAGGAAAAAATCGACACCTAAATGTCACGAATGGTCTTAAAAATTGACAGAAATGGGGCGAGGGTTCTTAAAATCGCCAAACTAATGGGGCAAGCGTCTTTAAATCTCACAAGCAATGGGGCTAAACATGAGGGAGAAAGAGGTTCAGAAAAAAATCCTCCAGGTGGAAATCTCCCCTTAACCTCCTCGTATCTCTGCAACAGAAAGATTTGTGTAATGGTAGATGGCCTGTTTTAAAATGTTCATTTATGAATGCAGGGGTTCCGCAAGGAGCACTATTAGCCCCGACTATGTGTTATTTATAATCCCATTCATTGAACTGTCTTCGTAGCGCAATGGATAAATGCACTGAATTTCGGTGTGAGCATCCTAGGGTCGAATCCCTGGACTGCCACATGTATTTGTTGATTTCATTAATTGAGTTTATGAGTAAAGTCGGTTGGTGGAGGTAACATAATAATTCCTACGAAGATGATTCAACACTGCATGGATCATTCAACACTGCATGGATCATTCACCACTGCATGGATCATTCACTTTTGTAACTTTTGTCACAACATTCGACATAGCCAAATCCCAATTATACACTACAGTCTCTTTAAATAATGATTTAAGCAAAATGATTGAATGGAGCCAAAATATTGCATAGTATATTTTAATGCAAATGACATCAACTACATACAGCTCAACAATAGATATAATTCACACGAATCCTATATCACAGTCAACCAAATTAATGTTCGCATAACTTCCACTATCACCATCCTCGTTTTAACCCCCAATTCAAATCTAAGTTGGGCATCTCAAGTTAGATCTGTTGCCAAAACCTGTTAAAAATAATTGGACTTCTTAATATAATTTGTGAATTGTTTAGTGACGAGCAGCTAGCCAATAGTTATAAAAGACATGTACTCTCACAAATGGGAAATGGCTCACCTTTGTGGAGAGGCGACACTGAGACTTGGATAATATTCAAAATAGAGTTGTAAGAATTATCAATAATTCATTGATTGAAAATTAATTACCCCTTTGAGTCTACGATTTTGTTTTGCTTCCCTTGCATTGTTTTTGCTTCCCTTGCATTGTTCTTCCTTCCCTTGCATTGTTTTTGCTTCCCTTGCATTGTTCTTGCTTCCCTTGCATTATTTTTGCTTCCCTTGCATTGTTCTTGCTTCCCTTGCATTGTTTTTGCTTCCCTTGCATTGTTCTTGCTTCCCTTGCATTATTTTTGCTTCCCTTGCATTGTTCTTGCTTCCCTTGCATTGTTTTTGCTTCCCTTGCATTGTTTTTGCTTCCCTTGCATTGTTTTACAGATTCATATGCTGTAAATTTTCAGATTAACCTGTATCTATTTCGCTCGTATTCTAATTTTTCCTCGTAGTAATAGAACATCTATCAGCAACCATGAGTGAACTCAAGCAGAACTAGTGGTTTTCAACAATCATTTCGCGAACCACCTGTCTTACACTTCCTCAGAGTAGCTATTCAATCAATAACAGTTCAAATATAATTGATATAATTTAGCTTGAGTAGAGGAGGCTAATAGGTGCATGGACCTGATTGTATGAGCTTTGTGTTTCCTCCCTCTGTTCTTGATTGTATTGAACTTTGTGTTTCCTTCCTCTGTTCTTGATTGTATTGAACTTTGTGTTTCCTTCCTCTGTTCTTGATTGTATTGAACTTTGTGTTTCCTTCCTCTGTTCTTGATTGTATTGAACTTTGTGTTTCCTTCCTCTGTTCTTGATTGTATTGAGCTTTGTGTTTCCTTCCTCTGTTCTTGATTGTATTGAACTTTGTGTTTCCTCCCTCTGTTCTTGATTGTATTGAACTTTGTGTTTCCTTCCTCTGTTCTTGATTGTATTGAACTTTGTGTTTCCTTCCTCTGTTCTTGATTGTATTGAGCTTCGTGTTTCCTTCCTCTGTTCTTGATTGTATTGAGCTTTGTGATTCCTTCCTCTGTTCTTGATTGTATTGAGCTTTGTGTTTCCTTCCTCTGTTCTTGATTGTATTGAGCTTTGTGTTTCCTTCCTCTGTTCTTGATTGTATTGAGCTTTGTGTTTCCTTCCTCTGTTCTTGATTGTATTGAGCTTCGTGTTTCCTTCCTCTGTTCTTGATTGTATTGAACTCTGAGTTTCCTTCCTCTGTTCTTGATTGTATTGAACTCTGTGTTTCCTTCCTCTGTTCTTTTATGTTCATTGATTACTCGCCTGTTACTAAGATTGTGTAGCGAAGCACGTTGTCAATTATAAAATTCTTGGTATTGATAAGGTGCAGAGACATATTAGTTTTATATTATTCCTTTAAGGGGGGTGACCTGTATATGTTCTGTCCTTTTCTATCTTTCTCTGGCTTGTATCCATTTGGCCCCATTCAGCCTACTGTTTTAAGACTTTTATCCCCATCCAGGTGTCAATTTTTTACTGGTGAGCGGCAGCGAGCCAGCATGTTTTTTATTTGTGTTTGACAGCAGGCTAAATTTGTACATTTTTCGATAGAAAAATTTCTCCGGCGAAGCTGGATTTCTTCATATAATGCTGGCTCGCTATCGCTCGCCAGGAAGAAATCGACACCTAGATGGGGATAAACGTCTTAAAATAGTTGGCTGAATGGGGCCGAATGGATAAAAGCCAGAGAAAGAGAGAAAGGAGAGAAATAACAAAAATCATGTCACCCCCTTAAGTACCGAGAAGTCAGGTGCTAAGGGATTACATTTTCCGTCAGGTGAAGATAATAGACTACGCTGCGAATATACTGTGGGTTTAAAAAAAAAAAAAAAAAAAATGAATTGAGGAATTACAGTGTCCACAATGATAACCCTTATAACGGTATAATGGTATTAATATAACCCTCTAATACAATCACTATCAATATATCAATGATTTTATGAATATATCTACTTATGCCATTGTTATTACACAGTGTAACTATAGTTCCAGATACCAATGCAAAAGAAGCCCAAAATGTTGTTTGAAAAAGTTGCAGATAGAAATATTCCGGATATTTTAAAATTGTGTTTATATATTTTTTTTATTTATTTATTTATTTATTTATTTATTTATTTATTTATTTATTTATTTATTTAATTATTGCAAGTTTTAAGTTTTAATTGATGTGGCTACTCTTAAATATATAGATCAAAACTCTAGATGTCTGAACACAATGGACTGCGTATTCACAATATAGTTTACCTTTAATTCCTATTTATTCAACAGCATTTCCCACGCATAATCTCTGCTCCTAATCATAACCTCTCGTAGGTAGCGTAACTGTCTAGCTTCGTATACACATATAACTACCCACCCACAACCTTCTACAACCCAAGCATAATCACCACATAACCCCCTATTCATAACCTCTCATCAAAAACTGTCTGGCCTCCTATTCACATAATCATAACTACCCAAACATAACCTTCTATAACCCACACATAACCTCCTACTCATAACCTCTTGAAGTTACCATAAAACTCTCATCAAAAAACTATCTGGCCTCCAATGTACATACTCATAACCTTCTATAAGCCACACATGACCTCTAAATATCCCCGTACTCATAACCTCTTGCAGATAGCATACCGGTAGTCTCTCATGAAAAAAGATAATCATAGCTTTCCACACATAACTCTCTATAACCCACACATAATATCGACATAACCCCCTACTCATAACCTCTCTCTACATAACCCTCTCTTCATAACCTCTGCCAACGCCCCCCAAACCTCCCCCCCTAACCCCCAAGTAGGCCCCAGTAAAAGAGGCGATAGAGGCGCCCCACCCCCGCGCCGCACCAGCCATGTCCCGGCCCCAATTAAGCCAGGCTCCCCGATGTGGTGACTCAGGGTTGCCAGTTTTGCTACTTTCCGCTAGATTTAGAGGTCTGTATTTCGATCTAGCGGCAATTTAATACATCTAGCGACATTAATTCTGGAGATATGAGCCATATTAGAGCGATAGTGTAGAGATTGTTCCTTTTATTCTAGCGATTTTTTGGCATATATTTACTGTCTACCGAACTTGATTTAGCTACCCTGTATGGTGCTCCCCCCGGCTTTTTTTTTCTGCAACCTAGATGGGACCAAGTTGTACAGTCAGGGGTAAAAGTTGATTTCTTTATTAGCCTACCCCACCTTCACAACCTCTACCTCATTGCCCTGTGTTGGTGTACTGTATATAACTATTCCTCCTCTTATATAACTGAACGGCTGCGTTACTTTATGCAACTAGAATCGGACAGTTTATACAGGGATGCTCAAAAGTCGTGTCCAACCTTCACACCTTCAGTCTGATTTTTCTCTCTTGTAGTTATTGATTTTGACTGAATAAAGATCGAATATAAATACGCTTTTGGCCATGTAGTACAAATATATATATACAGTATATATATACTGTATATATATTTTGTTTTTTTACTAGATATATTAGAAAAGTGAAGATTGTGGAGCCAAAACATGATTTTTTTGGTATCGTGATTATTCAGTACATATGAGCAAAACATTGGGCGTGTTTAGCATATAATTGCCAGGTGTCCATCATTAACAACGTATTTGGCTGTTAAAACTTGGTAATCACGGAACAATTTCGGAACAAGACATTATTTCGCCAGCTAAAACAAAACAGAGTATAGTTGGACTCGCATGGATGGCGCCATATATTCAATCGCGGTCTTTAATGCTGATACATTTTGAAACTACGAAAATGTTAAAGGAAACGCCGAAATACAAACATCAGGTATAAATATAAGATCCAATTAAAAATATATGAAAATAAAGACAAATGAATAAGTTTGAATACATCCCGACACAGCTTGGATAATAATTATGTTTCAACACCATTAAGGGGAGGTTTTTAGTTTGGTCTCTAGGTATCCATCAAGCTTAAGATTACACTCCCTTGAGCCCCTTTCAAGATAAATTTGTACATTTTTCGGTAGAAAAATGTCCCGGCTGAAGGCCGGTTCCTCTTAAATTACAGGCTCGCTATCGCTCGCCAGGATAAAATCGACACCTAAATGGCACGAAAGGTCTTAACATTGACAGAAATGGGTCGAAAGTTCTTAAAATCGTCAAAATAATGGGGCGAACGTCTAAAATAGAAAAGCAAAGGGGCTATACATGAGGGAGAAAGGAGTCAAGAAAAAAATCCCTCAAGTGGAAATCTGCCCTTAACTGCAACTCTACAGTCGTCAGTCATGGCCATTAATTAGTATGATAAGTTTTTGAGCCTCGAAGTGATTAACGGAGGTTTTTCTGGGTCCCCTTCTCCCTTATGCTTAGCCCCATTAGTTTTGAGATTATAAGACATTCGCCCCATTAGTTTGGCTATTCTAAGACCTTTCGTGCCTTTGGTGTCGATTTTTTACCGGTGAGCGATAACAAGCCTGCAATTTAGCGGTAGCATTATTCTACCGAAAAATGCTCAAATTGATCTCGAATGGGGGGGTCTTGGGGGCTAGTTTTTAAACTTAATGGAAGTATAAGGAGGCCACTAAAAATACTACTATAAGCTTCAATAAATATAGAAATACACAAACAAAAGAAGTACAATCTACCTTTAAGGGGGGTGACCGGCTTTTTTATCTTTCTCTCCTTTTCTCTGGCTTGTATCCATTCGGCCCCATTCAGCCAACTGTTTTAAGACGTTTATCCCCATCCAGGTGTCTATTTCTTCCTGGCGAGCGATAGCGAGCCAGCATTCTATGGAGAAATCCGGCTTCGCCGGAGACATTTTTTTATCGAAAAATGTACAAATTTAGCTTGCTGTTAAAACAAAAATACATATATGCTGGCTCGCTACCGCTCGCCAGGAAAATATTGACACCTGGATGGGGGTAAAAGTCTTAAAACAGTAGTCTGAATGGGGCCGAATGGATACAAGCCAGAGAAAG
Source organism: Paralithodes platypus (assembly GCA_032716605.1). Classification (NCBI taxonomy): domain Eukaryota; kingdom Metazoa; phylum Arthropoda; class Malacostraca; order Decapoda; family Lithodidae; genus Paralithodes; species Paralithodes platypus. Next base: position 30,388,113 of record CM064545.1, read on the forward strand.
CGAGAAAAGGACAGAAATAACAAAAAGCAGGTCACCCCCCTTAAGCGAACCTCCGAGGTGAGAATATCTTGTGCATAGAATATAAATCAAGAGGTTCAGTCCAGGCCGAGACAGCTTCCTAAGACATGTGTATAAACATTAATGACCGCGACTGTACGCTCAGATATACAAATGACCTGATAACCTTAAGGGGAGATTTCCACTTGAGGGATTGTTTTCTGGATCCCGTTATCCCTCATGTTTAGCCCCATTGCTTTTGAGATTTTAAGACTTTCGCCCCATTATTTTGGCGATCTTAAGAACTTTCGCCCCATTTCTGTCAATTTTAAGATCTTTCGTGCCAATTAGGTGTCGATTTTCCCCTGGCGAGCGATAGCGAGCCTGTAATTTAAGAGGAACCGGCCTTCGGTCGGGAAATTTTTCTACCGAAAAATTTACAAATTTATCTTGAAAGGGGGTCAAGGGAGTGTAATTTCAAGCTTGATGGAAGTCTAAGAAACACACTAAAAACCTCCCCTTGACAGAAGTACCCTGAGGTTGGATTGCGTGTATAAGTAGCGTGTGCCTAATATGTTAAGATAATATGTTAAGATAATAAGATAATATGTTAAGATAATATGATAAGATACTCTTTGTTTTGTTTCATCTGGCGGTAAATGTAATCCCTTTATAGTAGCTAATGTATGCCTACTTAGGGGGAGATTTCCACCTGGAGGATTTTTTTTTCTGGATCCCTTTCTCCCTCATGTTTAGCTCTATTGCTTTTGAGATTTTAAGACGCTTGCCCCATTAGTTTGGCGATTTTAAGAACCCTCGTCCTATTTCTGTCAATTTTAAGACTATTCGCGCTATTTAGGTGTCGATTTTTTCCTGGCGAGCGATAGCGAGCCTGTAATTTATGGGGAACCGGCCTTCGGCCGGGAAATTTTTCTACCGATAAATGTAAAAATTTATCTTGAAAGGGGGTCTAGGGGGAGTAATTTTAAGCTTGATGGAAGTCTAGGGCATCAACTAAAAACCTCCCCTTAATCTAAAAATATGAAACTACCGTGTTTCTGCATCATATAAAACATAGTGGTCTCAATTAAGTTACATAATCTTCATGGTGACTTGAGTAAGGGCCATGACAATTTACCATCAGCTGATATCAAGTCTGACTATACATAGTAGCTGTAAGTGTCCTAACTCAGTTTAGTTCAATTTATTAAAAGGAGAGATTTCCACTTGAGGGATTGTTTTCTGGATCCCGTTCTCCCTCATGTTTAGCCCCATTGCTTGTGAGATTTTAAGACGCTTTCCCCATTATTTTGGCGGTCTTAAGAACTTTCGCCCCATTTCTGTCAATTTTAAGACCTTTCGTGCCAATTAGGTGTCGATTTTTCCCTGGCGAGCGATAGCGAGCCTGTAATTTAAGAGGATCCAGGCCAGGACATTTTTCTACCGAAAAATGTACAAATTTATCTTGAAAGGAGGTCTAGGGGGTGTAATCGTAAGCTTGATGGAAGTCTAGGGAATCAACTAAAAACCTCCCCTTAAGGATCAGCAAAGGATTGTTCTCGGTCGGTATGATACCTGGGGGATTATGTGATTACCTGGTGATTACTATACCTGGTGATTAATATACCTGGTGATTACTATACCTGGTGATTACCACTAACCTGGTGATTACTATACCTGGTGATTACTATACCTGGTGATTACTATACCTGGTGATTACTATACCTGGTGATTACTATACCTGGTGATTACTATACCTGGTGATTACTATACCTGGTGATTACTATACCTGGTGATTACTATACCTGGTGATTACTATACCTGGTGATTACTATACCTGGTGATTACTATACCTGGTGATTACTATACCTGGTGATTACTATACCTGGTGATTACTATACCTGGTGATTACTATACCTGGTGATTACTATACCTGGTGATTACTATACCTGGTGATTACTATACCTGGTGATTACTATACCTGGTGATTACTATACCTGGTGATTACTATACCTGGTGATTACTATACCTGGTGATTACTATACCTGGTGATTACTATACCTGGTGATTACTATACCTGGTGATTACTATACCTGGTGATTACTATACCTGGTGATTACTATACCTGGTGATTACTATACCTGGTGATTACTATACCTGGTGATTACTATACCTGGTGATTACTATACCTGGTGATTACTATACCTGGTGATTACTATACCTGGTGATTACTATACCTGGTGATTACTATACCTGGTGATTACTATACCTGGTGATTACTATACCTGGTGATTACTATACCTGGTGATTACTATACCTGGTGATTACTATACCTGGTGATTACTATACCTGGTGATTACTATACCTGGTGATTACTATACTGGTGATTACTATACCTGGTGATTACTATACCTGGTGATTACTATACCTGGTGATTACTATACCTGGTGATTACTATACCTGGTGATTACTATACCTGGTGATTACTATACCTGGTGATTACTATACCTGGTGATTACTATACCTGGTGATTACTATACCTGGTGATTACTATACCTGGTATACTATACCTGGTGATTACTATACCTGGTGATTACTATACCTGGTGATTACTATACCTGGTGATTACTATACCTGGTGATTACTATACCTGGTGATTACTAAACCTGGTGATTACTATACCTGGTGATTACTATACCTGGTGATTACTATACCTGGTGATTACTATACCTGGTGATTACTATACCTGGTGATTACTATACCTGGTGATTACTATACCTGGTGATTACTATACCTGGTGATTACTATACCTGGTGATTACTATACCTGGTGATTACTATACCTGGTGATTACTATACCTGGTGATTACTATACCTGGTGATTACTATACCTGGTGATTACTATACCTGGTGATTACTATACCTGGTGATTACTATACCTGGTGATTACTATACCTGGTGATTACTATACCTGGTGATTACTATACCTGGTGATTACTATACCTGGTGATTACTATACCTGGTGATTACTATACCTGGTGATTACTATACCTGGTGATTACTATACCTGGTGATTACTATACCTGGTGATTACTATACCTGGTGATTACTATACCTGGTGATTACTATACCTGGTGATTACTATACCGGGTGATTACTATACCTGGTGATTACTATACCTGGTGATTACTATACCTGGTGATTACTAACTACCGTACATACCTGGTGATTACTAACTACATAATGACTTACTAGCGGGGATACACCTCATAATGACTTACTAGCGGGGATACACCTCATAATGACTTACTAGCGGGGATACACCTCATAATGACTTACTAGCGGGGATACACCTCATAATGACTTACTAGCGGGGATACACCTCATAATGACTTACTAGCGGGGATACACCTCATAATGACTTACTAGCGGGGATACACCTCATAATGACTTACTAGCGGGGATACACCTCATAATGACTTACTAGCGGGGATACACCTCATAATGACTTACTAGCGGGGATACACCTCATAATGACTTACTAGCGGGGATACACCTCATAATGACTTACTAGCGGGGATACACCTCATAATGACTTACTAGCGGGGATACACCTCATAATGACTTACTAGCGGGGATACACCTCATAATGACTTACTAGCGGGGATACACCTCATAATGACTTACTAGCGGGGATACACCTCATAATGACTTACTAGCGGGGATACACCTCATAATGACTTACTAGCGGGGATACACCTCATAATGACTTACTAGCGGGGATACACCTCTCATCAAAGCTTACAGACGCCACCACACCTTAAGGGAGGTGACCTGCTTTTTTGTTATTTCTGTCCTTTTCTCGCTTTCTCTGGCTTGTATCCATTCGGCCCCATTCAGCCTACTGTTTTAAGACGTTTATCCCCATCCAGGTGTCAATTTTTTACTGGTGAGCGGTAGCGAGCCAGCATATTTTTAATTTTTGTTTGACAGCAGGCTAAATTTGTACATTTTTCGATAGAAAAATTTCTCCGGCGAAGCCGAATTTCTTCATATAATGCGAGCCACGCTTTCGCTCCCCAGGAAGAAATCGACACCTAGATGGGGATAAACGTCTTAAAATAGTTGGCTGAATGGGGCCGAATGGATACAAGCAAGGTAAAGAGAGAAAGGAGATAAATACAAAAAAAGCAGGTCAACCCCCTTAACTACTTCAGTGTGATCATAGAATATCTGGCATCATAACTTACAATCACCACAATTTGTCCTGGCTTCCTTTTTTTTTTTTTTTTTTTTTCTTTTTTTTTTTTTTTTTTTTTTATTAAATATGCTCCCTAGACCTTTATTAAGCTGTAAAAAAACACTCCGCAAGACACCCCTTCGAGAATATCTTTGTAGATTTGTTTTTCTATGTGATTGAGGGAGACAAAAGGCAGAATTGCCTATAGCGAGTGCCTCCCCCATAGTTGAAAGAGTGACAGGGCCAAAATCAAGGGACGATCGAGCCAAAATGCCTGGACACACGGAGTGTGAAGCAATTTAAGTCATAGGAAGAGGGAAAGACTGATTCTGGGAGAGAGGTCCGTTAAAAGGAACCTCACATTGACGGCTGGTAAATGCCGGAATATGCACGATATACTCTGTTCCAAATTGGTAGAGCTCAGATGTTGAGTAGAAGAAAGTTTGAGAGTAACGTTTCACTCTTGGGTTAGAGAGTTGCACAGAGTAGGGGTGGGATTGAGTTGCAAGACGGTAGAGCCGGTTTCTCCTAATTTACATGCTTGCTATCGCTCGCCAGGTAAAAATCGACATCTAAATTGCACGAAAGCTCTTTAAATTGACAATGAAATTGGGCGAAGGATCTTAAAATTGCCACAACCATCAGGAAAATGTCTTAAAATCTCTTAACTAATGATGGAGAAGGGGATCCAAAAATATAAAGAACCTCCCTTTAAGGGGGGGTGACCTGCTTTTTGTTATTTCTGTCCTCTTCTCTCTTTCTCTGGCTTGTATCCATTCGGCCCCATTCAGCCAACTATTTTAAGACGTTTATCCCCATCTTGGTGTCGATTTCTTCCTGGCGAGCGATAGCGAGCCAGCATTATATGAAGAAATCCGGCTTCGCCGGAGACATTTTTCTATCGAAAAATGTACAAATTTAGCCTGCTGTCAAACAAAAATAAAAAATATGCTGGCTCGCTACCGCTCACCAGTACAAAATTGACACCTGGATGGGGGTAAACGTCTTAAAACAGTAGGCTGAATGGGGCCAAATGGATACAAGCCAGAGAAAGAGAGAAAAGGACAGAAATAACCAAAAGCAGGTCACCCCCCCCTCCCTTAACTCATTACCTCATAACCTATTATCTCCACATCTCGATTATATTACTGTTAGCGCTGTCCTAGAATATATGTATAGCATTTCCTTAAAAAAAAAAAAAAAAAAAAAAAAACACACACACACACACACACACACACACACACACACACAGAAAATAACTAATTAACCCTTTCAAGATCCGATTACGCATTTCTTTCCTGCTGCTTTCTGGCGGTTATTAGACGATTTTATTCAGACTAGGAAGGTTTATATGGAAGTCAGAGGGGGGTTAGTTGGGATAGATAGTCTTTACCCTATGTATTCCCCTCCTAAGCTGTATACAATCGTCTAATGATCGCCAGAAGAAAACAAAACTTCTAAAACGCGCGTCATGATCCTCAATAGGTTAACAGTTGTCCTAGAAGATTACGCATTATACCCCCTACAGCCACCACACCCTTTAAGGGGAGGTTTTTTGTTTGTTCCCTAGACTTCCATCAAGCTTAAAATTAAACCCCCATGACCCCCTTTCAAGATAAATTTGTACATTTTTCGGTAGAAAAATGTCCCGGCCGAAGGCTCTTAAATTACAGGCTCGCTATCGCTCGCCAGGAAAAAATCGACACCTAAATGGTAAGAAAGGTCTTAAAGTTGACAGAAATCGGGCGAACGTTCTTAAAATCGACAAACTAATGGGGGCGAACGTCTTAAAATATCAAAATCAATGGGGCTAAACATGAGGGAGAAAGAGGTCAAGAAAAAAATCCCTCAAGTGGAAATCTCCCCTTAACTGGTTGGGGGTCAGGATAGATAAATTGACTCGAACCCCCATTTCTCCATCTGTCGGAAGAAGTCTTGGAATACAAACGAAAGCTTGCCGTTCCGATTTTCATTTTCCCAGCGAGTACATGATCTATATATATCTATCTATCTATCTATATCTGTCTATCAATCTATCTATCATTATCTGTCTATCAATCTATCTATCATTATCTGTATCAATCTATCTATCATTATCTGTCTATCTATCTATCTATCTATCATTATCTGTCTATCAATCTATCTATCATTATCTGTCTATCTATCATTATCTGTATCAATCTATCTATCTATCTATCTATCTATCATTATCTGTCTATCCATCTATATATCTATCTATCATTATCTGTCTATCCATCTATCTATCATTATCTGTCTATCCATCTATATATCTATCTATCATTATCTGTCTATCCATCTATCTATCTATCTATCTATCATTATCGGTCTATCTATCTATCTATCTATCTATCATTATCTATCTATCTATCTATCTATCTATCATTAACTGTATCCATCTATATATCTATCTATCATTATCTATCTATCCATCTATCTATCTATCATTAACTGTCTATCCATCTATATATCTATCTATCTATCATTATCTGTATCCATCTATATATCTATCTATCATTATCTGTCTATCCATATATCTATCTATTCTCTCTCTCTCTCTCTCTCTATATATATATATATATACACACTGTATATTCAAATTAAACATGGCGAATTTAACTTCCTTTCTTTTGGTTGGAAAACTGTATTTGGAGCTGATTGACAGATAGTGTTGTGTAAAATATGTTTTGTGTTCATTATCGCATCTGAAAGATCATATTCGGACACATTACTATTAGACAGCCTGTTCAAAGCCTATATATCTATCTCTATCTATCTAACTAACTAACTAACTAACTAACTAACTAACTAACTAACTTTATCTATCTATCTAAAGGCCAACCTAGCGAACAGGTGCAGATTGGCCATATAAAAGGAAGAAGAGTTTACGTTATATAATTACTAGAAATGTGTCCAAAAATATCTTGCATGTCGCTACTATTATAATACCTGTCCTAGAATATCTATCATCACCCGGAAGCAATTGACCTTAGGGAAGGTGTGGATTTATTAGTACTTATTTGTTCATATATTTATTCATTTATTTAATTTGTTATATTTAGTTTCCTCCCAAGACCTACACCAAGCTTTTAAAAATACCCCCAAGAACCCCTTTCGTGATTGATTTGTACATTTTTGTTTCGGTAGTAAAATGTCCCGGCCCAAGGCCGATCTCTCCTTGATCACAGGCTCGCTATCTCTCGCCAGGAAAATATCGACACCTAAATGACACAATAGGGCTTAAAATCGACCAACTAATGGGGCTAAACATAAGGGAGAAGAGATTCTAGAATATCCAAACCTCACCTTAACCCTCTCCGACATATGACGCGATTTTGAGCCTATTAGGGATACTTTAAAACCTTTGTTACCATCAGGGGTATTTAGAAACCTTTAGTTTAGTTACTTCAACCTCTGCGTCATATGAGTCTGAAAGGGTTAACGTGTTTTTGTCAATTGTGTAGAATACCTCGGATCTACTGGTTGAAGAGAACTTTTATGAGCTACTGTACAAATAATCCTTTCAGTATGCCATGACGTAGTTTTTATAATTTAATTTTGGTTATTAGTAGATTAATTTGTTTAGTTTAGAAAGGGTCTGTTGTAGTTAAAGGGATAATTATTGAGATATATTGTGCCCATCAGATTGCTGGGTGTTCTTCCTAATCTGTATAAAATTGCATAGCTATTAGGACGAAAACAAATACAATGTTAATGTATGGATTAAGGAGGTAGTGCTGTTTTTGGTCTCTATATTTATCTATTAATGATTTTTTAAAGTTTCGTCTCTAGACCTCCATCAAGCTTTAAAATAAAAAAAAAAATCAAGATAAATGTGTACTTTTTCGGTAGCGGTTCCCTCTAAAATTACAGGCTGGCTATCGCTCGCCAGGATAATATCGACACCTAAATGGCACGAAAGGTCTTAATATTGACAAAGAAATGGGGCGAAAGGTCTCGAAATCGCCAAACTAACGGGGAAAGAACGTCTTAAAATCTCAAAACTAATATAACTGTCTTCGTGGTGCGATGCATAAGGTGTTGATTTTCGGTGTGAGCATCCAGGATTCGAATCCACGGACTGCCACATGTGTTTGTAAATTTCATTAATCGATTTTAGGAGTATAGTTGGTTGTTGGAAGGAACATAATAAATGGTAAATGGGAGGGAGAAGGGAGTCCAGAAAAAGCAACATCTTCCCCTTAATAGATTTTTGCCATAATTATAATTATTGATGTACTAGTTGCACCGACATTATGTTATCAATGTGTACACCCACGGTCAAAAGTGATGTCCCATTTTCACAACTTCAAATCCCAATTTCTGTGCCGGTGACATCCTTTTTACTGTATTCTGGCTACTACTAATCAATTTTATTCACTTTAGGAAGGATCTCTAGCAATTACAAGGCTTCGAACTATCTCAATCGACCCTTTCAACTCCCACAGATCCTTCCTAAACTGCATAAAATCGTCTATATATAGCTAGAAAATATAACAGACGTCGCTGGTACAGGAAGGGTTAATACAAATATGATCGTTACCACACTATGCAAACCTTAAATAAATATAAAGGTTTGTTTGTGCCATTGCCCGTTAAGCATATATTCTCATTTATAACTAGAGTTTTCAATATGGAGGCAAGACACTATTTTTTTTTACCGTGACTGTACATAATACCCCATCTCGGTTGCCTAAAAAAATGGAAGGAAAAAATATCCTGGCAGCTCCTTCTCTGGCCGGCGTGACTCCCCCCGCCCGTCCGCCCACAAGCCGTCTTTGTGGGTGCTTGGGTATGCATGTACGCTCCTTGTCATCACCCCTGGAGACGGACGCCGCTGCCAAAGGATCGTATTTATGCAAAAGAAAAGACGGAGCGAGAGAGCCTGGGAACGTTTTCTCGCGCATCCTTCAACCCGCCAACGACACAAGCCCCGCCCCCTGCCGTCTCCTCTCGGCCAATGGGAGGGGAGGTGCGCGGGGGAAGGTGCGTGGGCCCGGGAGTCAACACTGATGCTGACTGTCGACCGTGGCTTTTATCGTGGCAAAATTTATGCTCACCTTGATGGATTACTCGTAGCCCCAAACACCCAGATATTATAATCTCACCGCCTACATGTATATAAGGAGGAAAGAGATACAACAAACAAGCCTGTATCTCCAAGGCAAGGGGCTGTTTTGGTTGGTTTGCCGTCATTATTTGAGCCTCTAGTTGTCATCCCCGGGGAGATCCTGCCAGCTTGTTAAAATTGGTCTTTTCGTCAACAACTCAGTTCGCAACGCTAGATTTGTTTTGTCCACACTTATATGAGGTCTAGATTTAGTTATGTTACGATGGATTAGCTTATAAATCGTTATGTTAGGTTAGTTCAGTTTAATATAGGTTAAGTTACGGTTAAATTAAGTTAATCAAGGGTTAAAGTCATATTAGTTTAGGATCACTCTACGCTAAATATGTCACCGAAGTAACCGTGGGGCGAAATTAACGCAAACCGTTCGGCCGAGTCTTCATTGCTGTGTAAACAAGAGCTGAATAATCCATACATTACTGCTGACTTTTATTCTCCTATTTCGCGACGTCCCGGGTAGTAATTCGATCGATTATGTCCGTGATTAAATATTATGTGTTGGCAATGGCGACTGGGGAGGTGGAGGTAGTGGTGGGAGTGGGGGGAGTTTGTGGAGAAGGGGGAAGTGGGGAGTAGTACAGAGTGGAAGCCTGTGTTGGGGGTGGGGGGTTGTGGTTTTGTTGAGGGAGGATTGGTAGAGAATGGGGAGTGATTGGGATTGGGAAGGAGTAGTTGGGAGTGGAGTTCGTTTAGGGGTAAGTGAGGAAGGAGAGGGGGAGTATTGTGGAGGGGTAGAGAAGTGGGGTTGTTTAGAGAAGAGGGGTATGATGTGTGGGAGGAGGAGTCGTAGGGGGTGGGAGAGAAGACATAGGGAGTTGGGGAAGAGGAATGATAGGGAGTGGGTGCTTAGTTGGAATGGTGGAAGAGGTGGAGTAACTAGTGAAGGAGGCTTAGGAGTGGTAGTAGGGACATGAGAGGGGTAGTAGAGGGAGTAAGAGGTTGAAGAGGAGTAGCAGGGAGTGAAAGAGATTTGGGAGGAGTAGTAGAGAATGGGGTAGGTTGAGGAGGAGGAGTAGGTTGGGAGAGCGGTATCCTGACCAGGATTCGAACCCACTCACCCCAGGTATATTTGGGAGAGTTGGGCACTGTAACCACTCGGCCATTACGGTGCCCAACTCTCCCTCATATACCTGGGGTAAGTGGGTTCGAATCCTGGTCAGGATACCTCTCTCCCAAAACGTCCGAAATTATCATTAGAGGAATAGGTTATTTTATATATATTTCTGTAACAAGTATATCCCTCAAAGTTGAACAGTGATAGAGAGTTGGGAGTGGATGTTGTGTAGGGGAGGAATGGGAGGGAGTGAGGACTGTATGGGTATAGGGATGTTGGGGAGGAAGAATTGGGAGTGAGGATTGTGATAGGGAGGAGTGGAAAAAGGAGTGAGGAAGCTGAGGTTGAGTAGTAGGGAGTGTGGGAGGTTGAAAGAGTGAAGACAGTGTTGGGGTGGGAGGGGAGATTGGGGAACAAGACTGAAGTAATATAAGACAAACTGAACTATAATCTGTTTATATTAAGCTGACGGTAAATTGTCATGTCCTGACTCAAATTACTAAACTATTACGAAGATTTTGAAGCGATATGGGTTGTAAATTATGAAAACTTAATATGTTTATGATTTAGGCACAAGTGAGTTTCATATATTTCCTTTAATCCTTTGAGTACCAGCGAAGTATGTTATATTTATTTCTAGCTATATATTGACGATATTTAACAGCTTAGGAAGGATCTGCTGTAGTTAAAAGGGTTGGCTGAGATAGTTCGAAGCCTTATTAATTGCTAAGGTGCCTTCTTAAGCTGCATAAAAGCGTCGAATAGTTGCCAGAATAAGGTGAAAAGGACGTCTCTGGTACTGAATGGGTTAAGGGGGGGGGGGGGATTTGTATCTCCTCTCAAGACCTCCACCAAGTTTTCAAAAATACCCTCAAGACCCCTTTCGAAATATGTACATTTTTCGATATAACATTTTTGCGGCCGGTTCCTTCTTAATTACGGGCTCGCTTTCGCTCGCCAGGAAAAGAATCGACACCTTAATGGCTCTAAAGGTCTTAAAATGGCCAAACTAATAGGGCGAACGTCTTAAAATATCAAGCCTAATAGGACTAAACTGAGAGAGAAGGGGATCCAGAAAAAAAAAAACTCCCCTTAAGTATCGACAAATCAATTGCTAAGGGATTCAAATTACCGCCAGCAGAAATAGAACCGACTATAGTTTGTGTTCGTTCGTCTGTTCGTTAATCCTACATCATATTTTGTTCCCATTAGAGGATTATGTTTTTTTTTTTTTTTTTTTTTACTTATTTTTCGTTTAATAAATTACAACGCCGAATTTATAATATGCTATTGAACAAAAGTACAAATATACAGTATGCTTCGGTTGATCTATGCATATTATAACTCACACACTATTAGAACACGTATTTTTTTTTTACGATTAAAAATGTTCATGTTTATAGTGTACTAAAACAATGCAATTATGCTTTTCTTTATCTGTTCCATTGAATAAATTAATCCTTTTAATTCTGTGACGCTTTATTCGCTATTTTTGTATTATTATACGTTATTTTTGTACGTCTTTTTCACTATTTTCTGGCTAATATATTATATATGTAGATGTTGGCGTTATCTTTGCTATTCCTGGGTAATAAACGTTGATTTGTTCGTTATTATCTGGCTAATATACGTCGATATTGATGTTTTATTATTTTGCTATTTTTTTATAATACCTTTTTTTGCTATTTGCTATTTTTTTATAATACCTTTTTTTTACGTTTTTTCGCTATTTTCTGGCTAATATACGTTGATTATACCCAATTTTGAAAGGCCCTCTGAGAATCGAAAGAGTAATTTGTCTTAATTAACCCTCTGACTCCCACAATTCCTTCCTAAACTCAATATAACCGCTTAACCCCTTCTGTACCGGCAACGTCTTTTCAAGTATATGGTTGCTAATATTTAGATCATTTTCTGCACTTTAGGTACAATCTGTGGTAGTCAAAAAAAGGGTAAGTGGGATAGTTCGAAGCCTGTTAATTGCTGGAGACCCTATTTAAACTGAATAAAAACGGGTACTAAGTTAAAAGCACGGTAATGAAGGGGTTAATGATAAGCAGAATGATACAACGATAAACGTCCTCGTATACTGAAAATGACCCCTTTGCTGAGATACATTAATTAAGGGGGGTGACCTGCTTTTTTGTTATTTCTGTCCTTTTCTCTCTTTCTCTGGCTTGTATCCATTTGGCCCCATTCAGCCAACTACTTTAAGACGTTTATCCCCATCTAGGTGTCGATTTCTTCCTGGCGAGCGATAGCGAGCCAGCATTATATGAAGAAATCCGGCTTCGCCGGAGACATTTTTCTATCGAAAAATGTACAAATTTAGCCTGCTGTCAAACAAAACTAAAAAATATGCTGGCTCGCTACCGCTCACCAGTAAAAATTGACACCTGGATGGGGATAAACGTCTTAAAACAGTAGGCTGAATGGGGCCAAATGGATACAAGCCAGAGAAAGATAGAAAAGGAGAGAACAAAAACAGGTGACCCCCCTTAAAGAAGGGTAATTCAAGTCTCCATAATAATATACCCCAATAAAGGTACTGTACAATGGTAGTAATAGACCCATCCAACACAAGGATATAAGGATAATTCACCCATCTAACACAAGGATATAAGGATAATTCACCCATCTAACACAAGGATATAAGGATAATTCACCCATCTAACACAAGGATATAAGGATAATTCACCCATCTAACACAAGGATATAAGGATAATTCACCCATCTAACACAAGGATATAAGGATAATTCACCCATCTAACACAAGGATATAAGGATAATTCACCCATCTAACACAAGGATATAAGGATAATTCACCCATCCAACACAAGGATATAAGGATAATTCACCCATCTAACACAAGGATATAAGGATAATTCACCCATCTAACACAAGGATATAAGGATAATTCACCCATCTAACACAAGGATATAAGGATAATTCACCCATCTAACACAAGGATATAAGGATAATTCACCCATCTAACACAAGGATATAAGGATAATTCACCCATCTAACACAAGGATATAAGGATAATTCACCCATCTAACACAAGGATATAAGGATAATTCACCCATCTACACAAGGATATAAGGATAATTCACCCATCTAACACAAGGATATAAGGATAATTCACCCATCTAACACAAGGATATAAGGATAATTCACCCATCTAACACAAGGATATAAGGATAATTCACCCATCTAACACAAGGATATAAGGATAATTCACCCATCTAACACAAGGATATAAAGATAATTCACCCATCTAACACAAGGATATAAGGATAATTCACCCATCTAACACAAGGATATAAGGATAATTCACCCATCTAACACAAGGATATAAGGATAATTCACCCATCTAACACGAGGATATAAGGATAATTCACCCATCTAACACAAGGATATAAGGATAATTCACCCATCTAACACAAGGATATAAGGATAATTCACCCATCTAACACAAGGATATAAGGATAATTCACCCATCTAACACAAGGATATAAGGATAATTCACCCATCTAACACAAGGATATAAAGATAATTCACCCATCTAACACAAGGATATAAGGATAATTCACCCATCTAACACAAGGATATAAGGATAATTCACCCATCTAACACAAGGATATAGGATAATTCACCCATCTAACACGAGGATATAAGGATAATTCACCCATCTAACACAAGGATATAAGGATAATTCACCCATCTAACACAAGGATATAAGGATAATTCACCCATCTAACACAAGGATATAAGGATAATTCACCCATCTAACACAAGGATATAAGGATAATTCACCCATCTAACACAAGGATATAAGGATAATTCACCCATCTAACACGAGGATATAAGGATAATTCACCCATCTAACACAAGGATATAAGGATAATTCACCCATCTAACACAAGGATATAAGGATAATTCACCCATCTAACACAAGGATATAAGGATAATTCACCCATCTAACACAAGGATATAAGGATAATTCACCCATCTAACACAAGGATATAAGGATAATTCACCCATCTAACACAAGGATATAAGGATAATTCACCCATCTAACACAAGGATATAAGGATAATTCACCCATCTAACACAAGGATATAAGGATAATTCACCCATCTAACACAAGGATATAAGGATAATTCACCCATCTAACACAAGGATATAAGGATAATTCACCCATCTAACACAAGGATATAAGGATAATTCACCCATCTAACACAAGGATATAAGGATAATTCACCCATCTAACACAAGGATATAAGGATAATAATAAGTGAATGGAAAAGGTATATAACATCATTGGGTAGATTGTTAGTAATGACACTTTTATTAGATGGTTTTATAAATACCAATATACTTCTATAAGGGTATATATATGTTTGTGGCCACTTTAATTACCCTTTTGATACCCATAATGCTTTAGTCTGTGGTGGCGATAGATCGTCGTGGCAGGTATAATGGGTTTATATAGTATATCTAATCGAGTATGATAAACACGGGAAAGAAAGGTTTGACTCAAAATTCTTCACTTAACTGTAGTCAATTCCCTACACTTAGGCCAAAATCGTGACTATTAACCTCTTGTAACTGGAAAAGGGCTGGAGCAAATGGGCTGTAAATGTCCTCACCTATTTCCGGGTTGTGTGTGTACCCAAGTGGTAGAATTATTAACTTGATTGTTCTAGTTCGTTTTGAGTTATAAGAAGATTGTGGTCAAGGTTCTGGCTTAGGGGGAGGCAGACCGTTTTTCTGGACCCCCTTCTCCCTAATGTTTAGCCCCACTAGTTTTGAGAGTATAAGACGTTCGGCCCATTAGTTTGGCGATTTTAACACCTTTCGCCCTATTTCGTTGTCAATTTTAAGACCTTTCGTGCCATTTAGGTGTCGATTATTTCCTGGCGAGCGATAGCGAGCCTGCAATTTTAAGAGGAACCGAGATATGTTTCTACCGAAAAATGTACAAATTTATCTTGAAGGGGGGGGGGGGTGTCTAGGGGGTGTTTTTCTAAGCTTGATGGAGGTCTAATGAGGAAACTAAACAATATATATATATGAATAAATGAATTAATAGACCAAACAAACGGCCAGTCTCCCCTTAATTATAATGAGCAGACTATAAACAATGGACGGGTGTAGACAATATTCTGTATCAACCAAATGTATATGTTTATAGAGTGAGTTACTTGATATCCTTACGTTAAGTGGGTTTATTACTATCATCATGCCGTTGTAAGGGTAGGCCTACATACCGGTACAGTATTATGAAAACCTTAATTACTCTTGTATTAAACCCATGATAATTGACAGTGTAGGCTACCTCGTTCATAACCTAATGCTAAGAAGTTGAACATTTAAGGGGAGATCTCCACTCGAGGGATTTTGTTCTCGACCCCTTTCTCCCTCATGTTTAGCCCCATTGCTTTTGATATTGTAAAACGTTCGCCCCATTAGTTTAGCGATTTTAAGAACTTTCACCCCATATTAAGACCTTTCGTGCCATTCTGGTGTCGATTTTATCCTGGCGAGCGATAGCGAGCCTGTAATTTAAGAGGAACCGGCCTTTGGCCGGAAAAATTTTCTACCGAAAAATGTACAAATTTATCTTAGAAGGGGGTGACATTTTTAGATTGCTGGAGGAGTAGGAAACAAACTAAAAACCTCCCCTTAATCTTACTTCGAAAACCATTGTAAAATAACTTATTGGTAGGACATAATATAGTATAACTTAGTGAACATTAGCATGCTACACTTCATTGTTATTGTTGTTCTTTCAATAGTAGTATCATCATTGTCATCAATATCCTCCTCATCATCAACCTAATTTTCTCTACAGCATTATCACTAACATCATCAACATCATCATTAATATTAGGTCTTTCTCCAATTGCCGGAGACTCTAAAAAGAAATATTAATTTGGTTATTTTAGCAATTTATTATAATTAAGCTAAAGATACTTTGATTGCATTAGTATTTCTGAAAGGGTTTGGATGCCTGACCTATACTATGTACTGTATTTATTATGCTTTTTATTATACTATATATATATATATATATATATATATATATATATATATATATATATATATATATATATACAGTATATTACTATTGTTAATTGTAATTTGTATGAAGTGGCATTAGATTGAAACAGTACCTCAAATGGATTAACTAGTCATTAAAGTGTATGTATATATGTATGTATGTATATATGTATGTATATATGTATGTATGTATATTCCTGTATTTTACAGATTTATTTCGTAAATATACGTACGGTAATACAGATTGATGAATTGACTGAGGAACTGGGAAGCTATAATACCCATGGGAACGGAGGAAGGCGGTGAGGTCAGCAGCCGATAATAAGGCTTGATATTTGTCTGGGACCAACAGTGATGTGGTATGATTGAGCTTGGATGGTTTGGGTTGGTTGGTTTGATTGGTTGGTTGGTTGGTTGGTTGGTTGGTTGGTTGGTTGATAGGGAGTTAAGCCGGTATCACACGAGGGCTTTTTCCCTCAACATTTATCCTTAACACTAATCTGGCAGCTTATGAGGTTAACATTTAGATGATTTCGGTCACCTAAATTCATCTACCATCAGTCATGTAAACAACAAGCAAACACTCTCATCAATCACTTCTCACATGTCAGCCACCTAAAACCTCACAAAGACGACCGACGTGTCATCCGACGTAAGAGACAATTCCCCACAGACCCTGACTATACACCCTTCACCAATCACCAGACAAAGCATATCATCAACAATCTCAAGCACTCACCCGCCTGTGGCCTAGACAACATAAGCAACATACACCTCAGACACCTGGGACCACAAGGCATACAAGCACTCACTAACATATCAAACTACAGCTATTCACACAACACAATACCAGACATTTGGAAGCATGGTATCATCATCACATTCCCCAAACCCAACAAAGACCCCACGCTACCCTCCTCGCACCGCCCCGTCACACTCCTTTGCTCCCCCTCCAAAGTCATGGAACGCCTAGTATTACAACTAATTACACCTGACCTACCCCTAGCTCCAACACAACATGGCTTTAGGTCACTGCACTCCACAAACACTCTTCTCACAGACCTTACACAAAGAGCTTTCGACGGCATCAACTCAGCTAGACCACCACACAGATCACTATTAGCCACACTCGACATTAGTAAAGCCTTCGATGCCATCCCCCGCCACAACCTAACAAACAAAATCTACAACACAAACATGCACAACAACACAAAAAGGTGGCTGGCCAACTTCCTAGCAGGCAGATGGGCACACGTATCTTTTGCCGGTCAGTCATCTAAAATCAGAAACTTTCCAAACGGAGTCCCACAAGGATCCGTCCTATCGCCCGCACTCTTCAATCTGTACATGCACGATATAACTACACCCAATACGCCCCAAATAAACTTAGCCTCCTATGCAGATGACATAACACTCACATGCACACACCATGACCCAAAAAGAGCAACAAATCTCCTTCAACCCTATCTCACACTACATGGCTGGTGCACTACAAACAGACTTAATCTAGCCCCAGCCAAATCCACCGCAACCCTGCTCACAAGTTGGACAGGAGAACACGAATACATCCCTCAACTCACCATAAACAACACACCCCTAACACATACACACACCCAAAATCCTAGGAGTAACATATAATACTCATATGACATTCAAACAGCACACCACAAACATTAAAAAGAAACTGACACCCAGATTTAACGCCCTCAGGTCACTTGCTCACACAAAATTTGGACACAACAAAGAAACTACCACCACAGTATATAAACAATACATAAGATCAGTGATGGAATACGCAAGCCCAGCCTGGGTTTCTAACCTAGCTGAAACACATCATAAGACCTTACAGACTATTCAAAACAAAGCCCTGAAGATCATTACAGGCTGCACAGCTACTGCACCCACAGATCACCTACATCAAGAAACCAAAATCCTCAAAGTCAAAGACCATCTGGACATGAGAGGCACTCAATTCCTGGCAGCAGCCTCCACGAACCAAGACCACCCACTAAACTACATGGCAACACACCCACAGACACCAAGAAATATCAAAACAACACCCAGCACACGGTATCACACACAATTATTGTCCTCTCTCCCTCCCTGCCCACCCCGAACCAACTTCCAGAAGCACATCCATACTCATATCTCTCACCGATCCATCCACTCACTCACAGACAACACGCAGCTGCATGCACGACCTCCCGAAATCCATCCTTCCGAATCCTCCCTTCCTCGCGAGGACAGAGTCCACCTGGCCAGGCTGAGATGCGGACACCATCCAGCTCTCCTGAGCTATCAGAAGAGACTGGATGACTCCGTTGTCGACGCCTGCCCGGGATGTAACACAGCACCCCATACCATTAAACACATCATAGAAGACTGCATTTCACACAACCACTTACGCCAACAACACAATCTACACTCAATGAGAGCTCTGTGGGAAAGCCCGATCGTGGCCATGGCCTTCCTCAGGGACTCGGGGCTGTTAGGCCAGGCAGCTTAGGGAACAACAACAACAACAACCATCAGTCTAGTTTCCGATACCAGGGCAAATTATTCCAGAAATTTTGCCAGAAAAATTTTGATCATCGGATGTTGACCATAAAAGCTCTCGTGTGATACCTGCTTTAGGTAGGTAAGTTGGTTGGTTGATAGGGAGTTAGGGAGGGAAGTTGGTTGGTTGTAGGGAGGTAGGTTGGTTGGTTGGTAGGGAATTAGTTAGGTTGTATGGAGGGAGGGAAATAGATAGGTTGGTTGGTTGGTTGTGAGTTAGGTAAATAGGTTGGTTGGTTGTAGAGGGGTATTTTGGTTTGAAGGAGAGTAGGGAGCTAGGTTGGTTGGTTCGTTCGTTGGTTGACAAGGTGGGAGGGAGGTAGGTTGGTTGGTTGCAGGAAGGTAGATTCGTTTAAGGGAGGTAGGTAAGTTGGTAGGGAGTTAGGTAGGTAAGTTAGTTGGTTATAGAGAGTTAGATTGGTTTGAAGGAGGGTAGGGAGGTAGGTTAGTTGGTTGGTAGGGAATTTGGTAGGTTATAGGGAGGGAGGGAAAGAGATAGGTTGGTTGGTTGGAGGTTAGGTAAGTGGGTTGGTTGGTTGTAGGGAGGTATTTTGGTTTGAAGGAAGGTAGGGGTGGTTAGTGTGGTGTAGTGATTGGGTATGATTGGTTGGCTGGTAGGTTAGTAGGAAGGTTTTTAGGAAGACTGGTTGAGAGAGAGAGAGGGAGACGGAGGGAGAGAGAGAGAGAGACCAGTCGTCAATAATAAGGCTTGTTATTTGTCTGGGGTGAACAGTGTGGTGTGGTGATTGAGGATGAAGGGTTCGACTGACTGACTGATTGGTTGGCTGGTAGGGGAGGTTGGTGGTCGTTAGGGAGGGAGGGAGTGAGTTTGGTTGATCGGCTGGTTGGTAGGGCAGTAAGATGTTTTTTCTAGGGGGTGGGGGTGGGGGTTGTCTATTTCTCCTCTGGATATTACGCTCCATATTTTCATTGGCTAAGGCTATCACAAACAGCCAGAGCAGATATTTTAAATTTGGTACACTTTTTTTACAACACACATCCCATTTTTATATGATGGACAGTTTCTTCAAATCATTTATCGAGCTCCATTGGTAGCATATTTTTCAAATAATGGGATAGTTCACAATGGATTGGAAGCAATAAGTGGGAGGTTTAGAAAATAAATCAGGGCAATGAGGCATTTCCTCCTTATCCCATAATTGGAATTGATAGTTAAATAGGATGTGATTCTGTCCCTAGACTTTTGAATTTTGATATGTCTATGCCTTTTTATTTTGTTATACCAACCTAGCTCTCTAACGGCCTAACACTCCTCTCCAATCTATCCATCACTCTACCACTCCTCTCCAATCTATCCAACACTCTACCACTCCTCTACAATCTATCCAACACTCTACCACTCCTCTACAATCTATCCATCACCCTACCACTCCTCTCCAATCTATCCAACACTCTACCACTCCTCTACAATCTATCCACCAATCTACCACTCCTCTACAATCTATCCATCACTCTACCACTCCTCTACAATCTAACCACCACTCTACCACTCCTCTACAATCTATCCATCACTCTACCACTCCTCTCCAATCTATCCATCACTCTACCACTCCTATACAATCTATCCACCACTCTACCACTCCTCTACAATCTATCCAACACTCTACCACTCCTCTCCAATCTATCCAACACTACCACTCCTCTACAATCTATCCACCACTCTACCACTCCTCTACAATCTATCCAACACTCTACCACTCCTCTACAATCTATCTACCACTCCTCTACAATCTATCCACCACTCTTACCACTCCTCTCCAAGCTATCCATCACTCTACCACTCCTCTACAATCTATCCATCACTCTACCACTCCTCTACAATCTATCCACCACTCTACCACTCCTCTACAATCTATCCATCACTCTACCACTCCTCTACAATCTATCCATCACTCTACCACTCCTCTACAATCTATCCAACACTACCACTCCTCTACAATCTATCCACCACTCTACCACTCCTCTACAATCTATCCATCACTCTACCACTCCTCTACAATCTATCCATCACTCTACCACTCCTCTCCAATCTATCCATCACTCTACCACTCCTCTACAATCTATCCATCACTCTACCACTCCTCTACAATCTATCCACCACTCTACCACTCCTCTACAATCTATCCACCACTCCTCTACAATCTATCCACCACTCTACCACTCCTCTACAATCTATCCATCACTCTACCACTCCTCTACAATCTATCCAACACTCTACCACTCCTCTACAATCTATCCATCACTCTACCACTCCTCTACAATCTATCCACCACTCTACCACTCCTCTACAATCTATCCATCACTTTACCACTCCTCTACAATCTATCCATCACTCTACCACTCCTCTACAATCTATCCATCACTCTATCACTCCTCTACAATCTATCCATCACTCTAGCACTCCTCTACAATCTATCCACCACTCTACCACTCCTCTACAATCTATCCATCACTCTACCACTCCTCTACAGTCTATCCATCACTATACCACTCCTCTACAATCTATCCAACACTCTACCACTCCTCTACAATCTATCCACCACTCTACCACTCCTCTACAATCTATCCATCACTCTACCACTCCTCTACAATCTATCCATCACTCTACCACTCCTCTACAATCTATCCATCACTCTACCACTCCTCTACAATCTATCCATCACTCTACCACTTCTCTACAATCTATCCACCACTCTACCACTCCTCTACAATCTATCCACCACTCTACCACTCCTCTACAATCTATCCACCACTCTACCACTCCTCTACAATCTATCCACCACTCTACCACTCCTCTACAATCTATCCATCACTCTACCACTCCTCTACAGTCTATCCATCACTATACCACTCCTCTACAATCTATCCAACACTCTACCACTCCTCTACAATCTATCCACCACTCTACCACTCCTCTACAATCTATCCATCACTCTACCACTCCTCTACAATCTATCCATCACTCTACCACTCCTCTACAATCTATCCATCACTCTACCACTTCTCTACAATCTATCCACCACTCTACCACTCCTCTACAATCTATCCACCACTCTACCACTCCTCTACAATCTATCCACCACTCTACCACTCCTCTACAATCTATCCACCACTCTACCACTCCTCTACAATCTATCCACCACTCTACCACTCCTCTACAATCTATCCACCACTCCTCTACAATCTATCCATCACTCTACCACTTCTCTACAATCTATCCACCACTCCTCTACAATCTATCCATCACTCTACCACTCCTCTACAATCTATCCATCACTCTACCACTCCTCTCCAAGCTATCCACCACTCTACCACTCCTCTACAATCTATCCATCAATCTACCACTCCTCTACAATCTATCCATCACTCTACCACTCCTCTCCAAGCTATCCACCACTCTACCACTCCTCTACAATCTATCCATCACTCTACCACTCCTCTACAATCTATCCACCACTCTACCACTCCTCTACAATCTATCCACCACTCTACCACTCCTCTACAATCTATCCATCACTCTACCACTCCTCTACAATTTATCCAACTCTCTACAGTCTATCCATCACTCTACCACTCCTCTACAATCTATCCATCACTCTACCACTCCTCTACAATCTATCCATCACTCTACCACTCCTCTACAATCTATCCATCACTCTACCACTCCTCTACAATCTATCCACCACTCTACCACTCCTCTACAATCTATCCATCACTCTACCACTCCTCTACAATCTATCCACCACTCTACCACTCCTCTACAATCTATCCAACACTCTACCACTCCTCTACAATCTATCCATCACTCCTCTACAATCTATCCATCACTCTACCACTCCTCTACAATCTATCCAACACTCTACCACTCCTCTACAATCTATCCAACACTCTACCACTCCTCTACAATCTATCCATCACTCTACCACTCCTCTACAATCTATCCAACACTCTACCACTCTTCTACAATCTATCCAACACTCTACCACTCCTCTACAATCTATCCAACACTCTACCACTCCTATACAAGCTATCCACCACTCTTCTACAATCTATCCACCACTCTACCACTCCTATCCAAGCTATCCACCACTCCTCTACAATCTATCCACCACTCCTATCCAAGCTATCCACCACTCTTCTACAATCTATCCAACACTCTACCACTCCTATACAAGCTATCCACCACTCCTCTACAATCTATCCACCACTCCTCTACAATCTATCCACCACTCTACCACTCCTATCCAAGCTATCCACCACTCTACCACTCCTATACAAGCTATCCACCACTCCTCTACAATCTATCCACCACTCTTCTACAATCTATCCACCACTCTTCTCCAATCAATCCAAACCCTCTACCACTCCTCTACAACCACGCATTATAGTTTGCGTCTGACACGATCTGATAAAAGTTAGTCCCGCTTTATCTAGAATCCTTGAGTCTGAAATCCAAACCATGAATAAGGCCTCTACTTGAAGGCATTATGCACCATTTAACTGTGGTTGTTAAGTGGTTGACAGGATGAAATATAAGGACACATGTGGTTTATTCACTTTTTTTTGTGTTAACACTGTCTGGTGCAACGTCTTGGGGGATTATTATGATATTTTGGTAAATTATTATTTAGGATTATAATTGTCTTTGCTAGTTTCGAACAATGTCATTTTAGGTTGCCCCCTAGACTTAGAGAAAACTCCTAGACCCCCCACAAACTAAAAAAATAACGTTCCCAGACCTCCTTCAAGTTAAATAAGTAAAAAAAAAATGTGTAGAAGAATGTCCCTGCCGAAGGCCGCTATCTCCCTAATTACAGGTTCGCTAAAACTCGCCCAGGAAATATTCACATCTTATTGGGTTGAAGCGTCTTATTATTGCCATACTAATGATGTGGAACGTCTTAAAATCTCCAAACAATTACAGTATACCAGGGAGGATCCAAATAGACCCACCCTGCACCAAATAGGGTTAAAGGGGTTAAACTGACTCCTACAATTCTATCTCATCAGATAATATATTTCACTCAGTTCCTTCTACCTTATAGAACCGATTGACGGACCAGTAGCCGTGAGTCGCAACCTCAGTATTACGTCATTTTCATTAAAGGGGGATATCTGTTTTCAAATTTCATAGTCAATTCGCGACGAACTTCTTTGATTTCCATAGATAGGTATCTACAAGCTGTGGGAAACTACAGCTCATTTGCTCCAGTCCCCCTTAGTTACACATGGCTAGGGGTCACACATTATAGACTCCTCGTATAGAATATACAATATTCACTTCCAAATGTCCTATTATCATAAGTATTTTTGGGGAAATTCGCTCTGTAAATTTCCGATTTAAAGTTTGATTATATTAAAGACACCTAGAATATTCTATCTTAAATCTATTTGCTGATGCCAAAACAAGATTGCGATGTTTGTGAGGCTCGCATCCACGACGTCACGCCACCTAAGCTACTGCCAATCGCTCCCAGGTTCTATATTCAAAGGAGCCAGCTACTTCCCAACAGAAAGGCACAGCATCCACCAGCTTCACCTAGAAGTAGAAGTCACCCCTGTTCCACGGACGCCAAAGAAGAGTAAGAGGAACAAGAAAACCAATGACTATAGAATGAAGGCATTGTTCGGTAGCTTCTCACCTCCAAAGCTCCTCGACGGTTCCAGAGGCCGAGGTAAAGGTGCTTCCTAAGACCTACGTTTTGTCACAGGTGCTTCACAAGGCCTTCCCATGACTCGAAATGCAGTGTTTCCCAAGACTGCCACGGAGCTTCCAAAGGCTACCAGTGTGCTTCCCAAGACACGCCCTGCTGTGCTTCCAAAGACAGCCAAGTCACCCTCAAGGACTATACAGACGATTCCAAATACCTACAGAATGCTTCCAAGATTCGACCCGTGGTGTTTCCCAAGACCGCCACAGTTATTCCAAAGGACAACCCAATAATTCCCAAGATCGACCCAAACTAGCCCAGGGCCACCCTCCCAACAATATCTGGAGTGAGAGGGTTCGAATCCTGTTCAGGATACCTCTCTCCCAACCTGTCCGACATTATAATTATATTTGTCATCAGAGAGGTTCCATAATAGTACCAGGATGATGAAAATCATATCACTTAGCCGAACTGGCGGTGGGGAATGTGTAAAATAGTCATGGTTGAAAACTAATAAGCACACCACGTGTATGAGATGTGAAATTAATAAAACTAGATTATAACCTGGTTCTTCAAATATGAACTAAGGTTGCTTCCCTTATATCCACTTATAGTTGAGGGAATATGAACTAAGGTTGCTTCCCTTATATCCACTTATAGTTGAGGGAATATGAACTAAGGTTGCTTCCCTTATCCACTTATAGTTGAGGGAATATGAACTAAGGTTGCTTCCCTTATATCCACTTATAGTTGAGGGAATATGAACTAAGGTTGCTTCCCTTATATCCACTTATAGTTGAGGGAATATGAACTAAGGTTGCTTCCCTTATATCCACTTATAGTTGAGGGAATATGAACTAAGGTTGCTTCCCTTATATCCACTTATAGTTGAGGGAATATGAACTAAGGTTGCTTCCCTTATATCCACTTATAGTTGAGGGAATATGAACTAAGGTTGCTTCCCTTATATCCACTTATAGTTGAGGGAATATGAACTAAGGTTGCTTCCCTTATATCCGCTCATAGTTGAGGGAATATGAACTAAGGTTGCTTCCCTTATATCCACTTATAGTTGAGGGAATATGAACTAAGGTTGCTTCCCTTATATCCACTTATAGTTGAGGGAATATGAACTAAGGTTGCTTCCCTTATATCCACTTATAGTTGAGGGAATATGAACTAAGGTTGCTTCCCTTATATCCACTTATAGTTGAGGGAATATGAACTAAGGTTGCTTCCCTTATATCCGCTCATAGTTGAGGGAATATGAACTAAGGTTGCTTCCCTTATATCCGCTTATAGTTGAGGGAATATGAACTAAGGTTGCTTCCCTTATATCCGCTCATAGTTGAGGGAATATGAACTAAGGTTGCTTCCCTTATATCCGCTCATAGTTGAGGGAATATGAACTAAGTTGCTTCCCTTATATCCACTTATAGTTGAGGGAATATGAACTAAGGTTGCTTCCCTTATATCCGCTCATAGTTGAGGGAATATGAACTAAGGTTGCTTCCCTTATATCCACTTATAGTTGAGGGAATATGAACTAAGGTTGCTTCCCTTATATCCGCTCATAGTTGAGGGAATATGAACTAAGGTTGCTTCCCTTATATCCACTTATAGTTGAGGGAATATGAACTAAGGTTGCTTCCCTTATATCCGCTCATAGTTGAGGGAATATGAACTAAGGTTGCTTCCCTTATATCCGCTCATAGTTGAGGGAATATGAACTAAGGTTGCTTCCCTTATATCCACTTATAGTTGAGGGAATATGAACTAAGGTTGCTTCCCTTATCCGCTCATAGTTGAGGGAATATGAACTAAGGTTGCTTCCCTTATATCCACTTATAGTTGAGGGAATATGAACTAAGGTTGCTTCCCTTATATCCGCTCATAGTTGAGGGAATATGAACTAAGGTTGCTTCCCTTATATCCACTTATAGTTGAGGGAATATGAACTAAGGTTGCTTCCCTTATATCCGCTCATAGTTGAGGGAATATGAACTAAGGTTGCTTCCCTTATATCCACTTATAGTTGAGGGAATATGAACTAAGGTTGCTTCCCTTATATCCGCTCATAGTTGAGGGAATATGAACTAAGGTTGCTTCCCTTATATCCGCTTATAGTTGAGGGAATATGAACTAAGGTTGCTTCCCTTATATCCGCTCATAGTTGATGGAATATGAACTAAGGTTGCTTCCCTTATATCCGCTTATAGTTGAGGGAATATGAACTAAGGTTGCTTCCCTTATATCCGCTCATAGTTGAGGGAATATGAACTAAGGTTGCTTCCCTTATATCCGCTTATAGTTGAGGGAATATGAACTAAGGTTGCTTCCCTTATATCCGCTCATAGTTGAGGGAATATGAACTAAGGTTGCTTCCCTTATATCCACTTATAGTTGAGGGAATATGAACTAAGGTTGCTTCCCTTATATCCGCTCATAGTTGAGGGAATATGAACTAAGGTTGCTTCCTTTATATCCGCTCATAGTTGAGGGAATATGAACTAAGGTTGCTTCCCTTATATCCACTTATAGTTGAGGGAATATGAACTAAGGTTGCTTCCCTTATATCCGCTCATAGTTGAGGGAATATGAACTAAGGTTGCTTCCCTTATATCCACTTATAGTTGAGGGAATATGAACTAAGGTTGCTTCCCTTATATCCGCTCATAGTTGAGGGAATATGAACTAAGGTTGCTTCCCTTATATCCACTTATAGTTGAGGGAATATGAACTAAGGTTGCTTCCCTTATATCCGCTCATAGTTGAGGGAATATGAACTAAGGTTGCTTCCCTTATATCCGCTTATAGTTGAGGGAATATGAACTAAGGTTGCTTCCCTTATATCCGCTCATAGTTGAGGGAATATGAACTAAGTTGCTTCCCTTATATCCGCTTATAGTTGAGGGAATATGAACTAAGGTTGCTTCCCTTATATCCGCTCATAGTTGAGGGAATATGAACTAAGGTTGCTTCCCTTATATCCACTTATAGTTGAGGGAATATGAACTAAGGTTGCTTCCCTTATATCCGCTCATAGTTGAGGGAATATGAACTAAGGTTGCTTCCCTTATATCCACTTATAGTTGAGGGAATATGAACTAAGGTTGCTTCCCTTATATCCACTCATAGTTGAGGGAATATGAACTAAGGTTGCTTCCCTTATATCCGCTCATAGTTGAGGGAATATGAACTAAGGTTGCTTCCCTTATATCCACTTATAGTTGAGGGAATATGAACTAAGGTTGCTTCCCTTATATCCGCTCATAGTTGAGGGAATATGAACTAAGGTTGCTTCCCTTATATCCACTTATAGTTGAGGGAATATGAACTAAGGTTGCTTCCCTTATATCCGCTCATAGTTGAGGGAATATGAACTAAGGTTGCTTCCCTTATATCCACTTATAGTTGAGGGAATATGAACTAAGGTTGCTTCCCTTATATCCGCTCATAGTTGAGGGAATATGAACTAAGGTTGCTTCCCTTATATCCACTCATAGTTGAGGGAATATGAACTAAGGTTGCTTCCCTTATATCCGCTCATAGTTGAGGGAATATGAACTAAGGTTGCTTCCCTTATATCCACTTATAGTTGAGGGAATATGAACTAAGGTTGCTTCCCTTATATCCGCTCATAGTTGAGGGAATATGAACTAAGGTTGCTTCCCTTATATCCACTTATAGTTGAGGGAATATGAACTAAGGTTGCTTCCCTTATATCCGCTCATAGTTGAGGGAATATGAACTAAGGTTGCTTCCCTTATATCCGCTCATAGTTGAGGGAATATGAACTAAGGTTGCTTCCCTTATATCCACTTATAGTTGAGGGAATATGAATTAAGGTTGCTTCCCTTATATCCGCTCATAGTTGAGGGAATATGAACTAAGGTTGCTTCCCTTATATCCACTTATAGTTGAGGGAATATGAACTAAGGTTGCTTCCCTTATATCCGCTCATAGTTGAGGGAATATGAACTAAGGTTGCTTCCCTTATATCCACTTAGTTGAGGGAATATGAACTAAGGTTGCTTCCCTTATATCCGCTCATAGTTGAGGGAATATGAACTAAGGTTGCTTCCCTTATATCCACTTATAGTTGAGGGAATATGAACTAAGGTTGCTTCCCTTATATCCGCTCATAGTTGAGGGAATATGAACTAAGGTTGCTTCCCTTATATCCACTCATAGTTGAGGGAATATGAACTAAGGTTGCTTCCCTTATATCCGCTCATAGTTGAGGGAATATGAACTAAGGTTGCTTCCCTTATATCCACTTATAGTTGAGGGAATATGAACTAAGGTTGCTTCCCTTATATCCGCTCATAGTTGAGGGAATATGAACTAAGGTTGCTTCCCTTATATCCACTTATAGTTGAGGGAATATGAACTAAGGTTGCTTCCCTTATATCCGCTCATAGTTGAGGGAATATGAACTAAGGTTGCTTCCCTTATATCCGCTCATAGTTGAGGGAATATGAACTAAGGTTGCTTCCCTTATATCCACTTATAGTTGAGGGAATATGAACTAAGGTTGCTTCCCTTATATCCTCATAGTTGAGGGAATATGAACTAAGGTTGCTTCCCTTATATCCACTTATAGTTGAGGGAATATGAACTAAGGTTGCTTCCCTTATATCCGCTCATAGTTGAGGGAATATGAACTAAGGTTGCTTCCCTTATATCCACTTATAGTTGAGGGAATATGAACTAAGGTTGCTTCCCTTATATCCGCTCATAGTTGAGGGAATATGAACTAAGGTTGCTTCCCTTATATCCGCTCATAGTTGAGGGAATATGAACTAAGGTTGCTTCCCTTATATCCACTCATAGTTGAGGGAATATGAACTAAGGTTGCTTCCCTTATATCCGCTCATAGTTGAGGGGAAAAGATCTAAGGTTGCTTCCCTTATATCCGCTCATAGTTGAGGGAATATGAACTAAGGTTGCTTCCCTTATATCCACTCATAGTTGAGGGAATATGAACTAAGGTTGCTTCCCTTATATCCGCTCATAGTTGAGGGAATATGAACTAAGGTTGCTTCCCTTATATCCGCTCATAGTTGAGGGAATATGAACTAAGGTTGCTTCCCTTATATCCACTCATAGTTGAGGGAATATGAACTAAGGTTGCTTCCCTTATATCCGCTCATAGTTGAGGGAATATGAACTAAGGTTGCTTCCCTTATATCCACTCATAGTTGAGGGAATATGAACTAAGGTTGCTTCCTTTATATCCGCTCATAGTTGAGGGAATATGAACTAAGGTTGCTTCCCTTATATCCACTCATAGTTGAGGGAATATGAACTAAGGTTGCTTCCCTTATATCCGCTCATAGTTGAGGGAATATGAACTAAGGTTGCTTCCCTTATATCCACTTATAGTTGAGGGAATATGAACTAAGGTTGCTTCCCTTATATCCGCTCATAGTTGAGGGAATATGAACTAAGGTTGCTTCCCTTATATCCACTTATAGTTGAGGGAATATGAACTAAGGTTGCTTCCCTTATATCCGCTCATAGTTGAGGGAATATGAACTAAGGTTGCTTCCCTTATATCCACTCATAGTTGAGGGAATATGAACTAAGGTTGCTTCCCTTATATCCGCTCATAGTTGAGGGAATATGAACTAAGGTTGCTTCCCTTATATCCACTTATAGTTGAGGGAATATGAACTAAGGTTGCTTCCCTTATATCCGCTCATAGTTGAGGGAATATGAACTAAGGTTGCTTCCCTTATATCCACTTATAGTTGAGGGAATATGAACTAAGGTTGCTTCCCTTATATCCACTCATAGTTGAGGGAATATGAACTAAGGTTGCTTCCCTTATATCCACTCATAGTTGAGGGAATATGAACTAAGGTTGCTTCCCTTATATCCGCTCATAGTTGAGGGAATATGAACTAAGGTTGCTTCCCTTATATCCACTCATAGTTGAGGGAATATGAACTAAGGTTGCTTCCCTTATATCCACTTATAGTTGAGGGAATATGAACTAAGGTTGCTTCCCTTATATCCGCTCATAGTTGAGGGAATATGAACTAAGGTTGCTTCCCTTATATCCACTCATAGTTGAGGGAATATGAACTAAGGTTGCTTCCCTTATATCCGCTCATAGTTGAGGGAATATGAACTAAGGTTGCTTCCCTTATATCCACTCATAGTTGAGGGAATATGAACTAAGGTTGCTTCCCTTATATCCGCTCATAGTTGAGGGAATATGAACTAAGGTTGCTTCCCTTATCCACTCATAGTTGAGGGAATATGAACTAAGGTTGCTTCCCTTATATCCGCTCATAGTTGAGGGAATATGAACTAAGGTTGCTTCCCTTATATCCACTCATAGTTGAGGGAATATGAACTAAGGTTGCTTCCCTTATATCCGCTCATAGTTGAGGGAATATGAACTAAGGTTGCTTCCCTTATATCCACTCATAGTTGAGGGAATATGAACTAAGGTTGCTTCCCTTATATCCGCTCATAGTTGAGGGAATATGAACTAAGGTTGCTTCCCTTATATCCGCTCATAGTTGAGGGAATATGAACTAAGGTGCTTCCCTTATATCCACTTATAGTTGAGGGAATATGAACTAAGGTTGCTTCCCTTATATCCGCTCATAGTTGAGGGAATATGAACTAAGGTTGCTTCCCTTATATCCACTTATAGTTGAGGGAATATGAACTAAGGTTGCTTCCCTTATATCCGCTCATAGTTGAGGGAATATGAACTAAGGTTGCTTCCCTTATATCCACTTATAGTTGAGGGAATATGAACTAAGGTTGCTTCCCTTATATCCGCTCATAGTTGAGGGAATATGAACTAAGGTTGCTTCCCTTATATCCACTCATAGTTGAGGGAATATGAACTAAGGTTGCTTCCCTTATATCCGCTCATAGTTGAGGGAATATGAACTAAGGTTGCTTCCCTTATATCCACTCATAGTTGAGGGAATATGAACTAAGGTTGCTTCCCTTATATCCGCTCATAGTTGAGGGAATATGAACTAAGGTTGCTTCCCTTATATCCACTCATAGTTGAGGGAATATGAACTAAGGTTGCTTCCCTTATATCCGCTCATAGTTGAGGGAATATGAACTAAGGTTGCTTCCCTTATATCCACTTATAGTTGAGGGAATATGAACTAAGGTTGCTTCCCTTATATCCGCTCATAGTTGAGGGAATATGAACTAAGGTTGCTTCCCTTATATCCACTCATAGTTGAGGGAATATGAACTAAGGTTGCTTCCCTTATATCCGCTCATAGTTGAGGGAATATGAACTAAGGTTGCTTCCCTTATATCCACTCATAGTTGAGGGAATATGAACTAAGGTTGCTTCCCTTATATCCGCTCATAGTTGAGGGAATATGAACTAAGGTTGCTTCCCTTATATCCACTCATAGTTGAGGGAATATGAACTAAGGTTGCTTCCCTTATATCCGCTCATAGTTGAGGGAATATGAACTAAGGTTGCTTCCCTTATATCCACTCATAGTTGAGGGAATATGAACTAAGGTTGCTTCCCTTATATCCGCTCATAGTTGAGGGAATATGAACTAAGGTTGCTTCCCTTATATCCACTTATAGTTGAGGGAATATGAACTAAGGTTGCTTCCCTTATATCCGCTCATAGTTGAGGGAATATGAACTAAGGTTGCTTCCCTTATATCCACTCATAGTTGAGGGAATATGAACTAAGGTTGCTTCCCTTATATCCGCTCATAGTTGATGGAATATGAACTAAGGTTGCTTCCCTTATATCCGCTCATAGTTGAGGGAATATGAACTAAGGTTGCTTCCCTTATATCCGCTCATAGTTGAGGGAATAAGGTGCCCAACTTTCCCAAAAATATCTGGAATGAGTGAGGTTGACACCTTCATTCTGGTACCAAATAAAGCTACTGACGAAGTTTTATGTAAATCCGTCCTTTAGTTTTTATGAAGCCTGCTTACAAACATACAGACAAACACACAGGCAGCACACTAACCTCTTCTAATTCCGTTTGGCGGGGATAACAAACGATCGCCTCCATCCTGACGACGAACTTTCAGGCAAGGACTAACCCACCCTTGGACCCACTGAATCCAAACCTTATCAAATCAGTCACGTCCGTGTTGAGGGAAGGGGTTGGCTTGGCACCTCCGTCGTTATGAGGCTATTAAAGTAATATTCTCTGACGTTCCTGCCCTCCTTCCTCCCTGACCGGCATACACACGATACGGGAATTATCGCGGCGAAAGACTCTTGAGGCTAAGGCAGAATTTTAATTAGGAAGGGACTGAGGATTTGGGATTTTTAAGGGCGGGTCAGGTACATGCGACGTTGTGTTGAAGTTATGGAAAATGCGACGGGTATATACGTGTAATTAGTATAGTTACAAGATTGATATTGTTATAATTGTTGTCTCTGATTCATTCTTATAATTAATACTGCCTTTGTTAATATGCTTGCTATTTGTTATACAGTAGAAATAATAGTAATTACCATAATAATAGTAATAATAATAATTATAATAATGTATAGTTATCATTACTAAATTATCATTTTTATTTTTGTGACTACTATTATTTTACTTCAAATATTCTTGGTAATATTGTTGTAATTTATCGTATTCGTCATTGTATTTGGTTCCTCTCTTGATGTTCTTTGTTCTGATCTTTCCTTGCCTTCTTTTAGGACTTTGGGATTGTCTAATGATTGACTGATTCGAGAATTTCTGGAAGTCTTGACCATTATAAGACAATGTTTTTATAACGACAACTACACCAAAGTTATTGACGTGTATTGCCATCATAATACATACATACATAAAACACAACAGTATACTGTATATGGTGACCGGTCAACTCAACCAGTAGACCATTTCAACCAGTAGCTCTCAACCAGTACCAAATCAACCAATACGGTTAGGTTAGGTTAGTACTATATTTTGGCACTGGTTTGGTTGATCTGGGTTAATTTGCCACTGGTTGAGAGCTACTGGTTGAAATTGTCTACTGGTTGAGATGACATGGAACCACTGTATATTACCTAGTCTGCTGAGCCACAAGTTTCCTAAGCATAATTGTATGCAAAACACACACATTGCATGCATATATTTATATATTTATGTGCATAACGAATCAAGGGACATTTTATGAAATTCTTGGAATATGAACATACATTTCTTAAATCGTGGGATATCATAACGTCTCTTTTATCGTAGAAAACTATTTAAGTTATAGGAAATACAAGTTGTATGAACTGATTATTAATGTATGTGACAAATAAATTATTTTACTTTTTAGACAAGAAATTAACTCCATCAAAGATATACTCTCAAACTGACTGTATATTATGCAGAATTATTATTTCTTAGAGCCATTAATCCTATAAATCAACAGTATATCTTCATGCAAATCTAAATATTGCTATCAAGTTCATGAATCCAAAATCATACAGAAGGAATAGTTTATTATATGTGTAATAGTATTGTTTCCTTTGATTTGTT
Source organism: Paralithodes platypus (assembly GCA_032716605.1). Lineage (NCBI taxonomy): Eukaryota > Metazoa > Arthropoda > Malacostraca > Decapoda > Lithodidae > Paralithodes > Paralithodes platypus. Next base: position 30,422,340 of record CM064545.1, read on the forward strand.
CACCTGGCGGAAAATGCAACTCCCTAGCAGATGATTTAACGATACTTAATTGATCAATGGGAAACTACTATGCCGATCATGCTGATACAAAAAATATTAATTATTATAGTTATTTCAGTATGAGAGAGAGAGAGAGAGAGAGAGAGAGAGAGAGAGAGAGAGAGAGCAAACATGATCAGACATTAATTTAAAGAAACAAGGATTTACCATACATACATACATACAGACAGACAGACAGACAGACAAACGGCCAAGAAAATCCTGAAGGCAAAAATAAACCCATGATTTAGAGTTGCGGTATTTAATCATTATTTGCCACGACTCCACACCTTAAGGGGAGGTATTTTTGTTTTATCTGGGCCCACTCTCTCTCTCTCTCTCATGTTTAGCCCCAATAGTTGTGACATTTTAAGACGTTTGCCCTATTAGTTTGGTGATTTTAAGACCTTTCGCCCCATTTCTTTTGAGTACCACATGTGTTAATTAGTTTCATTGATTTCATAAATTAGGTAAATTTGTAAGTATATTGGTGGGTCGGTGATAACATGAATTAATACTAAGACCTTTTGTGCCATTTAGGTGTCATTTTGTTTCTGACGAGCGTTAACGAGTCTGTAATGTTGTAGGACCTAGTAGTTTGAAGCAGTGTACTTGATTTTTTTTTATGTTGAAATCCATTTTTCCTTTTTTCAACCATTTGAACTAGTCTATTAAGGAGACATATTATGTTTTGGTCTATCTATTTATTCAATAATATATATATATATATATTTAGTTTCCTCGCTAGGTCTCAATCAAGCTTTTAAAAAACACCCCTAAGACCCTTCAAGATAACTTTGTACATTTGTTTGGTAGAAATTATGTGTCAGCCGAAGGCCGGTTCCTCTTAAAATTACAGGTTTGGTACCGCTCGCCAGGAAAAAAATCGACACCTTAATGGCACGGAAGGTCTTAACATTGAAAACAAAATGGAGCGAAAGGTTTTAAAATCGTCAAGCTAATGAGGTGAACGTCTTACAACTTCATAACTAATGGGGCTAATAATGAAGGAGAAAGGGTCCAGACAAAACTAATACCTCCCCTTAAATCTCGCTGCTAACACTGCATTTACTTAACTCACTATTGTTGTATCATCTGCAAAATTTCATCAATATCGTTTATGTATACTAAAAAAGAACTGGTCCTAGCACCGGGCCCTGCGGCACATCACTAATTACATCCTGCTAGTCAGATGATCTACAATTTATCAGAACCCTCTGTTTTTTATCTGTGAGCCAATCGTCAATCCACTGTAAGGGGGGGGGGGGGTGACCTGTTATTGTTCTGTCCTTTTCTATCTTTCTCTGGCTTGTATCCATTTGGCCCCATTCAGCCTACTGTTTTAAGACGTTTACCCCCATCCAGGTGTCATTTTTTTACTGGTGAGCGGGAGTGAGCCAGCATATTTTTTATTTTTGTTTGACAGAAGGCTAAATTTGTACATTTTTCGATAGAAAAATTTCTCCGGCGAAGCCGGATTTCTTCATATAATGCTGGCTCGCTATCGCTCGCCAGGAAGAAATCGACACCTAGATGGGGATAAACGTCTTAAAATAGTTGGCTGAATGGGGCCGAATGGATACAAGCCAGAGAAAGAGAGAAAAGGACAAAAATAGCAAAAAGCAGGTCACCCCCCTTAATATAATTCCTTCGTTTCTGTGAGCTTTGAAATTGACTAAGATGAGTGTGATCACATGGACATTTATGCTCACTGCTTTCAATACTTTCAATATGTTTACATGCAGATAACTTCCTGAATTTACCTTCAAGTTATGACAAAATTTAGAGCTATGAACGAACAAATCCTTTTAGTAAACCCTACCACAAAATATATTATTTATTATTATTATTATTATTATTATTATTATTATTATTATTAGAGTATAATAACACCAACAGACATTTATGTATGTATGTATGTACAATATGTATGTATGTATGCAATGTATGTATGCAATGTATGTATGTATGTACAGTATGTATGTATGTAATGTATGTATGTATGTATATATGTATGTCTATGTATTAACCCATTCCACACTTTTCCTTTCTTTTTCTTCTGGGGGTGGCCGACTCAAGACAGAGTCCGAATAGGGACCCCACAACAGGAACCAATGAACACACACATACACAATACACATTCACACACATCTAGTTATAAGTAACACACAGATTGCAAACTGATCAGGAGACATTCTCTAGTAATAGACACAACACACCGAATGATTGATACACTTAACACCTAATAAAATACTTTGTTTTTCTTTAATTTGTATTTAGTTTACTCCCTTGACCTCTATCAAGCTTTAGGGGAGGTTTTTAGTTTGTTTCCTACTCCTCCAGCAATCTTAAAATATCACCCCCTTGACCCCCTTTCAAGATAAATTTGTACATTTTTCGGTAGAAAAATGTCCCGGCCGAAGGCCGGTAACTCTTAAATTACAGGCTCGCTATCGCTCGCCAGGATAAAATCGACACCTAAATGGCACGAAAGGTCTTAAAATTGACAGAATGGGAGCGTAAATTCTTAAAATCACCAAACTAATGGGGCAAACTTCTTAAAATCTCAAAAGCAAAGGGGTTCGACATGAGGGAGAAAGGGGTCAAGAAAAAAGTCCCTCAAGTGGAAATCTCCCCTTAAATATATACCCCAAGATCCCCCCCCCCCCCTCGAGAGTTATCTATGCATTTTTCAGTAGACAATATTCCGGCCGAAGTCCGCTTCCTTCTAATTATAAGGCTCGCTATCGCTCGCCAGGAAAATAATCAACACTTAGATGGCACGACAGTTTTCAATATTGACTAATAAATGGGGCGAAAGGTCTTAAAATCGCAAAGCTAACGAGGAGAACATCTTAGCCCTTTCACGCATATGACGCTATTTTGAGCCTATTGGGGATACTTTAAGCCTTTGTTACCATCAGGGGTATTTAGAAACCTTTAGTTTAGTTACTTCAACCTCTGCAGTTGTCTTTGAGTTAGCTGTGGGCAGAAAACTAAGTTTGGAGAGGTAATTATAAGAGTGAGAGAACTCTATTTCTTATTGCTAATCTGGCAACCTCTGCGTCATAAATGCGTGAAAGGGTTAACATTTCGAAAGTAATGGGGCTGAATATGATGGAGAATGAGGTTAAGGGGAGGTTTTTAGTTTGGTCCCTAGATATCCATCAAGCTTAAGATTACACCCCCTTGAGCCCCTTTCAAGATAAATTTGTACATTTTTCGGTAGAAAAATGTCCCGGCTGAAAGCCGGTTTCTCTTAAATTACAGGCTCGCTATCGCTCGCCAGGATAAAATTGACACCTAAATGGCACGAAAGGTCTTAAATTTGACAGAAATGGGTCGAAAGTTCTTAAAATCGTCAAAATAATGGGGCGAACGTTTTAAAATTAGAAAAGCAATGGGACTAAACATGAGGGAGAAAGGGGTCCAGAAAAAAATCTCTCGAGTGGAAATCTCCCCTTAAGCAAACATAAACCTCCTTATATTTTGTGAGCCGAAAGGGAAGGGAAACATATGGACAAGCAGTCAACAAAATAACATACATATGAAATTAATTGACAGGCGGACATATACAACGGCTAAATAGATACACGCACACACACTCACACACACCCACACACACACACACACACACACACACACACACACACACACACACACACACCCCACTCAACACACACACACACACCCCACTCAACACACACACACACACCACACACATGCACCCCCCTTCCTCCTACACACACGCGCACACACACTGAACACACATGCACCCCCCTTCCTCCCACACACGCGCAGACACGCACACACTGAACACACATACATCCCCCCCCCCTCCTACACACACAAACACATGCACACAAATAGGTGAGCCCACAGGTACCCCATGTCCGTAATTTTCGGTCCGATTCGTTTGATTGATAGCGAAATATGGATCACAGCTGACACTCCAAATATCCTGCCAGCGCCCATTAATGCCATTTAAATTTCTTACCGTCTCCACCTGTTGAACCTGGATGGCGTTGTTGAGCAAATATAAGCTAATGAATGACGTCAAGTCTATCTATTGCCTGACGCCGTGATTCCCGAAGGGGTGGCCACGAACGAACCGCCCCCATGCACCTCTGTCCCCAGTCAGTCGACGCCCCTCCCCCCAACCAGCACCGCCTTCGTTCATGTACTTCCTCACTCCATCCTTCCACCTCTCATTCGGTCTACCTCTCCCTCTCTGTCCCTCCACCTCGCTCTCCCACTTAGTCATTCTCTCGCTTTCCATACGTTCCATATGGCCGAACCATCTCAAGTTGTTCCTTTTCACACTTTCCAGCACATCTACCTCCACACCACACCTCCTTCTTACTTCCTCATTAGTCTGTCTATCCCTCCATGTAACTCCGCACGCACTTCTTAAGTAATTCATTTCCACTGCTCTCACTCTTGGTCTGAGTCTCTCAACCAACGTCCATGCTTCGCTTCCGTAAGTCAGTGTCGGGATTACCACACTGTCATGCAAGGACTTCTTCACTTCCATACTGACCACCCTATTTCTTCACTTCCATACTGACCACCCTATTTCTTCACTTCCATACTGACAACAAATATATGTTCCTATTGTTAATCCATTCAATACATAACTCGAAACACAAATGCTACAACAGGTGCAGGCTCGTCTATTGGTAAAGCTTGGGGGGGATGACCTGTTTTTGTTCTGTCCTTTTCTATCTTTCTCTGGCTTGTATCCATTTGGCCCCATTCAGCCTACTGTTTTAAGACGTTTATCCCTATCCAGGTGTCAATTTCTTACTGGTGAGCGGTAGCGAGCCATTTTTTATTTTTGTTTGTTATTTTTGTTAGGTTGCAGGCTAAATTTGTACATTTTTCGATAGAAAAATGTCTCCGGCGAAGCCGGATTTCTTCATATAATGCTGGCTCTCTATCGCTCGCCAGGAAGAAATCGACACCTAGATGGGGATAAACGTCTTAAAATAGTTGACTGAATGGGGCCGAATGGATACAAGCCAGAGAAAGATAGAAAAGGACAGAACAACAACAGGTCACCCCTCCACTTAAACAATAACAACTATAGATGCCAGCCAGCTATAGTGCATTCACTGTAGGTTGGCCAGAAGTCGTGGACCTTAGCCTCTTTAATTCAGAAAGGGCTAGAGCAAATGAGCTGCACATTTCGACACCTATTCTATGGCTGACCCTTCCCAAGTGGTAGAAGTATTAGCTCGATTAAGGGGAGGTTTCTAGTTTGTCCCCTAGACCTCCATCAAGCTTAAAATTACACCCTCTAGACCCTCTTTCAAGCTAAATTTGTAAATTTTTCGGTAGAAAAATGTTCCGGCCGAAGGCCGGTTCCTCTTAAATTACAGGCTCGCTATCGCTCGCCAGGAAAAAAATGACCCCTAAATGACACGAAAGATCTTAAAATTGACAAAAATGGGGCGAAAGTTCCTAAAATCGCCAAACTAATGGGGCGAACGTCTTAAAATCTCAAAGTCAATGGGGCTAAACTGAATGAGAAAGGAGTTCAGTAAAAAAAAATCCCTCAAGTGGAAATCTGCCCTGAATGTAGGCTGATGTGAGTTATAGAGGTTAATGCCCAAGAGTTTTGGCCGACATGTTTGGAACCGGGTATAGGCAATGACAGGCGGACAGACTGATACACAGACATACAGATTCACACATATACAGTCGCACACATTAACAGGCGGATATATTAAGGGGAGGTTTTTAGTTTGGTCCCTAGATATCCTTTAAGCTTAAGATTTACACCCCCTTGAGCCCCTTTCAAGATAATTTTTTACATTTTTCGGTAGAAAAATGTCCTGGCTGAAAGCCGGTTCCTCTTAAATTACAGGCTCGCTATCGCTCGCCAGGATAACATCGACACCTAAATGGCACGAAAGGTCTTAAAAGTGACATAAATGGGGCGAAAGTTCTTAAAATCGTCAAACTAATGGGGCGAACGTCTTAAAATCTCAAAACTAATGGGGCTAACCACAAGGATGAAGGGGGACCAGAAAAACGTCCCATCTCTCCTTGAGCAGACAGTCTGAACAAATGTATAATGACAAATTGTATGAAACTGAGTCTGTGTACTCAATGAGCCGCTTGGTATAACTATTAATTATTAACCCTTTCAAGCTCCAATACGCATTTCGGTTTTGTTTTCTGGTAATTATTAGACTATTTTATTCAGATTAGGAAGGGTATATGGAAGTCAGAGGGTTGGTTGAGGGATGCTTTACCCTTTTAATATTCACAGATCCTTCCTAAGCCGCATAAAGTCGTCTAATGATAGCCAGAATATACTGCTAAAACGCGTCAGTGCTTGAAAGGGTTAATAGGCAGACATACATATCACATAATTATAAGGATGAACTGAGATTAGACGGTCCATAACATAATGACACAGTAAGCCATTTCATCATCATCATTAGCTTTGGTCCACTGTAGGGCTAAGGCTCTCCCCAAGGGGATGATGACAGCCTCTGTGCCTCACCTTGGTGGCTTAGTTCAGCTCGACAAGGTTGTATGTATGGTAGAAAGTAGATGCTTAAGGGGGTGGTGCTTCCTTTTTGTGTTCTAGATATTTATTTATTTATATATATTTTTAGTTTCCTCGCTAGACCTCCATTAAGCTTTAAACAAAAAACACCCCCTAGACCCCTTTTCAAGATAAATGTGTACATTTTTCGGTAGAAAAATGTCCCAGCCGAAGGCCGATTCCTTCTCTAATTTCAGGCTCGCTTTCGCTCGCCAGGAAAAGATCGACACCTAAAGAAATGAGGCGAAAGGTCTCAAAATTGCCAAAGTAACGGAACGAACGTCTTAAAATTTCAAAAATGATATGCTAAACATGAGAGAGAATGGGGTCCAGAAAAAGCGACTACCTCCCCTTTAATGTTAATGTACTTAACCCTCTCCGACATATGACGCGATTTTGAGCCTATTGGGGATACTTTAAAACCTTTGTTACCATCAGGGGTATTTAGAAACCTTTAGTTTAGTTACTTCAACCTCTGCAGTTGTCTTTGAATTAGCTGTGGGCAGAAAACTAATTTTGGAGAGGTAATTATAAGAGAGAGAACTCTATTTCTTATTGCTAATCTGGCAACCTCTGCGTCATGAATGCGTGAAAGCGTTAATGTTAATGTACAGGTACTTTTCTGACTGTATAAGCGACACTGGTCCCTTGTATCACCGACATCCTCGACTGTTAAGAGGAAGCCATGAAGATGAGATTCAAACATAGCCACCAGCCCGGATCGATCCCGCGTTCCGAGTCCAGAAGACAACCCTGCTCCCCCACCGGCTCCCAGGCATACCACTAACAAGGAAAATACCAAGCAGATACCAACAGTCAGAGTGGCAGGCAGACACTCCTTAAGGGGGGTGACCTTCTTTTTGTTATTTCTGATATTTTCTCTCTCTCTCTGGCTTGTATCCATTCGGCCCCATTCAGCCAACTATGTTAAGACGTTTATCCCCATCTAGGTGTCGATTTCTTCCTGGCGAGCGAAAGCGAGCCAGCATTATATGAAGAAATCCGGCTTCGCCGGAGACATTTTTCTATCGAAAAATGTACAAATTTAGCCTGCTGCCTAACACAAATAAAAAATATGCTGGCTCGCTACCGCTCACCAGTAAGAAATTGACACCTGGATGGGGATAAACGTCTTAAAACAGTAGGCTGAATGGGGCCAAATGGATACAAGCCAGAGAAAGATAGAAAAGGACAGAACAAAAACAGGTCACCCCCCTTAAAAAGAAACAAATACACAAAATATAATAATAGTCATACATACATACATACATACATACATACATACATACATACATACACACACACACACACACACACATACATACATACATACATACATACATACATACATACATACATATATATAATAATAGTCATACATACATACATACATACTGTACATACATACATACATATAAATAAGAACCGGACAGACGCACAAACTAACAAGGGAAGGAGGCCCCCCACACCGGACAGACAGACAGACAGACAGACAGACAGACAGACAGACAGACAGACAGACCGACCCTCCCTCCACCACCACCCAGGGGCGGACGGACGGACAGACAGACAGACCCTCCCTCCACCACCACAACAACACCACCACCACCACCCACGGACAGACGGACAGACAGACAGACAGACGCGGACAGACACACGGTACCACCATCGCCACTTAAGAGGAGGGACACCAACTGCGAAATAAATTACAATTTTATGCAGGTATCTTAGCCCCCCCCCCCCTCCCTTCCCTCCCTCTGCCTTCCCCTTACCCCCCCCCCCCCTCCCTCCCCCCCCCCTTCCCCATTCTCTCCTACTTCTCCTTGCCGTGTAGGTTTGGGTTCGTGTACATGTGAGTGGATTGGTAGGTGTGGGTTGTACAATGTATTTATGTATGTGTGTGTGTGTGTGTGTGTGTGTGTGTGTGTGTGTGTGTGCGCGCATATGCTTCTACGCATTTTGTGGGCACATATACTTGTGATAGCATGCTTGAAAGTGTGTGTGTGTGTGTGTGTGTGTGTGTGTGTGTGTGTGTGCATGTCTGTGTGTGTTTATAGTTTTATCATTGGTGTTTAGGGAAGATTAAACGTCTATGATCACCTAGGATACTACTGAGCTTTGCCGGGATGCTTACTTCTGGGGAATATTTAACCTTTTCACTGAACGATGTCAACTTTCGTCATCATATCTGTGTTATCATTAGCCTATTTTATTATGCTTGTAGAGTGACCTATGAGAATGAAAGGGTTAAGGGCAGGTTTTTAGTTTGGTCTCTAGGTATCCATCAAGCTTAAGATTACACCCCCTTGAGCCCCTTTCAAGATAAATTTGTACATTTTTCGGTAGAAAACTGTCCCGGCTGAAGGCCGGTTCCTCTTAAATTACAGGGTCGCTATCGCTCGCCAGGATTAAATCGACACGTAAATGGCACGAAAGGTCTTAACATTGACAGAAATGGGTCGAAAGTTCTTAAAATCGTCAAAACAATGAGGCGAACGTCTTAAAAATAGAAAAGCAATGGGGCTATACATGAGGGAGAAAGGAGTCAAGAAAAAAATCCCTCCAGTGGAAACCTCCCCTTAACCCATTCAGTACCGGTGACGTCCTTTTCATCATGTTCCGGTCACTATTAGTCGATTTTAATCAGCTTAGGAAGGACGTCTACCCATTTAAAAGGCTACAGACTGTCTCAATTAATCCAATTAGCTACCATACATCCCTCCTAAGCTTCATAAAATCGTCTAAATGTAGCGGAAATCCAGTATAGAAGACGTCGCCGGTACCGACAGGGTTAACCCTTTCACGACCATATGACGCAGAGGTTGCCAGATTAGCAATAAGAAATAAAGTTCTCTCACTCTTATAATTACCTCTCCAAAATTAGTTTTCTGCCCACAGCTAACTCAGAGACAACTGCAGAGGTTGAAGTAACTAAACTAAAGGTTTCTAAATACCCCTGATGGTAACAAAGGCTTTTTAAAGTATCCCTAATAGGCTCAAAATTGCGTCAAGAACGTGAGAGGGTTAATTGAGAACACGTTTTACATCTTGGACTCCCATATATCCTTTTTAACCTCCACACAATCGTTTCATCATCGCCATAATCCTAGCAGAAAGACGTCATCCTATACTGAAGGCGTTAACCCCTTCTGTGCCGGCGACGTCTTTTACATTTTATTGTAGCTATATTTAGACGATTGTGTGCAGCTTAAGAAGGATCTGTGGTAATGAAAAGGGTTAAGGGGAGGTATTTAGTTTCTTCCCTAGAACTCCATCAAGCTTAAAATTACACCCCCTAGACCCCCTTTCAAGATAAATTTGTACATTTTTCGGTAGAAAAATGTCCCGGCCAAAGACCGGTTCCCCTTAATTTACAGGCTCGCTATCGCTCGCCAGGAAAAAATCGACACCTAAATGGCACGAATGGTCTTAAAATTGACAGAAATGGGGCAAGGGGTCTTAAAATCGCCAAAGTAATGGGGCAAATGTCTTAAAATCTCAAAAGCAATGGGGCTAGACATGAGGGAGAAAGGGGTCAAGAAAAAAGTCCCTCAAGTGGAAATCTCCCCTTAAGTGAGATAGTTCGAAGCCTGTTAATTGCTGGAGGACCTTTTTAAACGGCAGACAATCGTGTAATAGTAGCCAGAATAAAGTTAAAAAGTCGTAGCCGGTACAGAAGGGGTTAAACGGAATGATACTCCGTTTATTTGTGTATGTTACTGCAAGCTGAATTATATATTGACCATTGAATCCATTTACCTCGTCGTGGGAAGGTTTTTTGGTTTGTCTGAAACCCCCTTCTCCCTCATGTTTAGCCTCATTCATTTTTATATTTTAGTATGTTCGCCCCATTAGCTTGACGATTTTTAGACCTTTCGCCCCATTTCTCTGCCAATATTAGGACCTTTGGTGCCGTTTAGATGTCGATTTTTTTCCCTAGCGAGTGATACCGAGCCTGTAATTTAGGAGGAACAGACCTTCGGCCGGGACAATTATCTGAAGATAAATGTAGGTTTTCATCTTGTGGTTCTTGATATCATTCATGTTCATCTTCCTTTTGCTGGTTTTATTGTTCTCCTTCGAGAGAATACATTTGTGTAAAAGTCTACGTATTTTAAAACCATGATTTGAATGGTGGGTGAAATATTGTACACTATTTATATTAGAAAGTCCTTAGGATTGCTGCAGTTGTATTAGCTATTCTTTATTAGTATTATTATTATTATTATTATTATTATTATTATTATTATTATTCTTTTTACTTATTATTATTATTATTATTATTATTATTATTATTATTATTTTTACTTATTATATTATTATTATTATTATTATTATTATTATATTATTATTATTATTATTATTATTATTATTACTTATTATTATTATTATTATTATTATTATTATTATTATTATTATTATTATTATTTTTACTTATTATTATTATTATTATTATTATTATTATAGTTTATTCGTTATACTGTAGATAGGCCAAACATATTTACCGCTAAACTCTATAACTCATAAACGACTATAGCAATCGAGCTAGTATTTCTACCATTTAGGAAAGGTCAGCCAGGGATCTATAAATGTGGAAATTTACAGCCCATTTGCTCTATCATATGTGTTATTAATTCCACTCTCGACACCAAACACCTCCCATTGAAATTAATGGAAGCAAGTGATCGTCCCGGGATTCGAACCTGGGTTACCACATACAGATCTTAAACACTCTAACCATTACACCATCAAGACAGTTTTGAGTGTCTTAAAATATCAAGACTAATGGGGCTAAACCTGAGGTAGCAGGGGGTCCAGAAACACCCCTGTAGGAAACAGTTATCATTCTGGTTGTGTCATGTTCGGAGTGTGGTCTGTTTGACTTGAACTCGGACATTCTTAAAGTTATTTGTCTGAGCCCCTTCTCCCTCATGTTTAGCCTCATTAGTTTTGCCGTATTACCACGTTCACCCCATTAGTTTGGCGATTTGAAAACCTTTCATGTCATTTACAGTAGTTGTCGATTATTCCACTGGCGAACGATAACGAGCCTGTAATTAAGGGGAGGTTTTTAGTGTGTTTCCTAGACTTCCATCAAGCTTGAAATTACACCCCCTTGACCCCCTTTCAAGTTAAATTTGTACATTTTTCGGTAGAAAAATGTCCCGGCCGAAGGCCGGTTCCTCTTAAATTACAGGCTCGCTATCGCTAGCCAGGAAAAAATCGACACCTAAATGGGACGAAAGGTCTTAAAAGTGACATAAATGGGGTGAAACTTATTAAAATCGCCAAACTAATGGGGCGAACGTCTTTAAACTTCAAAAGCAATGGGGCTAAACATGAGGGAGAAAGGGGTAAAGAAAATATCCCTCAAGTGGAAATCTCCCCTTAAGGAGCAACCGGCCTTCGGTCGAAAACAAATTCTACTGAAAAATGTACAAATTCATCTCAAAGGGGGGTCTTGGGGGGAGTGTTATCCTTAAGCTTAATGGAGGCCAAGGGAGCAAATTAAAAACAAACTAAATAATGAAATATAATACATAAACAAACACACGTGGAAGGTGATAAACACTACGTCGTCAACTTCAATGTCCCCCTCCCCAATCTTTACCAAATGCTCTTTTTAAAAACACAGTGGTTATTTGTTTGGGTCTATTCATGTATTCATTTATTTGTTTGGGTCTATTCATGTATTCATTTATTTGTTTGGGTCTATTCATGTATTCATTTATTTGTTTGGGTCTATCCATGTATTAATTTATTTGTTTGGGTCTATTCATGTATTCATTTATTTGTTTGGGTCTATTCATGTATTCATTTATTTGTTTGGGTCTATTCATGTATTCATTTATTTGTTTGGGTCTATTCATGTATTCATTTATTTGTTTGGGTCTATTCATGTATTCATTTGTTTGTTTGGGTCTATTCATGTATTCATTTATTTGTTTGGGTCTATTCATGTATTCATTTATTTGTTTGGGTCTATTCATGTATTCATTTATTTGTTTGGGTCTATTCATGTATTCATTTATTTGTTTGGGTCTATTCATGTATTCATTTATTTTTAAAAACACAGTGGTTATTTGTTTGGGTCTATTCATGTATTCATTTATTTGTTTGGGTCTATTCATGTATTCATTTAGTTTTTAGTTTCCTCCGTAGACCTCCATCAAACTTAAAAAAAAAAACATCCATTAGATCCCCCTTCGAGATAAATTTGTACATTTTTCGGTAGAAAATGTCACAGCCGAAGGCCGGTTCCTCCACAATTATAGGCTCGCTCTCGCTCGCCAGGAAATAAATCGACACTTAAATGGCACGAAAGGTCTTAATATTGACAAATAAATGGGGTGTAAGATCTTAAATCGAGAAGCTAATGGGGCAAACGTTTTAAAATCTCAAAACTAATGGGGATAAGCATGAGGAAGAAAGGGGACCAGAAAAACGGCCCTTCTCCCCTTAATGGGTATTCTCCTGAGCATGATGAGTGAAGTGAGGCTGGGTATTATGATCAAGGGTACATACAAGGGGTACCGGTAAGCAAAAGGTACATACAATCATTGGGTATGTTGATTGGGATTTACCTGTATATTTGTTGGATTAGTTGGCTTTATTACCATTAATATACCTTTGGACGGGTAGTTTATTGTGGACACTTGAATTACTCGTTTCATACCCATCATTTGTTGATAATGTGGTGTACGTCCCCAACATTATCGAACGAATATTTATTTGTTTATTTATATTTGTATTTGTGTTTTAGTTTAGTTTAATTTATCTATCTGTCTACCTATCTCTATCTATCTATATCCTATCTATCTATCTATATCTATCTATCTATCTATCTATCTATCTATCTATCTATCTATCTATCTATCTATCTATCTATCTATCTATCTATCTATCTATCTATCTATCTATCTATCTATCTATCTATCTATCTCTCTCTCTCTCCTCTCTCTCTCTCTCTCTCTCTCTCTCTCTCTCTCTCTCTCTCTCTCTCTCTCTCTCTCTCTCTCTATATATATATATATATATATATATATATATATATATATATATATATATATATATATATATATATATATATATATTATATATTATTATATTTTTGTGATGATGGTGTAGTATGGGTCTAGTTAGAGACCCTATAGTTACAGACGTCAGCCAACCTCCGCCATATTGATGACACGGTGTCATCAATTGACCACTTGCAAGTTTCAGGCTATAAGGAAGTTGGAGCCACAGACATCGGTATTTGGCAGAATTAACAACTAAAATACGGTTGTAGTACATTTATAAATACATTAAACCAAATGAATCATATTTGATATCCATCTGAAACATATATTATTATTGGATTTCTGTTTAGTATCGATGTTTATGGCTCCAACTTAATTATAGCCTGAAACTCGCAAGCGGCCAATTAGTTTGTTAAAATAGGACTTTAGAGGCTATCGACCCTAGAGGAGCATTACGCCCACGAAAAGTCAGGAAGTATGCAAGACAGGAGCCCCCGAGGGGCCCCCCCCCCCCCCCCAGGATTTATACACCGAGATATAATGGGAATATATATACCCTGGTTTGCCTAACTCAAGAACCCCAGCCTCTTCCTTTAAAGCGAGATATCCACTTGAGGGATTTTTTTTCTGGACCCCTTTCTCTCTCATGTTTAGCCTCATTGCGTTTTAGATTTTAAGACGCTCGCCCCCTTTACTTTGGCGATTTTAAGAACTTTCGCCCCATTTCTGTCAATTTTAAGAACTTTCGTGCCATTTAGGTGTCGATATTTTCCTGGCGAGCGATAGCGAGCCTGTAATTTTAAGAGTAACCGGCCTTCGGCCGGGAAATGTTTCTACCGAAAAATGTATAAATTTATCTTGAAAGGGAATCTAGAGGGTGTAATTTTAAGTTTGATGGATGTCTAGGGAACAAACTAAATACCTCCCTTTAAAGCGACCAGGACTGGAGCCTCTTACGAGAACCCCAGTCCTTTGTGTCATCAAGTAGGTCAGTAGGCTATCCATTATATACATTCTGCAACACTAGTTCAGAGTATATCATTTGGGATTTGGGTCTACATTGTACTGTACAGTGCCCAGCATGTAAGGTTACACTAATTCGAACCTTTAAACCTTTACAGCCAAGTTCTGAATCGTCTGGGCTATGATGAAGCATTGTGTTGTCTCGCGTGCGTTCGATACTGGTTCAAATGGATGCGTCGCTAATTGTGCTCCTGACTGTACACTCTAGGAAATACATCGTGGCCTCAATCCCTTCTATACCGGTGACGTTTTTTTAATCTTATTGTAGCTATATTTAGACGAGTTTTGTACAGTTTACGGGGAGGTTTTTAGTTTATTACCTTAACCTCCATCAAACTTAAAATTAAACACCCTTGACCCCCTTTCAAGATAAATGTGTACATTTTTCGGTAGAAAAATGTCCAGGCCGAAGGCCGGTTTCTCTTAAATTACAGGCTCGCTATCGCTCGCCAGGAAAAAATCGACACCTAAATGGCACGAATGGTCTTAAAATTGACAGAAATGGGGCGAGGGTTCTTAAAATCGCCAAACTAATGGGGCAAGCGTCTTTAAATCTCACAAGCAATGGGGCTAAACATGAAGGAGAAAGAGGTTCAGAAAAAAATCCTCCAGGTGGAAATCTCCCCTTAAGAAGGAAGTGTGGTAGGCCTGTCAACAAATGTCATGGGAGATAGTTCGAATCCTTTTAATTGCTGGAGGCCCTTTTGAAACTGAATACAATCGTCTAATAGAAGCCGAAATAAAATAAAAAAGACGCAGTCGGTACAGAAGGGGTTAAGGGGAGATGGGTCGTTTTTATGGTCCCATTTCTTCATGTTTAGTCCCATTAGTTTTGCGATTTTAAGACGTTCGGCCCATTAGTTTGATGGTTTTAAGACCTTTCGCCCCATTTCTTTGTCAATATTAAAACGTTTCGTGTCATTTAGGTGTCGATATTTTTCCTGCCGAGCGATAGCGAGCCTGTATTTTAGGAGGAACTGGCTTTCTATCGAAAAATCTACAAACATATCTAGAAGGGAGATTTTTGGGACGTTCTTTTAAGTTTGATGAAGGTCTAGGGAGGAAATTAGAAAATAAATGAATTACATGAATTAATAAACCAAAAAATGCGCCCCTCCCCCGTTAATAGTAATGAAGTGATTGAGGCACGGGGCACCCAGCAGCGATCAGGGGAGGGTGGGGAGAATGCTACCACACGACCCAGGCTTATAGTGTCACGAGTCTTCAGGCAAGCTCAATATTATATGGTACAACCGCCATCAACAATACATGCTCCACTATTAGTATTTTCTATCATACACATATATATATACCGGTATATATATATATATATATACTGTATATCACAAAAATATACCCGAGATACTAAATGTTTTTTATATTCCCAGCAGGACTCGTACCTCCGACACTCAGGACGAGTGTCCAAGCTTTACCTCACTACACCACGGCGTGATAAAGGAAACTTAACCTTTTCCTATTATATACTGTATGTTAAGGGGAGATGTCCACTTGAGGGATTTTTTTCTTGACCCCTTTCTCCCTCATGCTTAGCCCCATTGCTTTTCTAATTTTAAGACGTTCGCCCCATTATTTTGACGATTTTAAGAACTTTCGACCCATTTCTGTCAATCTTAAGACCTTTCGTGCCATTTAGGTGTCGATTTTATCCTGGCGAGCGATAGCGAGCCTGTAATTTAAGAGGAACCGGCCTTCAGCCGGGACATTTTTCTACCGAAAAATGTACAAATTTATCTTGAAAGGGGGTCAAGGGGGTGTAATCTTAAGCTTGAAGGATATCTAGGGACCAAACTATAAACCTCCCCTTAAGGAGAAGGGAAATCCTACTTGGAGATTGTATTTCAATTCATTCACAAATCAAGGTTAAGTTTCCTTTATCGCGCCATGGTGTAGTGGGTTAAAGCTTGGACACTCGTCCTGAGCGTCGGAGGTTCGAGTCTGGATGGGAGTATAGAAACATATGTATAAGATTAGTTAACCCATGTCTGTAAAATTGGTAGACATTTGGTTGATGTCTGTATACTGATGATAGTGTTACTCAGTTACTTGTTCGTCAAGGGGAATCCACGCAATGCGAGCTAAGCTCATTATTATCGCGCCTCCTTAACTGGGAATGTATTGCGTGAAATGCATGTTAAGTGTTATGTATCGTTGGAATGGCTGTGGATGTGTGTGCAGTCTGTATTTTAGCCAATTGGCGAGATCTGGAAACGAAGGCTTAGGGTTTATCTGTACGGTACCATTCTCACTACGGTACCAGTCTCACCCAAAGGCTTAGGTTGACCAGTAGCTTAGGTTGACCAGTAGCTTAGGTTGACCAGTACGATACCCATCTCACCTTGTAACCGATCACCAACCCCAGATGGGACGTCACAACTTCGTCCACTTATACCAGGTTCCTACTTATACTGCTAGGTGAACAGAGGCTACACCGTTAGGAGACTTGCCCAAATGTCTCTTCCCCGCCCGGGTCTCGAACCCGGGACCTTCTGGTTGTGAGCCAGACGCGCTATTGCTGTGTGTGTGTGTGGGTGTGGGTGTGTAAGTGTGTGTGTGTGTATGGGTGTGAGTGTTACATAAATACTGTAGAACGGATATAAATAGATAATAATAACTATACTATATTCATAGTTACTTGATTGACTGGTGAATCAATAAATAGATAGCAAGACAAATAGATATGTAAATAGAAGGATAGATAGATAGATAGCTAAACAGAGAGGTATGCAGATAAATAGATAAATATAACCGTCGAGATATGCCTGTGGTTCCCAAGGGCTCTCGTCTACCCCCATCTCGTTAGCATAGCCATCTTGGGTTCACTGCTGAGGAGAGAGAGAGAGAGAGAGAGAGAGAGAGAGAGAGAGAGAGAGAGAGAGAGAGAGAGAGAGAGAGAGAGAGAGAGAGAGAGAGAGAGAGAGAGAGAGAGAGAGAGAAGAGAGAGAGAGAGAGAGAGAGAGAGAGAGAGAGAGAGAGAGAGAGAGAGAGAGAGAGAGAGAGAGAGAGAGAGAGAGAGAGAGAGAGAGAGAGAGAGAGAGAGAGAGAGAGAGAGAGAGAGAGCATATATATACTGTATATAAGATACGTTTAAGATATATTATTAGATAGAGAGATGCAGGAAGCAGGGAAAGAGGTCATAACATTGGATTAATCGTGACTTAATTTCATTAGATTTCGATTTAATGCGAATAAGTAGGAGAAAGAAGAGGAAGATCAGAAGAAAGAGGAAAGAGAGGAGGAGGAGGAGGAGAGGAGAGGAGAGGAGGAAGAGGAGAGGAGAGGAGAGGAGAGGAGAGGAGAGGAGAGGAGAGGAGAGGAGAGGAGAGGAGAGGAGAGGAGAGGAGAGGAGAGGAGGAAGAGGAGAGGAGAGGAGAGGAGAGGAGAGGAGAGGAGAGGAGAGGAGAGGAGAGGAGAGGAGAGGAGAGGAGAGGAGAGGAGAGGAGAGGAGAGGAAGAGGAAGAAAGGAGGAGGAATACAAAGGAGAACAAACTGCAACAGACCTATTGGTCCTTACGGGGCAGTTTGGATATCTACAACTACTAATATACTGACTACGAGGTAGAGAAAAGGATAGCAAAGAAGAAGGCTCCTCCCCACCCACCACTCCCTCCAGCTAATGCTGGCATGGACACAGATAGGAAAAATACCATGTAATATTGAAAAACTGACACGGAAATTCGGACAGGACAGGGAGAAAAATTAAGTTGATTTGTAATCTAAGCTAACTCTATTACTACAATTCTGAAATGGAACAGATGTATGAAAATCAATATACATTGCGGTATGCGTTGACATTTCGTTGCGCGTTATTCTGAAAGAAACTGTGTTAATCGGGGGTTATTTGCCATGTGTTTATCCAGATGGTTCTTTAATGTTTCGACAGTATTACAGTTTACAATGTTCGAGGGTAGTCTGTTCCAATTATTCACAACGCGGTTGAAGAAGAAATGCTTCGCCTCGTGAGAATGAAAACGCTTGCCTATAATCTTATAACCATTGTGTCTCGTGTTTGCTTGATTGATCGTAAATAATTAGCTTACATTTATGTTGCTGAATCCCTTGCAGATTTTGAACACCTCTATTAGGTCACCTCTCATTCTGCGCTTTTTTAAGCTAAACAAATTTAGTTCTTTTAAGCGCTCTTCGTACGGTTTATTACGCAATCTACGTATCATTTTAGTGACTGCGTTGCACCTTTTCAAGTTTATTTAGGAGGAGGAGGAAGGAGGAGGAAGGAGGAGGAAGGAGGAATAAAAGGAAGAATGGAAAAGTAGGAATAGATGGACGGTGAGTGATTGAGGAAGGAAAGTAAAATAGAAAGAGGAGGAAAATGCAATCGTTCTTCTCCTTCTTATGATGGGAATGACGGTGGCCATTAGTTTGCATACCCCGGAATATTATGCATCATTGTACAGTATGTATTGTGCTTAAGGGGAGATGGGTCGTTTTTCTGGTCCTCTTTCTCCCTCGTGTTAAGCCCCATTTGTTTTGAGATTATAAGACGTTCGGCCCATTCGTTTGGCGATTTTAAGACCTTTCGCCCCATTTCGTTGTCAATTTTAAGACCTTTGGTGCCATTTAGGTGTTGATTTATTCCTGGAGAGCGATAGCGAGCCTGATTTTTTTTAGAGGAATCGGCCTTCGACCAGGACATTTTTCTACCGCAAAATGTACAAATTTACCTTGAAGGTGGTTTAAGGGTGTTTTTTCTAATCTTGATGGAGGTCTAGCGAGGAAACTAAGAAATAAATGAATAAATTAATGTATAGACCAACAAAAAATGGGCTATCTTTGCTTAATGGAATGTATATATATATATATATATATATATATATATATATATATATATATATATGTGTATTTGAGTCTAACTAACTATTTGTCTGTCTGCCTCCCTGTATTTATATATCTTTGTTTATGTGTCTGTCTACCTATCTATCTTTATGTATCTCTTTGTCTACCTTTTATCTGTCTGTCTGTCTGTTTTGTCACTATCATTGTCTATCTATCTATCTTTATCGATCATTATTCAATCTCTCTATCTATCTACTTACCTATCTTTCGCTCTGTGTCTGTATCTAGTTTATATTTATATCTAGCTATTTATATATCGATATATTATCATATGTCTGCATAGATATATTTTTATTTCTCTAATTATTCCGTTCTGTCTATTTACCCTGTTTTGACCCTGTGCCGTATATAATCTTCCATGTACTTCCTACGCAATACATTCGACAATATTAGCTTAGCAAGACGAATATTGACCGAATATTACCTCGAAAGGGGGTCTGGAGAGGTGTTTTTATTATTATTATTATTATTATTATTATTATTATTATTATTTTTTTTTTTTTTTTTTTTTTTTTTTTTTTTTTTAAAGGGCAAACTAAAACGCGCTGCTCGAAAATGGCAAAAACTATTAAAACCCATACAATAATTAAACACAATATCATAATAACCCCCGAAACGTCGGATAAGGCAGTATTAGGTGAGCTAGAGATATTCTTGTCTGATAAACTGATTAATGAGCTGCGACTTAATCTTAAGGGAGGTTTTTCTGGACCCCCTTCTCCCTCATGTTTAGCTCTATTAGTTTTGAGATATATATACCCCTTTCATACCCATATCTATTCTTGTGTGTGTGTGTGTGTTATATATATATATATATATATATATCTATATCTATATATATATATATATATATATATCCTTTGCCATATTGTAGTGGAATAAAACAAATGTCATCGTATAGAGATACGAGTATACAGTAGTTGGTGTACAGATACAGAACATACTCGTCCCTTGTTATGCGTTTCTTTTAACCCTATTTAGACGATTCACCCCATTAGGTTGCCGATTATATGACTTCACCACATTCAGGTATCGATTTTTTCTTCTGTGAGAGCGGTAGAGAGCCTACATTGTTCTGTCGAAAAATGTACACACTGTATTTTGCACGAAGGGAGACTGGGGAGGCGATTTTGTTAGTCTAGGGGGCTGACTAATAATCCAGTGCTCGACAATAGCCAAAGCGATCAAAACCTTCAGTAATTGATAGATCATAATTATTAACTCCCTAGACGTCGCACCAGATAGTGTTTACCCTTTTCCTTTAAGGAGAGATGGGTCACTTTTATTTGCTGATGTATATATATATATATATATATATTTTATGATTTTATTATTTTCCTCCCTAGACCTTCAACAAGCTTGAACAAAAAACACCTGCCCAAGACCCTCCTTCAAGATAAATGTGTAAATTTGTCACCAAGCTTTAAACAGCACCCGCCCATGACCCTCCTTCAAGATTAATTTGTAATTTTTTCGATAGAAAAATGCCCCGGCCGAAGGTCGGTATCTCGTGCATTACAGGCTCGCTATCGCTCGCCAGGAGAAAATCCACACCTAAACGACATGAAAAGTCTTAATATTAACAAAGAAATGGGGCTAAAGGTCTTAAAATTGCTAAACTAATGGGACAAACTTCATAAATTTTGAAATCTAATGGGGCTAAACATGAGGGAGAAGGGGGGCCAGCAAACCAGTCCACCCCCCCCCCCCCCCCTTAAATTACGCCCATCATTTATTTGACTATGGCTACCTTCAAAAGACTAGACAGGTCAAGTTCGAGATTTCATTGAGATACGTTTTAATTCTGATATAATATACAGTGGAGTGTTCAGTATATAACTTGAATCATGAAATAAACACAGGGAAGAGCAGTGGATGTTGGGGTACAGTCGGCCTCATAAGTGATGTCTCGGCGCACCAAGTACGTGTTGATCAATAATTGGTATCCACAATCTATATAAAACTTGATATATTCGTTTGGAGTGAGATATACAAACATGTTCCTACACTTATCCAGTCTATTCAACATCTGACAGACATTAATACAGCACAGAGCTAGCCAAACGTAATGACAGCTGAGACATGACTTATTAGCGCTACCGTACCTCTGTTAAGGGGAGATTTCCACTTAAGGGATTTTTTCTTTATCCCCTTCTTCCTCATGTTTAGCCCCATTGCTTTTGAGATTTTAAGATGTTCGCCCCATTAGTTTGGCGATTTTAAGAACTTTCACCCAATTTATGTCACTTTTAAGACCTTTCGTCCCATTTAGGTGTCAATTTTTTTCCTGGCGAGCGATAGCGAGCCTGCAATTTAAGAGGAATCGGCCTTCGGCCGGGACATTTTTCTACCGAAAAATGTAAAAATTTATCTTGAAAGGGGGTCAAGGGGGTGTAATTTCAAGTTTGATGGAATTCTAGGAAACACACTAAAAACCTCCCCTTAAGGGAAGGGATAAATTTGTACATTTTTCGGTAGAAAAATGTCCCGGCCAGAGGCGGTTGCTCTTAAATTACAGGCCCGCTATCGCTCGCCAGGAAAAAGTCGACACCTTAATGGCACGAAAGGTCTTAAAATTGACATAAATGGGGCAAAATGTCTTAAAATGTCAAAACTACTAGGGCGAACATCTTAAAATCTCAAAAGCAATGGGGCTAAACATGAGGGAGAAACGGGTCCAGAAAAAAATCCCTCAAATGGAAATCTCCCCTTAAAACAGTCGGCTGAATGGGTCCGAATGTATACAAGCCAGAGAAAGGTGGAAAAGGAGAGAAAGAGCAGGTGACCCCCCTTAAGAAGTGCGTGTGGATTCACATGTAGAGATAAACAGACATACGAAGAAGAACAAGAGCGATGTGGTGTCGATGTGGATGTTTTGGAGAGTGTAAAGAGGAACACCTTGAGGTGGTTCAGTCATGTGGAGCATATGGAGAATGAAAGAATATCTGAGAGTGAGGCGGAAGTTCAGATAGGGAGATGCAGACCGAAAGTAAGATGGAAGGATGGAGTTGAGAGGTATAGGAGTGAAAGTGGTGTTGGGTGGGACAAGGGAGTTCAATACATATTCAAATGACTGTATAAATATTACGGTTTATAAGAATTCCTCAGAAATAATTTTGTAAATTAAGTGTATAGTACTGGTAAATGGAATTGAAACCAGTATTTTGTTTGCCCGAAGACTCTCCACCAACAGATGCCGTTACTAATGCAACATATTCTCATTTGGCTGCAAGAATACCATGACATGTTGTATTTGGGTGTTATAGTTCTTCATGAAATGGAGGCATACTATACCTGTAAATGGAGGCATACTATACCTGTAGACGGATATATGGAGGCATACTATACCTGTAGACGGATATATGGAGGCATACTATACCTGTAGACGGATATATGGAGGCATACTATACCTGTAAACGGATATATTGAGGCATACTATACCTGTAGACGGATATATGGAGACATACTATACCTGTAAACGGATATATGGAGGCATACTATACCTGTAGACGGATATATGGAGGCATACTATACCTGTAAACGGATATATGGAGGCATACTATACCTGTAAACGGATATATGGAGGCATACTATACCTGTAGACGGATATATGGAGGCATACTATACCTGTAAACGGATATATTGAGGCATACTATACCTGTAGACGGATATATTGAGGCATACTATACCTTTAGACGGATATATGGAGGCATACTATACCTGTAGACGGATATATGGAGGCATACTATACCTGTAAACGGATATATGGAGGCATACTATACCTGTAGACGGATATATGGAGGCATACTATACCTGTAAACGGATATATGGAGGCATACTATACCTGTAAACGGATATATTGAGGCATACTATACCTGTAGACGGATATATGGAGGCATACTATACCTGTAAACGGATATATGGAGGCATACTATACCTGTAGACGGATATAGGAGGCATACTATACCTGTAAACGGATATATGGAGGCATCCTATACCTGTAAACGGATATGGAGGCATACTATACCTGTAGACGGATATATGGAGGCATACTATACCTGTAAACGGATATATTGAGGCATACTATACCTGTAGACGGATATATTGAGGCATACTATACCTTTAGACGGATATATGGAGGCATACTATACCTGTAGACGGATATATGGAGGCATACTATACCTGTAAACGGATATATGGAGGCATACTATACCTGTAGACGGATATATGGAGGCATACTATACCTGTAAACGGATATATGGAGGCATACTATACCTGTAAACGGATATATTGAGGCATCCTATACCTGTAGACGGATATATGGAGGCATACTATACCTGTAGACGGATATATGGAGGCATATTATACCTGTAAACAGATATATGGAGGCATACTATACCTGTAAACGGATATATGGAGGCATACTATACCTGTAGACGGATATATGGAGGCATACTATACCTGTAGACGGATATATGGAGGCATACTATACCTGTAGACGGATATATGGAGGCATACTATACCTGTAAACGGATATATGGAGGCATACTATACCTGTAGACGGATATATGGAGGCATTACTATACCTGTAAATGGGATATATGGAGGCATACTATACCTGTAGACGGATATATGGAGGCATACTATACCTGTAAAACGGATATATGGAGGAATACTATATACCTGTGGACGGATATATTGAGGCATACTATACCTGTAGACGGATATATGGAGGCATACTATACCTGTAAACGGATATATGGAGGCATACTATATACCTGTAAACGGATATATGGAGGCATACTATACCTGTAGACGGATATATGGAGGCATACTATACCTGTAAACGGATATATGGAGGCATACTATACCTGTAGACGGATATATGAGGCATACTATACCTGTAGACGGATATATCTGGAGGCACACTATACCTGTAGACGGATATATGGAGGCATACTATACCTGTAGACGGATATATGGAGGCATACTATACCTGTAGACGGATATATGGAGGCATACTATACCTGTAAACGGATATATGGAGGCATACTATACCTGTAGGACGGATATATGGAGGCATACTATACCTGTAGACGGATATATGGAGGCATACTA
>CM064545.1:30448556-30623517 GCA_032716605.1 Paralithodes platypus
GCCCGAAATGTCTCAAAACCGCCAAACTAATGGAACGACCGTCTTAAAATCTTAAAACGAATATGCTAAACATGAGGGAGAATGGGGTCCAGAAAAGGCGACTACCTCCCCCTTAATGCATCTTGAACACCTTTACAAGTCACTGTTAAGTGTACAGTGGCGCTAATAAGTGATGTCTCGGCACCAAGTATATTTTGATCAATAATTGGTATCAGCAATATCTAAATAATTGGTATCAGCAACATCTAAATAATTGGTATCAGCAATATCTAAAAAATTGGTATCAGCAATATCTAAATAATTGGTATCAGCAATATCTAAATAATTGGTATCAGCAATATCTAAACAAGCGGTCTTCATTTTGAGTAAGATACACCAACATGTTCCTATACACTTGTCCACCTTATTCAACATCTGACAGACATTAATACAATACAGAGCGAGCCAAACATAATGACAGCTGAGACATGACGTATTAGCGCCACCGTACATAACAATCCTATGGCCAGAGACGGAGCACCAGTGTCATTTAGTTGTCGATTTTTTCCTGGCGAGCGATAGCGAGCCAGAAATTTTAAGAGAAATAGGCCTTCGACCTGGACATATTTCGGTAGAGAAGTGTACAAATATATCTTGAAGGGGGTGATTTCCTTAGCTTGATAGAGGTCTAGCAAGGAAACTAAGGAATTAATTAATTTTTAGACCAAAAAAAAAAAAACCGGCCCATCTCCCCTTAAAAATGTAATTTAAGGTAAATTAATCTATCCAAGACCTGACTGTCTTCGTCACATATATACTGTACATGAGCCGAACACATTTGCATTCATAAGTCACTAAATACTCACACTTAAGTTTCAGTCCAAAAGGGGGTAGTCCTCGCTTTTTCTGAACACCCTTCTCCCTCATGTTTAGCGTATTAGTTTTGAGGTTTTAAGACGTTCGTTCCGTTAGTTTGGCGATTTTGAGACCTTTCACCTAATTTTTGGTCAATATTAAGACCTTTCGTGGCCTTCAGGTGTCGATTTTTTCCTAGCGAGCGATAGCGAGCCTCTAATTTTAGAAGGAACCGGGAATTTTTTCCACCGAAAATATGTACACATTTATCTTGAAAGGGGGTCTAGGGGGTGTTTTTCTAAGCTTGATGGAGGTCTAGCGAGGAAACTCTAATTTCTGCCCCCATTATGTCAATTTTAAGACCTTTCGTGCCATATAGGTGTCGATTTTATCCTGGCGAGCGATAGCGAGCCTGTAATTTAAGAGTAATTGGCCTTCGGCCGGGACATTTTTCTAGCGAAAAATGTACAAATTTATCTTGAAAGGGGGTCAAGGGGGTGAAATTTTAAGATTGCTGGAGGAGTAGGAAACAAATTAGAAACCTCCCCTTAAGGGGAGGTATTTAGTTTCTTCCCTAGAACTCCATCAAGCTTAAAATTACACCCCCTAGACCCCCTTTCAAGATAAATTTGTACATTTTTCGGTAGAAAAATGTCCCGGCCAAAGGCCGGTTCCCCTTAAATTACAGGCTCGCTATAGCTCGCCAGGAAAAAATCGACACCTAAATGGCACGAATGGTCTTAAAATTGACAGAAATGGGGCAAGGGGTCTTAAAATCGCCAAAGTAAATGGCAAATGTCTTAAAATCTCAAAAGCAATGGGGCTAGACATGAGGGAGAAAGGGGTCAAGAAAAAAGTCCCTCAAGTGGAAACCTCCCCTTAAGGCTCCGACTCTTTCTTTATCCAGCACTTGAAGAGCCACTATGAGCATCTCCGGTGACATGACTATAGTTCGTTCATTCTAGGTCGGGCAGAAATCGTAGCCTATAACTTCTCATAAATCAAAAAGAACTAGAGTAGCCTAATCGAGCTAATAATGTTACCAAATAGGATGACTTGGCTAGGGAATAGGTGTATATATTGACACCTCATTTGCTCTAGCCCTTTTTGAGTTACAGAGGTCAGAGGTAACGATTTATGTCCAACCTAGGATGAACGGACTCTAGGATTACGGCATCATATGAATTATCTAGGTCAGTGGACATGCTAATGGTGATAAATGGTCCACAATGACTTTATCTGACTGTCCGATCCAATAACCAGTCCATGCAAATGTTAAAGGGGGAAGGGTTTATTACTAAGTCGATTAGCCTATTTCATATATATATATATATATATATATATATAATTAATATATATATATATATATATATTCTGTATATATATATACAGCATATCCGGTATATATATCTTATATTAATATATAGATTATATATATATATATAATATATATCTATATAAGTTTGTTTTTTTTAGTTGCCTCTCTAGACCCCATCAAACTTAAAAAAAAACATCCATTAGATCCCCCTTCTAGATTAATTTGTACATTTTTCGATAGAAAATGTCCCAAGGAAAAAAAATCGACACCTAAATAGCACGAAAGGTCTTAATATTGACAAGAAATGGGGCGAAAGGTTTTAAAATCGACAAACTAATGGGGCAAACATCTTAAAATCTGTAAACTAATGGGGCTAAACATGAAGTGGAAGGGGATTTGGAAAAACGACCTATCTCCCCTTAACTAGTGTCTTAGTTTGTCTCCGAACCTTTTTAACCTAATTCATACCTAAATTAACCTTCTAAATCTAAGATAACTGGTCTTAAGTTAACCAAACCAGCCTTTTTATTTATAAAACATCATATAGGGTAAGTAATGTAAATTAATGTTGAAGGAGTTGTAAACATTTATCTGATGAACAATACACCTGAACAAAATATAAACAAACAGTAACTAATTGTCAGACATATGTGGCATACCTTTTAAACAAATTGAAATGGACGTGTTGTTAAAATAATAACTTGGCAAACCAAAAACTACTTAAATTATCGCGTTCTTTAATTATATTAGGCAATTTCATTAAGTTTTGAAAGGACCTGCGAGAGTCAAAGGGTTAGTGGAATGTTTGTTTACCCCCATAAATACTAAAATGTATTCTTATGCTGTATAAAATCTTCTATTCAGACCATAACCAGACATATTTCTTTCTAGAAAAGTACGGTATACATATATATATCCGTCATGTGATGGGTCGTATTATAGTGTATACCCTCCATTGTTCCCTGATTAAATAGCACTGTATGAATATTCCCATATTCAAAATATGCTACAGGGCGACAATGCCTAGTGAGTTCACTACTCAATAGGTGGCATTCTGAGAGTGAGGGTCTGAGTCTGGAGGGTGAGACAGTGAAGCACTTGAACGAAGCAACCAGCCGCTTCAGAGATGGAGCTGCTTCGAGCCATGACTGGATGCTTCACATGTCTCACTCCCCAGACTGGAACGAGACCTCACGGGCTTCACCGTGTTGAGCGGTGGAATGTACAGGCTCTCAACCTGTGCCCGAGAGGGAGTAGTTGGAATATAGAAAAAAAAAAAAAAATCGTCCATCCGCCCATGCGTTAGATTTCCTTGTTATCACTCTAGCGGCTTTAGTTCTTCACTGACTTGATAAAACTTATAACACAGCTTAGCTACTGAAAGCCCTTGGGCGAGGTCGAGCTTTCAAAAAATATAGGGAAACAACCAGCAACCTTCCACCAAGCCTTCATTAAGTACCGGTACATTACAATATTATGCTGTTCGACGTCATAACATGTATTATCTCTTTTCAGCTTTTTAGAGAAAGTTTAGAGAATCAGCCAATCACTTTTCACTGACTTTGAGAAAGTCTAGGGAAGCTGCCACCCATTTTTACTGGCTTCACTAAGTACAGTACAAAAATATACTGTTTCATGTCAAATGACATTTTATCACTTCAGCTTTTTACAAAAAGTCGAGGGAAGCAGCCACCCTCTTATCACCGGCTTTGATAAGTACAGTAATAATATAATGTATAACGTCATGCAACGAATCATGCTGATTGGCTGCATCATGTACCCATTTGCGATGCTCTTTTTTTTTTATAGGTTGAAGGATTCTGGGTAGGTGTTTTTTGAACGTAGGGGATAAGCTAAGAATAAATTACTATGTAATGGCAAAATAAGTCAAACCCACTATAAATAAGAAACATAATTATATATATACTACTACTACTACAAATAATAATAATAATAATAATAATATAAACCACCGTTATAACCCACCCTCCCCCAAGACGTCAGATGAACTATTGTTAATTTGCTAGTGGGAGGGCGGCAACAAGAAAATATTTCCTACAGTCTCCCTAAAATTAACTTATATACTAAAAGAAATTAATATATCGCATTCAATATGACTTTTGCAAATATTACTCAGAATCTTCAGTGTAATTATTCAGAACACACTCGCTCACAATGTATTTATTTATAATATTTATGTATTTATATATATTTTATACTTATTTTTAATTTTTCGTAAATATTGGTTGACCTAAAAACGTAATCTAACACTTTTAAAATGTAATGGGATATTAAGAAAAATGTTTAGACAAATATGATGTGTTTTTGGGTTTAATTTAACGCTAACAAATATTATGCAAACATTACTAACAAAAAGATGTGTAATTTCCACATAATTTGAGTTTGCCTAGATTGTTTTTACTGGGAAATCTGACACTCTGAGCTAGAAATGATGAGTGAAAGTATGTATGCATGTGTATATACTCAGGCACATACCCCATAGCGGAGGGTGCCCGACTCGAGACAAAGCCCAAACAGAAACAACATTTAAAGTTCCAATTCTTAGGGGAACTATGAATGACGATAATCAATAACACCTGCGTTAACCTAGCCTACTATATTTTAGGTTAGTTCGGCTTCTGAAATACAATAGCTGAAAGAAAAATCATAACCCTACAAAACCGAGTATGACCTATGAATACATGAATAAACAAATACATAATTATATATAAACTATAAATGTTTTCTCTCCTTTGGGCTCCTCTGACCATAAACTAATATCTGTTACCTGTCCTATCTCTCTGGTACGGCCACCCAATCCTCCCAACTGGCGGCGCTTGTGGCACTTTGGCGCTGCCGACTGGGACACTCTTCGGCAGTACTTCTTTGATTTCCCATGGAATTACTTTTGCTTCCATGACCGGGGACCCTCGGAGAGTGCTGAACGCATTACCGAGGTAATCCTCTCGGGCATAGAGGCATACATTCCATTTTGTTTCTCTCAGTCTAATGTAAAAAAAATCTTGGTTTACTCACGCCTGTTCTACTGCTGCCCGCAACAAGGAGGAAGCATTCAAACGTCACCGACGCCTTAAAACTCAAGAATCTCATTCTCCCTATGTTTCTGCCCGGAATCAAGCCAAATCTGTTCTTCGACTTGCCAAGCACTCTTTCATCAAAAATAAATGCACTAAACTATCCAACTCTAGCTCTTCCCAAGCTTTCTGGCATCTAGCCAAAAACCTCTCCAACAATTTTTCTTCCTCGTCTTTCCCTCCCTATTTCCACTCTGATGGCACAAACCATCATTTCTTCCTCTGACAATGCTGAACTTTTTGCTCAAACTTTTGCTAGAAACTCCACTTTGGATGATTCTGGTGCTATTCCTCCCTCTCCACCCCCCTCTCGGCTACTTATGCCTAATATCCTAATCTCTTCTAAAGATGTACTTTCTACCCTCTCTGGGCTTAATACTAAGAAGGCTTACGTTCCGGACGGTGTTCCTCCTGGTGTACTTAAAAACTGTGCTTCCGTGCTGACTCCCTGCCTAGGCAAACTCTTTCGTCTCTGTCTCTCCTCTAACATCTTCCCTTCATCCTGGAAGTTTGGTCTCATTCAACCTGTCCCAAAGAAAAGTGACCGCTCTCAACCCTCCAACTATCGTCCAATTGCTCTCATATCTTGTATCTCTAAAGTTTTTAAAACTATTCTTGCATCTAAATTTCTTAAGCATTTCTCTTCTCATAATCTACTCTCAGATCGCCAGTATAACTTCCTTAAGGGTCGCTCTACTGGTGATCTTCTTTCATATCTTACTAACTTTTGGTCATCCTTCTTTCAGGACATCGGTGAGACCTTTTCTATTGCACTAGACATATCGAAGGCCTTCGATATATTCCGGCACAAATCTTTAATTTCTAAACTACCCTCCTTCGGTTTCTATCCCTCCATATGTGCCTTTGTCTCTAATTTCCTCTCCGGCCGTTCCATAGCTGCGGTTGTGGACTGTCATCGCTCACTTCCTCATCCAATCAACTCCGGTGTTCCTCAGGGCTCTGTCCTATATCCCATTCTCTATTTAATTTTCATCAATGATCTTCTCAACTGTACCTCCAGTCCCATCCAGAGGACTCTACCTTACCATAGCGTACTCATTTAGTTTTCCTGAGCGCCCCAGCCAGCAATCCCTCAAAGACAAACGTAATGAAGCCATGAAACACTTATCTTCTGATCTAACTACTATTTCCAATTGAGGCAGAGAAAACCTTGTTACCTTTAATAATTCCAAAACCCAATTTCTTCATCTTACTACCCGTTCGGAACTTCCAAAGGACTATCCATTACACTTCAAATATACAACAATCAATCCTTCATCTTCTCCTCTCAATATTCTCGATGTCTCCTTTTCTTCTGCTCTCACTTGAAAGGACCATATTACCAGTCTTGCTAAGGCAGCCTCTCAGAAGCTGGGTGTGCTCAACTGCCTCAAGGGGTTCTTTACCCCTGCACAACTTCTGGCTCTGTACAGGGGCACAGTGCGTCCTTGTATTGAGTATTGTTCATATGTGTGGGGAGCTTCCTCTCACACCGCACTCCTAGACAAAG
This sequence comes from Paralithodes platypus, assembly GCA_032716605.1. NCBI lineage: Eukaryota > Metazoa > Arthropoda > Malacostraca > Decapoda > Lithodidae > Paralithodes > Paralithodes platypus. The sequence continues at coordinate 30,455,314 of CM064545.1, forward strand.
TAGAAAGGAAAGCCTTTTGTATCATTAACTTCCATCCTCTCACCAACTCTCTGCAATCTCTCTCTTCGCCGCAATGTTGTATATCTCTCGCTATTATATCGCTTCTACAATAATCAGTGTTCCTCAAAGCTTTCCCAGTGTATACCACCTCCTCTACGTAGGGTACGTAGTACCCATCTTGCAACACAATCCCACCCCTACTCTTTGCTACTCTCCAACCTAAGAGTGAGACGCTATTCTCAAACTTTCTTCTATTCAACTGCTGAACTCTGGAACTCTCTCCCAGAATCAGTCTTTCCCTTTTCCTATGACTTAAGTTGCTTCAAACTCCGTGTCTCCAGGCATTTTGGCTCGAACGTCCCTTGATTTTGGCCCTGTCACTCTTTCAACTCCCGGGGGAGGCACTCGCTACAGGCAGTTCTGCCTTTTGTCTCCCTCACTCACATAAAAAAAAAAGTATATATATATACAGTATATATATATAGAGAGAGAGAGAGGGAGATATATATATATATATATATATATATATATATATATAGATAGATAGATACCATAGATAGATACGTATTGTTACTAAAATTAGTAAATTATATTGTATGCATTAGCCAATAACATGCTATGGTAAAAAATAGATTTGTAGTACTCTAAATATTATCTCTAATTTTGTTTTGGTAATTTGGGGCATCTGCTTAATGCATACCGGTACCTTAACATTCTCCTCCTTCCCCACCGCCATGCTGTCATTAATAAATATATCTTCAATCAATCGGAACGCTCACAAAAACTAGGAGCTCATACTAATAAATGATGCATCCTGTTACCGCAGATGCCAGAGAGAGAGAGAGAGAGAGAGTACAAAGGAGTACAAAGGAAATCAAGCAACAAAAGTCTAGTGACCCTTCTAGGCTGCTTGTCCTCCAAAACACTGAGGATCAAGTGTCCAAACAGTGGTTTAGAGAGAGAGAGAGAGAGAGAGAGAGAGAGAGAGAGAGAGAGAGAGAGAGAGAGAGAGAGAGAGAGAGAGAGAGAGAGAGAGAGAGAGATAGAGAGAGAGAGAGAGAGAGAGAGAGAGAGAGAGAGAGAGAGATAGAGAGAGAGAGAGAGAGAGAGAGAGAGAGAGAGAGAGAGAGAGAGAGAGAGAGAGAGAGAGAGTGAGTGTTTGACGGGGCTATGCAAAAAGGCTAGTATATAAAAAGCTATCATTATAATCCAAGCAGATATGATGAATAAAAACAGTCCGTTACGTAGAGCAGCTCACCAACTATAGCGTGTTCAAAATACTCTCTCCTTAAGGTAGCCCACCTCGCTTTTTTCTCTTTCTCTCCCTCTCTCTTTGGCTTGTATCCATTCGGCCCCATTCAGCTTACTGTTTTAAGACGTTTACCCCCATCCAGGTGTCAATATTTTCCTGGAGAGCGGTAGCGAGCCAGCATATACTGTATATATTTTTGTTTTGACAGCAAGCTAAATTTATACATTTTCGATAGAAACATTTTTCCGGCGAAGCCGGATTTCTCCATACAATGCTGGCTCGCTATCGCTCGCCAGGAAGAAATCGACACCTGGATGGGGATAAACGTCTTTAAACAGTAGACTGAATGGGGCCAAATGGATACAAGCCTGGGAAAGAGAGAAAAGGAGAAAAAGATAAAAATAGCCGGTGACCCCCCTTAAACCTATCTACTGAAGACCTATTTACAACCTTATAGGAAAATGGGTCCCAATTATAATATTTGTTTATAATGTGGATAATTGTTCACATACTGCCATTAAGTATCTCGAGCTTCAACTGTGTACGTTTTTGTTTCAACTGTGTACGTTTTTTTTCTTCAACTGTGTACGTTTTTTTTCAACCGTGTACGTTTTTTTTCAACCATGTACGTTTTTTTTTCAACCATCTACGTTTTTTCAACCGTGTACGTTTTTTTTTTGTATGTTGAGGCTAAACATCTTTTTGCATTCCACGTTGCCAAACCCATTTAGTACTTAAGATGGTTGGATTAATTGACCTCAAATTCTTCTAGATCCCCACGAAAAGATGCCTAGAGATCTTATAGCTGATCCTCGAATTAGCTCATCCCAGTTTCTTAACGGGAGGCTGGCCGTTTATTTGGTCTATTAATTAATGTATTCATATATATTTAGTGTCCTCCCTACTATAGACCTCCATCAAGCTTAGAGAAACACCCCCTAGACCCCCTTCAAGATAAATTGGTAAATTTTTCTGTAGAAAAATTTCCCGCCCAAAGGCCGGTTCCTCTTAAAATTGCAGGCTCGCTTTAGCTCGCCAGGAAATAATCGACACCTAAATGGCACGAAAGGTCTTAAAATTGACAACGCAATGGGGCGAAAGGTGTTAAAATCGCCAAACCAATGGGCCGAACGTAGGTTCATGCTGAACCTAGGACCCAGATCACACGTTGGCCAGGAACAACTTCAGTCACTAGGTATGCTCAATGTCTCTGACAGGGCCAAACAAATCAGGCTCACTAATGCCTTCAAAATGTTCTATGACAGAGCTCCAGAGTATCTAAAAAATGATTTTGTTAAAGCAAATGAGAGGAGTGGACATAATACAAGAAACAGGATGTTTAATTTTAAGGTCCCGAGAATCCAAGGACAGGGTAAGCAAACATTCTTCTTCACTGCCATCAAAGACTGGAACGACCTACCCCAGTCAGTCCGTGAAAAGAGAACACTGTATTCCTTCAGACGTAGCCTGAAGGAACACCTGAACCGGACAGCTGCGAGAAGGGAGCACCAAGCTTATGTCTACTACTAATACGACATAAGAGATAGACAAACCAAACTGAAATGATTACTGATTACGGATTACTGATATTTACTATAGGATGTAAGGTATCTTAAAATAACCCCCTAGAAATACTTTCTCTAAAGTATCTATTTCTTTATCCTCCCCATTTCCCCAGGTAACCTAATCCCACAAGGACCCCAATGGAAATACGCCTAACGGCCTTATTGGGCTATCCTTAGTTGGAATTATGCAAGGCTGGTACATGTCATATTTGTAACATACTATGTGGTACCAACTCTGTAAATTGCTAACTGAATAAATATTATTATTATTATTATTATTATTATAATCATTATTATAATCTCAAAACTAGTGGGGCTGAACATTAGGGAGAAGGGGGTCCAGAAAAAACGGTCTGTCTCCCCTTAACCCCTTCTTTACTGGTAACGTCGTTTGAATTCTCCCTACCAATAAATGCCTACAGTGGCCGATAGAGGCGCTGAACACAAGGTTTACCGCGGTGCATTGTGGGAAATGGGCGACATCGCGGAGCTATCCACCCTCCCTCTCCTTCAACAATTCTATAATATATGCAGTTAGTCGAAATTTCTGTAGCTGACACATACTTTGGTCTATGCATACTGTTGGTTTATATATTTTAAAATCACCCATATTCATAAATAACATATATTTACAATACAAAGTCAGCAGATATTTTCGCGCCAATTTTGTTATGATAATTAATCAGCTTATAATTATGATTGTATTCATTATCAGCTGCTTATGGACTTTCCCTTTATTACTATATATACTATATAAGCACTTAGTGTAGTCGTATACTGCATAATAAAAACGTGTAGAATCACACAAAAATCGAGATAAACTGTGCATATCCTAGGTGTTGGGTATAGTGATGTCTACAGTCGTAGCTCTGGCGCTAGTTCAGAAGCGTCCACCAGAGGTCTCAAGGAATTGTTGGTAGGGAGAATTATATTCTAGTTATATCTAGAACATGTTGTGCAGTTCAAGAAGGATCTGTAGTAGTAAAAAGAGTGAAGTGAGATAGTTCGAAGCCTGTTATATGCCGGAGGCCCTTTGTAAACTTAGGGGGAGGCAGACCGTTGTTCTGGACCCCCTTCTCCCTAATGTTTAGCCCCACTAGTTTTGAGATTATAAGACGTTCGGCCCATTAGTTTGGCGATTTTAACACCTTTCGCCACATTTCGTTGTCAATTTTAAGCCCTTTCGTGCCATTTAGGTGTCAATGGGGAGGTGTGGTGGAGTGGTCTTGCCACTGGATTGGTAAATCAATGACCCCGGGTTCAAATCCCAATATGTCAATGGGAAGATATTATTGGGATTGAATTTGTGCTGTACCTTGTATCAGTGCATTACCACAAAGCCCACCGAAATGCCAAAAAAATACCCTCATTGTTCCCTGATTAAATAGCACTGTATGAATATTCCCATATTCAAAATATGCTACAGGGGGACAATGCCTAGTGAGTTCACTGCTCAATAGGTGTCGTTCTGAGAGTGAGGGTCTGAGTCTGGAGGATGAGACAGTGAAGCACTTTAACGAAGCAACCAGCGGCTTCAGAGATGGAGCTGCTTCGAGCCATGATGGATGTTTCACATGTCTCACTCCCCAGACTGGAACGAGGCCTCACGGGCTTCACCGTGTTGAGCGGTGGAATGTATAGGCTCTCAGCCTATGTCCGAGAGGGAGTAGTTGGAAACAAAAAGAAAAAAAAATCCTAGCGAGCGGTCTTTCACTCAAAAGAGTGAAAGAGTGTAGGAGAAAACTGAAACAAATAGGAGTGAAACAAAGAAGGGTGGGAGAGGAGTGGAGAGATGTAGGGAGTAATGCAGGACTAGGTCAGGGAAGGATACTAGAGAAAGAGATAGGAACGAGAGTGAAGGAAGTAGGAAGACAGGAATGGTAGAGAAATATGGAGAAGAAAAGTACACTGATAAGATATAGAAGCAAGGGGAGACCGAGAAAAGAGGAGTTCTATGACGGAAGTTGGGGAGCTGAACTACTGTTTAAGGCTAGGGCAGGAGCATTAGAGACAAATAGGAGAACATGGAGGTGGAATGGGGGGGTGAAAGAGTGTCTACAGCGTGAGGTGGGAGGGAGGAGAGTGGAGGAGACAATAGAACATATAGTGACAGAGTGCCAGGGGTATGCAGAGGAGAGAGATGGGTTGGAAGATGAGTTGAAACGGGTGGTAGGGGAGAGGGAATGGGAAGAACAGAAGGAAGAGGAGGATGAGGGTGTAAAATTTGTGTTAGGTCTCGGGACAGAAGAAGGGGTAGATGGGGAAATGGAGAAAAGAATGAAGGTAGTGAAAAGATTCCTGGAGCAGGTGTGGCAGAAGAGAAAACGGAATAGAATAGAATAGGGTGAGGGGGAGAAGGTGATCAGAGTGGGGGAGGAAGATAAATAAGATTAAATAGTAGAGAGGGGGAGAAGGGAAAAGTTAAGTTAAGGAGAGAACAAGATATTGGGGGGTGGAGGAGGGGGTAAATAGGGAGAGGAGAGTGCTGCTTAAGCTATATACTTCAATACTTTTCTTTAACTATCCCTTCTACGACTACTTATTTTCTAAACTACATCTTAACCAAGCTCTAGCTGTTTTTGGAGAAAAAATCACCGGTGCATAGGTGAGCTGGTTCCAAAAAAAGGGACAGCAACTCCACAAGAAGAAGAAGAAGAGGAAGAAGGTATCGAGCCTGCAATTTTAAGAGGAACCGGCCTTTGGCCGGGATATTTGGCTACCGAAAAATGTACAAATTTATCTTGAAGGGGGGTCTTGGGGGCGTTTTTCTAAGTTTGCTGGAGGTCTAGGGAGGAAACTAAAAAAAATATACGAACAAATTAATTACTAGACCAAACAAACGGTCAGTCTCCCCCTAATACACTTGTCTAATAGTAGCCAGAATGAAGTTACAAAGTCATCCCCGCTACAAAAAGGCTTACACATAAATATTGCTGGCCATTTTCAGGAGTGGTTTTATTAGAGGAATACAGAAAGTCAACCCTATTTGTTGTTTTTTGTCTTCCTGCAATGAAGCACTTAAGAATTGTGATGCGTTTTAGCAGTTGATTCTGGCTATCATTAGACGATTTTTTTCAGCCTAATGAAGATCTCTAGTTATCTAAGACTCAAAATCTACCTCATCCTTCAAACTCCCGCAATTCTTTCCTAAATGAAAAAAACAAAATCTAAATCTACCTCATCCTTCAAACTCTCTCTTCTTTCCTAAATAAAAAAAAAAACATCTATTATTAGCCAGAATAAATATAAAATACCCGTCATCGATTACTGAAAGGTTCAATAGGCCTTGATAACCTCTGAGCCTTCTTTTTTACTAGGATGTACAGCATACTCAAATCCTTCTAGTGTGGTAATTCCTAGAGTTAGATCATCAGCACTAAACACACACACACACACACACACACACACACACACACACACAGACACAGGGGAAGAGACATTTGGGCAAGTCTCCTAACGGTGTAGCCTCTGTTCACCTAGCAGTATAAATAGGAACCTGGTATAAGTGGACGAAGTTGTGACGTCCCATCTGGGGTTGGTGATCGGTTACAAGGTGAGATGGGTATCGTACTGGTCAACCTAAGCTACTGGTCAACCTAAGCCTTCGGGTGAGACTGGTACCGTAGTGAGAATGGTACCATACAGATTAACCCTAAGCCTTCGTTTCCAGATGTCACTAATTGGCTAAAATACAGACTACACATACATCCACAGCCATTCCAACAATGCATAAACACTTAACATGCATTTCACGCAATACATTCCCAGTTAAGGAGGCGCGATAATAATAAGCTTAGCTCGCATTGCGTGGATTCCCCTTGACGAACAAGTAACTGAGTAACACACACACACACACACACACACACACACACACACACACCATATGAGATTAGCTTACGAATAGAAACTGCTGATTGCTTTAGGAGATGAACCGATGGATGAAAAGTTAACCTTCAGACAAAATTAATAAACATGAACATAATTACACCCAAACACAACCAAACAAAGATAAACACAAACACAACCAAACAAAGATAAACACAAACACATCCAAACAAAGATAAATAGCTAACTAGACTAAGATAAACACAACCAAACAAGGAAAGATAAACACAACCAAACAGATAAAGATAAACACAACCAAAGACAAACACGCAACCAAGCAAAGATAACACACCCAAAGATAAACACAACCAAAGACAAACACGCAACCATGCAAAGATAAACATAACCAAAGACAAACACGCAACCAAGCAAAGATAAACACACCCAAAGATAAACACAACCAAAGACAAACACGCAACCAAGCAAAGATACGGTCACGGTGGCCGAGCGCGCTTAGTACTCTGTATTGGGAGCACTAGCTCTGGTGTCGGGGTTTCAATCCCACGCACCGGCAGGGAAAGTTCTCTCAAAAAATTTCCCTGGCCGTGAAGGCAAGATCTGGGCGGATCGTCTCGGGGGACCCACAAAGTCTCCTGCCCACGTCCTACTCCCTTGGGAGTATGTAGGCGCTCTCGTTAGCTGCCAGGATCAGTCTGTTGATCCATTAGGATAAGATCTAGGTTAAGTCTGTGTATTTTCAGCCCCATTGGCTGCCGGCTTGAAATAAACCGATTTTTATTATTATTATTATTAGATAAACACACCCAAAGATAAACACGCAACCAAGCAAAGATAAACACAACCAAAGACAAACACGCAACCAAGCAAAGATAAACACAACCAAAGACAAACACGCAACCAAGCAAAGATAAACACACCCAAAGATAAACACAACCAAAGATAAGAAACAAAACAATATACAAAGCTAAACCCAACCAAACAACCAAAGATAAACACAACCAAAGATAAGAAACAAAACAATATACAAAGCTAAACCCAACCAAACAACCAAAGATAAACAGAAAACAATATACAACGATAAACCCAACCAAACAACCAAAGATAAACAGAAAACAATATACAACGATAAACCCAACCAAACAACCAAAGATAAACAGAAAACAATATACAACGATAAACCCAGCCAAACAACCAAAGATAAACAGAAAACAATATACAACGATAAACCCAGCCAAACAACCAAAGATAAACAGAAAACAATATACAACGATAAACCCAACCAAACAACCAAAGATAAACACAAAACATTATACAAAGCTAAACCCAACCAAACAACCAAAGATAAACAGCAAACAATATACAACGATAAACCCAACCAAACAACCAAAGATAAACACAACAATATACAACGATAAACCCAGCCAAACAACCAAAGATAAACACAAAACAATATACAACGATAAACCCAACCAAACAACCAAAGATAAACACAAAACAATATACAACGATAAACCCAACCAAACAACCAAAGATAAACACAAAACAATATACAACGATAAACCCAGCCAAACAACCAAAGATAAACACAAAACATATAACAACGATAAACCCAGCCAAACAACCAAAGATAACACAAAACAATATACAACGATAAACCCAGCCAAACAACCAAAGATAAACACAAAACAATATACAACGATAAACCCAACCAAACAACCAAAGATAAACACAAAACAATATACAACGATAAACCCAGCCAAACAACCAAAGATAAACACAAAACAATATACAACGATAAACCCAACCAAACAACCAAAGATAAACAGAAAACAATATACAACGATAAACCCAGCCAAACAACCAAAGATAAACACAAAACAATATACAACGATAAACCCAACCAAACAACCAAAGATAAACACAAAACAATATACAACGATAAACCCAGCCAAACAACCAAAGATAAACACAAAACAATATACAACGATAAACCCAGCCAAACAACCAAAGATAAACACAAAACAATATACAACGATAAACCCAACCAAACAACCAAAGATAAACACAAAACAATATACAACGATAAACCCAGCCAAACAGACTAACTCGGTAAAGGAAAACAGACAGATAGACAGACAACCTTTCCACTTCCACTTCCTCCTCTTCCACACCCCTCCCACCACCTCCACCTCCACCTCCTCCCGGGTTCTCACAACGTACTGCCAATACCTGATGGACCGGCTGATCGACACACCTCTTCCTTCTCTGCTCTTCCTCATTCATTGTCCCTTCCTTCTTCATTCATTGTCCCTTCCTCCATCTCCTCCTCATTCTTTTTCTCTTCCTCCATCTCATTCTTTTTCTCTTCCTCCTCACTTTGTCATATCTTCCTCATTCTTTTTTCTTCCTCTTCATTCTCTTCTTCATCTCCTCGTCATTATTTTGTTTTTCCCCATTCTTTCATCTTTCTTTCATCTCCTCTTTATCTCCTCATTCTTTTCTGCCACATCCTTCTCATTTTTGTTTCTCTTTATCCTCATTCTTTCTATTTCTTTCTATGCAGTTCTTACTCTTCCTCCATCTCCTCGTCATTCTTTATATCTTCCTCCTCATTCTTTTGATATTCCTCCATCTCCTAATTTTTTCTTCCTTCACCTTGTCATTCTATTTTTTTTTTTTTTTTATTGATCTTACTCCTCATTCTTTTTCTCTTATTCCTCATTCTTTTTCTCCTCATTATTTTGCTCTCCCTCCATCCTTTCATTTTATTCTCTTCCTCCTCATTAATTGTTTTCCTCCTCCACCTCCTCCTCATTCTTTTGCTCTTCTTATTCATACCTTTTCGCCTCCTCATTCTTTTTATCTTCCTCTATCTCTGCATTTTATTCATCTTCCTCTATCTTCTCATTATTTGTCTTCCTCTTCATTATTTATCTCTTCATCCATCTCCCCCTCATTGTTTTTCTCTTCCTCTTCATTCTTTTTCTCCTCCTCATTCTTTTTCTCCTCCTCATTCTTTTTCTCCTCCTCCTCATTCTTTTTCTCTTCCTCCATCTCCTCACGCTTTATCTCTTCCTCGTCATTCCTTTTGTTTTCCCTCCATTTCCTCCTCCTTCTTTTCTCTTCCTCCATTTCCTCCTCATTCTTGATCTCCTTCACATCTTCCTCTCCTCTCCTCCTCCTCCTCCTCCCACCATCCCACTCCCCGCAACGTACTGCCAATACTTGATGAAACAGACACACCTTTCTTTTGCTCCTCCATTTCTGCTTTCTCTTGCTCTTTGTCATGCAACGAGACGAAGGCAATAGTATCCAGTATTAACGGCGGAGAGAGAGGCGACTTGGGTAAACCTTCAACAGACCCCCGACCTGTGCAAGCTTCTGGGCATCCAAGCCTCAAGCTGTCTCTGTGAACATCCGCGGCCACCCACCGTGCTCGCAGTTACCCAGCCGAGGACTAATAACAAACTTGTCATTAGTATAAGTGAAACGGCTATATGTTAAGGGGAGGTATTTAGTTTGTTCCCTAGACCTCCATCAAGCTTAAAATGACACCCCCTTGAGTCCCTTTCAAGATAAATTTGTACATTTTTCGGTAGAAAAACATCCCGGCCGAAGGCCGGTTCCTCTTAAATTACAGGCTCGCTATCGCTCGCCAGGATAAAATCGACACCTGAATTGTACGAAAGGTCTTAATATGGGGTGAAAGTTCTTAAAATCGCTAAACTAATGGGGCAAACTTTTTATAATATCAAAAGCAATGGGGCTAAACATGAGGGAGAAAGGGGTCAAGAAAAAAATCCCTCAAGTGGAGATCTCCCCTGAATGATAGCCATACCTGTGCTTTACACTTGATCAAAGAACCCTAAAATCAAATCCTGGGAAAGTAGGGCCGTGGACGTATGTGTTACCCACCGACGACAAACTGGCTGTATGACCGGGCAAGCACTGCTATACTGTATATATGACTCACCTGCACTATATATATGACTCAACTGCACTATATATATGACTCACCTGTACTGCTATATATATGACTCACCTGCACTATAGACTCACTGCACTATATATGACTCACCTGCACTGCTATATATATGACTCACCTGCACTATATATATGACTCACCTGCACTGCTATATATATGACTCACCTGCACTATATATATGACTCAACTGCACTATATATATGACTCACCTGCACTATATATATGACTCACCTGCACTGCTATATATATGACTCACCTGCACTATATATATGACTCACCTGCACTGCTATATATATGACTCACCTGCACTGCTATATATGACTCCCCTGCACTGCTATATATATGACTCACCTGCACTATATATATGACTCACCTGCACTGCTATATATATGACTCACCTGCACTGCTATATATATGACTCACCTGCACTATATATATATGACTCACCTGCACTATATATATGACTCACCTGCACTATATATATGACTCACCTGCACTGCTATATATATGACTCACCTGCACTATATATACTCACCTGCACTGCTATATATATGACTCACCTGACTCACCTGCACTATATATATGACTCACCTGCACTGCTATATATATGACTCACCTGCACTATATATATGACTCACCTGCACTGCTATATATATGACTCACCTGCACTATATATATGACTCACTATATATATGACTCACCTGCACTGCTATATATATGACTCACCTGCACTATATATATGACTCACCTGCACTGCTATATATATGACTCACCTGCACTATATATATGACTCACCTGCACTATATATATGACTCACCTGCACTATATATATGACTCACCTGCACTATATATATGACTCACCTGCACTATATATATGACTCACCTGCACTGCTATATATATGACTCACCTGCACTATATATATGACTCACCTGCACTGTTATGTAGTGTTATTCACCGACAGTCCACTCACACAACCCTCTCACACACACACACATCTATAACAAGCTGTCAACTGCATGCTCGGAAGACCCCAGTGACCATATTATGCCTCTCGGATATTCTTTTAGGGGAAATTTCCACTTGAGGGATATTTTTCTTGACCCCTTTCTCCCACATGTTTATTAGCCCCACTGCTTTTGATATTATAAAACGTTTGCCCCATTGGTTTAGCGATTTTAAGAACTTTCACCCCATATTAAGACCTTTCGTGCAATTCAGGTGTCGATTTTATCCTGGCGAGCGATAGCGACCCTGTAATTTAAGAGGAACCGGCCTTTGGCCGGGAAATTTATCTTGAAAGGGACTCAAGGAGGTGTAATTTTAAGCTTGATGGAGGTCTAGGGAACAAACTAAATACCTCCCCTTAAGCCACCACCAACGCCGAGGAGTATGTTGCCCCTCGAATATCCACTTCCCACACACGACAAAGATTTCCGGTTGCCTAGATTCTGGGCACAATATCACCAAGCACCTATGGTGGAGCGCAGTACTAGGAAGCGAGATGCCTAACCATATCCGTATGATTAGTCCTAATAATCGCTATGCTTGAATCAGTGTGAATTCTTTGAACCCTGTGCGTCCACTTACAGTATATATTGTTACTTTTCATTCTACTTCTCTTCATCTGTCTCATTCTTCCACTTCATTGCCAGACAGATTACCACCCCACCTCTTCGTATACTTCTCTTCATCTGTCTCATTCTTCCACTTCATTCCCTAACAGATTACCACCCCACCTCTTCGTATACTTCTCTTCATCTGTCTCATTCTTCCACTTCATTCCCAAACAGATTACCACCCCACCTCTTCGTATACTTCTCTTCATCTGTCTCATTCTTCCACTTCATTCCCAGACAGATTACCACCCCACCTCTTCGTATACTGTACCTTTTGTCTTCATCCATTTCCTTCATATTATCTTCCTTGTCATTATCCATCTCTGTCTAACCTTCATGCTATTCTTCTTTCTCTTTCTCTCTCCCCTCTTTTACCTTCCCATTTTTCTCTCCATCGCCAGTCCCACCAAGTTCCTACGCAGCTTACCTCCAGTACACGATTGACTAACACACATTCCACTTCTCCTTTATCTCATCTTCCTTATTTTCCTCTTTTTACATTCTCCTCCTCCTCCTCCTCTTCCTCTTCTTAATTCTCCTCCTTGTCTCTCGGCTTCTTTTATCTTCTCTTTTTCTAACCCTACTCCCAAGCCATTCATCCTCCTCCTGTCTTCTTTGTATATTTGTTTTCATATATTTTGTTTAATTTTCCCTTTCTTCTACATATTATCATAATTTTCCATGTCTTCTTCATATATATTTTTCTTCTTCAACTTTTTCGTCGTCGTAATGTTTTTTTCTTCTCAGTTCTTGTTCTCCTCCAACCCTCTTTTTCCTCCCCTCTTCTCCTACTCCCTCACCACCTCCACTGCTCGCCCTCCTCCTCCTCCACCTGCTCCTCCTCTTCCCCCCTCCTCTTGTTCATCTTTGTCCTGCTTCTCCTCCTACACCTGCTCCTCCTCCTCCCTACCTCCCCTCTCCTTCCTCTGTCTCCCGCTCCTCATCCTCCACCTTCTCCTCTCTCCTCCTATTCTCCCTCTCCTCTTCTTCGTCTTTCTCCCGTTCCTCCTCCCACACCTGCTCTCTCCCCCCCCCCCCCACCGCCCCAGATTCCCAGACCACTGCATACCGCCAATATTCTGTTGGAGTCGGCCTAAGCTACGTCCAAGTAGTGTGTCTTGTCCAACTCTGGCCTGGAATGCTTGGGAGAAAATGGAGTTACTTGGATAGATAGAGATATAGAAAGATAGACAAGAATATTTATTAATTTAATTTTTGTATATATTATGTATTTTATTTATTTACATTTTTTACCCTAGGTGGTTAACAGATACGATAAATTAACGTATACACATGAATAAAACATCACTAATAATTATATAGTTACCTAGAGAGATAATTATAGATAAACTGAAAGATAAACAAACAAATGAAATATCTCTTCCTTCTCCTTTCCTCGTTTTATTTATTTTTTCTGTTATAATTCTTCTTCTTTATCTTCGTCTTGTTGCTGTTGTTGAACCAGATAATCAACGTTCTCGGGCAGATTTCGAAAAGGGTCTCCTGGACAAGGTGGCATGAAGGATGTGGTTCAGAATCAATCACACAAATTTGACTTGAGTGGGCTAATATAAAAGCTTGGACTTGGTCGACTATTTTTTTTTTTTTTTTTTTTTTTTTTTTTTTTTAAAGAGACAATGAACGGAGGAAGGAAAAACACATAAAACAAAAAGGTCCATGTGCCTAAAGGCATCCTCCATTCATAAAATGTTTGTAACAACTGGATTTAAACTTTTGTAGATTGTAAGTTTGTGGAAAGCAACTCGAGGGAAGTGAATTCCAAAGAGTAGTAGTTCTGGGGATAAATGAATTTTGATAAGCAGGAGTTCTGCATTGTGGAGGAGAAAGTGTAAATTCATGGGCACTCTCAGCTGCCCTAGTTCTACGGGGAAAGATGTAGAGAGGCGGCACAATTGAAGCAAGTTCCTCGGAACAATTGCTGTGAAAATATCTGTAGAATAATGCAAGGGATGCAACGTTTCTTCGTATGGATAATGTAGGAAGGTCCTGTGTGATTGCAGGGTTATTGATTAATCTAATAGCTTTATTTTGAATTTTGTTCAACTGCCTCAATGCAACCACACCACTTCCACTCCACAGAGGTGAACAGTAATCCATCTGAGAACGCACATGACTTTTATATATTACGGCCAACTGCTCGTCAGTGAAGAATTCTCGAACTCTGTACAGGAGTCCCAGTTTTTTAGAGGCATTCTTATCAATGCTTCTAACATAATGTGTCCAACTCAAGTTAGTAGTTAATGTTACACCGAGAATGTCAATACTAGGGGAAGTGGGAGTATTTACATCATTAAAAAAGTATATGGGAGTCAGTGAGATTCTGTCGGTTAGAAATTTGAATGTACTTGGTTTTCTGTGCATTAAAGGAAACTAGATTCTTTTGTCCCCATTCATTAATTCTAGAAGGGTCCTGGTTCAGGGAAATTGCAGTGTTTATTTTTGAATTTAAAAGATCGGGTTGGGTGAAAGAATTGGTAAATGTGAAGGAACTGTGGAGTGTTGAGTCATCTGCGTAGGAATGTATTGGATTATGAGTGGTAGATATGAGATAATTGATATGAATGAGGAACAGAGTTGGGGCCAAAACTGATCCCTGGGGAACACCAGCATATATTGAGTGAAATTGAGAATAAAGGCCATCTACCATTACACGTGTTTTTCTGTTATGAAGATAAGAAGAAATTAGTGGAACTAATGATGCAAGGCCGTTGTTGTTGTTGTTCCGTAAGCTGCCTGGCCGAACAGCCCCGAGTCCCTGAGGAAGGCCATGGCCACGATCGGGCTTTCCCACAGAGCTCTCATTGAGTGTAGATTGTGTTGTTGGCGTAAGTGGTTGTGTGAAATGCAGTCTTCTATGATGTGTTTAATGGTATGGGGTGCTGTGTTACATCCCGGGCAGGAGTCGACAACGGAGTCATCCAGTCTCTTCTGATAGCTCAGGAGAGCTGGATGGTGTCCGCATCTCAGCCTGGCCAGGTGGACTCTGTCCTCGCGAGGAAGGGAGGATTCAGAAGGATGGATTTCGGGAGGTCGTGCATGCAGCTGCGTGTTGTCTGTGAGTGAGTGGATGGATCGGTGAGAGATATGAGTATGGAAGTGCTTCTGGAAGTTGGTTCGGGGTGGGCAGGGAGGGAGAGAGGACAATAATTGTGTGTGATACCGTGTGCTGGGTGTTGTTTTGATATTTCTTGGTGTCTGTGGGTGTGTTGCCATGTAGTTTAGTGGGTGGTCTTGGTTCGTGGAAGCTGCTGCCAGGAATTGAGTGCCTCTCATGTCCAGATGGTCTTTGACTTTGAGGATTTTGGTTTCTTGATGTAGGTGATCTGTGGATGCAGTAGCTGTGCAGCCTGTAATGATCTTCAGGGCTTTGTTTTGAATAGTCTGTAAAGTCTTATGATGTGTTTCAGCTAGGTTAGAAGCCCAGGCTGGGCTTGCGTATTCCATCACTGATCTTATGTATTGTTTATATACTGTGGTGGTAGTTTCTTTGTTGTGTCCAAATTTTGTGTGAGCAAGTAACCTGAGGGCATTAAGTCTGGGTGTCAGTTTCTTTTTAATGTTTGTGGTGTGCTGTTTGAATGTCATATGAGTATCATATGTTTCTCCTAGGATTTTGGGTGTGTGTGTATGTGTTAGGGGTGTTGTTTATGGTGAGTTGAGGGATGTATTCGTGTTCTCCTGTCCAACTTGTGAGCAGGGTTGCGGTGGATTTGGCTGGGGCTAGATTAAGTCTGTTTGTAGTGCACCAGCCATGTAGTGTGTTGAGATAGGGTTGAAGGAGATCTGTTGCTCTTTTTGGGTCATGGTGTGTGCATGTGAGTGTTATGTCATCTGCATAGGAGGCTAAGTTTATTTGGGGCGTATTGGGTGTAGTTATATCGTGCATGTACAGATTGAAGAGTGCGGGCGATAGGACGGATCCTTGTGGGACTCCGTTTGGAAAGTTTCTGATTTTAGATGACTGACCGGCAAAAGATACGTGTGCACATCTGCCTGCTAGGAAGTTGGCCAGCCACCTTTTTGTGTTGTGCATGTTTGTGTTGTAGATTTTGTTTGTTAGGTTGTGGCGGGGGATGGCATCGAAGGCTTTACTAATGTCGAGTGTGGCTAATAGTGATCTGTGTGGTGGTCTAGCTGAGTTGATGCCGTCGAAAGCTCTTTGTGTAAGGTCTGTGAGAAGAGTGTTTGTGGAGTGCAGTGGCCTAAAGCCATGTTGTGTTGGAGCTAGGGGTAGGTCAGGTGTAATTAGTTGTAATACTAGGCATTCCATGACTTTGGAGGGGGAGCAAAGGAGTGTGATGGGGCGGTGCGAGGAGGGTAGCGTGGGGTCTTTGTTGGGTTTGGGGAATGTGATGATGATACCATGCTTCCAAATGTCTGGTATTGTGTTGTGTGAATAGCTGTAGTTTGATATGTTAGTGAGTGTTTGTATGCCTTGTGGTCCCAGGTGTCTGAGGTGTATGTTGCTTATGTTGTCTAGGCCACAGGCGGGTGAGTGCTTGAGATTGTTGATGATATGCTTTGTCTGGTGATTGGTGAAGGGTGTATAGTCAGGGTCTGTGGGGAATTGTCTCTTACGTCGGATGACACGTCGGTCGTCTTTGTGGGGTTTTAGGTGGCTGACATGTGAGGCCGTTGTGTGACATCTTCGACAATAAGGATTGATGCCAGACTCTATCAAATGCCTTTGATATATCCAGTGCTATATATCCATTTGCATTAGTTAACTAGGTCTATCTTAACCCTCTCCGACATATGACGCGATTTTGAGCCTATCTTCTGCGTAAATGCGTTAATTCGATCACTACCCAATTCAACTGCTCGAATTAACTGTTTGGAATAATTCTACTACTCATTTAAAGGGGAGATTTCCACTTGAGGGATTTTTTTCTTTACCCCTTTCTCCCTCATGTTTAGCCCCATTGCTTTTGAGATTTTAAGACGTTCACCCCATTAGTTTGGCGATTTTAAGAACTTTCATCCCATTTATGTCACTTTTAAGACCTTTCGTCCCATTTAGGTGTCGATTTTTTCCTGGCGAGCGAAAGCGAGCCTGTAATTTAAGAGGAATCGGCCTTCGGCCGGGACATTTTTCTACCGAAAAATGTACAAATTTATCTTGAAAGGGGGTCTAGGGGGTGTAATTTCAAGCTTGATGGAAGACTAGGAAACACACTAAAAACCTCCCCTTAAATTTACTAAACACTCTGATTTAATTCTTCGGCCTAATTTGATCTATCTATCTATCTATTGCCTGACGCCGTGATCCCCGAAGGGGTGGCCACGAACGAACCGCTCCCATGCACCTCTGTCCCCTGTCAGTCGACGCCCCTCCCCCCAACCAGCACCGCCTTCGTTCATGTACTTCCTCACTCCATCCTTCCACCTCTCATTAGGTCTACCTCTCCCTCTCTGTCCCTCCACCTCGCTCTCGTACACCCTCTTAGTCATTCTCTCGCTTTCCATACGTTCCATTTGGCCGAACCATCTCAAGTTGTTCCTTTTCACACTTTCCAGCACATCTACCTCCACACCACACCTCCTTCTTGCTTCCTCATTAGTCTGTCTATCCCTCCATGTAACTCCGCACGCACTTCTTCAGTTTAAAATGAGCACTCTGATTAACTTGATCACTCAACTTAATTTGACTACCCACTAGATTACTCCAACTGCTCGATCACTGAGGGGATTTTTGTTCTCCCTGGACCTCCTTCTCACTCATGTTTAGCTCCATTAGTTTTGAGATTTTAAGACATACGCCCCATTAGTTTGGCGAATTCAAGAGCTTCCACCCCATTTCTTTGTCAATATTAAGACCTTTCGTGCCATTTAGGAGTCGATTTTTGCCTGGCGAACGATAGCGAGCCTACAATTTAGGAGGAATCGATCTTCGTCCGGGACATTTTTCTACCGAAAAATGTACACATTTATCTAGGGGGATCTTGGGCGTATCCTTTTAAGCTTGATGGAAATTTAGGGAGAAAACTAAAAATCACCCCTTAACCCCTTCTGTACCGATGACTTCTTTATTTTATCTTGTTTACTATATTCACACTATATTCAGCAGTTTAAGAAGGATCTGTGGTAGTAAAAAGGGTTAAGGTAGATAGTTCGAAGCCTGATCATTACTGGAGGCCCTTTTAAAACTGAATAAAATCGTCTAATAGTAGCCACAATGAAGTTAAAAGGACGTCGCGGTACAGAAGGGGTTATAGGAGCCCACCTCGCTTTTCTTCTCTTTCTCTCCCTCTCTCTTTGGCTTGTATCCATTCGGCCCCATTCAGCCTACTGTTTTAAGAAGTTTACCTCCATCCAGGTGTCAATATTTTCCTGGCGACCAGTAACGAGCCAGCATATATATATTTTTGTTTTGACAGCAAGCTAAATTTGTATTTATTTTTCGATATAAAAATGTCTCCGGCGAAGCTGGATTGCTCCAAACAATGCTGGCTCGCTATCGCTCGCTAGGAAGAAATCGACACCTGGATGAGGAAAAACGTCTTAAAATAGTTGGCTGAATGGGGCCGAATGGATACAAGCCAGAGAAAGAGAGAAAAGGAGATAAAGATAAACAAAAACAGGTGACCACCCCCCTCCCTTAAGGGGAGGTATTTAGTGTGTTCCCTAGACTTCCATCAAGCTTGAAATTACACCCCCTAGACCCCCTTTCAAGATAAATGTGTACATTTTTCGGTAGAAAAATGTCTCGGCCGAAGGCCGGTTCCTCTTAAAATACAGGCTCGCTATCGCTCGCCAGGAAAATATCGACACCTAAATGGCACGAAAAGTCTTAAAATTGACAGAAATGGGGCGACAGTTCTTAAAATCGCCAAACTAATGGGGCGAACGTCTTAAAATTTCAAAAGCAATGGGGCTAAACGTGAGGGAGAAAGGTGTCCAGAAAAAAGTCACTCAAGTGGAAATCTCCCCTTAAGCATCTCTCTCCTCCAAATCTTCCTCCTCTCCCTCCCTCCCCCCCCCCCCCCCCATATAGCGGAGATATAATGATTGAGTTTGGGTAGTTTGTGTGAGAGTGTGTGTGAAGGACACAAAAGGCAAGTTCACGGTAACGAGTGTCTCCCCCAAAGCCAAAAGAGTGACAGAGCCAAATTCAAGGGACGTTGGGGTCAAAATGTCTGAGCACACGAAGTTTAAAGCAGTTTAAGTCATAGGATGAAGGATATACAGTTACAAACAAAATTTAAATGTAAACATTAACGCGTTGGTGGTACAATCGCGCTAATAAGTCATGTCCCAGCTGTCATTACGTTTGGCTTGCTCTGTGCTGTATTAATGCCTGTCAGATGTTGAATAGGGTGGGTAAGTATAGGAACATGTGTGTATATTTCACTCGATATGAAAAAATAATGCTTAGATATTACTGATGAAAACATACTGGGTGCCGAGACATCACTTATTAGCGCGACCGTACATAGGCGTAAAGATAGATAGATATGAAGATAGTTGAATGGATAGATAGAATGTTAGATGGATAGATAATTACGAATCTCTCCTTTTATTTTGTTGTATTTATATATGTATTTGATTGTATTATTGTTACTCCTCCATCTCCTCTCCTATTGTATTATTGTTACTCCTCCATCTCCTCTCCTATTGTATTATTGTTACTCCTCCATCTCCTCTCCTATTGTATTATTGTTACTACTCCTCCTCTCCTCTCCTATGTATTATTGTTACTCCTCCATCTCCTCTCCTATTGTATTATTGTTACTCCTCCATCTCCTCTCCTATTTGATTGTATTATTGTTACTCCTCCATCTCCTCTCCTATTGTATTATTGTTACTCCTCCATCTCCTCTCCTATTGTATTATTGTTACTCCTCCATCTCCTCTCCTTTGTATTATTGTACTCTCCATCTCCTCTCCTATTTGATTGTATTATTGTTACTCCTCCATCTCCTCTCCTATTGTATTATTACTCCTCCATCTCCTCTCCTATTGTATTATTGTTACTCCTCCATCTCCTCTCCTATTGTATTATTGTTACTCCTCCATCTCCTCTCCTATTGTATTATTGTTACTCCTCCATCTCCTCTCCTATTTGATTGTATTATTGTTACTCCTCCATCTCCTCTCCTATTGTATTATTGTTACTCCTCCATCTCCTCTCCTATTGTATTATTGTTACTCCTCCATCTCCTCTCCTATTGTATTATTGTTACTCCTCCATCTCCTCTCCTATTTGATTGTATTATTGTTACTCCTCCATCTCCTCTCCTATTTGATTGGATTTGTTTATGTTGTGAATTTTTGTTTTCCACTCTTCTCTTCCCCTACATTGCGAGATATTATGATGGAGTGTGGATGATTGGTGTGAGAATAGTGTTTTCTGTATTACCCATTGTCCTATAATAAGACACAGATAGGCATAGATAGGTAAATAGATAGATAGATAATTAGATAGATAGATTTATAGATACTTAGTTACATAGTTATGCCTAGGACATATCTAATTTTTATCCAGTTAATATAATGCTTAAATATCATCAGGCCACACATATAACACGCATAATGGTTGCTCTCCCAATACTTCACATTCAATATTTTCTTTATGGCTTTATGGTACCCAACTGCAAATTGTTTAAGAGCAATGTAACACTTCTTGTTGGAAAACCATAGTTCAGACCCATCAAAATTCAAACAGTAACTTTGAAAAAGACATATAAAAACATTAAAATCAATTGTGCCAAACTTCCTTAAAATACAATTAAATTCATTATAAAATGTATTTCTACATCTAACTATGTGTTTATCATTATACAGATTGCTATCAATAATAAAACCAAGATATCTATGGTCAGCTACAGAGTTTAAAATGTTACCATTCAAATATAGTTCAGGACCTACTGTACGATCGTTAGATAGATAGATAGATAGATAGATAGATAGTGACACAGATAGATAGGCATAGATAGCTACTGTAGATAGATACATAATATATGATGGAGTACCGGTAATTTGTGGTGAGAGTAGTATTTGCTGTCTTACATCGCCCCGGAACGCTTAGTAAAATATCCAGAATACCTGATCCGCCCCGATACCTGCCTAATTAGAGACACTTACGCCGCTATCACACGAGCGCTTTCTCTGGCAATTCTCCATACCAGAAATTCTTGGAGTTGCCGCGCCAGACACGTTGTTTTGTACAGTAAGCGACCGGTCTGGGCCCATTAAATGGCGATATCCCGCAGTTCTTCACCCTCCCTCTCCATCAATCATTCTTAATTATAAGCTATATGTCGTACTTTCTATAGCTGACACATTACCCCCACAACTACCATACTATATAAGCACTTAGTGTAGCCATCTAGTATAGCCTATAGTAAAAACATGCAGAATCGTAAGAAATCGTGATAAACTTTGCATAGCCTAGGTGTTGAGTATGTCGACAGACGTAGCTCTGGCGCTACTTTGGAAGCGTCCACCAGAGGTCTCCGGTGAATTCCTGGTAGGGAGAATTGCTATGAGCAATTGTAGTATGGCAGTTTCACAATTTAAGTTATATCAGAAATCATCCACTTGGTTTTTTTCTGGGGCCTCTTCTACCTCATGTTTAGCCCCATTAGTTTGGCGATTTTATGATCTTTCACCTCATTATTTTGTCAATATTATGACTTTTCGAGTCATTTAGGTGTCGATTTTTTTCCTGGCGGGCGATAGCGAGCCAGTAATTTGGGACATTTTTCTACCGACAAATTTACAAATATATCTTGAAGAAGGATCCTGAGGTAGTTTTTTTTAAGTTTGATGGAGGTCTAGGGAGGAAACTAGAAAACTAATATATCTATTTATCTATCTATCTATATGCTCAGGCCCAATCCCCATTTTGGGGGTAGCCGACTCAAGACAGAGCAAGAACAGGGAAAACACAAAAACAACATAAAACAAAAAATAAACACAGATAAAAAACACAAACTCTCACACATCCAGGTCACCCAGGAGAAGACCCAGAGACCAGGGTTACCAAGGTCGCTCCAGCACTCCCCCGGCCCCTGACCACCCGGAGAGGTTCCGATCTCGGCAGGCAGACATGCAGCGGAGCCAAAGCCACAAGCCCTCCCACCACACTTCCAGGCACACCCTTCATATAATATATAAATGAACAAATCGACCAAAAAGTGAATCTAGTTTCCGATGCCATTGCGAAAGAGCCTCAAAATATCACGAGGAAAAAACTTACTCGTCGAAAATTGCCGGAAAAAGCGCTCGTGTGACACCGGCTTTAATATATAAACGGCATCACATCAGCGAGTTTATTTTATTTTCTTCTTTTTTTCCCTCAGCGTTTATCGTCAATTCTGGTCTGTCAGCTTATCAGGTAAACATTGTATACTATTTTGTCGCCTAACTGTCTTGGTGGTGTAGTGGTTAGAGCGTGTAAGTTCTGTATGGGTTACCCTAGGTTCGAATCCTGGGAGAAACATATGCTTTCATTAATTTCATTTTGGGGTTAGTGGTATTAAGAACGATGCTAGAAATTATATCAACACTATATGATCCAACGTTTTGTGGGTAATTATGGTATTTTTGTTTAATCGTTATTGAGGATTTGGCTCGCTTTTGACATTTTCGAGCAATGTATTTTAGTGTGTCCCCTATGCTAACAAAAAGTCTTTCCCAAACTTCCACCCAAATCCCCTTCAAACTTTATTTGTAAATTTTTCGACAGAATATTTTCCCGGCCAGAGGCCAATTTTATTGTAAGTTACAGACTTGCTATCGCTCGCCCATAATTAATATCGACATTTGAATTGGTTGAAGCGTCATATTATTATTGTCTTAATATTTTCAAACTGATGGAGCAAAGAGAGATTCCTCGCACCAAATAGGGTTATTCTATCTCCAATATAGTTTTCGATACTAGCGACAAAAAGAAAGAAAAAAAAAACCCGGTAACAAATTCTGAAATATTAACAAATAGAGGTTGCCCGTGGAAAATTGCCGATTACAGCTCTTGTGTGATGCCCATTATTTTCTTGTTCATCTGTATCATGACCGTTATCATCATATAATGTTCATGTTATAGAAAAATAAAATAGTTTTCTTAAAAGTTGTATTTTAAATGATACTGTGAGAGAGAGAGAGAGAGAGAGAGAGAGAGAGAGAGAGAGAGAGAGAGAGAGAGAGTGTGTGTGTGTGTAAGTGAGCGTATTTCTGTAGAAGTCCGGTTATATTTGACCCATGCAACTTTCCCACAGAGAGAGAGTGAGTGAGTGTGTGTGTGTGAGTGTATATCGAGAGCGTGTATGTGTGTGTGAGTGAGTGAGTGAGTGTGTGTGTGAGTGAATGAGTGTATTTTTGTAGAAGTCCAGTTATATTTGACCCATGCAACTTTCCCACACACAGAGAGAGAGAGAGAGAGAGAGTGAATGAGTGAGTGAGTGAGTGAGAGTGAATGAGTGAGTGAGTGAGTGAGTGTATATCTCTAGAAGTTCTGTTATATTTGAGCCCAGCAACCTTCCCACACTGTTCATATTACATTTGAACATCGGGGTTCTGTAGTGTTCCATTCATTTAAGGGGAGATGGGTCGTTTTTCTACCCCCTCCCCTTCTTCCTCATGCTTAGCCCCATTAGTTTTCAGATTTTAAGTCATTCGGCCTATTTGTTTGGCGATTTTAAGACCTTTCGCCACATTTCTTTGTCAATATTAATTAAGAGTCGTATTATTTAGGTGTCTATTTAATCCTGGCGAGCGAAAGCGAGCCTGTATTTTAAGAGGAGCCGGTTTTTGGCAGGGAAATTTTTCTGTCGAAGAATGTAAAAATTGACCTTGAAGGAGGGTCACCGGGGGGGGGGGGGGTTAAAGCTCGATTGAAGTCTAGGGAGGAAACTAAAAAAAAATAAAAATAAGGATCCATAAATGAGCAAATAATTACGCCCATCTACCCTTAACCATTTGATTATCACTAGCTGAGCCGAGGTTTTTCTTTAGTTGTTATTATTGTGGTCTCCTGTAAACAAATATACTTGAGGTTTTTAAAATAGTTTTTGGCATTTTTTGACCAATTTATTTGTAGCTTGTCCTCTAGACTAAATTTACGAGTTTCGGCCCATTAGTTTGGTGATTATAAGACTTTTAGTCCCATTTGTTTTTTGTCAATATTAAGACCTTTCGTGCCATTTAGGTGTCGATTATATCCTGGTGAGCGATAGCGATCCTGCAACTTAGCATGATTCGGCCTTCGGCCGGGACACTTTTCTACCGCACAAAGTACTAACGTTTCTAGAAGGTGGATCTTGTGCATGTGTTTTGTTTAAGGTTGATGGAGGTCTAGGGAGCAAACGAAAACAACTATATGAAGGCTACTGTTGATAATACAAAAACAACTATATGAAGGCTACTGTTGATAATACAAAAACAACTATATGAAGGCTACTGTTGATAATACAAAAACAACTATATGAAGGCTACTGTTGATAATACAAAAACAACTATATGAAGGCTACTGTTGATAATACAGAAACAACTATATGAAGGCTACTGTTGATAATACAAAAACAACTATATGAAGGCTACTGTTGATAATACAAAAACAACTATATGAAGGCTACTGTTGATAATACAAAAACAACTATATGAAGGCTACTGTTGATAATACAAAAACAACTATATGAAGGCTACTGTTGATAATACAAAAACAACTATATGAAGGCTACTGTTGATAATACAAAAACAACTATATGAAGGCTACTGTTGATAATACAAAACAACTATATGAAGGCTACTGTTGATAATACAAAAACAACTATATGAAGGCTACTGTTGATAATACAAAAACAACTATATGAAGGCTACTGTTGATAATACAAAAACAACTATATGAAGGCTACTGTTGATAATACAAAAACAACTATATGAAGGCTACTGTTGATAATACAAAAACAACTATATGAAGGCTACTGTTGATAATACAAAAACAACTATATGAAGGCTACTGTTGATAATACAAAAACAACTATATGAAGGCTACTGTTGATAATACAAAACAACTATATGAAGGCTACTGTTGATAATACAAAAACAACTATGAAGGCTACTGTTGATAATACAAAAACACTATATGAAGGCTACTGTTGATAATACAAAAACAACTATATGAAGGCTACTGTTGATAATACAAAAACAACTATATGAAGGCTACTGTTGATAATACAAAAACAACTATATGAAGGCTACTGTTGATAATACAAAAACAACTATATAAAGGCTACTGTTGATAATACAAAAACAACTATATGAAGGCTACTGTTGATAATACAAAAACAACTATATGAAGGCTACTGTTGATAATACAAAAACAACTATATGAAGGCCACTGTTGATAATACAAAAACAACTATATGAAGGCCACTGTTGATAATACAAAAACAACTATATGAAGGCCACTGTTGATAATATAAAAACAACTATATGAAGGCCACTGTTGATAATACAAAAACAACTATATGAAGGCCACTGTTGATAATACAAAAACAACTATATGAAGGCCACTGTTGATAATACAAAAACAACTATATGAAGGTCACTGTTGATAATACAAAAACAACTATATGAAGGCTACTGTTGATAATACAAAAACAACTAAATGAAGGCTACTGTTGATAATACAAAAACAACTATATGAAGGCTACTGTTGATAATACAAAAACAACTATATGAAGGCTACTGTTGATAATACAAAAACAACTATATGAAGGCTACTGTTGATAATACAAAACAACTATATGAAGGCTACTGTTGATAATACAAAAACAACTATATGAAGGCTACTGTTGATAATACAAAAACAACTATATGAAGGCTACTGTTGATAATACAAAAACAACTATATGAAGGCTACTGTTGATAATACAAAAACAACTATATGAAGGCTACTGTTGATAATACAAAAACAACTATATGAAGGCTACTGTTGATAATACAAAAACAACTATATGAAGGCTACTGTTGATAATACAAAAACAACTATATGAAGGCTACTGTTGATAATACAAAAACAACTATATGAAGGCTACTGTTGATAATACAAAAACAACTATGAAGGCTACTGTTGATAATACAAAAACAACTATATGAAGGCTACTGTTGATAATACAAAACAACTATATGAAGGCTACTGTTGATAATACAAAAACAACTATATGAAGGCTACTGTTGATATACAAAACAACTATATGAAGGCTACTGTTGATAATACAAAACAACTATATGAAGGCTACTGTTGATAATACAAAACAACTATATGAAGGCTACTGTTGATAATACAAAAACAACTATATGAAGGCTACTGTTGATAATACAAAACAACTATATGAAGGCTACTGTTGATAATACAAAAACAACTATATGAAGGCTACTGTTGATAATACAAAAACAACTATATGAAGGCTACTGTTGATAATACAAAAACAACTATATGAAGGCTACTGTTGATAATACAAAAACAACTATATGAAGGCTACTGTTGATAATACAAAAACAACTATATGAAGGCTACTGTTGATAATACAAAAACAACTATATGAAGGCTACTGTTGATAATACAAAACAACTATATGAAGGCTGCTGTTGATAATACAAAAAATACTATATGAAGGCTACTGATGATAATTCAAAAAAAACTATATGAAGGGTACTGTTGATAATACAAAAACCAACTATATGAAGGCTACTGTTGATAATACAAAAACAACTATATGAAGGCTACTGTTGATAATACAAAAACAACTATATGAAGGCTACTGTTGATAATACAAAAACAACTATATGAAGGCTACTGTTGATAATACAAAAACAACTATATGAAGGCTACTGTTGATAATACAAAAACAACTATATGAAGGCTACTGTTGATAATACAAAAACAACTATATGAAGGCTACTGTTGATAATACAAAAACAACTATATGAAGGCTACTGTTGATAATACAAAAACAACTATATGAAGGCTACTGTTGATAATACAAAAACAACTATATGAAGGCTACTGTTGATAATACAAAACAACTATATGAAGGCTACTGTTGATAATACAAAAACAACTATATGAAGGCTACTGTTGATAATACAAAAACAACTATATGAAGGCTACTGTTGATAATACAAAAACAACTATATGAAGGCAACTGTTGATAATACGAAAACAACTATATGAAGGCTACTGTTGATAATACGAAAACAACTATATGAAGGCTACTGTTGATAATACAAAAACAACTATATGAAGGCTACTGTTGATAATACAAAAACAACTATATGAAGGCTACTGTTGATAATACAAAAACAACTGTATGAAGGCTACTGTTGATAATACAAAAACAACTATATGAAGGCTACTGTTGATAATACAAAAACAACTATATGAAGGCTACTGTTGATAATACGAAAACAACTATATGAAGGCTACTGTTGATAATACAAAAACAACTATATGAAGGCTACTGTTGATAATACAAAAACAACTATATGAAGGCTACTGTTGATTATACAAACACAACTATATGAAGGCTACTGTTGATAATACGAAAACAACTATATGAAGGCTACTGTTGATAATACAAAAACAACTATATGAAGGCTACTGTTGATTATACAAAAACAACTATATGAAGGCTACTGTTGATAATACAAAAACAACTATATGAAGGCTACTGTTGATAATACAAAAACAACTATATGAAGGCTACTGTTGATAATACAAAAACAACTATATGAAGGCTACTGTTGATTATACAAAAACAATCAAATTAATAATATAACGTCCCCTTATATAGCCTACTGGTTAAGTTGGTCAGTCACCCTGGCCATTCTAGTATTCATAGCACTGTCATTTTCTCGTCGTATCTGTCTATCTTTCTATCTATCTGTCTATATATTTGAATGTGTCTGTCTGTCGATCTTTTATTCTATGTGTCAGTTAATTGCATTCATCTGTTAATTAGTAGTGAAGTACTCAGTATTTATAGTTATAATATTATCTCAATTATCTATATCGGCTTGATTGGGTTCTTCAATTAGCACTCAGGTTCATGTCGTATTCATAAGCATATTCTCTCTCTCACTCTGGCACTCACTCACACACACACACACACACACACACACACACACACACACACACACACACACACATACATACACACATACACACACACACACACACTCTCTCTCTCTCTCCACCCTACATTGTATATATTGGTGTTTGTTAGATTTAAGGCCGGATTGCGTAGTAGGAAATACAAAGTCTGTGTAGTCAGTGTATCTATGTAACTCACTCACTTTCTCTCTCTATCTATCTATCTATCTATCTATCTATCTATCTATCTATCTATCTATCTATCTATCTATCTGACCCAAAATGTATTGTAGAGAAATTTTCCAATAAGTTTAAACATGTATATGATGATTGTAAATGTCAGAATGATGATGACTTCATGATAGATAAATTGGTGAAAAATGTACGTGACGGTGAAATATTTGGTAAGGTAAATAGTCATGATGTATCTACAGCAATATCTGACCTCAATTGTGGTATTGGCCCAGATAATATACATTCTTTTCATTTAAAGTATTGTACAAACGAATTGATAGTAGTAATTGCAAAGTTGATTTCTTCTTGTGTTGTACATGGTTGTATGCCTGTAAGAATGAACTTTGGAATTATGGTACCCTTATTGAAAGATAAGTAATAATACATCACTTGATAATTATAGATCAATTACGTTATCGCCAATATTATTGAAGGTATTTGAATACTGCTTGAAGTACAAAATTTTAAGATATGTTAGTTTAAATGATAGGCAGCATGGATTCAGAGAGAGGTATTCTACTTCTACTGCATGTTTAATTCTCAAGGAAACTATTTTAAGGTACACCACGGAGGGATCTAATGTTTTTTCATGTTTTATTGACCTGACAAAAGCTTTTGATAAGGTGAATCATTTCAAACTTGCAAATAAGCTTTTAAAACTAGGATTACCAAATTTCTTGGTTAATATTTTATTTTACTTTTACAGAAACCAACATGTTGTTGTCAAATTTAAAGATTCAATTTCAACTGAATGGACTATAAAAATGGAGTGAGACAGGGTGGGGTTTTATCTCCCTTGTTGTTTTCAATTTATATTGATGACTTATTAAGTAAATTATCTGCAAGTAATGTAGGCTGTAGACTAGGTTTACAAGTCAGCAATGTGATCGCC
The DNA here is from genome assembly GCA_032716605.1 of Paralithodes platypus. Classification (NCBI taxonomy): domain Eukaryota; kingdom Metazoa; phylum Arthropoda; class Malacostraca; order Decapoda; family Lithodidae; genus Paralithodes; species Paralithodes platypus. The sequence continues at coordinate 30,484,822 of CM064545.1, forward strand.
TATGCAGACGATCTTGTAATATTGGCTCCTTCGTTAGAGGTCTGCAAACATTGATAGATATTATGGATCATGAAATTAAACAACTAGACTTATCTATTAACTCTGCAAAATCAGTATGTATGATCTTTAAATATAAGTATGGACAGGAAATGAATCCTTTCATATATTTAGACAATAACAAATTAAATATTGTTTCTGAATACAAATATTTGGGTTTTATAATCGATTGTAATCTTAATAATGACTTGGATATGATAAGATGCAGAAATAAGTTTTACAATGAGTTTAATTGTCTTTTAAGAAAGTTTAGCAACACGAGTACTGAAGTATTTTTAAATTTATTTCAAAGCTACTGTTTGAATTTTTTATGGCGCTGAACTTCGGTTTAATAATAGAAAATGTTATATACCGTTTAAGCAGTTTTCCATTCGATCTCTCAAGGCAATAAAGAAAATATTGAATATGAAGTACTGGGAGAGCAACCACAGTGCTTGTAGAGAATGTGGAGTGATGGTGTTTAGGCATTTGGTTAACTGGATGAAAATAAGATTTGTATATAGAAATCTCATAAAGCCATGTAGTTTTATAGAGAAGAACATGTATTACATGTTACATAGATCTTTTCTTGTAAAGGATGTTGAAAAAATAATCCTACATGAGTATGGATTTACTAACTTATTGCTAAATGATATCAATGCTATCAGATCAAGAATTGTTTATGTACAGAACACAGAACCAACTATGCGCTAAGGACTTTTAGCTTAATGTAGATTACGTAAATAACTCTGTAAAAAGTGTATGTATATGTCTTTTTATGAAATAAAATTATGACTGACTGACTGACTATCTATCTATCTATCTATCTATCTATCTATCTATCTATCTATCTATCTATCTATCTATCTATCTATCTATCTATCTATCTATCTATCTATCTATCTATCTATCTATCTATCTATCTCCCACCAATGCCTCAAGTCCCCAATCTGTCTCCCCACACAGAGAGCGAGAGCGACGGTCGGAGCAACAAACAGATTACTAGGACCCGGTATGAATGTCAAATGGAGAAGAGGGTGGTACTGCTGCTGTTTCTTCTTCTTCTTCTGGTTCCTCTCGTCATCAGGAGGTAAGTCCGGCATTTGTTTATACTTGATTGTCTCTGTGGCTTTAAGGGGGCCCACCTCGCTTTTGTTTTATCTTTCTCTCCCTCTCTCTTTGGCTTGTATCCATTTGGCCCCATTCAGCCTACTGTTTTAGGATGTTTACCCCCACCCAGGTGTCAATATTTTCTGGCGAGTGATAGCAAGCCATCATATATATATTTTTGTTTTGACAGCAAGCTATATTTGTACATTTTTCGATAGAAAAATTTCTCCGGCAAAGCCGGATTTCTCCATACAATGCTGGCTCGCTATCGCTCGCCAGGACGAAATCGACACAGGGATGGGGATAAACGCCTTAAAACAGTTGGCTGAATGGGGCCGAATGGATACAAGCCAGGGAAAGAGAGAAAAGGAGAGAAAGATTTAAAAAGCCGGTGACCCTCCCTTATAATGATCGTGGAGGGCGGGATTGTTGCGTTTACCTTGATTATCAGTGGAGGATGAGGAGGATGATACTATACTTGGCTTGCTTTTCTTTTTATCTTGAATGGCTGGTGATTGTTTGCTTTCCGTGATTATAATCTTAGCTTTAATTAATAGTTGTAGGGAGGGGGTCATTATTAATCTTAGCTTCATTGACTCTCTAGCTTTAATGAGTGTGGAGGAGGGGGGCGGGGTTTGTTTACCATAATTATCTTAGCTTTCATAATTGTGAGGAGGGGTTGATTACTTTTTTAGATTGATCGTCTTTTATCTAATGGTTGTGGAGGTTGTGATTATTTGCTTACCGTTTGTGTAATTAGTCTTCGCTTAATTGCCTCTATAGCTTTAAGGGGAGGTTTTTAGTTGATTCCCTAGACTTCCATCAAGCTTAAAATTACTCCCCCTAGATCCTCTTTCAAGATAAATTTGTACCGGTTCCCCTTAAATTACAGGCTCGCTATCGCTCGCCAGGAAAAAATCGACACCTGAATGGCACGAAAGTTCTTAAAATTGACAGAAATGGGGCGAAAATTCCTAAAATCGCCAAACTAATGGGGCGAACGTCTTAGATTATAAAGAAGCAACGGGGCTAAACATGAGGGAGAAAGCGGTTCAGAAAAAAGTCCCTCAAGTGGAAATCTGCCCTTAATGAGTGTAGATGGTGGGATTGTTTGCTGTACACTGGCTTATCTTAGCTTTGATATTTAGGATGCGTGCAACTGTTTTTTTTTTTTTTTTTTTTTTTTTTTTTTGCAGCTTGTGTGATAAGGCTTAACTTTATTTAACCTTTTCGAGAGCATATATAATTGTTTTCTTCTGGCTATTCTTAGACGATTGTATGCAGATTAGAAAAGGTATATGGATTTCAGAGGTTTAATAATAGGTCGTCTATACCCTCGTAACTCCCACTGATCCTTCCTAAGCTGTATAAAATCATCTAATGATAGCCAGAAAGTAACTGTCAGAGTAAAGGGTTACTAATTGTGGTTGGCGTAACTGTTTGCGTACTTTGATATTCTGTAGTTTTTTTTCTTCCATGGAACTTTGTGATAATTTTTCACTTTATATATGTCTATTTGTTAATAGTTTTTGAAGTTTGTAATATATTCTTAGCTTTATTATCTCCAGCTGTAATAATTATGGGTTGTGTGAGCATTGCATTAGCTTGATTGTCTTAGCTTAAATAATTGGAAGTTTGTTTGGATAACTTTTACCTCTGATGTCTCTAGCTTTTGTCGTGGATGTGATGGTTTGTTTAGTTTTATCATTGCTACTTTAATAATTGCAGCTTGCGTGGATTATTCTCAGCTTAATTGTCTCTATATTTAATAATGGTTGAGTGTGATTGTAAGCTGTACATGATTTGTGGTAGCTTTTGTATTGTTGTTTAATTACCTGTCTGTGTTGGTGTGCTTGCCAAACTACCTTCTGACACTATATGCATGCATTATCTTACTATGTGTGTGCTTGTATATATAATTATCTTGCTTTACTAGGTGTTTAAGTAGTTTTCTGTGATTACCTAATTATATTGATGGTCTAGTACCGTATGCATCTCTGAGTATCGTACAGAGGCCCAATTAATATATTTTTGTCTGGAGAGCTTGCCAAAGTATCTTGTTTTGCATACATAGTTTAATGTACTTGAATGCCTGCCTAAGTATTTTGCTTTGCTTGAAAATGTGCCAAAATATCTTACTTTGCTCAAGTTTGCCTAAATACCGTGAGATGCTTGCCTAAATAACTTGCCTTGTTTGATTGTGTGTCTATATATCTTACTGTGGTGCTTGATAGCGTACCCAATTATCTTACTGTGCTTGTGAAAATATATTAGTGTTTGAGAGGCTTGCCTAGATAACGTGTATTTCTAAATTATTGGCAAAATATCTAGCTTTATTTGAGATAAATAAGATAGTATGCCTAGCCCTATCCTCTCTCCCCACTATCCTGCCATGCCATGCCTGCCTGCCTGCCTGCCTGCTTGCTTGCTTGCTTGCTTGGGTGTGGTGTGTCGCAGTAACTAGTCTGCCTTGTGACCTTCACAAGCACTGGCCAAGCACGACACCTGCCCCCCTCTGCTTGATCTAACACGGTCCAGGCGGCTCGGTTGATCTGTTTATAGGGGGGTGAGGTTCATTCGTTTATAGTAAGACTGTTCATTCGTGTATTGTGGGGTGATGTTCATATGTTAATTGTGGGATGATGTTCATTTGTTAGTTGTGGGGTGATGTTCATATGTTAATTGTGGGATGATGTTCATTTGTTAGTTGTGGGGTGATGTTCATATGTTAATTGTGGGATGATGTTCATTTGTTAGTTGTGGGGTGATGTTCATATGTTAATTGTGGGATGATGTTCATTTGTTAGTTGTGGGGTGATGTTCATATGTTAATTGTGGGATGATGTTCATTTGTTAGTTGTGGGGTGATGTTCATTTGTTTATTGTGGGATGATGTTCATTTGTTAGTTGTGGGGTGATGTTCATTTGTTTATTGTGGGATGATGTTCATTTGTTAGTTGTGGGGTGATGTTCATTTGTTTATTGTGGGATGATGTTCATTTGTTAGTTGTGGGGTGATGTTTATTGTGGGATGATGTTCATTTGTTAGTTGTGGGGTGATGTTCATTTGTTTATTGTGGGATGATGTTCATTTGTTAGTTGTGGGGTGATGTTCATTTGTTTATTGTGGGATGGGATCGGTTCATTTGTTTATTTTGGGGTTTTGTTCATTCGTTTATAGTGGGCTGATGTTCATTTTTTATAGTAAGGCTCTATTGGTTTGTTTATTGTTGATTCGTTTATAGTAAGGCTCTGTACACTTGTTTATTGTGGGGCTGTGTTCATCTGTTTATAGCGGGTGATATTAATGTGTTTATAGTGGGGTGATGTCCATTCATTCAGTGTGGGTTTGTTTTTATTTGTTTATTGCGGGGTTGTGTTGATTAATATAGTGTGGGGCTGTGTTGATTTGTTTATAGTGGGGCTGTGTTGAGTGATGGATGGGGCTGTGCTGAGCTTTTTATAGTGTTGCAACGTTGATTTGTTTACCGTAGTGCAGTGTTGATAAAATAGGCAACATGCACGGTGTTGAACGATTGCACTGGTCAAGTATATATATTTCCAATTTAGAGGACAGGTGTTGGATTCTGTCTTGTAAGAAGAGAAGAGAAGGCCCTCTATAGGTCGCAGGAAATGGCGCCCAAACAGCTCTGCAATCTCCTCGGTTAAGGAGGAGGAGGAGTACAAAGGAGTACAAAGGAAATCAAGCAACAACATATCTAGTGACCCTTCTAGGCTGCTTGTCCTCCAAAACACTGAGGATCAAGTGTCCAAACAGTGGTTTAGAGTGGGTAAGGGAACATTGGAAAGGGAACTACTACCCTGCCACTAACGTGGCAGGACTAGGAAGTTAGTAGGGGACATAAGGGTTAGTAACTGAGGGGAGGATAAAATAAAGTTATTCATTTACAAACACAGTCAGTCGCGGGTTTGATGCGAGATATTTGTCTAGGCGGAATTTAAATGAATCAACGGTGCTGCAGTCTATAACGTCTCGGGGAAGCCCATTCCACAAGTTGACAACTCGATTGAAGAAGAAATTCTTAGATTCGTGTGAGTTAAAAGATTTACCAATAATTTTGCAACCGTTTCCCCGCGTGGAATTAGATTGGTCGATAGTGAAGTACTTACTACAGTTCATATTGTCGATGCCTTTGATGATTTTGAACACTTGAATTAAGTCACCTCTTAATCTGCGCTGGGTTAAAGGAAATAGATTTAATTCTCTAAGACGCTCTTCGTATGGTTTGTTCTTTAGGCTAGGTATCATTTTGGTAACTCTACGTTGAACTCGTTCTAGCTTGTTTATGTCTTTTTGGTAATAAGGGCACCAGCATTGAACGCAGAGGAGGAGGAGGAAGAAGTTGGAGCGTCTGCGGTGTCTCAGGTGAAGGTGGTGTCATAGGCTAGGGAACTTCTCAGGCCTGGCAGTAGATGAGGGTGTAGGTGGTGTTGGGCTCAGCATTCCCTCAAGTATTCTGTCGTAGTCCAACTTTCTGCATTCATCGTCAGATGAGGCTTCTGTAGATCGTTGTGGTGTCATAAAGATGCTAAGCAGATGCTGAGCAGTGCTGGTGCTACAGATTGGGTTGCTAGCCACATAATGAGCAGTGCTGGTGCTACAGATTGGGTTGCTAGCCACATAATGAGCAGTGCTGGAAATACAGATTGGGTTGCTAGCCACATAATGAGCAGTGCTGGTGCTACAGATTGGGTTGCTAGCCACATAATGAGCAGTGCTGGAAATACAGATTGGGGCACCAACTGGATGTTGAGCGGTGCTGGTGATAGATGCATATACAGCATTGTTTGGTGGCTAGATATCTATCATGCACCCTACTTTCCCAGTGTTCTTGTGCAGAGTTCTCAAAAAAAATTATGGCAGAGGAGGTACTTGTCTGCCCAAAGCTTGGTCTGGCCAGATATTGTTAGTGGCTTGGCTGGAAGCAAGAGATGATGTGTTGGAGGTCACAGTGGCACACACGAACCCCGGCAGGTGGTGGCTGATAAGCTGCTCTTGTCCTGAGCCGTGCTGTGGTGGTCTTGGGTCTTTGGGGGTTAGGGATGACCGGCCAAGAGCCAATTTCATTTAAGTTGTAGTCTTGGTATCACTCGCCAAAACCAAATCTTTCGCTCACCATGAACAAATTCCTCACTTAAAAGGGGCAAAACCAATTATAATTAAAGTATTTGGGCAAAAATCTTAACATCAACAAACTAAGGGGTTGAAATAAGGGGAGTAAAAGAAAGACCGCCCCGGGCTAAATAGGGGTAAGATCCAATTTGTCCTAATTGTATATTGTAATTATGAAAAAAAAAAAAATAATAATAAAAGAAAAAAGTAAACAATACATGCCTTTATGTTCACTGTGCAACGAGTGTTACATATTCTGAATGTCAAAACGCAGGTTGTCATGTCTGTTTTCTTACTCGTTGAGGGGGGGGGGGGGGGGGGTGGCCTCTTAAGGCAGCCCACCTCACTTTTTTTTCTCTTTCTCTCCCTCTCTCTTTGGCTTTTATCCATTCAGCCCCATTCAGCCTACTGTTTTAAGACGTTTACCCCCATCCAGGTGTCAATATTTTCCTGGCGAGTGGTAGCGAGCCAGCATATATATACAGTATATATTTTTGTTTTGACAGCAAGCTAAATGTGTACATTTTTCGATAGAAAAATGTCTCCGGCGAAGCCGGATTTCTCCATACAATGCTGGCTCGCTATCGCTCGCCAGGAAGAAATCGACACCTGGATGGGGATAAACGTCTTAAAACAGTTGGCTGAATGGGGCCGAATGGATACAAGCCAAGGAAAGAGAGAAAGGGAGAGTAAGATAAAAACAAAAAGCCGGTGACCCCCTTAATATCAAATGTACACTGTATAACAATTGCGTGTGCATGTTATAACACGTGCGGTGACTGCAACAAACACCATACACATTATGTAGTAATCACTAAATAAATGACATAGCTCAAAACTGTATTTGGAATTATGTAAGTTTGTAGGGTTATTCTGTATATAAATATTTTGTTCAAGAACCAATAATTTCGCCAAAATTTGCTTCACCAGTAAGTTACTTAAAGGAGACCTTTCTGTGGGTCATATCTATAGAGCTATCAAGATTCAATTATTATCTAAGGTGAAAATAATTTGGTCGACAGAAGTAAACATTCATATCCATGGGTTTCTCAGTTCGGTGTCTCTACAAATAAGACGACAAATATGTATTATCTTAACCATTGAGCAACTCTGATCACAAAGTAAACAAAAAAAAAGCTGGGGGAGGGGGGAACTTGATCCTTTATACGCCCCCCTCTCCCCTCTACACCCACACCCAAACATACCCCCCCCCCCCTCCCTCCCTCCCAACACACACCCCACACACAGAAAGGACCGCGCATGTAGCATTAACGAAGACCATTAGGAGTCATCGTTAGGGACCAGGAGGGAAAACAATGATGAAACGAGAGAGAGAGAGAGGGAGGAGTGTGTGTGTGTGAGTGAGGGACTGTGTGTGTGTGTGCGTGTGCGAGATCTTATTGTTCATAGATTATAACATTCAGTATAAACCATAAAGGTTGTTTAGGTTCTACCAGATCATATTATAGTGTTATATACCAGGATCTAAAATGATATTTGAATGTCCTATGAATTCCTCAATCACTATACAGTAGGTAGCGCCAGCCAACTTGACAATAATCTTTTCCACTTAACGTCTTATAATTCAAAATGAATTTAACCAATCGGGCTGACATTTCTATCATTTGGGAAAAGTTCACCAGGAAATAGGTGTGGATAATTACAGCCAGTTTGCTCTAGGCCCTTTTGAGTTACAAAGAGGTAAAAATCGAGAATGTTAAAAGTTGGTTGGAACTACATATAGTATCTAATATACAGTAGATAAAAACAGAGAGAGAGAGCGATAGCGAGAGAGAGATCATTAACAACATGTATACACAGTGACCGTCACCACTCGTTTAGTTAACATCCATCCTCATTATTCCGGCAGGTCATCCTTGTTCATGAGTCACTCTGCTTGGCTCTCTCTCTCTCTCTCTCTCTCTCTCTCTCTCTCTCTCTCTCTCTCTCTCTCTCTCTCTCTCTCTCTCTCTCTCTCTCTCTCTCTCTCTCTCTCTCTCTCTCTCTCTCTCTCTCTCCTCTCTCTCCCTCTCTCTCTCTCTCTCTCTCTCTCTCTCTCTCTCTCTCTCTCTCTCTCTGTCTCCAACGTATGTCAGTACATATTCTATATCTCTATCTATCTATCTATCTATCTTTATGTATCTATCTATCTATCTTTATCTATCTATCTATCTATCTCTCTCTCTCTCTCTCTCTCAGTAGGGAGGGCAGTAGTTCCCTTTCCAATGTTCCCTTACCCACTCTAAACCACTGTTTGGACACTTGATCCTCAGTGTTTTGGAGGACAAGCAGCCTAGAAGGGTCACTAGACCTGTTGTTGCTTGATTTCCTTTGTACCCTTTGTACTCTCTCTCTCTCTCTCTCTCTCTCTCTCTCTCTCTCTCTCTCTCTCTCCGTGTATCTATCTGCATACTTATAAATATAGCTCTTGTTTTGCATTACTTATCTGCCTGCCTTTCTGTGTTTTCGTTCGTCTGCATATGTCTACCTGTGTAATCATCAGTAATAATTATAATTTTCCAAATTTGATCTCTACTATAAAATATTATTTTTCTTAGCTGTACCGTATATCATATCATGACAATTCTTGGTCCGAGGGAGTGGTGGGTGTGGAGAGAGCCTTCTGCTTTGCTAGCCTTACCTTCCACTTAGTAGAAAATGTTGTTACAATTGAGTCCGGACTGCCTAGTAGGGGCCGCGCGGTCTGTGCATTCTGTGAATATATGTAACTCTATGTAATTGTACTGTAAACATGATTGCAATGTGAAACCTCCCACACTACCATTACCTCTACCATTAATCATAAACCTCCCACACTACCATTAATCATAAACCTCCCACACTACCATTACCTCTACCATTAATCATAAACCTCCCACACTACCATTACCTCTACCATTAATCATAAACCTCCCACACTACCATTAATCATAAACCTCCCACACTACCATTACCTCTACCATTAATCATAAACCTCCCACACTACCATTACCTCTACCATTAATCATAAACCTCCCACACTACCATTACCTCTACCATTAATCATAAACCTCCCACACTACCATTACCTCTACCATTAATCATAAACCTCCCACACTACCATTACCTCTACCATTAATCATAAACCTCCCACACTACCATTACCTCTACCATTAATCATAAACCTCCCACACTACCATTACCTCTACCATTAATCATAAACCTCCCACACTACCATTACCTCTACCATTAATCATAAACCTCCCACACTACCATTACCTCTACCATTAATCATAAACCTCCCACACTACCATTACCTCTACCATTAATCATAAACCTCCCACACTACCATTACCTCTACCATTAATCATAAATTATGTGTTTGGTGTTCTTAGTGCGATGGTAGCCAAGGCCTTGCGATAACTTGTTTGTTTATGTACGGAATCTCTGCCTAAGGCCTTTAAGGGGAGAATTCCACTTGAGGGATTCTTTTCTTGACTCCTTTCTCCCTCATGTTTAGCCCCATTGCTTTTCTAATTTTAAGACGTTCGCCCCATTATTTTGACGATTTTAAGAACTTTCGACCCATTTATGTCAATTTTAAGACCTTTCGTGCCATTTAGGTGTCGATTTTATCCTGGCGAGCGATAGCGAGCCTGTAATATAAGAGAAACCGGCTGTCAGCCGGGACATTTTTCTACCGAAAAATGTACAAATTTATCTTGAAAGGAGCTCAAGGGGGTGCAATCTTAAGCTTGATGGATATCTAGGGACCAAACTAAAAACCTCCCCTTAAATATCCTTCAGTAAAAACATACCTTGCTTTTATAGTTTGTGATTAGACCTTGATGCTTTCTTGTTCAGTTTTGGGAAGCCCTTTAATTGCGCAAGGATGTAAAAACTACCTCGACTACGGCACCTCTTCCAGTTCTATGATACTTTGTTTTCTGGCTAACCCTAAGTGATTGTATTCAGGTTGGAAAGGACGTCTGGTAATCCAATGGGTTTAATATTACCCGGAGTAACCCCTTCAGTACAATGATGTCTTGATATCTTACTGTTGGGCTAAAAGTTGACCATTTTACTCATAGCAGGAAAGCCCTCTAGTTGAATGAAATAGTTAACAAGATCTTGAATGTAGAATTTTTTTTAATGATATAATATTTATGAACACATATACATTTCATAATATCTAATGGGCGTATGAATATATCCAGAGTGTACTGATTCTAATGCTGGACGTACAGTATGTCTTTATTGTGTCTGTTGGCATCAGCAATGGCATGTCGAGATTTTAAAGTTGAGATTTTACTAACTTTGACATAAATTTGGTTGATAAGTTTACAGGTGGTATTTATTATATGGCCTTCATATTATGGTATACCCTCTGTCCGTCTGTCCGCCCATGAGTTAACGTTTCTTGTCATCTCTCAAGCGGCTTTGTTTCTTCACTGATTTTGATAAGAGTTATAACATAGCTTCACTAGGCCTACTGAAAAACCTTGGACAAAGTTTGATTTTCAGCTTTTTACTAAAACAAAATCTAGGGAAGAAGCCACTCACTTTCCACTAAGACTTCACTAAGTACACTATAATATTAAACTATTTGACATCATACAAAGTGTTTGTAGCTTTTCAGGGTTTTTTCCAGAAAATCTAGGGAAGTAACCACCCATTTAAAAAAAAAACTTCCATCCGTCTGGTCGTTCGTTCGTCCATCCGTGCGTTAACTTTCCTTGTCATCACTCTTGTGGCATTATTTCTTCACTGAATTTGATACGACTTATTACATAGCTTGACTACTAAAAGACCTTGGACGAGTTTGATTTTCAGATTTTACCAACAAATCTAAGGAAGCAACCACCTACTTTCCACTAAGACTTTACTAAGTACATAACAACATTATGCTGTTTGACGCCATATGACGTTTAATCGCTTTTCAACTTTTTACAGAAAGGCTATGGAATCAGCCACCAACTTTTCACATAATCCTTCCAACTTTTCACATTTCACATAATTTACTGTTTGAAATCATAATTGACAGTTTATCACTTCAGCATTTTACAAAAAAAACAAACCATCTAGGGAAGCAGCGATCCACTTTACACTGACTTAAATATGTATAGTACAATAATATACTCTATAACGTCATGCGATGTTTTATATGCTCATCATGCAACGGGTCATGCTGACGGCCATATTATGCACTCATTTGAGGTGCTCTTGTTCAGTATAGATTCCTGCCGTGCCTATTATACAAGGAATCGGCCTGTGGTACACTGTTGTTGATTTTTAGTTTTCGGAATACCACTGCCATCAATATTGGGATGTAATATGTGATCTAAAATAGCAAGAGCAGTTTGGATGGGGTTGAAATACTCTACATGGTTATGCGTAAACTTGGTAAACAGTGTGAGACATGGCATATGCCATAAATGATGGAATAATGTAAAATGATGCACCGAATCAGATTTATCGGCACCGGTACCGAATATAAACAATATACCGGTATATATATATATATATATATATATATATACCGGTACTGTATATATATATTCTGAAAATAGACATTCGTACCTGGCAAATCTACTTTTATTTTTTTCAATGATAATTTCAACATGTATGATGAAAGCAAAGCTGTCAATGTCATCTACCTTGATATTAATACTTTCAAAAAGACGCTAGCTGATACTTATGGTCAAATTCCAAGGAACAGTGGATTGGGGACTGATTCAACGACAGAAAGAAGCGGGTTGTGATAAATCGTTTACAATCTGGCAGGCTGGCAGAATGTCAATAGTGGTGTGTCGCAAGGCTAAGTGCTAGGGCAGGGATTCCCAAACTCTTCAGCTCATTGACCCCTTAATGAAGTTTCAAATTATTCATCGACCCCCAAACATTTAATAATAAGAATAATATAATATGTTGTGAACAAAGAGACGTATTACATGCATATTATGATACAATAAATATGTGGAATTATAGTAGTACCTTAATATTAGTATTAGTAGAGTTAATGTCTTCATTTTGTATTTCTAAGTCAAATGGTGTAAGAATTCATTCAGGCACTTGCATTTTCTCCAGGTCTTCAAAGTGCACTTTAGAGTCTTCAATCAATGTGTCCAGGTGTGCGTATGTTTCTATGTCACCATCTGAAATGCTTTCACTTTCTGCCGACTGTTGTAAGTTCTAAAAGTACTGAAAATCTCTGTGCCAATGACGCTTTAAACCAGCCTAGTTTGCCTTGGAAGCCCAGTAGAATTGTCCTGTCCTGAATGATGGTAACATCTTTACCCTGCAGACGTTTCTGTACCTCATTAAACTTTGAATATAGGTCTGCCAAATAGAACAGAGCATTCTTACACCTTTTCAGCTTTTCACATAGAGATGGGTCTACATCTTTTGAAACTTTCCTCACCTAGCCATTCATAGACCCCCTAGCCATTTATCGACCCCCTTTCGACCCCTGGCGATTCATTGACCCCTTGGATGGTCGATATCGACCACTTTGGGAACCCCTGTGCTAGGGCCAGTTCTGTTCTTGGTTTACGAAAACGATAATGATGATAACCTCAATTGCAATATTGTTTTAATTTGCAGAAGAAACGAAAATAGGGAGAACAGTTAACACAACTTTAGAACTTAACTGGTTGGGAAAGTGGAAACTATATTTTATTATTGAAAATGTCATATTGGAAGGAAACATGAGCATGTGCATTACAACATGCACGCATCCTAACATGACAGTGCAATCAAAATAAAAGATCCAGGTGTTGTAGTATCTAGTGACTTAGCTCAACGTTCTGAATCAGAAAGTATATAAAAGGCAAATACAGAAATACAGTAGTATAATTGACTGGGAGGTCGTTTGAAGTCAAATATGAAAAAGCAATTATTCTACTAGTCTATTTTTGGAATAATGTCTGCTGTTTTGGTCACTATAATATATATATTAAAAATAAATAAAAAACTATTGACAAATTTGATCAAATTAGACAAAGCTCAGAATGTGAGGTGGGGGGGGGGGGGATATTTAATTGCTTATATACATACATAAAAGCCCATCATAACCTAGATGTTCACAAGTACCTTACAGGGGAACAGGCCAACTACACAGGAGGAATTGGTTTCAACATTGATGGAAAACGCTTCAAGTCAGATCAAGCAAGCTAAGGGCATCTGTTTCAACTACGATATAATGATTTGGAATAGTTATTGATATAGTTATTATATAATTTAGAAGTTATTAATTGTGAGACTGTTTCGACTTTCTAAGTATGCTTAGACAAATATATGCAAGCACCCCCTCATATAGTTAATTTAATTAATGTATATTCCAAGTAAAGTACACTTATGCATGCCATTTTTCATTCTACTTAAACATGAACAGCCCAGTTAGGACTAAATTGATTAAATGGGCTAGAAAAACTTGAACTAATTATATTCTTCCAGCTACTTTCAACTCTCTCTCTCTCTCTCTCTCTCTTTCTCTCTCTCAGTGAGGGGGTCCACTGAGTAAATCAAAGGGTCCTTGTCTTCTGAGGGGGGCTGGCTATGAAGTAGGGGGTGGAGAGAGAGAGAGAGAGAGAGAGAGAGAGAGAGAGAGAGAGAGAGAGAGTTCACATAGGGAGTCAAATGAAATAGATTATAGATACCCCATGTAAGTACATTGAAATCAACAATTCGGCGACAAGCTTCATGATAAACTGTGTAATGCGAAGTGTTACGTGTCTGTAATTTAGGAGGAAACCTTCATCCGAGACATTTTTCTACTGAAAATGCACAAATTTTTCTCTCGAAGGGGGGTCTTGATGATCGATTTTTTAAGCATGATGGGGGTCTAGGGAGCAAACTAAAAAAACTGCATGCACGACCTCCCGAAATCCATCCTTCCGAATCCTCCCTTCCTCGCGAGGACAGAGTCCACCTGGCCAGGCTGAGATGCGGACACCATCCAGCTCTCCTGAGCTATCAGAAGAGACTGGATGACTCCGTTGTCGACTCCTGCCCGGGATGTAACACAGCACCCCATACCATTAAACACATCATAGAAGACTGCATTTCACACACCCACTTACGCCAACAACACGATCTACACTAAATGAGAGCTCTGTGGGAAAGCCCGATCGTGGCCATGGCCTTCCTCAGGGACTCGGGGCTGTTCGGCCAGGCAGCTTAGGGAACAACAACAACAACAACAACAACAACTGTTCTCAAAAGTTAACACTATATATCATCAAGGTTTTTGGCGTACTACTGAATTTGACTTTGCAGTTTATGCATATGTAATGTAAAGTATGTGCTTGTGTGTGTGAGAAAGAGAGAGAGAAAGGGTGTATGAGTGAGAGAGAGAGAGAGAGAGAGAGAGAGAGGGGGGGGGGGGGCGATGGGGATAGCGTTTGGTCTGATCTTTATCTCACTCACGACTTTATTCTGCCCCCTTCCCCTCCCTATCCCTCCCCCAACACCGTCACCCCCTCCCCTCCCCCCCCCCCCTCCCCCCCCGCCCCCCCCCCCGCTCAGCTATTTCTTCCGTTCTTCTTTCATCCCCTATTCTCTTTATTATTCGTCTTTTTCTTCCTCCCACGTCCGCATTTCCGTTTTCTATCTTCATCCACATTCCCATTATCTTCCTCTCTCTACCTTCATCCACATTTCCTCTCTCTACCTTTATCCATATTTCCGTTTTCTTCCTCCCTCTACCTCCATCCACATTTCCATTTTCTTCCTCTTTCTACCTTCATCCACATTTCCGTTTTCTTCTTCTATCTACCTTGATCCACGTTCCCGTTTTCTTCCTCTCTCTACCTCCATCCACATTCCCGTTTTCTTCCTATCTCTACCTTTATCCATATATCCGTTTTCTTCGTATCTCTACCTTCATCCACATTCCCGTTTTCTTCTTCTCTCTACCTTCATCCACATTCCCGTGTTCTTCCTCTCTCTACCTTCATCCACATTCCCGTTTTCTACTGACTTATACCTTCTGTTTTCCTTCTTTGTCTTCCTACGTTCACATATATCTAATTATTTCTCTTTTTATTTTTTCTCGCATGATATTTTCTTCTTTTATCTGTATTTGTTTATGTTGAAGGGTGGATGGTTGTTTGTTCTGGCTATCCTTCTCTCTCATGTTAGCCCCATTAGTTTTGAGATTTTAAGACGTTAAGCCCATTAGTTTGGCGATTTTAATACCTTTCGCTACACTTCTTTGTCAATATTAAGACTTCGTGCCATCTAGGTGTCGATTTGTATCCAGTCGAGCGATAGCGAGCCTGTAATTTAATAAGTATTTACCTTCGGCCGGGACATTTTTCTACCGAAAAATGTACACATTTATCTCAAAGGGGGGGGGGGGGGTGTCTTGGAGGTATTTTCTTAAGCTTGATAGAGGTCTAGGGCGGAAATAAAAATAAAATTAAAATTTAAAAATATAAATTTATAAACAATTAAATACGCCTGTCCTGTCTTTCATTCATTTGTTTAGAATGTATTTATAATATATTGTGTATTTAATTCCTGGTTCGCCATTACTGTCCGGTTGCCCTCTCTCATTTTCTCTTTTGTCTTTGTCTTTGTTTGAATTCATTTAATTTTCCTTCTTTCCTTCGTTTTCGTTATGTTTGTCTTTCTTTCTATGTCTCTGCTTCACTTGGCTTCCTTTTTGCCTATCTTAAATTAAAGGGGGTAGTGCTTGGTTTTTGGCCTATGTATTTGTTTATTAACTTTATTGTTTAGTTTCCTCGCTAGACCTCCATCAAGCTTTAAAAACAAAAATAGACCCCCTTTCAAGATAGATTTGTACATTTTTCGGTAGAAAAAATTTCCGGCCGAGGGCCGGTTTATTTCTAAAATTACAGGCTCGCTATCGCTCGCCAGATAAAAATAGAAAGCTAAATGGCACGAAAGGTCTTAATATTGACAAAACATGGGGCGAAAGGTCTCACAATCGCCAAACTAACGGAACGAACGCCTTATAACCTCAAAACTAATATGCTAAACATGAGGGAGAAGGGAGTCCTGAAAAAGCGAGTAGTACCCCCTTAATCTGATCTTTGTTTCTATCTACTTAATTCCTCTCCTTTTTTTCCCCCCGTTTTCTTCCTTTTTTTCCCCATATTTGCCTTTTCTGTGTCTTCCTTCTTCTTTCTTCTTCTCCACTTCCACCTTTCTTCCTTCTTTCCCACTTCCATCTTTCTCCAGTCTTTCCTATTCCACCATTCTTCCCTCTTCCACTTTTCTTTCCCCCTTAGTCTGTTCGCTTCCTCGTTTCTCTCTTTTGTATTCTTCTCCATTTCCACCTTTCTTTTTTCTTTCATATTTCTGCTCTCTCTCTCCTCTGCTCTCTTCTATTTTTGTCTTCTTCGTCCCCATTTCCACCTTCTATTATTTATTTTCCTCTCCTTTTCCTTCCATATCTGCACCTTTCTTCTTTGTCATGATTCTGTTTACATCATCGCGATTTTTTTCATTTCTCTTCTGTTTTCATCGCAATTTTTAAATTTATCTTCTGTTTTTATCGCTATTTTTTCATTTCTCTTCTGTTTTCATCGCTATATTTAATTTCTCTTCTGTTTTCATCGCTATTTTTTCATTTCTCTTCTGTTTTCATCGCTATTGTTTCATTTCTCTTCGGTTTTCATCGCTATTTTTTCATTCATTCATTTTTTAATTGCTCCTTGGTGCTCGTTCCTGTATTGGCAAAATTTGTCCGTCTGTGTACTCATACATCATGCTTCCCAGTACCCTGGAAAGAAGCAAACATCCATCCAGTTCCTAAAAAAGGTGCCTCTTCAGATCCATCAAACTACAGACCAATAGCTATAACTTCCACTCTTGGTAAAGTCTTTGAAATTATATTAAATAATCACATAATTAAGCATCTTGAGAATAATAAATTAATCAGTGATAGGCAATATGGTTTTAGACGATGTCGATCAACTGCAGACATGCTTTGCCTTCTTACGCATCAATCAACCAAGGTACAGACCAACATGGTGAAACACATACAATAGCACTGGATATATCAAAGGCATTTGATAGAGTCTGGCATCAATCCTTATTGTCGAAGATGTCACACTACGGCCTTGCATCATTAGTTCCACTAATTTCTTCTTATCTTCATAACAGAAAAATACGTGTAATGGTAGATGGCCTTTATTCTCAATTTCACTCAATAAATGCTGGTGTTCCCCAGGGATCAGTTTTGGCCCCAATTCTGTTCCTCATTCATATCAATGATCTCATATCTACCACTCATAATCCAATACATTCCTACGCAGATGACCTCAACACTCCACAGTTCCTTCACATTTACCAATTCTTTCACTCAACCCGATCTTATAAATTCAAAAATAAACACTGCAATTTCTCTGAACCAGGACCTTTCTAGAATTAATGGATGGGGACAAAAGAATCTAGTTTCCTTTAATGCACAGAACACCAAGTACATTCAATTTTCTAACCGACAGAATCTCACTGACTCCCATATATTTTTTAATGATGTAAATATTCCCACTTCCCCTAGTATTGACATTCTCGGTGTAACATTAACTACTAACTTGAGCTGGACACATTATGTTAGAAGCATTGCTAAGAATGCCTCTAAAAAACTGGGACTCCTGTACAGAGTTCGAGAATTCTTCACTGACGAGCAGTTGGCCGTAATATATAAAAGTCATGTGCGTTCTCAGATGGATTACTGTTCACCTCTGTGGAGTGGAAGTGGAGTGGTTGCATTGAGGCAGTTGGACAAAATTCAAAATAAAGCTATTAGATTAATCAATAACCCTGCAATCACACAGGACCTTCCTACATTATCCATACGAAGAAACGTTGCATCCCTTGCATTATT
Source organism: Paralithodes platypus (assembly GCA_032716605.1). NCBI lineage: Eukaryota > Metazoa > Arthropoda > Malacostraca > Decapoda > Lithodidae > Paralithodes > Paralithodes platypus. Next base: position 30,502,938 of record CM064545.1, read on the forward strand.
CTACAGATATTTTCACAGCAATTGTTCCGAGGAACTTGCTTCAATTGTGCCGCCTCTCCACAACTTTCCCCGTATAACTAGGGCAGCTGAGAGCGCCCATGAATTTACACTTTCTCCTCCACAATGCAGAACTTCTGCTTATCAGAATTCATTTATCCCCAGAGCTACTACTCTTTGGAATTCACTTCCCTGGAATTGCTTTCCACAAACTTACAATCTACAAATGTTTAAATCCAGTTGTTACAAACATTTTATGAATGGAGGATGCCTTTAGGCACATGGACCTTTTTGTTTTATCTGTGTTTTTCCTTCCTCCGTTCATTGTCTCTTTAAAAAAAAAAAAAAAAAAAAATCTTCTGTTTTCATCGCTATTTTTTCATTTCTTTTCTGTTTTCATCGCTATTTTATATCGCTTCTTCATTGTGCTTGCTATTGTATATTTGTATTCCTCTCTTTATCTTCCTTTGTTGTTTCCTTTTTTTTTAAGGGGGCCCACCTCGCTTTTTTATTTTTTTTTTATTTCTCTCTCTTTGGCTTGTATCCATTCGGCCCCATTCAGCCTACTGTTTTAAGACGTGTACCCCCATCCAGGTGTCAATATTTTCCTGGTGAGCGGTAGCGAGTCAGCATATATATTTTTTTGTTTTGACAGCAAGCTAAATTTGTACATTTTTCCATAGAAAATCGAAAAATGTGTCCGGCGAAGCCGGATTTCTCCATATAATGCTGGCTCGCTATCGCTCGCCAGGTAGAAATCGACACCTGGATGGGGATAAACGTCTTAAAACAGTTGGCTGAATGGGGCCGAATGGATACAAGCCAGGGAAGAAGAGAAAAGGAGAGAAATATAAAAACAAAAACGGTGACCCCCCCCTGTTATGAATGGAACTATTGTAAAATAGTTGCAATACTGGCCCTGTGGTAATAGTTGCAATACTGGCCCTGTGGTAATAGTTGCAATACTGGCCCTGTGGTAATAGTTGCAATACTGGCCCTGTGGTAATAGTTGCAATACTGGCCAACAATACTGGCCCTGTGGTAAGTTGCAATACTGGCCCTGTGGTAATAGTTGCAATACTGGCCCTGTGGTAATAGTTGCAATACTGGCCCTGTGGTAATAGTTGCAATACTGGCCCTGTGGTAATAGTTGCAATACTGGCCCTGTGGTAATAGTTGCAATACTGGCCCTGTGGTAATAGTTGCAATACTGGCCCTGTGGTAAGGCAAAACAAACAACTGACTACAAATTTTAGCTGTAAGACCAGGGATGATATGCGTGGATTTAGTGTTTTGCCGAAAGGTGATGTGCTCAACCCGTAGATTTATTTTAAAAGATTGGTAGCAAACTTGGTAACTTATAAATATATATATTTTCAGTTAGATATAAATAATTTAACGAATATTAATTTTAAAATATTATTGTGGGAAAAATTCAAGATTATCTTTAAAATCAGGTTTGTGTATGATATAGGTTGTATATTCTACTCTACTCTCTCTCTCTCTCTCTCTCTCTCTCTCTCACTCACTCACTCACTCATTCTCACTCTCACTCTCTCTCTCTCTCTCTCTCTCTCTCTCTGGATGAAGGAAAAGTGGCGTAGTAGATAAGATATATTATAGATACCCTAGAACCCTGAATATCACAAACACCCTGATTTTACAGATACCCTTCAGTCTTTCCCACGATTAATTTTTAAAGTTTATCCTTTGAGGATAGTAACGCATTTTGCTAGTTTATTCTGGCTAGGCCTATCATTAGACGAGTATATAACAGTACAAGATGGATCTGTTGGGATGATGAGGGTAAAGACTCTGTCAAATAACCCTCCGCCTAAGTCCATATACCCTTCCTAATCTGAATAAAATCGTCTAATCATAGCCTGAAAGCAGAACAAAAATGCGTACTTGGATCTCGAGAAAGGGTAAATATGCACTCATTTACAAGATCAAGTGAAGGGTACAATATCTCATGATGGGTAATATTTTAAATTCGCTTCAACCAACCCCTGCACATTACCCTGCCCGAAAATAGCCCTGATAGTCCCCCAGTGAACTTAAGGGGAGATTTCCACTTGAGGGACTTTTCTCTTGATCCCTTTCTCCCTCATGTCTAGCCCCATTGCTTTTGAGATTTTAAGACGTTTGCCCCATTAGTTTGGTGATTTTTAAGACTTTCCGCCCCATTCTGTCAATTTTAAGACCATTCGTGCCATTTAGGTGTCGATTTTTTCCTGGCGAGCGAGAGCGATCCTGCAATTTAAGGGGAGCCGGCCTTCGGCCGGGAAATTTTTCTACCGAAAAATGTACAAATTTATCTTGAAAGGGGGTCAAGGGGGAGTAATTTTAAGCTTGATGGAAGTCTAGGAATCAACTAAAAACCTCCCCTTAATTAACCCTTTCAATATTACGTTGCAGTGTTGATAATATTTTGACTATCATTAGACGACCTTATAGAGCTTTGGCAAACCCTCTGTCATCAATAATATTTTGTTTTATGAATTGATTAGGTACACTCGGATACCATAGTCTCTAGCCCGCTCATAAATATTCGTGGACTTCACCCTTTTTCTAATTATGGAAGTATATCTCGCCAAACCATGTTAGGATTATAATTTTCCATCTGTCAACTACAGAACTATAATATGCTCTTTATTGAAAGCAATTTCTATCCAAAAATCAATCCAGACAGTTATAATCCCTAAAAGAAAAACACAGGGGGTCCACCAGTTCTAATAAGTGGGTTAGAGACTATGGCATCCAAGTGTACGGTCGCGCTAATAAATTTAAATGTAAACATTAACGCGTTGGTGGTACAATCGCGCTAATAAGTCATGTCCCAGCTGTCATTACGTTTGGCTTGCTCTGAGCTGTATTAACCCTCTCCGACATATGACGCGTTTTTGAGCCTATTGGGGATACTTTAAAGCCTTTGTTACCATCAGGGGTATTTAGAAACCTTTAGTTTAGTTACTTCAACCTCTGCAGTTGTCTTTGAGTTAGCTGTGGGCAGAAAACTAATTTTGGAGAGGTAATTATAAGAGTGAGAGAACTCTATTTCTTATTGCTAATCTGGCAACCTCTGCGTCATAAATGCCTGAAAGGGTTAATGTCTATCAGATGTTGAATAGGGTGGGTAAGTGTAGGAATGGGTTTGTATATTTCACTCGATATTAAGAAATGAAGCTTAGATAGTGCGGATACCAATTATTGATCAAAACATACTTGCTGCCGAGACATCACTTATTAGCGCGATTGTACAATATGATCATTACATGCGTCAAACTTATACATATATGTTATTTTCGAGACTTTTTATATCTTTTCTGATTGTCAAAGAAAAATAACCCTATTCAACAAGCGACCGTGTAGTATGAGATTGTTGATATATCTGTTATCTCTATAATGAATCTGTATGTTGATATATCTGTTATCTCTATAATGAATCTGTATGTTGATATATCTGTTATCTCTATAATGAATCTGTATGTTGATATATCTGTTATCTCTATAATGAATCTGTATGTTGATATATCTGTTATCTCTATAATGAATCTGTATGTTGATATATCTGTTATCTCTATAATGAATCTGTATGTTGATATATCTGTTATCTCTATAATGAATCTGTATGTTGATATATCTGTTATCTCTATAATGAATCTGTATGTTGATATATCTGTTATCTCTATAATGAATCTGTATGTTGATATATCTGTTATCTCTATAATGAATCTGTATGTTGATATATCTGTTATCTCTATAATGAATCTGTATGTTGATATATCTGTTATCTCTATAATGAATCTGTATGTTGATATATCTGTTATCTCTATAATGAATCTGTATGTTGATATATCTGTTATCTCTATAATGAATCTGTATGTTGATATATCTGTTATCTCTATAATGAATCTGTATGTTGATATATCTGTTATCTCTATAATGAATCTGTATGTTGATATATCTGTTATCTTTAATGAATCTGTATGTTGATATATCTGTTATCTCTATAATGAATCTGTATGTTGATATATCTGTTATCTCTATAATGAATCTGTATGTTGATATATCTGTTATCTCTATAATGAATCTGTATGTTGATATATCTGTTATCTCTATAATGAATCTGTATGTTGATATATCTGTTATCTCTATAATGAATCTGTATGTTGATATATCTGTTATCTCTATAATGAATCTGTATGTTGATATATCTGTTATCTCTATAATGAATCTGTATGTTGATATATCTGTTATCTCTATAATGAATCTGTATGTTGATATATCTGTTATCTCTATAATGAATCTGTATGTTGATATATCTGTTATCTCTATAATGAATCTGTATGTTGATATATCTGTTATCTCTATAATGAATCTGTATGTTGATATATCTGTTATCTCTATAATGAATCTGTATGTTGATATATCTGTTATCTCTATAATGAATCTGTATGTTGATATATCTGTTATCTCTATAATGAATCTGTATGTTGATATATCTGTTATCTCTATAATGAATCTGTATGTTGATATATCTGTTATCTCTATAATGAATCTGTATGTTGATATATCTGTTATCTCTATAATGAATCTGTATGTTGATATATCTGTTATCTCTATAATGAATCTGTATGTTGATATATCTGTTATCTCTATAATGAATCTGTATGTTGATATATCTGTTATCTCTATAATGAATCTGTATGTTGATATATCTGTTATCTCTATAATGAATCTGTATGTTGATATATCTGTTATCTCTATAATGAATCTGTATGTTGATATATCTGTTATCTCTATAATGAATCTGTATGTTGATATATCTGTTATCTCTATAATGAATCTGTATGTTGATATATCTGTTTATCTCTATAATGAATCTGTATGTTGATATATCTGTTATCTCTATAATGAATCTGTATGTTGATATATCTGTTATCTCTATAATGAATCTGTATGTTGATATATCTGTTATCTCTATAATGAATCTGTATGTTGATATATCTGTTATCTCTATAATGAATCTGTATGTTGATATATCTGTTATCTCTATAATGAATCTGTATGTTGATATATCTGTTATCTCTATAATGAATCTGTATGTTGATATATCTGTTATCTCTATAATGAATCTGTATGTTGATATATCTGTTATCTCTATAATGAATCTGTATGTTGATATATCTGTTATCTCTATAATGAATCTGTATGTTGATATATCTGTTATCTCTATAATGAATCTGTATGTTGATATATCTGTTATCTCTATAATGAATCTGTATGTTGATATATCTGTTATCTCTATAATGAATCTGTATGTTGATATATCTGTTATCTCTATAATGAATCTGTATGTTGATATATCTGTTATCTCTATAATGAATCTGTATGTTGATATATCTGTTATCTCTATAATGAATCTGTATGTTGATATATCTGTTATCTCTATAATGAATCTGTATGTTGATATATCTGTTATCTCTATAATGAATCTGTATGTTGATATATCTGTTATCTCTATAATGAATCTGTATGTTGATATCTGTTATCTCTATAATGAATCTGTATGTTGATATATCTGTTATCTCTATAATGAATCTGTATGTTGATATATCTGTTATCTCTATAATGAATCTGTATGTTGATATATCTGTTATCTCTATAATGAATCTGTATGTTGATATATCTGTTATCTCTATAATGAATCTGTATGTTGATATATCTGTTATCTCTATAATGAATCTGTATGTTGATATATCTGTTATCTCTATAATGAATCTGTATGTTGATATATCTGTTATCTCTATAATGAATCTGTATGTTGATATATCTGTTATCTCTATAATGAATCTGTATGTTGATATATCTGTTATCTCTATAATGAATCTGTATGTTGATATATCTGTTATCTCTATAATGAATCTGTATGTTGATATATCTGTTATCTCTATAATGAATCTGTATGTTGATATATCTGTTATCTCTATAATGAATCTGTATGTTGATATATCTGTTATCTCTATAATGAATCTGTATGTTGATATATCTGTTATCTCTATAATGAATCTGTATGTTGATATATCTGTTATCTCTATAATGAATCTGTATGTTGATATATCTGTTATCTCTATAATGAATCTGTATGTTGATATATCTGTTATCTCTATAATGAATCTGTATGTTGATATATCTGTTATCTCTATAATGAATCTGTATGTTGATATATCTGTTATCTCTATAATGAATCTGTATGTTGATATTTCTGTTATCTCTATAATGAATCTGTATGTTGATATATCTGTTATCTCTATAATGAATCTGTATGTTGATATATCTGTTATCTCTAATGAATCTGTATGTTGATATATCTGTTATCTCTATAATGAATCTGTATGTTGATATATCTGTTATCTCTATAATGAATCTGTATGTTGATATATCTGTTATCTCTATAATGAATCTGTATGTTGATATATCTGTTATCTCTATAATGAATCTGTATGTTGATATATCTGTTATCTCTATAATGAATCTGTATGTTGATATATCTGTTATCTCTATAATGAATCTGTATGTTGATATATCTGTTATCTCTATAATGAATCTGTATGTTGATATATCTGTTATCTCTATAATGAATCTGTATGTTGATATATCTGTTATCTCTATAATGAATCTGTATGTTGATATATCTGTTATCTCTATAATGAATCTGTATGTTGATATATCTGTTATCTCTATAATGAATCTGTATGTTGATATATCTGTTATCTCTATAATGAATCTGTATGTTGATATATCTGTTATCTCTATAATGAATCTGTATGTTGATATATCTGTTATCTCTATAATGAATCTGTATGTTGATATATCTGTTATCTCTATAATGAATCTGTATGTTGATATATCTGTATTCTCTACAATGAATCTGTATGTTGATATATCTGTTATCTCTATAATGAATCTGTATGTTGATATATCTGTTATCTCTATAATGAATCTGTATGTTGATATATCTGTTATCTCTATAATGAATCTGTATGTTGATATATCTGTTATCTCTATAATGAATCTGTATGTTGATATATCTGTTATCTCTATAATGAATCTGTATGTTGATATATCTGTTATCTCTATAATGAATCTGTATGTTGATATATCTGTTATCTCTATAATGAATCTGTATGTTGATATATCTGTTATCTCTATAATGAATCTGTATGTTGATATATCTGTTATCTCTATAATGAATCTGTATGTTGATATATCTGTTATCTCTATAATGAATCTGTATGTTGATATATCTGTTATCTCTATAATGAATCTGTATGTTGATATATCTGTTATCTCTATAATGAATCTGTATGTTGATATATCTGTTATCTCTATAATGAATCTGTATGTTGATATCTGTTATCTCTATAATGAATCTGTATGTTGATATATCTGTTATCTCTATAATGAATCTGTATGTTGATATATCTGTTATCTCTATAATGAATCTGTATGTTGATATATCTGTTTATCTCTATAATGAATCTGTATGTTGATATATCTGTTATCTCTATAATGAATCTGTATGTTGATATATCTGTTATCTCTATAATGAATCTGTATGTTGATATATCTGTTATCTCTATAATGAATCTGTATGTTGATATATCTGTTATCTCTATAATGAATCTGTATGTTGATATATCTGTTATCTCTATAATGAATCTGTATGTTGATATATCTGTTATCTCTATAATGAATCTGTATGTTGATATATCTGTTATCTCTATAATGAATCTGTATGTTGATATATCTGTTATCTCTATAATGAATCTGTATGTTGATATATCTGTTATCTCTATAATGAATCTGTATGTTGATATATCTGTTATCTCTATAATGAATCTGTATGTTGATATATCTGTTATCTCTATAATGAATCTGTATGTTGATATATCTGTTATCTCTATAATGAATCTGTATGTTGATATATCTGTTATCTCTATAATGAATCTGTATGTTGATATATTCTGTTATCTCTATAATGAATCTGTATGTTGATATATCTGTTATCTCTATAATGAATCTGTATGTTGATATATCTTTATCTCTATAATGAATCTGTATGTTGATATATCTGTTATCTCTATAATGAATCTGTATGTTGATATATCTGTTATCTCTATAATGAATCTGTATGTTGATATATCTGTTATCTCTATAATGAATCTGTATGTTGATATATCTGTTATCTCTATAATGAATCTGTATGTTGATATATCTGTTATCTCTATAATGAATCTGTATGTTGATATATCTGTTATCTCTATAATGAATCTGTATGTTGATATATCTGTTATCTCTATAATGAATCTGTATGTTGATATATCTGTTATCTCTATAATGAATCTGTATGTTGATATATCTGTTATCTCTATAATGAATCTGTATGTTGATATATCTGTTATCTCTATAATGAATCTGTATGTTGATATATCTGTTATCTCTATAATGAATCTGTATGTTGATATATCTGTTATCTCTATAATGAATCTGTATGTTGATATATCTGTTATCTCTATAATGAATCTGTATGTTGATATATCTGTTATCTCTATAATGAATCTGTATGTTGATATATCTGTTATCTCTATAATGAATCTGTATGTTGATATATCTGTTATCTCTATAATGAATCTGTATGTTGATATATCTGTTATCTCTATAATGAATCTGTATGTTGATATATCTGTTATCTCTATAATGAATCGTATGTTGATATATCTGTTATCTCTATAATGAATCTGTATGTTGATATATCTGTTATCTCTATAATGAATCTGTATGTTGATATATCTGTTATCTCTATAATGAATCTGTATGTTGATATATCTGTTATCTCTATAATGAATCTGTATGTTGATATATCTGTTATCTCTATAATGAATCTGTATGTTGATATATCTGTTATCTCTATAATGAATCTGTATGTTGATATATCTGTTATCTCTATAATGAATCTGTATGTTTGATATCTGTTATCTCTATAATGAATCTGTATGTTGATATATCTGTTATCTCTATAATGAATCTGTATGTTGATATATCTGTTATCTCTATAATGAATCTGTATGTTGATATATCTGTTATCTCTATAATGAATCTGTATGTTGATATATCTGTTATCTCTATAATGAATCTGTATGTTGATATATCTGTTATCTCTATAATGAATCTGTATGTTTGATATATCTGTTATCTCTATAATGAATCTGTATGTTGATATATCTGTTATCTCTATAATGAATCTGTATGTTGATATATCTGTTATCTCTATAATGAATCTGTATGTTGATATATCTGTTATCTCTATAATGAATCTGTATGTTGATATATCTGTTATCTCTATAATGAATCTGTATGTTGATATATCTGTTATCTCTATAATGAATCTGTATGTTGATATATCTGTTATCTCTATAATGAATCTGTATGTTGATATATCTGTTATCTCTATAATGAATCTGTATGTTGATATATCTGTTATCTCTATAATGAATCTGTATGTTGATATATCTGTTATCTCTATAATGAATCTGTATGTTGATATATCTGTTATCTCTATAATGAATCTGTATTTTGATATATCTGTTATCTCTATAATGAATCTGTATGTTGATATATCTGTTATCTCTATAATGAATCTGTATGTTGATATATCTGTTATCTCTATAATGAATCTGTATGTTGATATATCTGTTATCTCTATAATGAATCTGTATGTTGATATATCTGTTTTCTCTATAATGAATCTGTATGTTGATATATCTGTTATCTCTATAATGAATCTGTATGTTGATATATCTGTTATCTCTATAATGAATCTGTATGTTGATATATCTGTTATCTCTATAATGAATCTGTATGTTGATATATCTGTTATCTCTATAATGAATCTGTATGTTGATATATCTGTTATCTCTATAATGAATCTGTATGTTGATATATCTGTTATCTCTATAATGAATCTGTATGTTGATATATCTGTTATCTCTATAATGAATCTGTATGTTGATATATCTGTTATCTCTATAATGAATCTGTATGTTGATATATCTGTTATCTCTATAATGAATCTGTATGTTGATATATCTGTTATCTCTATAATGAATCTGTATGTTGATATATCTGTTATCTATAATGAATCTGTATGTTGATATATCTGTTATCTCTATAATGAATCTGTATGTTGATATATCTGTTATCTCTATAATGAATCTGTATGTTGATATATCTGTTATCTCTATAATGAATCTGTATGTTGATATATCTGTTATCTCTATAATGAATCTGTATGTTGATATATCTGTTATCTCTATAATGAATCTGTATGTTGATATATCTGTTATCTCTATAATGAATCTGTATGTTGATATATCTGTTATCTCTATAATGAATCTGTATGTTGATATATCTGTTATCTCTATAATGAATCTGTATGTTGATATATCTGTTATCTCTATAATGAATCTGTATGTTGATATATCTGTTATCTCTATAATGAATCTGTATGTTGATATATCTGTTATCTCTATAATGAATCTGTATGTTGATATATCTGTTATCTCTATAATGAATCTGTATGTTGATATATCTGTTATCTCTATAATGAATCTGTATGTTGATATATCTGTTATCTCTATAATGAATCTGTATGTTGATATATCTGTTATCTCTATAATGAATCTCTGTATGTTGATATATCTGTTATCTCTATAATGAATCTGTATGTTGATATATCTGTTATCTCTATAATGAATCTGTATGTTGATATATCTGTTATCTCTATAATGAATCTGTATGTTGATATATCTGTTATCTCTATAATGAATCTGTATGTTGATATATCTGTTATCTCTATAATGAATCTGTATGTTGATATATCTGTTATCTCTATAATGAATCTGTATGTTGATATATCTGTTATCTCTATAATGAATCTGTATGTTGATATATCTGTTATCTCTATAATGAATCTGTATGTTGATATATCTGTTATCTCTATAATGAATCTGTATGTTGATATATCTGTTATCTCTATAATGAATCTGTATGTAGATATACCTGTTTATCTCTATAATGAATCTGTATGTTGATATATCTGTTATCTCTATAATGAATCTGTATGTTGATATATCTGTTATCTCTATAATGAATCTGTATGTTGATATGTCTGTATCTCTATATGAATCTGTATGTTGATATCTGTTATCTCTATAATGAATCTTATGTTGATATATCTGTTATCTCTATAATGAATCTGTATGTTGATATATCTGTTATCTCTATATGAATCTGTATGTTGATATATCTGTTATCTCTATAATGAATCTGTATGTTGATATATCTGTTATCTCTATAATGAATCTGTATGTTGATATATCTGTTATCTCTATAATGAATCTGTTATGTTGATATATCTGTTATCTCTATAATGAATCTGTATGTTGATATATCTGTTATCTCTATAATGAATCTGTATGTTGATATATCTGTTATCTCTATAATGAATCTGTATGTTGATATATCTGTTATCTCTATAATGAATCTGTATGTTGATATATCTGTTATCTCTATAATGAATCTGTATGTTGATATATCTGTTATCTCTTAAATGAATCTGTATGTTGATATATCTGTTATCTCTATAATGAATCTGTATGTTGATATATCTGTTATCTCTATAATGAATCTGTATGTTGATATATCTGTTATCTCTATAATGAATCTGTATGTTGATATATCTGTTATCTCTATAATGAATCTGTATGTTGATATATCTGTTATCTATATATGAATCTGTATGTTGATATATCTGTTATCTCTATAATGAATCTGTATGTTGATATATCTGTTATCTCTATAATGAATCTGTATGTTGATATATCTGTTATCTCTATAATGAATCTGTATGTTGATATATTCTGTTATCTATAATGAATCTGTATGTTGATATATCTGTTATCTCTATAATGAATCTGTATGTTGATATCTGTTATCTCTATAATGAATCTGTATGTTGATATATCTGTTATCTCTATAATTAATCTGTATGTTTGTATATCTGTTATCTCTATAATGAATCTGTATGTTGATATATCTGTTATCTCTATAATGAATCTGTATGTTGATATTCTGTTATCTCTATAATGAATCTGTATGTTGATATATCTGTTATCTCTATAATGAATCTGTATGTTGATATATCTGTTATCTCTATAATGAATCTGTATGTTGATATATCTGTTATCTCTATAATGAATCTGTATGTTGATATATCTGTTATCTATAATGAATCTGTATGTTGATATATCTGTTATCTCTATAATGAATCTGTATGTTGATATATCTGTTATCTCTATAATGAATCTGTATGTTGATATATCTGTTATCTCTATAATGAATCTGTATGTTGATATATCTGTTATCTCTATAATGAATCTGTATGTTGATATATCTGTTATCTCTATAAATGAATCTGTATGTTTGATATATCTGTTATCTCTATAATGAATCTGTATGTTGATATATCTGTTATCTCTATAATGAATCTGTATGTTGATATATCTGTTATCTCTATAATGAATCTGTATGTTGATATATCTGTTATCTCTATAATGAATCTGTATGTTGATATATCTGTTATCTCTATAATGAATCTGTATGTTGATATATCTGTTATCTCTATAATGAATCTGTATGTTGATATATCTGTTATCTCTATAATGAATCTGTATGTTGATATATCTGTTATCTCTATAATGAATCTGTATGTTGATATATCTGTTATCTCTATAATGAATCTGTATGTTGATATATCTGTTATCTCTATAATGAATCTGTATGTTGATATATCTGTTATCTCTATAATGAATCTGTATGTTGATATATCTGTTATCTCTATAATGAATCTGTATGTTGATATATCTGTTATCTCTATAATGAATCTGTATGTTGATATCTGTTATCTCTATAATGAATCTGTATGTTGATATATCTGTTATCTCTATAATGAATCTGTATGTTGATATATCTGTTATCTCTATAATGAATCTGTATGTTGATATCTGTTATCTCTATAATGAATCTGTATGTTGATATATCTGTTATCTCTATAATGAATCTGTATGTTGATATATCTGTTATCTCTATAATGAATCTGTATGTTGATATATCTGTTATCTCTATAATGAATCTGTATGTTGATATATCTGTTATCTCTATAATGAATCTGTATGTTGATATATCTGTTATCTCTATAATGAATCTGTATGTTGATATATCTGTTATCTCTATAATGAATCTGTATGTTGATATATCTGTTATCTCTATAATGAATCTGTATGTTGATATATCTGTTATCTCTATAATGAATCTGTATGTTGATATATCTGTTTATCTCTATAATGAATCTGTATGTTGATATATCTGTTATCTCTATAATGAATCTGTATGTTGATATATCTGTTATCTCTATAATGAATCTGTATGTTGATATATCTGTTATCTCTATAATGAATCTGTATGTTGATATATCTGTTATCTCTATAATGAATCTGTATGTTGATATATCTGTTATCTCTATAATGAATCTGTATGTTGATATATCTGTTATCTCTATAATGAATCTGTATGTTGATATATCTGTTATCTCTATAATGAATCTGTATGTTGATATATCTGTTATCTCTATAATGAATCTGTATGTTGATATATCTGTTATCTCTATAATGAATCTGTATGTTGATATATCTGTTATCTCTATAATGAATCTGTATGTTGATATATCTGTTATCTCTATAATGAATCTGTATGTTGATATATCTGTTATCTCTATAATGAATCTGTATGTTGATATATCTGTTATCTCTATAATGAATCTGTATGTTGATATATCTGTTATCTCTATAATGAATCTGTATGTTGATATATCTGTTATCTCTATAATGAATCTGTATGTTGATATATCTGTTATCTCTATAATGAATCTGTATGTTGATATATCTGTTATCTCTATAATGAATCTGTATGTTGATATATCTGTTATCTCTATAATGAATCTGTATGTTGATATATCTGTTATCTCTATAATGAATCTGTATGTTGATATATCTGTTATCTCTATAATGAATCTGTATGTTGATATATCTGTTATCTCTATAATGAATCTGTATGTTGATATATCTGTTATCTCTATAATGAATCTGTATGTTGATATATCTGTTATCTCTATAATGAATCTGTATGTTGATATATCTGTTATCTCTATAATGAATCTGTATGTTGATATATCTGTTATCTCTATAATGAATCTGTATGTTGATATATCTGTTATCTCTATAATGAATCTGTATGTTGATATATCTGTTATCTCTATAATGAATCTGTATGTTGATATATCTGTTATCTCTATAATGAATCTGTATGTTGATATATCTGTTATCTCTATAATGAATCTGTATGTTGATATATCTGTTATCTCTATAATGAATCTGTATGTTGATATATCTGTTATCTCTATAATGAATCTGTATGTTGATATATCTGTTATCTCTATAATGAATCTGTATGTTGATATATCTGTTATCTCTATAATGAATCTGTATGTTGATATATCTGTTATCTCTATAATGAATCTGTATGTTGATATATCTGTTATCTCTATAATGAATCTGTATGTTGATATATCTGTTATCTCTATAATGAATCTGTATGTTGATATATCTGTTATCTCTATAATGAATCTGTATGTTGATATATCTGTTATCTCTATAATGAATCTGTATGTTGATATATCTGTTATCTCTATAATGAATCTGTATGTTGATATATCTGTTATCTCTATAATGAATCTGTATGTTGATATATCTGTTATCTCTATAATGAATCTGTATGTTGATATATCTGTTATCTCTATAATGAATCTGTATGTTGATATATCTGTTATCTCTATAATGAATCTGTATGTTGATATATCTGTTATCTCTATAATGA
This sequence comes from Paralithodes platypus, assembly GCA_032716605.1. Classification (NCBI taxonomy): domain Eukaryota; kingdom Metazoa; phylum Arthropoda; class Malacostraca; order Decapoda; family Lithodidae; genus Paralithodes; species Paralithodes platypus. The sequence goes on from CM064545.1 coordinate 30,517,989, forward strand.
ATCTGTATGTTGATATATCTGTTATCTCTATAATGAATCTGTATGTTGATATATCTGTTATCTCTATAATGAATCTGTATGTTGATATATCTGTTATCTCTATAATGAATCTGTATGTTGATATATCTGTTATCTCTATAATGAATCTGTATGTTGATATATCTGTTATCTCTATAATGAATCTGTATGTTGATATATCTGTTATCTCTATAATGAATCTGTATGTTGATATATCTGTTATCTCTATAATGAATCTGTATGTTGATATATCTGTTATCTCTATAATGAATCTGTATGTTGATATATCTGTTATCTCTATAATGAATCTGTATGTTGATATATCTGTTATCTCTATAATGAATCTGTATGTTGATATATCTGTTATCTCTATAATGAATCTGTATGTTGATATATCTGTTATCTCTATAATGAATCTGTATGTTGATATATCTGTTATCTCTATAATGAATCTGTATGTTGATATATCTGTTATCTCTATAATGAATCTGTATGTTGATATATCTGTTATCTCTATAATGAATCTGTATGTTGATATATCTGTTATCTCTATAATGAATCTGTATGTTGATATATCTGTTATCTCTATAATGAATCTGTATGTTGATATATCTGTTATCTCTATAATGAATCTGTATGTTGATATATCTGTTATCTCTATAATGAATCTGTATGTTGATATATCTGTTATCTCTATAATGAATCTGTATGTTGATATATCTGTTATCTCTATAATGAATCTGTATGTTGATATATCTGTTATCTCTATAATGAATCTGTATGTTGATATATCTGTTATCTCTATAATGAATCTGTATGTTGATATATCTGTTATCTCTATAATGAATCTGTATGTTGATATATCTGTTATCTCTATAATGAATCTGTATGTTGATATATCTGTTATCTCTATAATGAATCTGTATATCGATCCTTCTGTTATCTCTATAATGAATCTGTATGTTGATATATCTGTTATCTCTATAATGAATCTGTATGTTGATATATCTGTTATCTCTATAATGAATCTGTATGTTGATATATCTGTTATCTCTATAATGAATCTGTATGTTGATATATCTGTTATCTCTATAATGAATCTGTATGTTGATATATCTGTTATCTCTATAATGAATCTGTATGTTGATATATCTGTTATCTCTATAATGAATCTGTATGTTGATATATCTGTTATCTCTATAATGAATCTGTATGTTGATATATCTGTTATCTCTATAATGAATCTGTATGTTGATATATCTGTTATCTCTATAATGAATCTGTATGTTGATATATCTGTTATCTCTATAATGAATCTGTATGTTGATATATCTGTTATCTCTATAATGAATCTGTATGTTGATATATCTGTTATCTCTATAATGAATCTGTATGTTGATATATCTGTTATCTCTATAATGAATCTGTATGTTGATATATCTGTTATCTCTATAATGAATCTGTATGTTGATATATCTGTTATCTCTATAATGAATCTGTATGTTGATATATCTGTTATCTCTATAATGAATCTGTATGTTGATATATCTGTTATCTCTATAATGAATCTGTATGTTGATATATCTGTTATCTCTATAATGAATCTGTATGTTGATATATCTGTTATCTCTATAATGAATCTGTATGTTGATATATCTGTTATCTCTATAATGAATCTGTATGTTGATATATCTGTTATCTCTATAATGAATCTGTATGTTGATATATCTGTTATCTCTATAATGAATCTGTATGTTGATATATCTGTTATCTCTATAATGAATCTGTATGTTGATATATCTGTTATCTCTATAATGAATCTGTATGTTGATATATCTGTTATCTCTATAATGAATCTGTATGTTGATATATCTGTTATCTCTATAATGAATCTGTATGTTGATATATCTGTTATCTCTATAATGAATCTGTATGTTGATATATCTGTTATCTCTATAATGAATCTGTATGTTGATATATCTGTTATCTCTATAATGAATCTGTATGTTGATATATCTGTTATCTCTATAATGAATCTGTATGTTGATATATCTGTTATCTCTATAATGAATCTGTATGTTGATATATCTGTTATCTCTATAATGAATCTGTATGTTGATATATCTGTTATCTCTATAATGAATCTGTATGTTGATATATCTGTTATCTCTATAATGAATCTGTATGTTGATATATCTGTTATCTCTATAATGAATCTGTATGTTGATATATCTGTTATCTCTATAATGAATCTGTATGTTGATATATCTGTTATCTCTATAATGAATCTGTATGTTGATATATCTGTTATCTCTATAATGAATCTGTATGTTGATATATCTGTTATCTCTATAATGAATCTGTATGTTGATATATCTGTTATCTCTATAATGAATCTGTATGTTGATATATCTGTTATCTCTATAATGAATCTGTATGTTGATATATCTGTTATCTCTATAATGAATCTGTATGTTGATATATCTGTTATCTCTATAATGAATCTGTATGTTGATATATCTGTTATCTCTATAATGAATCTGTATGTTGATATATCTGTTATCTCTATAATGAATCTGTATGTTGATATATCTGTTATCTCTATAATGAATCTGTATGTTGATATATCTGTTATCTCTATAATGAATCTGTATGTTGATATATCTGTTATCTCTATAATGAATCTGTATGTTGATATATCTGTTATCTCTATAATGAATCTGTATGTTGATATATCTGTTATCTCTATAATGAATCTGTATGTTGATATATCTGTTATCTCTATAATGAATCTGTATGTTGATATATCTGTTATCTCTATAATGAATCTGTATGTTGATATATCTGTTATCTCTATAATGAATCTGTATGTTGATATATCTGTTATCTCTATAATGAATCTGTATGTTGATATATCTGTTATCTCTATAATGAATCTGTATGTTGATATATCTGTTATCTCTATAATGAATCTGTATGTTGATATATCTGTTATCTCTATAATGAATCTGTATGTTGATATCTGTTATCTCTATAATGAATCTGTATGTTGATATATCTGTTATCTCTATAATGAATCTGTATGTTGATATATCTGTTATCTCTATAATGAATCTGTATGTTGATATATCTGTTATCTCTATAATGAATCTGTATGTTGATATATCTGTTATCTCTATAATGAATCTGTATGTTGATATATCTGTTATCTCTATAATGAATCTGTATGTTGATATATCTGTTATCTCTATAATGAATCTGTATGTTGATATATCTGTTATCTCTATAATGAATCTGTATGTTGATATATCTGTTATCTCTATAATGAATCTGTATGTTGATATATCTGTTATCTCTATAATGAATCTGTATGTTGATATATCTGTTATCTCTATAATGAATCTGTATGTTGATATATCTGTTATCTCTATAATGAATCTGTATGTTGATATATCTGTTATCTCTATAATGAATCTGTATGTTGATATATCTGTTATCTCTATAATGAATCTGTATGTTGATATGTCTATTAATTTAGTAATTAATGTATTGTTTAGTTTCCTCCTTAGACCTCCATCAAGCTCCTAATATTGACAAAGACATGGGGTGAAAGGTCATAACATCGCCAAACTAATGGAACCAACGTCTTAAAATCTAAAAACTAATTGGGCTAAACATGAAGAAGAAGGGAGGCCAGAAAAACGGCATGTCTCCCCTTAAAGCTTAGCCCTTTCAGTATTCGGGAATGCTTATTTTCGCTTATTTTGTCTATCATTAAACGAGTTTTTTCGTATTTGGAACGAATCATGGGAGCCAGAGGGTTAATTGAGATAATGTTAACTCCTGATTGCTCGAGATCTTTTCCAAGCTGCCGAAGATTGTCTATTTTCACCCATAATATACTGTCATAACGCGTTCTAATCCTCAAGGAGTAAATATCGCTACTAATCTGTATGCCCAATTTTTGCCCTAATTATAATGTTCTGACTTGATATTCGCTTGGCTGTTTAATTGTGTCTTCCATGTGAGGCAGAAATACATCTTGAAAGACTCGTATATAGTTTTCAAAGATCTTGCAATCTATTCCAGGTAAAACAGATAACATATATGAAGACGTTTCCACATATACTAGTGTCGAACCTCTTCAGGTCCAACTTGCAACCACGGTTGCAACCACGGTTGCGTGTGGTATTATATTGAGACTAAGCACAATATTATAATTTACATTGTCAAGTCAAATTAAACTATAATGACTTGGCCTTGCAGTTTAGAAGTATAATATATATATATATATATAAAATTATAACATCACTCCAAGTATTCTTGTAGCTTAGTTTCACTTATCGTTATGTATAGAATATTTTGTGTAACCTTATAATATGTACTGTTTAGTCTATATCGTTACTGAGTATCCAGTATTGGATACCAGAATGTTAAATTATTGTAAAGATTTGGAACTCTCTTCATATTCCCATTTTTAAGATGTCTTCTGAGAGAACCCACACTCACAGATTCCTCTCTCTCTTGTCTGTGTGTGTGTGTGTGTGTGTGTGTGTGTGTGTGAGAGAGAGAGAGAGATAGATAGGGAGAGGGGGGGTGGGGGTTCAGTGAGCATGTCCCCCTCGTTATCAAGGGGGTGGATCAGAAGATATATGTGTCATTGTTGCTAGTGATTGATTCCTAGGGGGACCGTTATGTTAGCTAGGGACTCTAAGGTTGGGAGGGGGGGGGGGGGGGTCAGTGAGCATGTCCCCCTCGTTATCAAGGGGTGGATCAGAAGTTATTTGTTTCATTGTTGCTAGTGATTGATTCCTAGGGGGACCGTTATGTTAGCTAGGGACTCTAAGGTTGGGAGGGGGGGGGGGGGGGGGGGTTCAGTGAGCATGTCCCCCTCGTTATCAAGGGGGTGGATCAGAAGATATATGTGTCATTGTTGCTAGTGATTGATTCCTAGGGGGACCGTTATGTTAGCTAGGGACTCTAAGGTTGGGAGGGGGGGGGGGTCAGTGAGCATGTCCCCCTCGTTATCAAAGGGGGTGGATCAGAAGGATATATGTGTCATTGTTGCTAGTGATTGATTCCTAGGGGGACGGTTATGTTAGCTAGGGACTCTAAGGTTGGGAGGGGGGGGGGGGGGGGCTTCAGGCCTTGTTTGTCTACCCCCACCTGGAGGTGGCGTTTTACTTTATATCAAAGAAAGTCTTAACCCTACCCTCTTGTCAAAACCTCAAATTGTGAACGTCGACGCATCTTTTGTGCTAATAAAGAATAATAAAGGTATAAAAATAATACTTGCATTAATATACAGACCTCCAGCTCAATCAGTGCAAACTGACCGAGAAATTTACGAACAAATTGCAGATGTAAGTAACTCACAAGATACCGTAATTTTTGGCGACTTTAATTTACCTGTGACCAAGTGGGGCGATACTCTTACTTCACACTCCGGACATGACTTGTATACGAACTTGCAAGAGAGTTCGCTTTATCAATTTGTTCGAACGCCGACCAGTGGTAATAACGTTCTTGACATTGTACTTGCAACAAAAGAAGAATTGATAGAGAATTTGAATGTTGGTGATGAATTCAGTAACAACGACCATCGTACGATAACTTTCACTTTAAAGTTTACTAGTAACGAACCAAATAGTAGCATCGAAAAAGTCCCTAATTTCAAGAAAGCAAACTTCCATAAACTTAGAGCTATGTTTAAAGAAACTGACTGGAGCTTTTTAATTAACAATAACGACATAAATACATCTTGGAAGTTATTCGAAACCACTTACCTAAAAGCAGTGCAAGACTGCATACCATCGAAAATACGGCGTCAAGGCCATAATAATAAGCCCAAATGGTGGAATAAAGATATTTCAAACTGCCTGCTTGCTAAAAAATTTGCTAATGATAGATTAAAATCCTCACAAAATGACGAAGAACGGGTGAAATTTGTAGAGCTACGACGCAAAGCCAAAAAGTTAATTAAGCAAAGTAAAAAGACCTTAGAGTTACATATTGCGAATCAAAGTAAAACAAACCCGAAAGAATTCTATAGTTATATCAGAAAGAAAAAAGTAGTTACTTCAACTGTTGGACCGTTAGTCGATGAAAATGGAGAATACACCAAAGACGAAGTACAAATGAGTAATGCCCTCAATACCTTCTTTGCATCAGTTTTTACAACAGAAGACCTCAGTGATATCCCTACACCATCGCCGATTCAGATTGATAATTCAGATGTTCTAAGCAATATCACCGTTACAGAGAGAGAAGTATTGAATTGTTTAGATAAACTCAAGGTAAATAAAACGCCAGGATCTGATACAATCTCGGCTAGAGTTCTGAAGGAAGCTAAGGATGAGCTCTCCAAACCACTGACATTACTATTCAATAAATCCTTGCAGTCTGGAACTATGCCTGATCAGTGGAAGCTAGCCAACGTAACACCGATATTCAAAAAAGGCAGCAAATCCCTACCCAGTAACTATCGTCCAATTAGCTTAACCTCAGTTGTATGTAAAATGCTAGAAACGGTCATACGAGACAGACTCGTAAATCACTTAGAGGAAAATAACATACTTAAAGATACTCAACACGGCTTTCGTAAAAAACGTTCCTGTTTAACAAACCTCTTAGACTTCTTCCACGATATCCTCAACCTCTACGATGAGAGTAAAGCTGTAGATATTATATACCTTGATTTTCAAAAGGCCTTTGACAAAGTTCCCCACAAACGTTTACTGCTAAAACTAAAAGCGCATGGAATACAAGACGGTGTGTTGAAATGGATAGAAAATTGGCTCAGCGACAGAAAGCAAAGAGTAGTCATAAACGGTAAGGCATCTAAATGGACCAATGTAAGTAGCGGGGTACCCCAGGGATCGGTACTAGGACCAATTCTCTTTCTAATTTACATCAACGACATAGATGAGGGTCTCACCTGTACAATCTCAAAATTTGCTGACGATACAAAAATTGCAAATAGCGTACTCTCAAAAGAACAAGTTGACGATATGCAACACAATCTAGATAAATTGTCATGTTGGGCCCAAATTTGGCAAATGAGTTTCAATGCGGATAAATGTAAAGTACTACATGTCGGATACATAAATGAGAAAGCAAACTATTCGATGAATGGCACTCAGCTTAAGAATGTAAACAGAGAAACCGATCTGGGAGTAACAATATCGAGTAACCTAAAACCGAGTCAACAATGTTCAGAAGTTGTTAAGAAGGCAAACAAAATAATTGGCTTTATAGGCAGGTCATTTGAGCATAAATCCAAAGAAGTTATCCTAACCCTTTACAATTCCTTAGTCCGCCCTCTTCTGGAATACTGCGTTCAATCCTGGTGCCCTTATTACCAAAAAGATATAAACAAGCTAGAACGAGTTCAACGTAGAGTTACCAAAATGATACCTAGCCTAAAGAACAAACCATACGAAGAGCGTCTTAGAGAATTAAACCTATTTCCTTTAACCCAGCGCAGATTAAGAGGCGACTTAATTCAAGTGTTCAAAATCATCAAAGGCATCGACAATATGAACTGTAGTAAGTACTTCACTATCGACCAATCTAATTACACGCGGGGAAAACGGTTGCAAAATTATTGGTAAATCTTTTAACTCGCACGAATCTAAGAATTTCTTCTTCAATCGAGTTGTCAACTTGTGGAATGGGCTTCCCCGAAACGTTATAGACTGCAGCACCGTTGATTCATTTAAACTCCGCCTAGACAAATATCTCGCTTCAAACCCGCGACTGACTGCGTTTGTAAATGAATAACTTTTATCCTCCCCTCAGTTACTAACCCATCTGTCCCCTACTAACTTCCTAATCCTGCCACGGACATTAGTGCCAGGGCAGTAATTCCCTTTCCAATGTTCCCTTACCCACTCTAAACCACTGTTTGGACACTTGATCCTCAGTGTTTTGGAGGACAAGCAACCTAGAAGGGTCACTAGACCTGTTGTTGCTTGATTTCCTTTGTATTCCTTTGTACTCTCTCTCTCTCTCTCTCTCTCTCTCTCTCTCTCTCTCTCTCTCTCTCTCTCTCTCTCTCTCGGGAACCATTATACAAAGAAATGTTCCATAGGGAGGTTTTGAGGCTTGTGACGCATTTTGACTGTTTACTAAGTTGTATGAAATCGTCTAATGATAGTCAGAATAATCTGTTAAAATGCGTCATAATCCTTAAGGGATGAATATGAATAGATAATGGAAGAACACTATTATTTTATTATTACAATTAGGTGTTAAATTGTAAACAGTCTGGCGATGGTTATATATCAATATATATATATTGTATAGTATTTTTTCAGAAGTTGTCTGACCAGGATTACCGATATACGTTGTTGAAATACACTGTCAATTTGCCTTAACTTAACCTCACAAAATATAATAAATAGTGAAGCTCTATATTTATCTTAACTAATTTTCAATAGTAAAGTGGTAATGGTTGTTGCAGCCGTCAGATAAATAGATAATAAAATGTGTGATATATTATGCTATACAGTATAATTAATAATATAATGTGTGATATATTATGCTATACAGATATACAGTATAATAACAATATAATGTGTGATTATTATTATATATAGATAATATAATGTGATATATTATGATATACAGTATAATAAGATATACAGATAAATAGATAATATAATGTGTGATATATTATGATATACAGTATAATTAATAATATAATGTGTGATATATTATGCTATACAGTATAATTAATAATATAATGTGTGATATATTATGACCTACAGTATAATAAATAATATAATGTGTGATATATTATGATATACAGTATAATAAATAATATAATGTGTGATATATTATGATATACAGTATAATAAATAATATAATGTGTGATATATTATGATATACAGTATAATAAATAATATAATGTGTGATATATTATGATATACATTAATAAATAATATAATGTGTGATATATTATGATATACAGTATAATAAATAATATAATGTGTGATATATTATGATATACAGTATAATAAATAATATAATGTGTGATATATTATGATATACAGTATAATTATCCTAACTAATTTTGAATAGTAAAGTGGTATTGATTGTTATAGCTATCAGATAAATAAATAACTGTTGATTCATTATAAAAGCTTGCCAAGTTTAATTGCGAACAAGATCTACTCACAGAAATAGAAGATAGGCAACATTTTGATATTATATTAATATACATAAATATGGTATGGTTTCCAGATATGTTGTGTATTTTGACAATTGGATTATAATATAAAATACGATTTCACCAGCTGCATTAGGTGATCATCATTTGTTTACGTGCGTACAGTTGGTCAAAGTTCCAGCTGACCCACCCTCGCTTTGGGGCTCGCAGAATTATCTGGCAATACTGGTGTAGGAAGGAGGTGTGTCTTACAAAGATTGGGATTGGTAAATCTGAGTTCGGTTATATCATTGTTAGAACATATACTAAACAAGGGAAAGTAAGCCTATCTCAAATAAAAATGCATATATCGCTATGTATGATCCCGAACATTCACCCAAAGTTCGTAGATTTCCTTAAATATTCAAGTTATTATATCCACTGATTGGCAACGCATATAAACCCTGCTGGCTGCCACAACATACTTTACTCGATTTTATAAGAATACATATTTCTGTTGTATTGGTGGCTGCTTAATGAAGGAGCATTTAGTCTTCACAACGAGAACATTACATAGTCTAATTTGCAGTAATATACAGAACAGACACATGTAACACATTAATGGCAAGTGGTATCCCTGCACCACTACACCAGTATTGCCAGCTAATTCTGCGAGCCCGAGAGCTGGGTGGGTCAGCTGGAACTTTGACCAACTGTACTTGACAATAGTAGCATCATAAATGGTGCAGCAAACAGCTACAACTCTACGGCTGTATCACATCACACATCAGGACAATCATTCACTTTCATAAACACCAGATATTCCTAGTTCCTGTCATGGTATATATATTCAATGGATTTAACCTTATTTGGTCCGAGGGGCATCTTTTTGGGGCTCCCCTGTTTTGCTCCATTAGTTTGGAGATTTTAGGACGTTTCACCCCATTAGTCTGTCGATAATAAGACTCGGGTGTCGATATTTTCTGGCCGAGCGATAATATGCCTGTAACTTAAAGGAAATAGGCCTTTGGCTGGGACATTTTTCTATCGATTTTAGCTTAAAGCGGATCTGGGTGGGCATTGCTTAGTTTGAAGGAAGGCTGGGAAGGCGTATATGTTAGCCTAGGGGACAAACTAAAATACATTGCTCTAAAAGGGCAAAAGCAAGCGAAATCCTCAATAACATTAACCCAAAATACCATAGTAACCCACAAGACGTCCGATTATTTCAGCGCTTTAAGAGGTAAAACTCTTGTGGCTTCATGAAGCTCAAAGCAAAACATTGTCAATGAAGTGCTTCTCTTCGTATGGTGTTTATGTAAATGGTGTCAACACATCTGAGTTCATTTTGATCAGTCACTACAATATGCCAACCAAGCCAATTATTGACTTTTCTTCGTACTATACTCCGTTTATCTGTACCAGGCGAGACCATACCCTATCCTTAGCTTGGGTCCTGAGTTGTGGCTTGTTTTTAGTAATGGATTATATCGTGAATTATTATGAACAATATATACGATTACTGTTGTTATTACTTTTACTATTATTACAGCATTACCGTACTATTTAGCAGAGATGTCATAGTTTGTTGTTCTCCAAATATGTGTAAGGAAATCCGCTATGAAGGGATGAAACGTCTTACCCTCCTTAAGGGGAGGTTTCTAGTTTGTTTCCTACTCCTCCAGCAATCTTAAAATGTCACCCCCTTGACCCCCTTTCAAGATAAATTTGTACATTTTTCGGTAGAAAAATGTCCCGGCCAAAGGCCGATTACTCTTAAATTACAGGCTCGCTACCGCTCGCCAGGATAAAATCGATACCTAAATGGCACGAAAGGTCTTAAAATTGACAGAATGGGGCGGAAATTCTTCAAAATCACCAAACTAACGGGGCAAACGTTTTAAAATCTCAAAAGCAATGGGGCTAGACATGAGGGAGAAAGGGGTCAAGAAAAAAGTCCCTCCAGTGGAAATCTCCCCTTAACCCCCTATGTACGATGATGCGTAATTTCCGTCATGTTCTGGTTACCATTAGACAATTTTCTTTCGCGTATGATCCACCTCTATGACTCAAAGGGATAAGTACGACCTCAATGCACCTCCTGAATAACATAGGTCCTTCTTAAAATGCATAAAATCGTCTAATTGTGGTCATATTCTTGGCTAAAAACACGTCATCGTGCTGAAGGGGTAGGTTATTCCATTTGCATACAATTATGACGACACCCTTTTAATTATATTCTGGCTGTCATTAGAGTATCATACTCAACTCAGGAAGAATATCTGAGCAACATAGGACTTTATAAAATATCATAATTAACCCTGTGACTTCCTCAGGTCCTTCCTAAACTGAATTAAATTGACTAATGATACCCCCCCCCAAAAAAAAAATAATAATAATAATAATAATAATAAATATATACTGTATATATATATTTTTTTTTTTTTTTTTTTTTTTTTTTTTTCTCTCGGAGTCACATAAACACATTTTCTGCTATTGCTTTCGTCCAAAGACAGGTTGCCTGTACGAGTGTCTCCCCCAAAGCCAAAAGAGTGACAGAGCCAAATTCAAGGAACATTGGGGTCAAAATGCCTGGACACACGACATTTAAAGCAGTTTAAGTCATAGGATGGATGAAAGATTGATTGAGGTAGAGAGTTCCACAGTTGAGTAGAAGAAAGACTAAGAAAATTTGCCAATTCTTGGGTTGGAGAGGTGGACAGAATAGGAGTGGGACTGTGTTGAAAGGCTGGTGCCTCGCACTCGCCACAAAGGAGGGGGTATGCACTGAGAATGCTCTGAAAACACTGATTATAGTAATAACGATAGAAGAGTGAAAGAGATGCAACATTGCGGCGTGTGCTTGCATGTATCAAAGTTGAGTATAATTTCCAAAATTTGAGTCTAGTTTGAAATTTGTTTATGAATCAACTATAAATTATACTCAAAGTTTATCGTTTGATTGCATTATGTATATCGCCTGTAAATTATACTCAAAGTTTATCGTTTGATTGCATTATGTATATCGCCTGTAAATTTAGTACCGGTAGTAAATGTATGTCAAACCAGGCCTAGACAGAGCACCTAATCCTGGGGGACTTCAGATACAGGCAAACATTTGGATGGATAATCAGGCATGTATTTTGACCCAAAGAATGTATTCACCATATTTTTATGTTATTGCAAGAATAGGTTTTGAGGGAAAATAAAGGTTAAGGAACACCCCGTTCTTAACATTAATCCTCCATTACAAACCCCAATGTACTTGAATAAATGAATGAAAGCATCCGCCTGGGATTCGAACTCGGGGCACCTAAACCATTACACCACCAACACAGTTACAGGTTGAGTACACGATCACGATTAATATCCATATTCATATCCATATTAATATGTGGTGGTCAAGGCCCCTGCCTCGCAATTCCAAAATGTGTGTGAAGTCAGTCACTCTCCAAGCAGTAGTACCTAACTCTTTCAAGATCCAATTACGCATTTCCTGTTTTATTTTTTGTATTTATTTTTTCCCCGGGGGGGGGGGGGGGGGGTTATTATTAGAAGATTGTATTCAGATTAAAAAGAGTATATGGAACTCCAACAGATCCTTCCCTTACTGTATAAAATCGCCTGATGATAGTCAGAATTAACTGTCAAAATGCGTCATAATCTTCAGTGACTTTACTTCGAAGGATCCAACAAGGGGATTAACCAAAAGTTAATTGTGTCTATCCAGGCACCAAACGTAGTTTTCGCGATTGTTTACAACCAGACATAAACAGGGAGACAGACAGACACACAGGCGTACAGGGGTGAATACAATGTCCTCGTTCTCTACGTTTCCAGCTCGTCGGCAGAATAAACACATAACACAACTCGAAACAAGTAAAAGTCGAAACAGAAAACGAGACGAAAGGGAGGGGGAGGGGTGACTGCATTGGTAACCCCATCCAGTGGTCACACAACCTCCACTCTCTTATTGCGGTTGGCCACACATTAAGGGAGGGGGGGTCACCTTTTGTTTTGTTATCTTTCTCTCCTTTTCTCTCTTTCCTTGGCTTGTATCCATTCGGCCCCATTCAGCCAACTGTTTTAAGACGTTTATCCCCATCCAGGTGTCGATTTCTTCCTGGCGAGCGATAGCGAGCCAGCATTGTATGAAGAAATCCGGCTTCGCCGGAGAAATTTTTCTATAAAAAAATGTACAAATTAGCTTGCTGTCAAAACAAAAAAATATATATGATGGCTCGCTACCGCTCGCCAGGAAAATATTGACACCTGGATGGGGGTAAAAGTCTTAAAACAGTAGGCTGAATGGGGCCGAATGGATACAACCCAGAGAGAGAGAGAGTGAGAAACAGAAAACAAGTGAGGTGGGCCCCCTTAAGAGAGAAACTAGTGGGCTGGTGGTGACTCTCTGTGGTGAAAGGCTCAGTGACTGCTGCTGGTGACACTTGAGACGTCTGGTGATATATTAGGCTGAAAGGGAAGGTAGTCTGGCTAATATTGTTGTTGTTTTAATTACATTATTCCTTTTAGCTAAGACCTCCGTTTACGTATTTTGAAAAGCCTGTTATCTTTCGGTAAACGGTGTGAGTAAAGTGAGAATTAGTGAGTTATATGATGGTTACATGCTATACGTGTTGCTAGCCTTAAACGCGCAACCAACTATGGCTTTTAACTATCGGACAAATCTTCTATCATGTATCTACACCAAACAACAAGTGGAATACAAAGATACAAATATTAATAACCCTAGCATGGAAAGATAATGGATACACCAAGCCTCCCTGGGCCCTCACACAGTGGCATGGCCCAGTCGTACTGAGCTCATGACGCTGGTGGCATTACCCCGGAGGATAGCCATCCCTAGTCTTTGCTAGAACCAGAGGGTTTCCCGGGGTTCTCCGGTAACTGTTCTGATTTGGCGGCCAACTTCATTCACCATATTGAGGGTGGTAGAGCCGAAGATTCCTGATGTTTCGAACGTCAGAGGCTCCATGAATTTGGCTGATAAGTATTTAATTAGAGGTCGATGAAGGATTAGATTTTATGTGCTAAAAGACATATATGTAAAATTAATAAATATATGTAGATTAATATTGTAGGAGATTAATGTAGGAGAGTGGGGCAGCAAGAACATTTGTCAGCCAGAGTGGACAGAAGGGTGCTGAGCTGGTATGGTCATGTTGAACGAATGGGAGATGAAAGGCTTACAAAGAGAATATGTGAGTCAGGTACAAGGGGAGATAGAAGGGCAGGAAGACCCCCATTGAGATGGAGAGACTGTGTAAGAAAGGCTTTGGATGATAGAGGAATGACTATAGATCAGGCAGGGGAAGTGGTGGTGGACAGGAGTGAATGGAGAATGCTTGTGAATAGTTGAGTGACCACGTGGTCATTTGGAGTAAGGGGTCGGGCGCAAGTTGGACTAGATAATAGTCCATCAGGCGCCTGGCCCGGGGAGACGATTAATATGAAGGGTGTGCCTGGAAGTGTGGTGGGAGGGCTTGTGGCTTTGGCTCCGCTGCATGTCTGCCTGCCGAGATCGGAACCTCTCCGGGTGGTCAGGGGCCGGGGGAGTGCTGGAGCGACCTTGGTAACCCTGGTCTCTGGGTCTTCTCCTGGGTGACCTGGATGTGTGAGAGTTTGTGTTTTTTATCTGTGCTTATTTTTTGTTTTATGTTGTTTTTGTGTTTTCCCTGTTCTTGCTCAGTCTTGAGTCGGCTACCCCCAAAATGGGGATTGGGCCTGAGCATATAGATAGATAGATAGATAGATAGATAGATAGATTAATATAAGGATATAATATAGAGAAGGATAGGCAAATATAATACACATTAGAACTCCTAATGTAAATTCATATAATTTTCAGGAACACAACATATATAAACATATTTGCAAATATATGAATATCTAATTTTAGAAAAAATAACAAAATCGAATTACAAACAAAATAGTCTTGTTCTGCATAGTTTGTGAAATCTTATATATATATATATATATATATATATATATATATATATATATATATATATATATATATATATATATATTACTATTATAGAGCTCCATTAGATCTGTATATGTATTGAATAATACATTAATAAAAGAGTACTATTGTTGATGCTTGTGTGAAAATTAATGACTCACTGGCATACAAATACAGTTGTTTATTAACGTTAGTAGGTTTTCAAGACAAGGGTTAAGGGGAGGTCTCCACTTGAGGGATTTTTTCTTGACTCCTTTCTCCCTTATGGTTAGCCCCATTGCTTTTGAGATTTTAAGACGTTTGCCCCATTATTTTGACTATTAAAATGTAAAACTTGCAAACCAAACAACCCAAAACTGGGACAAGGACAATATAAAGTCAAATTAAATTATCAAAATCGCTGTGTGGAAACAACGCTTACTAAAATGAAAATTATTAAATAAAAGAACACAATCCACCACATAGGGTGTACATTACTACATGAGCAAGTTAATCTGTTTCCCAAGCAAACTAATCGCACATATAACAACGCACTATCGTCACGTTAAAGGAATTAGTCAAGTTTGGGAAGTCCGGGACGGTCTGGTAAATTTTGTACTAAACTCTGCATGAATAAAGAAACTACATGTTAAATGTCAAAATATTATTTAAAATCAAATTTGCAACATGACAAGACATTAACAATAGTACAAAATACAAATATTGATAAGATATCTATACTATTACAAAATAATATATAAAATACAGTACAGCACTCACTAACGATAGTGCTATCGGGTAGGTACCTGTAAGCATAGCATGCCTCAAGTGACCCCTATCAATAACTACCCTACAAATAACCTATATTTATCGCACAAATAAACTAAGGAAATCGCAAAAGCAAGCAATTGATACTATCGACAATGAATACATTTAATATAAAGACAAATAATTGCAAAATATGAAGTAACAACAGATTCAAACAAAGAGTAAGTATACAATATGTTGGAAAGACGGAGCAATGTTTAAGAGAAAGAGCCTACGGGCATAGATCAGGAATTAAGAACGGCATCGACTCCAAGATTCTTCTATATAAGCATTTTAACACAGATTGTACTAAATTTGATTGTAAATACAAAATTATAGAAATTGTTCAAAGTAATCAAAATGTTTTAGATAGAGAAAATTATTGGATTGGAAAATTAATGACCATCTATCCATTTGGACTTAACAATCAAATAAAAAATGTAGGCAACATTTTGTATAAAGATTTATTAAAAAACTATTTTAATAACCCATATTTTAACTTCCCTGTTTTAAACAGAAGACCTGGTAGACACGGTAATAGAAGACTAAATACATTTAATAAAAAGAAAAACAGGTCTGATATTAAAATTATTGTTAATAATTTATATTCATTATATTGAAATTTCGGAATTAAAAAATTAAAAGCTTCATTGAAAGGCCTACAAAAGAAAAGTTTTGCTCCTTTTATAGAAAATATTCTAAACAATAAACATAATTTCACAAATAAATTTAAGAATATAGTCTTTGCTTTTATGGGATATATTAGAGCTAATTCTAAGAAATCCAAAGATAACCGTATTAAAGATAAAGTAATGTCCACTTTAAATTATTCCTCTAAAATTTTAGACAAAATTAATGTTAACAGTCTTATTAAGTCAAAGAAAGTTAGTCCATGTTACCAGATGGTTGTAAAAATTTCAAACCATTAATAGTGTATTCATATGAACGACCTGTTGGGTCTATTATTTGTAATTATAATAAAGTTTTAGGAAATCTTTCAGATAATGATATTTTCAATAATAATAAATGCGTGTGTGACAGAGTCATGGATATGCCAGCTAGCAGACGTGATGCACTAGCAAAGTTCATTTATAGTCCGATATGTCACATATTAACAGGTGATGTAGAACTAGTTAAACATTTTGCAAACAACAAATTAGTGGAGCTATGTCGTAAAGGGTTTAAATTTAGAATAGGGAGTAATAAAGTAACATGGGACATAATTTTAAAAGATATTGTTTTTTCAGTCAATAAATTAAAAGATAAATTGTTAAAAAATTGTGTGCTGCGATGCGAGAGAACTAGAAGCATGGTCTAAATTATTAATTAAGTTAATTAGAAATAAAATTTTCTCGCTTAAAAATGAATTTAATCTTTCATATTTTATAGACTATAATTATAATAAGCTTAAAGCTGATTTAATAAATTTACATAAACATTTTGTAATCACTACAGTAGATAAAGCCAGCAATAATTATAGCTTCACATGTAAGAAATTTTATCTTGAAAACATGAAAAAAGAATTAGGCATTAAGGGTAACATATTACGTAAAAATATTTGCGGTAATTCTGTTTATGAAATTCAAAATAATCTGAATATTGATAACTTAATCGATGAACATACCAAGAAAAATATAACATTTGATATTAAACTTTCTGATAAGAACAAGTGCATTGCAAAATTATACATGTTACCTAAATTTCATAAAAGACCTTATAAATATCGCTTTATTGCCGGAGCAAAATTTGCTACCACTAAAACTCTATCAGAACAAGTCGTAAATTGCTTAAAATACATTAAAAGTACTCATAAAAGATATTGTAATACCATCATGAGAAGAACTGGCATTAACTATTATTGGAGTGTTGACAATTCGTTAGAAGTTATTGATAAAATAAATACCATGCCGAAAGTTACCTCGGTACATAGCTTCGACTTTTCAACTTTGTATACCAATTTGCCTTTAGATTTAGTATATTCAGAGCTTTGCTTTATTATAGATTTGCACTTTGACAGGTTCGTTAGGAATGGTAATTATTTCATAAATGTTTATACATATTTTAATAATGCATCACTTAGCTCTACTCCCACTAGTTCTGTATATTTTGATAGAACTAAACTTAAAGATGCCCTTAAATTCCTCCTTTTCAATACTTATGTTAGATTCGGGCCTTACATTTTCAAACAAATATTAGGAATTCCTATGGGTGGAAATGCTAGCCCTTTAATTGCAGACTTATTCTTGCTTGCTCTAGAATGTAAATATATAAAAGACTTAATTGACAGTAGCAAGAAAATAAAATCCCAGAAAAATTAGCACTTGCTAAATTGTTAAGTAATAATAGTAGATATATTGATGATATTCTCGTTTGCAATTTGTTAAATTTTAATCAAGTTGCTAAACTTATTTACCCTAATTCTATTCCCCTCACACAATGTAACGTAAATTATAAAGTTGAAAATGTTCTTGATATAAATATAGAGATTGTTAATGAACAGTGCATACTTAAAGTATATCACAAAGTTGATGAATTTAATTTTAATGTAATAAACTTTCCTTTCCCTAGTAGTAATATCAATAGTAAAATAACTTATAATTGTTTTTATTCCCAGTTAATAAGATTTTGTAAAATCTGCACTAAAGTAGATGACATTTGGGCTAGAGCTAGGTTACTATACAGACTCTTAGTGGACAGAGGTTTTGAGGCAAGTAAATTGTTCCATAAATTTAATCTTTTTAGGGTCAATTATTGTGACTATTCTAAAATTTGACATCAATAATTTTAATCAAGCATTTTTAACTTAAAGTTTCTTGTATAACCTCTGCTTACTTTTTGTCTGTATTTATTGTTTATCTTTTTCTTTTTCTATTATTAATATTAATATTGATGATTTTTTAAATTGATTGTTCTTGTTAAAAGAGTACTCGTTGT
Organism: Paralithodes platypus; assembly: GCA_032716605.1. Taxonomy (NCBI): domain Eukaryota; kingdom Metazoa; phylum Arthropoda; class Malacostraca; order Decapoda; family Lithodidae; genus Paralithodes; species Paralithodes platypus. The sequence continues at coordinate 30,536,864 of CM064545.1, forward strand.
TTAACTGTTGTTACTTCATATTTTGCAATTATTTGTCTTTATATTATATGTATTCATTGTCGATAGTATCAATTGCTTGCTTTTGCGATTTCCTTAGTTTATTTGTGCGATAAATATAGGTTATTTGTAGGGTAGTTATTGATAGGGGTCACTTGAGGCATGCTATGCTTACAGGTACCTACCCGATAGCACTATCGTTAGTGAGTGTTGTACTGTATTTTATATATTATTTTGTAATAGTATAGATATCTTATCAATATTTGTATTTTGTAGTATTGTTAATGTCTTGTCATGTTGCAAATTTGATTTTAAATAATATTTTGACATTTAACATGTAGTTTCTTTATTCATGCAGAGTTTAGTAAAATTTACCAGAACGTCCCGGACTTCCCAAACTTGACTAATTCCTTTAACGTGACGATAGTGTGTTGTTATATGTGCGATTAGTTTGCTTGGGAAACAGATTAACTTGCTCATGTAGTAATGTACACCCTATGTGGTGGATTGTGTTCTTTTATTTAATAATTTTCATTTTAGTAAGCGTTGTTTCCACATAGCGATTTTGATAATTTAATTTGCCTTTATATTGTCCTTGTCCCAATTTTGGTTTGTTTAGTTTGCAAGCTTTACATTTTAATTAACAAGAACAATCAATTTAAAAAATCATCAATATTAATATTAATAATAGAAAAAGAAAAAGATAAACAATAAATACAGCCAAAAGTAAGCAGAGGTTATACAAGAAACTTCAAGTTAAAAATGCTTGATTAAAATTATTGATGTCAAATTTTAGAATTTTAAGAACTTTCAACCCATTTCTGTCAATTTTGAAACCTTTCGTGCCATTTAGGTGTCGATTTTATCCTGGCGAGCGATAGCGAGCCTGTAATTTAAGAGTAACCGGCCTTCGGCCGGGACATTTTTCTACCGAAAAATGTACAAATTTATCTTGAAAGGGGGTCAAGGGGGTATCATTTTACGATTGCTGGAGGAGTAAGAAACAAACTAAAAACCTCCCCTTAACGCCTTTTTAGCTAGCTACTTATATCTTCCTGGCTATTTGTGCCCCCCACGGAGACCCTTCGGGGTATATAGTCTCCCCACGGCTCTAAGGTGGGGCTCACATGTAGTATCTAATAATAATAATAATAATAATAATAATAATAATAGTAGCTCAAGCAACGCCACGATACTAAATTCACGAGCTACCCTATTAATCGCATCTTTGTTTTTATTATCAGCACTACTAACTAAATATCTATTTGATTTCATATGTACCTTAATTATTGTAATGGTGTATCTGGTTATGGTAGCTTTAACCCATTCAGCATTCGTCTTATCCCGGTTACCATCAGACGATTTCCTTTAGCTTTATAATCTACCTCAAAGATTTACAATGCACCATCTGAGTAACATGTTAACGAGTAACAAATGTTAACGAGACTAAACGGTGAACAAGGCGTCATCGTACATTAGCCGTGTAATCCTATTAACGAGACTAAACGGTGAACAAGGCGTCATCGTACATTAGCTGTGTAAATGGTGAACAAGGCGTCATCGTACATTAGCCGTGTAATCCTATTAACGAGACTAAACGGTGAACAAGGCGTCATCGTACATTAGCTGTGTAAATGGTGAACAAGGCGTCATCGTACATTAGCTGTGTAAATGGTGAACAAGGCGTCATCGTACATTAGCCGTGTAATCCTATTAACGAGACTAAACGGTGAACAAGGAGTCATCGTACATTAGCTGTGTAAACGGTGAACAAGGCGTCATCGTACATTAGCTGTGTAAACGGTGAACAAGGCGTCATCGTACATTAGCTGTGTAAACGGTGAACAAGGCGTCATCGTACATTAGCCGTGTAAACGGTGAACAAGGCGTCATCGTACATTAGCCGTGTAAACGGTGAACAAGGCGTCATCGTACATTAGCTGTGTAAACGGTGAACAAGGCGTCATCGTACATTAGCCGTGTAAACGGTGAACAAGGCGTCATCGTACATTAGCCGTGTAAACGGTGAACAAGGCGTCATCGTACATTAGCTGTGTAAACGGTGAACAAGGCGTCATCGTACATTAGCTGTGTAAACGGTGAACAAGGCGTCATCGTACATTAGCCGTGTAAACGGTGAACAAGGCGTCATCGTATATTAGCTGTGTAAACGGTGAACAAGGCGTCATCGTACATTAGCCGTGTAAACGGTGAACAAGGCGTCATCGTACATTAGCCGTGTAAACGGTGAACAAGGCGTCATCGTACATTAGCTGTGTAAACGGTGAACAAGGCGTCATCGTACATTAGCTGTGTAAACGGTGAACAAGGCGTCATCGTACATTAGCTGTGTACACGGTGAACAAGGCGTCATCGTACATTAGCCGTGTAAACGGTGAACAAGGCGTCATCGTACATTAGCCGTGTAATCCTATTTGTAACAACACATACAAGGTTAAGGGGACAATCACACGTTTGTTATCTGGCAACATTTAAGGGGAGATTTTTAGTTTGGTCCCTAGATATCCTTCAAGCTTAAGATTACACCCCCTTGAGCCCCTTTCAAGATAAATTTGTAAATTTTTCGGTAGAAAAATGTCCCGGCTGACAGCCGGTTCCTCTTAAATTACAGGCTCGCTATCGCTCGCCAGGATAAAATCGACACCTAAATGGCACGAAAGGTCTTAATATTGACAGAAATGGGTTGAACATTCTTAAAATCGTCAAAATAATGGGGCAAACGTCTTAAAATTAGAAAAAACAATGGGGCTAAACATGAGGGAGAAAGGAGTCCAGAAAAAAGTCCCTCAAGTGGATATCTCCCCTTAATAGGCAACATCATTCTGCAACAATGGGAGACTATAGTTTATTCGCTGTAAGTAGGCGAGAAATCATTACCTCTATCCTTTGTAACTTAAAAAGGGCTTGAGCAAATTGGCTGTAAATTTCCACATATATTCCTTGGCTGACTCTTCCCAAATGGTAGACATATTAGCTCGATTACTCTAGTAGTTCTTTAGCTACGGAGGTTAAATGTCATGTTTTCTCGCCTACTTGCAGCGAATAGACTATAGTTTGCATCAATAATGGCGACTAGACTAAGGGTGTATACTGTGTTACTATAAATAACGTAATTATATTAATTTCCAGTTTAACCCTCCGACATATGACGCAATTTTGAGCCTATTAGGGATACTTTAAAGCCTTTATTACCATCAGGGGTATTTACAAACCTTTAGTTTAGTTACTTCAACCTCTGCAGTTGTCTTTGAGTTAGCTGTGGGCAGAAAACTAATTTTGGAGAGGTAATTATAAGAGTGAGAGAACTCTATTTCTTATTGCTAATCTGGCAACCTCTGCGTCATATGAGTCTGAAGGGGTTAAAAGCTACCAGATCAGAATTATTAACCCCTTCATTACCGGTGCGTCCTTTCAACTATATTCTGGCTACTATTAGACGATTGTATTCAGTTTAAAAATGGCCTCCAGCAATTAACAGGCTTCGAACTATCTTATTTGACCCTTTTTACTACCACAGATCCTTCTTAAGCTGTATAAAACGGTCTAAACACAGCTAAAATACAATGAAAACGACGTCGCCGGTAAAGAAGGGGTTAATAATAATAATTGCCAGTAAAAGTGCTCGTGTAAATCAATCCCAATATGTAGTTGGGTTCCGGTCTTGTCTTGGGTTCGAATCCAATCATGGGACGATATACAAACCCCAGCCACCATTACCGTACAGACTGTAGAGTATTGCTATCACACCTTGCCACGTGGTCGGCAAGGGAATGACCGGAGTTCTCGGAAAGAGGCGCCAGTCACCGTCTTTTGTTTTTATCTTTCTCTCCTTTTCTCTCTTTCCCTGGCTTGTATCCATTCGACCCCATTCAGCCAACTGTTTTAAGACGTTTATCCCCACCCAGGTGTCGATTTTTTCCTGGCGAGCGATAGCGAGCCAGCATTGTATGGAGAAATCCGGCTTCGCCGGACATTTTTCTATCGAAAAATGTACAAATTTAGCTTCCTGTCAAAACAAAAATATATATATGCTGGCTCGCTACCGCTCGCCAGGAAAATATTGACACCTGGATGGGGGTAAACGTCTTAAAACAGTAGGCTGAATGGGGCCGAATGGATACAAGCCAAAGAGAGATGGAGAGAAAGAGAACAAAAAAAAGTGAGGTGGGCTCCCTTAAAGTATAGAAAAAACAGCCCGAGTAAGATATTCATTTTACCGCCACCTGGATATAAACACACTATAGGTTATTATTCACCGTGTGTGTGTGTGTGTGTGTGTGTGTGTGTGTGTGCGTGTGCGTGTTTTTTGTTTTTTTTTTTTTTTTATGGGTAGGTGTTCCAGTATTTCTGATCACGACTGTACCGCAGGTTTGTTTGTGTGGCGGTAATATACTCTTTATTGAACGTTCCCCGACGCATGCATTTTCTTTCTTCGACATTTGCATCCCTAATTATATCAAATTCTCATCTCTAATTCTTCCTTTGAGTATTTTTACATTTATATATGTATGTATTTGTTTATTTACTTGCTATTATTTGTATTTATAATTTATTGAAATTATTATTAATTTGTTAAATTATAATTTTATTTTTGAAATTTCATATTACCTTCTCTTATTGTCATTGTATTTCATACTTCTTCTCCCCCCCCCCCCCTCTCTCTCTCTCTCTCTCTCTCTCTCTCTCTCTCTCTCTCTCTCTCTCTCTCTCTCTCTCTCTCTCTCTCTCTCTCTCTCTCTCTCTCTCTCTCTCTCTCTCTCTCTCTCTCAAACACACATACCTTATATATATTGTATATATACTATATATATATATATATATATATATAGATAGTACATTCAGCGCCTTTCACTTCCCAGTCATTTAACTCTAAACAATATAGTATCATATTACTTAATCGACACATGAGAGAGAGAGAGAGAGAGAGAGAGAGAGAGAGCGAGAGAGCGCCTGACTGTTTGCGATAGCTTGTGATACCGGTATAAAATTATAGGACATTGATTTGTTTGTAGAATTAGGCACACTGGTGTCTTTGTTTACCAGTACCAGAACAGAATCTCATATATATATATATATATATGGGCTTCTAAATCTTCTCACCTATTCCCCGGCTGACTCTTCCCAAATAGTAAAGATATTTGCTTGATTACTCTATCTATAATGAACAAGTTAAATGATAAATACCAGTTATAAAAAACTTCTACAACATTACAATTTACACATATATTCAAATATCAGGACTTTTATTTAAACCAATTAATTAAGGATCATTATAATTATGTGCCTTCCTTTTTAGAAATATACACATTTCAGAGTTGACTCAAGCTAGGCTAACAAAGCTTCTTTGAATTTGTGTTATGTGTGTTATTCAACTATATAAAGTGGCACAGCGACCATAAACAATTATATTTGGAATATAATGTGTCGTGTAAATAAAAGAAACATTATTTCAACTAGAGTGGAGCACATACCTCGTTAGAGCACATACCTCGTTAGAGCACTTACCTCGTTAGAGCACATACCTCGTTAGAGCGCATACCTCCGCCTACGCCGGCTGGTTCTTTACCATTAATATCATAGGCTTAAATATTCTTTTGGATCTGGGTTCCATGGCATGACCCTGAACGCATCCTAAATTGAATACCTTGTTCCTTGGCGCATATCCTGTCTGTCCACAACATTTCGTGAATATCTCCGGATCGCCTCCTAAATTGAATCACGTCTTCGTTGGGGGCATAACATATCTGCCTAACAAATTTCGTGAAAATCGGTTCATATCGCATATCCTATCTGCCCACCAAATTCCGTGATAATCTCCGGATCACCTCCTAACATTGATTCACGTTGTCCTAGGTGCATAATCCTATCTGCCCAACACATTTTCTGAAAATCGGTTCATAATTTTGTGAAATATCTTGTTTACAGATAAACAAACAAACAAACAAACGGAGGCGAAAACATTACATAATTATTTGAGTGACTAGGGTTCGAATCCCAGAGAGGTGTTATGATTTGTGTATTTATTTTGTTACATTTTAATCCTTATCGATAACTGTGTATTTATACATCAATAATTCGTTTGATTGACTAAATATGAATAAGTTTAATTGAGCTTAACTAATTTTTCTTTAGGACACTGATACTATAGTTTTTTTTTCCAGCTGATGTTAAATTGAAGCCTTAATGGTTCACTTTTTGGGCGATTTTTGCATGTATTCATTATTTTTCTAGTTTTCTCCCTAAACCTCCATCAAATTTAAAAAAAGCATCCATTAGATCCCCCTTCTAGATTAATTTGTACATTTTTTGGTAGAAAAATTTCCCGGCCGAAGGCCGGTTCTTCCACCATTACAGGCTCACTATCGTTCGCCAGGGAAAAAATCGACACCTAAATAGCACGAAAGGTCTAAATATTGACGAAGAAATGGGGCGAAAGGTCTTAAAATTGACTAACTAATGGGGCAAACATCTTAACATCTGAAAACTAATGGGGCTAAACATGAGGGAGAAAGCCAGTGGTCCTGAAAACTGGCCCATCTCCCCTTGAAACATCTGATTTCTCGATTCTTAATGGAAAAATATGAAACTACTATATGTCTCTCTGCGTCGTATTAATAAGGGGAGATTTCCACTTGAGGGATTTTTTTGTTTACCCCCTTTCTCCCTCATGTTTAGCCCCATTGCTTCTGAGATTTTAAGACGTTCGCCCCATTAGTTTGGCGATTTAAAGAACTTTCACCCCATTTATGTCACTTCTAAGACCTTTCGTCCCATTTAGATGTCGATTTTTTCCTGGCGAGAGATAGCAAACCTGTAATTTAAGAGGAACCGGCCTTCGGCCGGGAAATTTTTCTACCTAAAAATGTACAAATTTATCTTGAAAGGGAGTCATGGGGGTGTAATTTCAAGCTTGATGGAAGTCTAGGAAACACAGTAAAAACCTCCCCTTAATGCCAGGTTTTCATCACTAACAACACATTTCGCTAACAAAATCTACTTAATAGCTGAGTTTCCAAGATAGGAAGAAGGCCATTTACCATCAGCTGGCAACAAAATAGACTCTAGTCATTGTATTTATAATCTATAATAGTCATTGTATTTATAATCTATAATAGTCATTGTATTTATAATCTATAATAGTCATTGTATTTATAATCTATAATAGTCATTGTATTTATAATCTATAATAGTCATTGTATTTATAATCTATCCGTGAGTCTTCAATCTTGCCGAGCAGGGGAGGAATTTGAAACATTCTGGTGTATGTTAATGGCAGTAGGTACGCATTGAAGCATTTTTCTCACACTGCTACTATTTCTTCCACATTCTCTCTCTCTCTCTCCCTCTCACACTCACTCACTCTCACTCTTTCTTACTCTCATTCTCTCAAACACACTCTCACTCTCTTTCTAACTCTCTCTCTCTCACTCTCACTCTCACTCACTCTCTCACTCTCACTCTCACTCTCACTCTCTCTCTCTCTCTCATTCTCACTCACTCACTCTCATTCTCACTCTCTCTCTCTCTCTCTCTCTCTCTCTCTCTCTCTCTCTCTCTCTCTCTCTCTCTCTCTCTCTCTCTCTCTCTCCCTCTCCCTCTCTGTAAAATCATCTGTAAGCCCTTTCACTCCCATGAAGAAAAGCATATTTTAGTTTTTCCACTGGGTAGTAAACGTATGGGATGTCCTGCCTAGCCATGTTATAGAGAGTGCCGGACTGTTGAAACATTAACGAATCGCCTAGATAAATATCTCGCCCTTAAGGGGGGTGACCTGCTTTTTGTTTTTTTCTGTCCTTTTCTCTCTTTCTCTGGCTTGTATCCATTCGGCCCCATTCAGCCAACTATTTTAAGACGTTTATCCCCATCTAGGTGTCGATTTCTTCCTGGCGAGCGATAGCGAGCCAGCATTATATGAAGAAATCCGGCTTCGCCGGAGACATTTTTCTATCGAAAAATGTACAAATTTAGCCTGCTCTCAAACAAAAATATAAAATATGCTGGCTCGCTACCGCTCACCAGTAAAAAAATGACACCTGGATGGGGATAAACGTCTTAAAACAGTAGGCTGAATGGGGCCAAATGGATACAAGCCAGAGAAAGATAGAAAAGGACAGAACAAAAACTGGTCACCCCCCCCCCCATAATCCCCGACTGACATATGAATAACAAGACACGCCCAAAGTATATATCTAGTGGGGTAAGAGTCGAGTCGATGGAGTATAGAGTATCGTGTCAGTTTATCCATGCTGCTTGGCCAAAAATGAATCCTGTCCCTGCTAAGCCATCTTTTTTTCTCTCTCTCTCTCTATAAGTAAAAGGCTAGGTAGTTTAGATACAAGCAGCCTAGTAAGGATCAATATATATGTTGTTGTTGTTTGCTTTCCTTTGTACTCTCTCTCTCTCTCCTTCCTCTCTCTCTCTCTCTCTCTCTCTCTCTCTCTCTCTCTCTCTCTCTCTCTCTCTCTCTCTCTCTCTCTCTCTCTCTCTCTCTCTCTCTCTCTCAAGTAGCACCACCCTCCCAAAGCCTGCCCAGTTACCCGATAAAAAAAAAAAAAAAAACACACACACACACACACACACACACACACACAGACTCGGCTTTCCCTCACTCGTTCAGCCAGCATTAATTTGAGTACCAATAAAACTAAACATACAGTATATGAGTGTGTTTATCTAAGCTTTGTGTTCCTTAATAAACCGTGTACAGTGCCTCAAAACAGTCGTGTGGGCTGGTGGGAGTATATTGTATTCGCTCCCCCCACCCCCCTCCCTTAACCCTTTCAGTAGCAGGGTGCGTGGCTTGCCTTTTTCAACGGGTTCAGTAGGCGATTTTGTTCAGCTTAGGAAGGATCTGTGGGACGTCAGTGGTTGATTGGGATAGGTATTACTATTTTATTACTCTAATTTGTTTTATTGTATTATATTATATTATTAGATTGTTCTTAATCGCAGTAATAGGCCTACCGCTTAACCCTTTCAATAAGGTGACATACAGTTCATGTTTACTATAATTTATTTCGGTTTATTTTATTCAACGTAATAAGATATGCCTTAGATATAAACTAAATGATTTTGTTGTTGCTTGCTTTTATTATTGAATCAATTGCTGAGTAAAGTCTTCTGGCAGTAGCATTAATAATGACAACTTAGTGTCTTCTGATTGAATGAATGAATGTTCGCCACACTAGAACAATCGAAAAAAAGAAAAATTATATATATATATATATACTGTATATATATACAGTATATACAGTATATTAGTATATGTTTAAAGAAGGAACAGATTATTTGTATTGTCCATATTAATTTAGCATTTAAAGTTATATTGGTATTGACATCCTCAACAAACTAAGACTAGAGAGGTGCTGTATATCAAGTATCCGAAGGTAAATCACTATCAATATACACAACTTGAATATTTTTGCCTAATTTATACTTTGTTCAACAGTGCAGAATAAACTGTTGTTGAACTGAAAATAGTTAGCAATGTTTGCAAGGAAAGCATTCATTATAACCAGTAAATATCAATAACTCTTTTGACTAACATATTTTTGATAAACATATGCTCAACATTTAAGGGGAGATTTCCACTTGAGGGATTGTTTTCTGGATCCCTTTCTCCCTCATGTTTAGCCCCACTGTTTTTGAGATTTTAAGACTTTCGCCCCATTAGTTTGACGATCTTAAAAACTTTCGCCCCATTTCTGTCAATTTTAAGACCTTTCGTGCCAATTAGGTGTCGATTTTTTCCTGGCGAGCGATAGCGGGCCTGTAATGTAAGAGGAACCGGCCTTCGGCCGGGAAATTTTTCTACCGAAAAATGTACAAATTTATCTTGAAAGGAGGTCTAGGGGGTGTAATCGTAAGCTTGATGGAAATATAGGGAACAAACTAAAAACCTCCCCTTAAGACCGAGTGTATATAAACACCATATGAAGAGGAGCGCATATTTGTTTGTTATGGGATCCAAATTGATTTTGAACTAATACTCATTAAGCTGATAAATTGTGGATTAAGTCGGGATTTAGTGACATTTTATGAAGGATTAATGAAGTGTTATCATCCTTGACTATATCAATATTATCATATTAGACTTACAGTTAGAAATATCCTCTAAAATGTACAGGCACGCGCGGACTATCAGCACTGTTGGAAGCTTTGTACACAACTATCAGCACTGTTGCAAGCTTTGTACAGGCACACGCGGACTATCAGCACTGTTGCAAGCTTTGTACAGGCACACGCGGACTATCAGCACTGTTGCAAGCTTTGTACTGCAGCATAACTAACACCCCGTTCCTAACATTAATCATCAATTACAAACTCCAATGTACTTGAATACACTAATGAAAGCATATGGTCCTCCCGGGATTCGAACTCGGGACACCGCACCCAGAACAACGATCACAGATGTACAGTTGTGAACATAAATGGCAAAGCACCCATTTGAAGCAGTATCGAACGCAAACGAGACAATACAATGCTTTATGATAACCCATGTGCTTCATAACTTGTATTTTAGGATTCACCGATTTGTATTAGTGTATTGTATGCTCGTGACTGTACGGTCGCGCTAATAAGTCATGTCTCAGCTGTCATTACGTTTGGCTCGCTCTGTGCTGTATTACTGTCTGTCAGATGTTGAATCGGGTGGGTAAGCGTAGGAACATGTTTGTATATTTCACTCGATATGAAGCAATGAAGCTTAGATGTTGCTGATACCAATTATTGATCCAAACATACTTGGTGCCGAGACATCACTTATTAGCGCGATTGTACCAAGCTGCAATATTAGTACTTATTTTACTGCTACAATATTGCTGGTATAACGGTAAAATTGCTGAGAGTCTCCGAAATACTGGATTAGGTTTTGAAATAAGTAAGTTACGATCTTTTACTATTAGCCCCATTTGGTATTTCATTTGAGATATTTATTATATGACGATTTTCTCCAGTTCAAGAAGAATCTATTGCAGTTAAGAGAGTTAAGGGGAGATTTCCACTTGAGGGATTTTTGTCTTTACCCCTTTCTCCCTTAAGTTTAGCCCCATTGCTTTTGAAGTTTTAAGTCGTTCGCCCCATTAGTTTGGCGATTTTAAGAAGTTTCACCCCATTTATGTCACTGTTAGACCTTTCGTCCCATTTAGGTGTCGATTTTTTCCTGGCGAACCTGTAATTTAAGAGGAATCGGCCTTCGGCCGGGACATTTTTCTACCGAAAAATGTACAAATTTATCTTGAAAGGGGGTCAAGGGGATGTAATTTCAAGCTTGATGGAAGTCTAGGAAACGCACTAAAACCCTCCCCTTAACGGAGACAGCTTTGACTACTGAAGCCATAGGTATCTTTCCAGTGAGCGAAATCGTCTAAGTATGACCACGATAAAATAAAGAAATTAACCATTGCAGACTTAGAGGGTTAATTCTTTTTCGGATAGTTTTGACAGTGCAATGCTAGAATAACCTATACGATAAATAGCTGGACTATTGTATTGTCTTAGGTTACCAGCTGTTTAACGGGGAGATTTCCACTTGAGGGATTTCTTTCTTGACTCCTTTCTCCCTCATGTTTAGCCTCATTGTTTTTTCTAATTGTAAGAAGTTTGCTCCCATTATTTTGACGATTTTAAGAACTTTCAACCCATTTCTGTCAATTTTAAGACCTTTCGTGCCATTTAGGTGTCGATTTTATCCTGGCGAGCGATAGCGAGCCTGTAATTTAAGAGGAACCGGCTTTCAGCCGGGACATTTTTCTACCGAAAAATGTACAAATTTGTCTTGAAAGGGGCTCAAGGGGGTGTAATCTTAAGCTTGAAGGATATCTAGGGACCAAATTAAAAACCTCCCCTTAACGCTTTCAAAAAGACAATGTCGCTTTTCTTCCCTATATTCTAGCCATCATTAGACGATATTATTGAATTTAGGAAGGAATGGTGGGGGTCAGGGGCTTGATTGAGCTAACCTTGACCTCTTATATTCCCAGAGGACCTTCCAGAGCTGAGTTAAATCGGCTAATGATAACCAGTCGCGCTAATAAGTGATGTCTCGGCACTAAGTATGTTTTGATCAATAATTGGTATCAGCAATATCTAAGCTTCATATCGAGTGAAATATACAAACATGTTCCTACACTTACCCACCCTATTCAACATCTGACAGACATTAATACAGCACAGAGCAAGCCAAACGTAATGACATCTGGGCCATGACTTATTAGCGCGACCGTACAAGAAGGAATGACACACAATACCAAAAAGGGTTAATAGCGAACAAAAATGCAGGAACCTATTGTAAAAATCCTTCTTAGTAAATACATTGATTCTTATTTTTCTTGACTGCCATCTTTTTAACCCTCTCACGACCATATGACGCAGAGGTTGCCAGATTAGCAATACTAAATAGAGTTCTCTCTTATAATTACCTCTCCAAAATTAGTTTTCTGCCCACAGCTTACTCAAAGACAACTGCAGAGGTTGAACTAACTAAACTAAAGGTTTCTAAATACCCCTGATGGTAACAAAGGCTTTAAAGTATCCCTAATAGGCTCAAAATTGCGTCAAGAACGTGAGAGGGTTAAGGGGGCCCACCTCGCTTTTTTTTTCTTTCTCTCCCTCCCTCTTTGGCTTTTATCCATTGGGCCCCATGCAGCCTACTGTTTTAAGACGTTTACCCCCATCCAGGTGTCAATATTTTTCTGGCGAGCGGTAGCGAGCCAGCATATATATATATTTTTGTTTTGACAGTAAGCTAAATTTGTACATTTTTCGATAGAATAATGTCTCCGGCGAAGCCGGATTTCTCCATACAATGATGGATCGCTATCGCTCGCCAGGAATAAATCGACACCTGGATGGGGATAAACGTCTTAAAACAGTTGGCTGAATGGGGCCGAATGGATACAAGCCAGAGAAAGAGAGAAAAGGAGAGAAAGATAAAACAAAAAAAGCCGGTGACCCCCCTTAACGATTAAACCCTATTTTGTCCGAGGGAGGTCTTTTGGAATTTCCCCGGTTTCGCTCCATAAGTTTGGAGATATTTTAAGATGCTGCTCCACCCCATTACTGTACTTTGGCAATAATAAGACGTTTCGTGTGATACCTCCTTACTTGGCTAATGGTACAGTCAGTCGCAAAAGTACCGTTCCACCTCTTTATTTTCAGTTTTATCCTATCTTAAGGGAGCTCAGACGGTATTGTGCAGCATAGTTTATTGGTTCGGCTCAATGGTTTAAGGAGGGGGTTTAGTTTGCTCTCTAAACCTCTATCAAGCTTAAAAAAAACGCCCACAAGACCTCCCTTCGATATAAATTTGTAAATTTTTCGGTAGAAAACTGTCCCGGCCGAAGGCCGATTCCTCTTCAAATACAGGCTCGCTATCACTCGCCAGGAAACAAGTCGACACCTAAATGGCACGAAAGGTCTTAATATTGGCAAAGAAATGGGGCAAAAGGTCGGGAAATCGCCAAACTAATGGGACGAATATTTTGAAATCTCATAACTAATAGGGCTAAACATGAGGGAGGAGGAGGAGGCGAAAAAAAAACTCCCCCCCCCCTTTAACCCCTTCTGTGCCGGTGACGTCTGTATAAAGGTATGCTAGCTATATTTAGAGGATGTTATGCAGTTTATGAAGGATGTGTGTTAGTAGAGAGGGATAGGTGGGATAGTTTGGAGCCTGTTAGTAGAGAGGGATAGGTGGGATAGTTTGGAGCCTGTTAGTAGAGAGGGATAGGTGGGATAGTTTGAAGCCTGTTAGTAGAGAGGGATAGGTGGGATAGTTTGGAGCCTGTTAGTAGAGAGGGATAGGTGGGATAGTTTGAAGCCTGTTAGTAGAGAGGGATAGGTGGGATAGTTTGAAGCCTGTTAGTAGAGAGGGATAGGTGGGATAGTTTGGAGCCTGTTAGTAGAGAGGGATAGGTGGGATAGTTTGAAGCCTGTTAGTAGAGAGGGATAGGTGGGATAGTTTGAAGCCTGTTAGTAGAGAGGGATAGGTGGGATAGTTTGAAGCCTGTTAGTAGAGAGGGATAGGTGGGATAGTTTGAAGCCTGTTAGTAGAGAGGGATAGGTGGGATAGTTTGAAGCCTGTTAGTAGAGAGGGATAGGTGGGATAGTTTGAAGCCTGTTAGTAGAGAGGGATAGGTGGGATAGTTTGAAGCCTGTTAGTAGAGAGGGATAGGTGGGATAGTTTGAAGCCTGTTAGTAGAGAGGGATAGGTGGGATAGTTTGAAGCCTGTTAGTAGAGAGGGATAGGTGGGATAGTTTGAAGCCTGTTAGTAGAGAGGGATAGGTGGGATAGTTTGAAGCCTGTTAGTAGAGAGGGATAGGTGGGATAGTTTGAAGCCTGTTAGTAGAGAGGGATAGGTGGGATAGTTTGAAGCCTGTTAGTAGAGAGGGATAGGTGGGATAGTTTGAAGCCTGTTAGTAGAGAGGGATAGGTGGGATAGTTTGAAGCCTGTTAGTAGAGAGGGATAGGTGGGATAGTTTGAAGCCTGTTAGTAGAGAGGGATAGGTGGGATAGTTTGAAGCCTGTTAGTAGAGAGGGATAGGTGGGATAGTTTGAAGCCTGTTAGTAGAGAGGGATAGGTGGGATAGTTTGAAGCCTGTTAGTAGAGAGGGATAGGTGGGATAGTTTGAAGCCTGTTAGTAGAGAGGGATAGGTGGGATAGTTTGAAGCCTGTTAGTAGAGAGGGATAGGTGGGATAGTTTGAAGCCTGTTAGTAGAGAGGGATAGGTGGGATAGTTTGAAGCCTGTTAGTAGAGAGGGATAGGTGGGATAGTTTGAAGCCTGTTAGTAGAGAGGGATAGGTGGGATAGTTTGAAGCCTGTTAGTAGAGAGGGATAGGTGGGATAGTTTGAAGCCTGATAGATGCCGGAAACCCTTCTGTATACTGAAGAAAATCGTCTAATAGTAGCATGCATATACAGTCATTAATTAAAGAGACGACGGTAATTAATTAAAGAGACGACGGTAATTAATTAAAGAGACGACGGTAATTAATTAAAGAGACGACGGTAATTAATTAAAGAGACGACGGTAATTAATTAAAGAGACGACGGTAATTAATTAAAGAGACGACGGTAATTAATTAAAGAGACGACGGTAATTAATTAAAGAGACGACGGTAATTAATTAAAGAGACGACGGTAATTAATTAAAGAGACGACGGTAATTAATTAAAGAGACGACGGTAATTAATTAAAGAGAGACGACGGTAATTAATTAAAGAGACGACGGTAATTAATTAAAGAGACGACGGTAATTAATTAAAGAGACGACGGTAATTAATTAAAGAGACGACGGTAATTAATTAAAGAGACGACGGTAATTAATTAAAGAGACGACAGTAATTAATTAAAGAGATTGCAGTAATTAATTAAAGAGACGACAGTAATTAATTAAAGAGACGACTAATTAATTAAAGAGACGACGGTAATTAATTAAGGAGACGACAGTAATTAATTAAAGAGACGACAGTAATTAATTAAAGAGACGACGGTAATTAATTAAAGAGACGACGGTAATTAATTAAAGAGACGACGGTAATTAATTAAAGAGACGACGGTAATTAATTAAAGAGACGACGGTAATTAATTAAAGAGACGACGGTAATTAATTAAAGAGACGACGGTAATTAATTAAAGAGACGACGGTAATTAATTAAAGAGACGACGGTAATTAATTAAAGAGACGACAGTAATTAATTAAAGAGACGACAGTAATTAATTAAAGAGACGACAGTAATTAATTAAAGAGACGACTAATTAATTAAAGAGACGACGGTAATTAATTAAAGAGACGACAGTAATTAATTAAAGAGACGACAGTAATTAATTAAAGAGACGACGGTAATTAATTAAAGAGACGACGGTAATTAATTAAAGAGACGACAGTAATTAATTAATTAAAGAGACGACAGTAATTAATTAAAGAGACGACAGTAATTAATTAAAGAGACGACAGTAATTAATTAAAGAGACGACAGTAATTATTTAAAGAGACGACAGTAATTAATTAAAGAGACGACAGTAATTAATTAAAGAGACGACAGTAATTAATTAAAGAGACGACAGTAATTAATTAAAGAGACGGCGCCGGGATAGAAGGGGTAATAGTCTGTTCATTCTAGTTTGGGCAGAAGTCTGAAGGGAGCCCACCTCGCTTTTTGTCTCTTTCTCTTCGTCTCTCTTTGGCTTGTATCCATTTGGCCCCATTCAGCCTACTGTTTTAAGACGTTTATCCCCATTCAGGTGTCAATAATTTCCTGGCGAGCGGTAGCGAGCCAGCATATATATATTTTTGTTTTGACAGCAAGCTAAATTTGTAAACAAGAAAACATAGAAAAATTTCTCCGGCGAAGCCGGCTTTCTCCATACAATGCTGGCTCGCTATCGCTCGCCAGGAAGAAATCGACACCTAGTTCGGGATAAACGTCTTAAAACAGTTGGCTGAATGGGGCCGAATGGATACAAGCCAGGGAAAGAGAGAAAAGGAGAGAAAGATAAAACAAAAAAAGCCTGTGACCCCCCCCCCCCCCTTAACCTATACCCTCCGCAACTCAAAAACAAGTTGGGCTGGTCTATCAGAGTGAGAACTGAGCGATCTCTGCCATACCCATAGCTTACTCTGACTGTTCCTTTTACTTATATATTTTCTAGATCTCAAGTGACGGCGTCTCTTCCGTGGATTGACCTCCCAATCTACCAAGATTGGAAGCCAAAGCGTCACATTTTTCCTTTGCCCCTCAACTTTCTCTTCATAATTGCTGAGGGGCACAGGGCCCTGGGTGGGGCTTTGGTTTCCCGGGCGTTTCCGCACCCTCCTCAGCTCCCCGCCATGGAGTGGCTTTGGTCACCCAGGCTTTATTGTGGTCGGCAGGGAGGGTTCTGTGGGGGCGCTCGGTTATGGCCTTGGCCTTGCTCGGGGCCTTGGGGCTGTTCGGCCAGGCAGCTTGGGGTACAACAACAACAACAACAACAAACTAAAAAAAAAAAAAAAAAATTAGATTAATCGAGCTAATATTTCTACCACAGGACGACTTGGCTAGGGAATAGGTGTGGACATTGGACAGCCCATTTGTTCTAGCCCTTTTTGAGTCAGAGAGAGGTTAGAGGTTACGATTCCTGCCCCACCTACAATGAACGGACCATAGTACAATTAACCCTATCAGTAATACGAAGTTTTTATTTATTCTACCTTGGCAAAGATTATAGTAGATAATTTCTGAGGGTGATTTAAGGGGAAGGTTTTTAGCTTGGTCCCTAGGTATCCTTCAAGCTTAACCCTTTCACTACCGGAAATGTATGTTGTATTATTTCAGCTATATTTAGACGATTGTATGCAGCTGATGGAGGATCTGTGGTAGTTTAAAAGAGTTAATTGAGATAGTGTGTAGCCTCTTAATTACTACGAGTCCGTCCTAGGATGAATACAATCGTCTAATAAATGCAAGAATATAACGAAAAGAGGCATCGGTACTGAAGGGGTTAAGATTACACCCCCATGAGCCCCTTTCAAGATCAATTTGTACATTTTTCGGTAGAAAAATTTCCCGGCTGAAAGCCGGTTCCTCTTAAATTACAGGCTCGCTATCGCTCGCCAAGATAAAATCGACACCTAAATGGCACGAAAAGTCTTAAAATTGACAGAAATGGGTCGAAAGTTCTTAAAATCGTCAAAATAATGGGGCGAATGTCTTAAAATTAAAAGAAAAAAAAACAGTGGGGCTAAGCATGAGGGAGAAAGGAATCCAGGAAAAAAATCCCTCAAGTGGAAATCTCCCCTTAACTACTGCACAGCAAAGAAGTCTCTTAAGGGGGAGGTACTAGCTTTTTATGGACCCCCTTCTCCCTCATGTTTAGCATGTTAGTTTTGAGATTTTCAGACGTTCGTTATATTTGTTTGCCGTTTTTTTGGAGACCTTTCACCCCATTTCTTTGTCAATATTAAGACCTTTCGTGCCATTTAGGTGTCGATATTTTCCTGACGAGCGATAGCGAGCCTGTAATTTTGGAAGGAATCGGCCTTTGGCCGGGACATTTTTCTACCGAAAAATGTACAAATTTATCTTGAAAGGGGGATTTTGGGGATGTTTTTTTTTAAGCTTGATGGAGGTCGAGCGAGGAAACTAAAAAAACAATAAATAAATACATAGGCCAAACAACAAACACCTCCCCCTTAATTCAATAAGACTATTTTACTTTCATATAATTATAATATCAGAGAGTAACGGAACTTGTGCGGGGAACTGTACTTGTGTAACTTTACTATGAGGAAGATAAGTTAAATGAGGGGGGGGGGGGAGACTATTCTGTTATCTCTCTCTCTCTCTCTCTCTCTCTCTCTCTCTCTCTCTCTCTCTCTCTCTCTCTCTCTCTCTCTCTCTCTCTCTCTCTCTCTCTCTCTCTCTCTCTCTCTCTCGTTCGCTCGCTCGTTCGCTCGCTCTCGTTCGCTCTCTCTCTCTCTCTCTCTCGCTCTCTCTCTCTCTGTATATATATATATATATATAGGTTTTGTTCGGGTGTGTTTGAACAATTTAACTTATTGTATTTAAGAAGAATAACAAAGGTAGGAATTAGTGTTTTACCAGTAAATTGTATACGATTAGTTATGCATTCGTGTAGCATTAATCCTTCTGTGTTCACAATCCTTAATATTTAATGATTCGGGTTCTGACGCGTTCGATGTATTGGTTGTTATAATATTGTACAGTTGCCCACATAAGTTCTGTATCTTATTTATGAAAGTAAAAGGGTGTGAATTAATTGCGAGAGTGGTTTCATTTAATTATCCCTTGACTAGCCAGATGAGTTAAGGGGAGGTATTTAGTTTGTTCCCTACGTTTTCATCAAGCTTAAAATTACGCCCCCTAGACCCCCTTTCAAGATAAATTTGTACATTTTTCGGTAGAAAAATTTCCCGGCCGGAGGCCGTTGCTCTTAAATTACAGGCTCGCTATCGCTCGCCAGGAAAAAATCGACACCTTCATGGCACGAAAGGTCTTAAAATTGACAGTAATGGGGCAAAATGTCTTAAAATGTCCAAACTACTAGGGCGAACGTCTTAAAAACGCAAAAGCAATGGGGCTAAACATGAGGGAGAAAGGGGGTCCAGAAAAAAGTCTCTCAAGTGGAAATCTCCCCTTAACCCCTGCACGAGAAACAAACAACCCTCGTACTTCCATCCTGGGCACCGTATAGCTCTCTCCCACGTATCAGATCACGGCGAGGACCATCACTTCTGCGGGTGACTGTACATGGCTGTATCGTCGGACACACATTGCAGCTACTATTACAATGGTTTATGCTGTTGTTGTATCTGTTTGTTCCCCGAGTGTTGGAGTTTAAGGGGAGGTTTTTAGTTTGGTCCCTAGATATCCTTCAAGCTTAAGATTACACCCCCTTTGAGCCCCTTTCAAGATAAATTTGTACATTTTTCGGTAGAAAAATGTCCCGGCTGAAAGCCGGTTCCTCTTAAATTACAGGCTCGCTATCGCTCGCCAGAATAAAATCGACAACTAAATGGCACGAAAGGTCTTAAAATTGACAGAAATGGGTCGAAAGTTCTTAAACTCGTCAAAATAATGGGGCAAACGTCTTAAAATTAGAAAAACAATGGGGCTCAACATGAGGGAGAAAGGAGTCAAGAAAAAAACGCCCCCCCCCCCCTCCCCTAAAGTGAGTGGTGAAAAAGTACTAAATCCAATCAATGCACCGGACTATTGAAAGCGACTGTACGTAAAGGCCAGTCAAGTTATAAGCCAGACCGGACGAGGAATTTATAGTATTTTATTTGCGTCCACTTGAGGCATATTAACATCAGGGCCGTATGTCGGGTGAATGACTGCCAACTCTTTTTACAGTACCGGCAGTTGGGATTCTTGGGTATTGTTTTCGTTGTTTGTGTGTGTGTGTGTGTGTGTGTGTGTGTGTGTGTGTGTGTGTGTGTGTGTGTGTGTGTGTGTGTGTGAAGGAGACAAAAGACAAAGCTGCCTGTATCAAGCGTCTTCCCTAAAGTTGAAAGAGTGATGGAGAGCCAAATTCAAGGTACGTTAGAGTCAAAATGTCTGGACACACGGTGCTAAGATGAGTTCCTAAAATTTGACAGAATGCATATAAACACCATTCGAAGAGGAGCACTTTGTTGACAACGCTTCTCAAATTGTGGGTGACCTGGATATATTTGCCAACCGTTGTCAATAAAGTGCTCCTCCTCATATGGTGCTTATATCAAAAAAATTGGTCCTTTTTCTTGGCAAGTCTGTTCTCAAAGTTCCTGAATAAAAGTTACAGGTGTAGTCAAATTTAGTAACTTAAGGGGAGGTTTTCAGTTTGCTTCCTAAACCTCTATCATGCTTTAAATAACTAACTCCCCCCCTCCCCCCCAAACCGCCCTTTGGGATAAATTTGAACATTTTTCGGTAGAAAATGTCTCAGTCGATGGCCGGTTAATCCTAAATTGCAAGCTCGCTATTGCTCGCCAGGAAATATGTTCGACACATGAGTGGCACAAAAGGTTTTATAATAATAATAATAATAGGTTTATTTAATATAATTTTTACAATTGCAACCATAGAGTTGAAAATATACAGTGAGTAAAACATACATACAAAGTGTCATTACACATAAAATACAAATATTAAGAACAATTTGCCGCAATAATGATCATGTATTGGCAAAATATAATATAATTTCAAAACACTGACTACCTACTTCCTCAAGTAATTGTTTATATACCTGGTCATCTGTGGAATGGCACTGTTTTGGTGTCTCTTGATGTTACATTTTTCTTCAACTAGAAAGTTTCTTGCTCGTAATTTGTGTGTGTAAGTGTTGGTGTTGTCCGGTGGAAGTATATTTCTATGCTGTTTATCGTGCAACAACTTAAGGCTGTCTTCTTCAAACTTCTTTCTTCGTCTCTCTTCCAATGATTCCAAATTTAATAACTCCAAAGCAGACTCGTAATTTATATAACTAGGTCCTAATGAAATTCTACAGAATCTTTTTTGTATTCTCTCAATAGAATTTAATTCTGCGTGTGTGAGTGACGAACACCAAACCGTCGATGCATATTCAAGTACAGGCCTAATATAACAACAATAATAATTCTTTAAATCAGACAAATTAGCCTTAAAAAGTTTCAATTTACTAACTGCAAAAATTCGTTTACTTGCACGCGAGACAATATACTTGGTGTTCGCCTTCCACTGAAGGTTACTCGAAATAATAACACCCAACAGCTTCATCTCATTAACAAATGGAACAGATTCATTACCTAAACTAACAGCATTTACATTTGTCTTAATTTTCTGAAAGTCCACTAACATTAATTTCGACTTACTTCCATTTATTTTCATGTTGTTCTCGTTAGACCAATGATCGATCTTATTGGCTTGCTCCTGACATTTTGGTATATGTGTACTGTTATATGCACAAGCAAAAGTAATGTCATCCACGAATTTACACTGAACCTCTTCATCCAAACCGGCACTATTTATATGATTATTAAAAATACGAGGTCCCAGTACGGTACCCTGCGGAACACCACATGTAGTGGTGTGCTCCTCAGAGGTAGCACCACTATAACGTACAACCTGACCACGAGATGTAAGGAAAGAAGACATCCAAGGAACTAGTTCAGGTCTCATGCCATTATGAAGTAAATGTCTCATTGCTATTGTGTTGTCTACTCGGTCAAATGCTTTTGAAAAATCAATGCTAAGCACAGCTACACATTCTCCCCTAATGTCAGTCGTTTTATAAAGAAAATTCATTAAGTACAATAAATAATGGGTGGTAGAAGTAAATGTTCCGATTACCAAACTGATATGGATCAAGGTTTACCTGTGTGTCATCACGCACCCAAGATGCAACAAACTTCTCGGCAATACGTGCAAAAATTGATGTTATAGTCACTGGTCGAAGATCATTACAAGTTTCGGGTTTGGGAATCTTGGGCAAGGGAGTGATGAAGCCACGTTTCCAAAGGGGAGGTACGATCCCTGAACTGAATGACGAATTAATGATGCTAGCAATAGGAGAAGCAAACTCATATGCAAATGATTTGATAATACGAAGTGGGGGATCAAAGGGGGTTACAGATTTGTTTACATTTATCTCACACAGTTTTTCATACACTTGGTAGGGCTCAACAGAAGGTAAAGGTGGTAAATTATCCACAGGCTCAGGTAATCTTGACTGGTCTAAGGGGGGTAGACTTTGGCAGATTGTTGAAAAATGATCATTTATGGTATTTGCAGCTTGGTTAGGGTCTTTGTCAATAAGAAAATGAAATTTACGCTGTGAGTTGTCTCCAGTTAACTTACTAATTACTCTGTACCATTCACTTGGCTTTGTTGTACGCAAATCTGACACGTTTGACTTGAAATACTGTTGTTTAGCTTTCTTTATTTCCCGAATTGCTTTATTCCTATAATGTCTAAATAAAACCATGTTACCACTGTTAAAATTACTTTGACGTAGAGATAAAATTTCTTTCACATAGGGAGTAATCCAAGGATGATCGTTAGACTGAATTAAAACTTGTTTCGTGGGGAAGTAATGGTCAATTAAAATATTTACCGAACTAAGAAAGTTATTTAGCTTATTTATGACGCACTGTTCATGGTACACTTCTACCCATGGGTAGTTATTAATATGTTGGCCGAACGCAATGACACTTGACTGCTTGATGGGACGAACGGTGACCAGCTTGGAGTGATGACAAGGTGGAAATGTTGAAATAGGTTGCCATAACACAGTGAGGTGCTGGGTACGGCCAAGAGGTGCTAAACGTGATTTGTAGTGCTGGCTAAGGTCAGTGAAGATTAGGTCTAGGATATTATTTTGATGTGTTGGAAAGTTTACAATTTGCTGAAGATGAGTGTTGTCGATGATGTCTTCAATGTTTAAATCGTTGAAATCGCCACAAATAACAAATGTGCATCCATTATAAAGGGATCGTAATTCATCTGCGTAAGTAACGATATGATCGATGAGGTCTTGATGGAGAGGTGATCTTGGAGGATAGTATATGCACCCTACAATAATGCAGGACACCTCCCTAGGTAGACGTTTGGGCCGGCACCACACCCATAATGTCTCCAACTGAACATCATGTGGTGGAAAGAGGCGGCGGGATTGAATATCTTCTCGAACAAATATTCCCACCCCACCACCACGTTGTCGCTGTCGAGTTTGTAGGTACACTTCATAGTTCGGGATAGTAAAAGATTCTTCTGACACTTGCCAAACTTCACTAATACAGGCTATATCAACATTATTATCCTTCATTAAAACAACTAATTCATCTTCTTTATTTCTAATAGAGGTTGCATTCAAATTTATAAAGGTCGGGAAGGAATAATACAGTCTCGGAATCTCACTCAAGTTTTTATGAACATTGCATTTTCGAAGTTGTTTGTTTTGTTTCTTTCTCTGTGTGATTCGAACTGGTATTTTGTGCTTTTGTCTCTTTCCTGCTTTCTTTCCTCTTGCTTTAAAAATATTATTTTCTTTCAAAGTCTTAACCACTTCGTAGTTCAATTTTGTTTTACCTGTGCGGCGTAGTTTTAAAAGCTGCCATCTTGAATATGAGAGAACACCTATTTGGTTTGGTGTTTCGTTGTTGTGTTCGTGATCTTGGTTGGTGTGTTCCCGATCTTCCTGGGTCGTTATCCTGGTGTTTTGTTGGTGTCTCCATAAACCTGTATAAGCTGTATCCGATCCGTTCATTTGCTCAGCCATGATCACTATAAATTCCGTCGTCTTTCCATAGTAGATGAGTAAAAAAGGTACTAAAATAGTGTAAAAAAAGCGAACACAAAACATCGCCTCGGCAGCCAACAAAGCAGCGCCAGGGTTCGAGCAGGAAGTGGACAGGTCCTTCTCCTAGCCCCGCTAGTCGTAGACTGAAATGAGGTAAAAGGTCTTATAATCGCCAACTAGTAGGGCGAACGTCGTAAAATATTTAAACTAATGTGGCTAAGCATGAGGGAGAAGGGGGTCCGAAATAGTACTCCTTATGTGAAAATCTCTCCTTAACCCTTTCTGTATTATAACGCCAATCTTGCTAACAGTAGGCGATTTTATACAGGTTTGAAAGGCTCATAAAATATCTTTCTTAACTCCTTGACTTGAACAATTCCTTCCTATGCTGTGTACAAGCGTCTAATTGCGTCTACAAATACTGAAGAAGTTAATGTAAGCTACCTTCAGTCTATGTGTGTTAAGTGGAGGTTTTTAGTTTAGTCCCTAGATATCCTTCAAGCTTAAGATTACACCCCCTTGAGCCCCTTTCAAGACAACTGTGTACATTTTTCGGTAGAAAAATGTCCCGGCTGAAAGCCGGTTCCTCTTAAATTACAGGCTCGCTATCGCTCGCCAGGATAAAATCGACACCTAAATGGCACGAAATGTCTTAAAATTGACAGAAATGGGTTGAAAGTTCTAAAATCGTCAAAATAATGGGGCGAACGTCTTAACATTAGGAAAACAATGGGGCTAAACATGAGGGAGAAAGGAGTCGAGAAAAAAATCCCTCAAGTGGACATCTCCCCTTCATCACCGTGACGTAATTCTCCGCTTATTCGGGTTACCATTAGGCACTTTTATTTGGTTTATAATCTACCTCTAGGACTCAAAAGGGATAAATACAATCTCAATAAATCCTCTAAATAACATTGGTTCTTCTTTAAGGGGAGATTTCCCACTTGAGGGACTTTTTTCTTTACCCCCTTCTCCCTCATGTTTAGCCCCATTGCTTTTGAGATTTTAAGACGTTCGCTCCATTAGTTTGGCGATTTTAATAACTTTCACCCAATTTGTCACTTTTAAGACCTTTCGTCCCATACAGGTGTCGATTTTTTACTGGCGAGCGATAGCGAGCCTGCAATTTAAGAGGAATCGGCCTTCGGCTGGGACATTTTTCTACCGAAAAATGTACAAATTTATCTTGAAAGGGGGTCAAGGGGGTGTAATTTCAAGCTTGATGGAAGTCTAGGAAGCACACTAAAAACCTCCCCTTAACCCCTTCAGCACCATAACGTAATTGTCATCTTATTCTGGTTGCCATTTGACGATTGTCTTCAGTTTACAATCTATCTCTAGGACTCAAAAGGGTACATACAATCTATCTCTAGGACTCAAAAGGGTACATACAATCTATCTCTAGGGCTCAAAAGGGTACATACAATCTATCTCTAGGACTCAAAAGGGTACATACAATCTACCTCTAGGACTCAAAAGGGTACATACAATCTATCTCTAGGACTCAAAAGGGTACATACAATCTATCTCTAGGACTCAAAAGGGTACACACAATCTATCTCTAGGACTCACAAGGGTACATACAATCTATCTCTAGGACTCAAAAGGGTACATACAATCTATCTCTAGGACTCAAAAGGGTACATACAATCTATCTCTAGGATTCAAAATGGTACATACAATCTATCTCTAGGACTCAAAAGGGTACATACAATCTACCTCTAGGACTCAAAAGGGTACATACAATCTATCTCTAGGACTCAAAAGGGTACATACAATCTATCTCTAGGACTCAAAAGGGTACATACAATCTATCTCTAGGACTCAAAAGGGTACATACAATCTATCTCTAGGACTCAAAAGGGTACATACAATCTATCTCTAGGACTCAAAAAGGTACATACAAACTATCTCTAGGACTCAAAAGGGTACATACAATCTATCTCTAGGACTCAAAAGGGTACATACAATCTATCTCTAGGACTCAAAAGGGTACATACAATCTATCTCTAGGACTCAAAAGGGTACATACAATCTATCTCTAGGACTCAAAAGGGTACAAACTCTATCTCTAGGACTCAAAAGGGTACATACAATCTATCTCTAAGACTCAAAAGGGTACATACAATCTATCTCTAGGACTCAAAAGGGTACAAACAATCTATCTCTAGGACTCAAAAGGGTACATACAATCTATCTCTAGGACTCAAAAGGGTACATACAATCTATCTCTAGGACTCAAAAGGGTACATACAATCTATCTCTAGGACTCAAAAGGGTACATACAATCTATCTCTAGGACTCAAAAGGGTACATACAATCTATCTCTAGGACTCAAAGGGTACATACAATCTATCTCTAGGACTCAAAAGGGTACATACAATCTATCTCTAGGACTCAAAAGGGTACATACAATCTATCTCTAGGACTCAAAAGGGTACATACAATCTATCTCTAGGACTCAAAAGGGTACATACAATCTATCTCTAGGACTCAAAGGGTACATACAATCTATCTCTAGGACTCAAAAGGGTACATACAATCTACCTCTAGGACTCAAAAGGGTACATACAATCTATCTCTAGGACTCAAAAGGGTACATACAATCTATCTCTAGGACTCAAAAGGGTACATACAATCTATCTCTAGGACTCAAAAGGGTACACACAATCTATCTCTAGGACTCAAAAGGGTACATACAATCTATCTCTAGGACTCCAAAGGGTACATACAATCTATCTCTAGGACTCAAAAAGGTACATACAATCTATCTCTAGGACTCAAAGGGTACATACAATCTATCTCTAGGGCTCAAAAGGGTACATACAATCTATCTCTAGGACTCAAAAGGGTACATACAATCTATCTCTAGGACTCAAAAGGGTACACACAATCTATCTCTGGGACTCAAAGGGTACATACAATATACCTCTAGGACTCAAAAGGGTACATACAATCTATCTCTAGGACTCAAAAGGGTACATACAATCTATCTCTAGGACTCAAAAGGGTACATGCAATCTATCTCTAGGACTCAAAAGGGTACATACAATCTATCTCTAGGACTCAAAAGGGTACATACAATCTATCTCTAGGACTCAAAAGGGTACATACAATCTACCTCTAGGACTCAAAAGGGTACATCCAATTTATCTCTAGGACTCAAAAGGGTACATACAATCTATCTCTAGGACTCAAAAGGGTACACACAATCTATCTCTGGGACTCAAAGGGTACATACAATCTACCTCTAGGACTCAAAAGGGTACATACAATCTATCTCTAGGACTCAAAAGGGTACATACAATCTATCTCTAGGACTCAAAAGGGTACATACAATCTATCTCTAGGACTCAAAAGGGTACATACAATCTACCTCTAGGACTCAAAAGGGTACATACAATCTATCTCTAGGACTCAAAAGGGTACATACAATCTCAGTCAACCCTCTGAATAACATAGGTCCTTCATAAACTGCATAAAATCGTCTAGTTTTAGCCAGAATCGAAGGTAAGAAGACGTCATGGTGCTGAGGGGGTTAACTGTCTTCGTAGCGCAACGGATAAATGCACTGAATTTCGGTGATGAGCATCCTAGGTTCGAATCCCTGGGCTGTCACATGTATTTGTTGATTTCATTAATTGAGTTTAGGAGTAAAGTCGGTTGGTGGAGGTAACATAATAACTACAAAAGTTAGCCAGAATCATAGGTAAAAGGGTGTCACGGTGCTGAAGGGATAACACGAAATATGATGCCAAAAAATAGGTTACCGATCGAAAAAATAATGCTTATGTATCGTTGTCACACGGCAATTCTATCGACGGATTATTTCTGAAGTATGTTTATCTAATAAGTTGTCAGATAATTGTGATATAATTAAGTATAGGCTAATTATTCTAAATCTATATTGACCATGTACTATCATACAAAAAAGTATCCTTACTAACATGACACGCACCATTTAGACTCAATGGACGAAGTAATATGGAAACTATTGTTTGAGCTCGAATCGTACCCCACTTTATGAACCTCAACGTTCACGAGAGTAAAGATACTTTATTGTATGATAGTACATGAATATGAACTATCCTTGCTGCAAAGCCTCGTCAAAGTAGAATTTACAGGGTGATTAAAAAAAAGTGTAATGATTTCACATGTACTGTATGTCATTTCTTCATTTTTTAACCTACACACTTTATCTTTTCAGGTTGTGATGGTGGTATCATGCCATTTGGCATAAGTCAACTACAAGGTTCTAGCTAAAATGGTATTCACAGCCGAGCAGAAAGTCAATATAGTTGAATTCTGGTATGAGACCAAATCGTACGTCACAGTCCGTCGTCGGTTCTGCCGCGAGTTCAAAGTTCAAACACGTGATGGACCTAAAAATAATGTTATACTGAGGTTTGTCAAGCACTTTGAGAGCAAGGGTACTGTCCACAGCACACACAAGGGGAACAGTGGACGTCCAGCAGCAGTCACAAAGAACCAGGCAAACATTGATACTGTGCGCAACTCGGCCACCAGAAGCCCAAAGAAGTCTCACCGCCGCCGCTCCCAAGAGTTGGGACTCTCCCCCTCCAGTCTGTTGCGTATTATGACCAAGGAGCTCAAGCTATTCCCTTACACCATATCTGTGAGGCATAAACTAAAAGCTGAGGACATGCAAAGAAGGCATGTCATGTGTGATTGGCTCGGCCAAAAGCTTGAACGCACCCCAGGATGGATCAACCACATCTGGTTCTCCGACGAGGCACACTTCCACATCAACGGCTCCATCAACAACCATAACAACATCTTCTGGGGCTCTGAGCTACCCGAGGAGATCACGGAGAGGCAGCTGAAGGGAACAAAGCTCACTGCCTTTATGGCAGGTTTTTTTTAGGTCCATCACGTGTTTGAACTTTGAACTCGCGGCAGAACCGACGACGGACTGTGACGTACGATTTGGTCTCATACCAGAATTCAACTATCTTGACTTTCTGCTCGGCTGTGAATACCATTTTAGCTAGAACCTTGTAGTTGACTTATGCCAAATGGCATGATACCACCATCACAACCTGAAAAGATAAAGTGTGTAGGTTAAAAAATGAAGAAATGACATACATGTGAAATCATTACACTTTTTTTGAATCACCCTGGTAAGTTAATTTGGAAGAAGAAAAAAAACATGGGACAATTAAAATCAAATTAATTTAAGAATAACTATAGCAAATTCTCACTCACTGGTCTGGTACACAAACACACATTAATATAGTTACACAGCTACTTGTAAATACACACACACACAATCACAAAAAAACACATACAATACAAATAAATAAACAAGCACAATTAAGCTCACACACACACACACACACACACACACACATATATAAACACACACAACAAACACAATTAAGCTCTCTGTCTCACACACACACCGGCCACTGATTATAGTCAGTGTTTGGGTATATTATCATTCAGGGAGGTCCGGTCATTCACATCATTATAATATTACACACTACCACTTATGTATTATTATCATTATTATTATTATTATTATTATTATTAGTTTGTTTTTAAATTAGTGTTATTATTATTGTTATTGTTGTTGTTAGTATTATTGTTGTATAATTTCTGGGGTTAAAAAATATACTTTAACACGGAATTATGTGAATTGATTGTTCTTTTGGATGTTGGCAAGAGCGAATAGAAGCTTGCGAGATATATATATATATATATATATATATATATATATATATATATATATATATATATATATATATATATATATATATATATATATATATATATATATATATATATATATAATGAAAACCTGCATCCATCTCAAACCTGAATTTTACAATGGTATCATGCTGATTATAATGTGACTGTAAAATTGAGTGACTCTTTGTTTATCTTTAGAGGGGTGAGGCTGTGTGAGAGAGTGAGTGAGGGAATGAGTGAGTTGTGAGGACAGGGGTAACACACACACACACACATGCACTATCTCTCATGTGAATTGTATTGTTAGATTATTTGTTTACTCTTTAATTCGACTCTATTTGCTTAGCTCCCAACTCTCTCTCTCTCTCTCTAGTTAATTTTATTATTTGACTCCTTTCTCTCTCTTTCTAGTTAATTTTATTATTTGACTCCTTTCTCTCTCTCTGTCGACATTAATTGCTTACCACCTCTCTCTCTCTCTCACTCACTCACTCACTCACTCACTCACTCACTCACTCACTCACTCACTCACTCACTCACTCACTCACTCCCTCTCCCTCTCCCTCTCCCCTCCCCCCGCCTCTCTGTCCATGTCTGTCAGTTACCCATGTCCCCCCACCGATAAGATCTCCATGAGTGGCATAGGAATTAACCCCTTTATCACACACAGCCGGTTGTCCTACACTAATGGGGTTATCAAGGTATTGGGAGGACCGTACTCATTTGGTTATCAGAGTGTAGGAATTGTCACTCAGGGGGTTGTCATACTAGCGTTAATGTCACACTAGGTTGGTTGTCACATTTTGGGGATTTTTACATTATGGGTTTGTCATACTAAGTTGGTTATAGTTTTTCAGGGATTTTTACATCATGGGTTTGTCACACTAAATTGGTTATCACACTTGTTTATATCGTGGGCTTGTCATACTAGGTTGGCTGCCATACTTTGGGGACTTAATTATCATGGGCTTGTAATACTAAGTTGTTTAATCATACTTTTGGGGTCTTTACATCATTAGCTTGTAATACTAAGTTGTTTAATCATACTTTTGGGGTCTTTACATCATTAGCTTGTCATACTAAGTTGGTTATCATACTTTTGGGGTCTTTACATCATTAGCTTGTCATACTAAGTTGGTTATCATACTTTTGGGGTCTTTACATCATTAGCTTGTCATACTAAGTTGTTTAATCATACTTTTGGGGTCTTTACATCATTAGCTTGTCATACTAAGTTGTTTAATCATTCTTTTTGGATCTTTACATCATTAGCTTGTCATACTAAGTTGGTTATCATACTTTTGGGGTCTTTACATCATTAGCTTGTCACACTAAGTTGGTTATCATACTTTTGGGGTCTTTACATCATTAGCTTGTCATACTAAGTTGTTTAATCATACTTTTGGGGTCTTTACATCATTAGCTTGTCATACTAAGTTGTTTAATCATACTTTTTGGATCTTTACATCATTAGCTTGTCATACTAAGTTGATTATCATACTTTTGGGGTCTTTACATCATTAGCTTGTCACACTAAGTTGGTTATCATACTTTTGGGGTCTTTACATTAGCTTGTCATACTAAGTTGGTTATCATACTTTTGGGATCTTTACATCATTAGCTTGTCATACTAAGTTGGTTATCATACTTTTGGGGTCTTTACATCATTAGCTTGTCATACTAAGTTGGTTATCATACTTTTGGGGTCTTTACATCATTAGCTTGTCATACTAAGTTGGTTATCATACTTTTGGGATCTTTACATCATTAGCTTGTCATACTAAGTTGGTTATCATACTTTTGGGGTCTTTACATCATTAGCTTGTCATACTAAGTTGGTTATCATACTTTTGGGGTCTTTACATCATTAGCTTGTCATACTAAGTTGTTTAATCATAGTTTTGGGATCTTTACATCATTAGCTTGTCATACTAAGTTGGTTATCATACTTTTGGGGTCTTTACATCATTAGCTTGTCATACTAAGTTGGTTATCATACTTTTGGGGTCTTTACATCATTAGCTTGTCACACTAAGTTGGTTATCATACTTTTGGGGTCTTTACATCATTAGCTTGTCACACTAAGTTTGGTTATCATACTTTTGGGGTCTTTACATCATTAGCTTGTCATACTAAGTTGGTTATCATACTTTTGGGGTCTTTACATCATTAGCTTGTCATACTAAGTTGTTTAATCATACTTTTGGGGTCTACATCATTAGCTTGTCACACTAAGTTGGTTATCATACTTCTGGGGTCTTTACATCATTAGCTTGTCATACTAAGTTGGTTATCATACTTTTGGGGTCTTTACATCATTAGCTTGTCACACTAAGTTGGTTATCATACTTTTTGGGGTCTTTACATCATTAGCTTGTCATACTAAGTTGGTTATCATACTTTTGGGGTCTTTACATCATTAGCTTGTCACACTAAGTTGGTTATCATACTTTTGGGGTCTTTACATCATTAGCTTGTCATACTAAGTTGGTTATCATACTTTTGGGATCTTTACATCATTAGCTTGTCACACTAAGTTGTTTATCATACTTTTGGGGTCTTTACATCATTAGCTTGTCATACTAAGTTGTTTAATCATACTTTTGGGGTCTTTACATCATTAGCTTGTCATACTAAGTTGTTTCTCATACTTTTGGGATCTTTACATCAATAGCTTGTCATACTAAGTTGGTTATCATACTTTGAGGAAGTTTATATCAGGGGGGCATGTCACACCAAGTTGTTTAGCATAGTTTGGGGATTTTGACATGATGGGTTTGTCATACTAATGTATTACCACATTATTGAGTTACATATTA
The DNA here is from genome assembly GCA_032716605.1 of Paralithodes platypus. Lineage (NCBI taxonomy): Eukaryota > Metazoa > Arthropoda > Malacostraca > Decapoda > Lithodidae > Paralithodes > Paralithodes platypus. Next base: position 30,569,173 of record CM064545.1, read on the forward strand.
ACCCCTTTAGTACCGAGTTGTCCTTGTCATTATAATCTTGATATTATTAAACGATTTTATCCAGCTTAGGGAGGACGTGTAGCAATTAAAAGTCTTCAAACTATCTCGATTATTCATTTTAGATACCACCGTTTCCTCCTAAGCTGCATACAAACGTTTAAATATAGCCGGAATAACACAAAATACATCCTCGGTAAGGAAGGGGTTAAGAGGAGTGTTTTATATTGGCTGGGTATTACGATATGTGTTCTATGTGTATTATGATATGTGTTCTATGTGTATTATGATATGTGTTCTATGTGTATTATGATATGTGTTCTATGGGTATTATGATATGTGTTCTATGTGTATTATGATATGAATGTTTAATGTAATGTTTATGTGTATTATGATATGAATGTTCTATGGGTATGATATGTGTTCTATGTGTATTATGATATGTGTTCTATGTGTATTATGATATGTGTTTTATGTGTATTATGATATGTGTTCTATGTGTATGGGGGAAGACAGAAGGCAAAGCTGACAGTGACAAAGCTATATTTAGGGTGGTTTGTAGTCATCTTAAACAAAGCTATATTTACGGGGGTTTGTAGTCATCTTAAACAAAGCTATATTTAGGGGGGTTTGTAGTCATCTTAAACAAAGCTATATTTAGGGTGGTTTGTAGTCATCTTAAACAAAGCTATATTTAGGGTGGTTTGTAGTCATCTTAAACAAAGCTATATTTACGGGGGTTTGTAGTCATCTTAAACAAAGCTATATTTAGGGTGGTTTGTAGTCATCTTAAACAAAGCTATATTTACGGGGGTTTGTAGTCATCTTAAACAAAGCTATATTTACGGGGGTTTGTAGTCATCTTAAACAAAGCTATATTTACGGGGGTTTGTATACTCTATTTTTTTCCAGCTGATCTTAAATTGAATCTCTTATTAGCTGATTCCTCGATACTTAATGGAAATATATGAAACTACAATGGCTGTGTGTCGTATTAATGCCAAGTTTTCATAATTAACATCATATTTCGCTACAAAATCCACCTTATAGTTCAGTTACAAAGGTAGAAACATGACAATTTACTCTCAGCTGGAAAAAATAGACTATAGTCATCTTAAGGGGAGGTTTTTAGTTTGTTTTCTACTCCTCCAGCAATCTTAAAATTTCACCCCCTTGACCCTCTTTCAAGATAAATTTGTACATTTTTCGGTAGAAAAATTTCCCGGCTGAAAGCCGGTTCCTCTTATATTACAGGCTCGCTTTCGCTCGCCAGGATAAAATCGACACCTAAATGGCACAAAAGGTCTTAAAATTGACAGAAATGGGTCGAAAGTTCTTAAAATCGTCAAAATAATGGGGGGAACGTCTTAAAATTAGAAAAGCAATGGGGTTAAACATGAGGGAGAAAGGAGTCAATAAAAAAATCCCTCAAGTGGAAATCTCTCCTTAAACAAATATTTTTGCGTATTGAAAAGAAGTGTGGTGTGCTTGTTTATTGAAAAGAAGTGTGGTGTGCTTGTTTATTGTAAAGAAGTGTAGTGTGCTTGTTTATTGAAAAGAAGTGTGGTGTGCTTGTTTATTGAAAAGAAGTGTGGTGTGCTTGTTTATTGAAAAGAAGTGTGGTGTGCTTGTTTATTGAAAAAAGTGTGGTGTGCTTGTTTATTGTAAAGAAGTGTAGTGTGCTTGTTTATTGAAAAGAAGTGTGGTGTGCTTGTTTATTGAAAAGAAGTGTGGTGTACTTGTTTATTGAAAAGAAGTGTGGTGTGCTTGTTTATTGAAAAGTGTGGTGTGCTTGTTTATTGAAAAGAAGTGTGGTGTGCTTGTTTATTGAAAAGAAGTGGTGTGCTTGTTTATTGTAAAGAAGTGTGGTGTGCTTGTTTATTGAAAATAAGTGTGGTGTGCTTGTTTATTGAAAAGAAGTGTGGTGTGCTTGTTTATTGAAAAGAAGTGTGGTGTGCTTGTTTATTGAAAAGAAGTGTGGTGTGCTTGTTTATTGAAAAGAAGTGTGGTGTGCTTGTTTATTGAAAAGTGTGGTGTGCTTGTTTATTGAAAAGAAGTGTGATGTGGTTGTTTATTGAAAAGAAGTGTGGTGTGCTTGTTTATTGTATAGAAGTGTGGTGTGCTTGTTTATTGTAAAGAAGTGTGGTGTGCTTGTTTATTGTAAAGAAGTGTGGTGTGCTTGTTTATTGGAAAGAAGTGTGGTGTGCTTGTTTATTGAAAAGAAGTGTGGTTTGCTTGTTTATTGAAAAGAAGTGTGGTGTGCTTGTTTATTGTAAAGAAGTGTGGTGTGCTTGTTTATTGAAAAGAAGTGTGGTGTACTTGTTTATTGAAAATAAGTGTGATGTGCTTGTTTATTGAAAAGAAGTGTGGTGTGCTTGTTTATTGAAAAGAAGTGTGGTGTACTTGTTTATTGAAAAGAAGTGTGATGTGCTTGTTTATTGTAAAGAAGTGTGGTGTGCTTGTTTATTGTAAAGAAGTGTGGTGTGCTTGTTTATTGAAAAGAAGTGTGGTGTGCTTGTTTATTGAAAAGAAGTGTGGTGTGCTTGTTTATTGTAAAGAAGTATGGTGTGCTTGTTTATTGAAAAGAAGTGTGGTGTGCTTGTTTATTGAAAAGAAGTGTGGTGTGCTTGTTTATTGAAAAGAAGTGTGGTGTGCTTGTTTATTGAAAAGAAGTGTGGTGTGCTTGTTTATTGAAAAGAAGTGTGGTGTACTTGTTTATTGTAGTAAATTAATTGAAGGAGGAGGTGTTTGTGTGAGTTAGCTGGATTACTCTCTGTGTAGGTGAGACACAAACAGAAACAGTAAGGAAGGCCAGACAAATGAAACAGGAGTTCCAGCAACTCCTTATCACATGCCTATGAGGCCTCCCCGGGGTATTGCCATGCTCGATTGGGGTCCACAAGCTCCCCAACGCCTTATCATACAGTTCATACTTCTGATATTTTCACAGGATGGACTTGTCATACTTGTGAGGTCGTCATGCTGGTAGGGTTGTCATGCTGAAACTGTTATCATATTGAATGAATTCTATTAGACAATTTTATTCAGATTAGTAACGGTATATGGACGTCAAAGGGTTGTTGTTGTTGTTGTTCCCCAAGCTGCCTGGCCGAACAGCCCCAAGGCCCCGAGCAATTCAAAGGCCATAACCGAGCGCCCCCACAGAACCCTCCCTGCCGACCACAATAAAGCCTGGGTGACCGAAGCCACTCCATGGCGGGGAGCTGAGGAGGGTGCGGAAACGCCCGGGAAACCAAAGCCCCACCCAGGGCCCTGTGCCACTCAGCAATTATGAAGAGAAAGTTGAGGGGAAGGGAAAAATGTGACGCTTTGGCTTCCAATCTTGGTAGATTGGGAGGTCAATCCACGGAAGAGACGCCGTCACTTGAGATCTAGAAAATATATAAGTTAAAGGAACAGTCAGAGTAAGCTATGGGTATGGCAGAGATTGCTCAGCTCTCACTCTGATAGACCAGCCCATCACCACACGTCAAAGGGTTGATTGAGATAGTATTAACCCTTTTAATACCCACAGATCCTTCCTAAGCTGCATAATATCGTCTAACGATAGCCAAAATAAACTGCTAAAAGGTATCAGAGCTCCAAAGGGTTAATGAAGGTTCCACATAGTCTGGGTTGTCATACTAAGTTAGTTATCATACTACTGTGGCTATGTACTTTATATATGGGTTGTCATATTAGTTTGGTTGGGATGGCTTCATGATGGAGTTAAGGGGGGATGACCTGCTGTTTGTTATTTCTGCCCTTTTCTCTTTCTCTGGCTTGTATCCATTCGGCCCCATTCAGCCAACTATTTTAAGACGTTTACCCTCATCTAGGTGTAGATTTCTTTCTGGCGAGCGATAGCGAGCCAGCATTATATGAAGAAATCCGGCTTCGCCGGAGAAATTTTTCTATCGAAAAATGTACAAATTTAGCCTGCTGTCAAACAAAAATAAAAAATATGCTGGCTCGCTATCGCTCACCAGTAAAAAATTGACACCTGGACGGGGATAAACGTCTTAAAACAGTAGGCTGAATGGGGCCAAATGGATACAAGCCAGAGAAAGATAGAAAAGGACAGAACCAAAACAGGTCACCCTCCTTAATTAATAGGCGTATCATATTAGTCAAGTTATCTTACTGATTTGGTTATCATAATTTAAACATGGTCGCATTAAGGGGAGGTTTTTAGTTTGTTTCTTATAGACCTCCATCAAGCTTAAAATTTCACCCCCTTGATCCCCTTCCAAGCTAAATTTGTAAATTTTTCGGTAGAAAAATGTCCCGGCCGTAGGCCGGTTTCTCTTAAATTTACAGTCTCGCTATCGCTCGCCAGGAAAAAAAACGACACCTAAATCGCTCGTCTGAAAAAAAAGACACCTAATTGGCATGAAAGTTCTTAAAATTGACAGAAATGGGGCGAAAGGTCTTAAAATCGACAAACTAATGGGGCGAGCGTCTTAAAATATCAAAAGTAATGGGGCTAGAGATGAGGGAGAAAGGAGTCAAGAAAAAAAATTCCTCAAGTGGAAATCTCCCCTTAAGGGGTTGTCATACTTCTGGGGATGTCGAGCTAAATTTTTTGCCACATTATTATAACATTATAATATTTATAAGGGTGTCACACTATACCCTGTGCCAAGTAAGTTAGCCACAACTTTTGAACATAAACCTCTATAACTCACTAACAACTAGAGCAGTCGAGCTAATATTGTTATCATTTGGGAAGAGTTAGCCAGGAAATGGGTGTGGGAATTGACTGCCCATTTGCTCTAGCCCTTGTTAAGTTACACAGGTTCGGGTTCAAGATTCCAGGCCTACCTATTTTGAAGAGGGTCTAGTTGAATATCGACACTAATTTAGTTATCATAGCATTGAGACTGTCCGAAAGGTTTGACACTATAAATGGGTATCATACTAATTTGATTGTCATACTATTAGGATTATTACATCATGGGGTTATCAAACTAAGTGGGATTGTCACACTAGTTGAATTATCCTATTAACCCTTTCACTTTTCGAGGACGCACTTGGTCATATTATTTTGAGTAGCATTATATAATTTTCTTAATATTAGGAAGGCTCTAGGGGATGTAGGGTTAGTGATCACTCGATAGCCTTCCTAAACTTCATAAAATCGTCTAATGTTGGCCCTAATAAACTTATAAAATGCATCATAATCCATAAGGTGTTAAAAGAGGTGACATTCTGGATGGGATGTCGTCCTAACGGGGTCCCATCGAGGAAATTATATTGTCCTTATTGGGTCCTTTCTCTACCATTTCAATTTTCATATTTTCTCTATTCTATTTTATTTCACTTGGCGGAAAATGTAATCCCTTAATTGCTTGTCTCAATACTTAATAGAAATAAATGAAACTACTATGGCTGTGCCATATTAGTTAATTTAAGATTAACAATATTTTTAGCTACAAATTCTTCTGTACAGGCGACGGCTTGCTTATTTGATTTCAGCGATATTTCGACGATTTATGAAGCTTAGGATGGATATATGGTAGCTAAAAGGATTCATTGAAATAGTTTGTAGCCTTTTTATGGGTAGATGTCCGTCCTAAGCTCAATGCAATCATCTAATAGTTGTCAGAATATAATGAAAAGGACGTTGCTGGTACTGTATGGGTTTATAGTTCAATAGTCAAGATGGGGACATGGCAATTTGTAATCAGCAAGATTATATAATGAACTATGGTTATAAGTGGAAAATATCCAAAACCCGTTCAGTACCGGTGCCGTCCTTTTAACTTTATTCTGGCTACTATTAGACGATGTTATTCAGTTTAAATAGGGTCTCCAGCCATTAACAGGCTTCTAACTACCTCGCTTATCCCTCTATACTACCAGACCCTTCTTATAGGCTACTGCACAACATCGTCTCAATATAGCTGGAAGGAAATTAAAAAGACGTCGCCGGTACAGAAGGGGTTAAGGGGAGATTTGTATTTACAGTACATGTTCATTTATTTATCATTATTATTATTATTATTATTTTTATTTTTTTATTTTTTTTTATTTTTTTTTTAGTTTCTTTCCAAGACTTCCATCAAGCTTAAGAAAATACCCCCAAGAACCCCCTCAGAGATATTTGTATATTTTTCGGTAAAGAAATGTCCCAGCCGAAGGCCGATTCTGCCTAATTATAGGCGTGTTATCGCTCGCCAGGAAAACTAGACACCTAAATGACACATAAATCTTAAAATCGCCAAACTAATGGGGTGAACGTCTTAAAATATCTAAACTAATGGTGCTAAACATGAGACAATGGGGTCTAGAAAAACTGGACCTCCTCTGAACAGACATATTAAAATTGTATATATTCAAATTGTGATCACTGAGATTCATGTGTAATTTTGTATTAGACCAAAGGAAGAACAATAATTTGAAGTTCTGGAGGTGGTACACCGCTTTATTCCGTGGGTGGACTAGCATATGTTATTTATATATTTCAACTTCAATAAATGACACCAATTGAAGCTGTTGGACGGAAATCTTCTATTTATAACTCTTTAGTAGTCTGTCGTTTTATATTTTTGTTTTCTGATAAGCGTCGAATATGAAGGATCGAAGGGATTTTAAAGATTCTTATACATTTTTCCCGTTTGAATTCTCTAAGATGAGAAAACTAGCATACTGCTAGCCAGAAATTACTGCTATCTTGCCTAAATATATGTTCAGATCCTTTAATATTGATACATTACTCAACAAATATACGCTGTAAGAGTGAACACTGGGTTGTGGTGGTGGTTTGTGCACATAAGGGGTGATTGTAGTAGATTTTCTGTTCTAAATTGATTAAATAAACCGAGGAGCACTGTCTGTGTGTACCATATTGTTACAGTTGGGTGACCATTTTTTTTACATTGTAATTTTAATAGATAACGTGAATTCATCCAAGGTATTACTATAATAAGGTGCCATTTAGGAGAGTATAACTTTTCGAAAAGCTCAGTCTGTAATTTATGTTGTATGTGTGTAATCTCACTTGTATCCATTTTTATGACTAAATAATGTTTCAAATTAATTTAAGTATCACAATAATGCTCTCTTTATGAAGGTGTTAAATTTAAACTGATAACATGTAACAGGAGAAACGTATGAAACTTACCCTATCGCTTTTTACCGGCCTCCAGACTCCGATTGACGTCCTCCGACAAAACTGCTCCTGGAACACCGGGTAAACCCTTATCAATATTGTGAAGCCTTCATGTTGTTCCGGGTGACATTCTTCGATTTTACTGGACTTAATTCAAACCTGTTGAAGATAAAAGGTTAATTAAGGTATAGACTATAACCCATTCGATCCATAAAGGTCCTTCCTAAGCTGAATACAATTGTCTTATGTTAGCCAGAATGCAACGGAATTAGTGCCATCATACACTGAAGGGGTTAATGATATAACCACGCTTAGGCCTTAGTCACACAGTTACTTTTAATTCCTTCAGTATTATAGCATCCTATTGTATTATATTGTAGCTATCATTATACATGATATGCCAGGTTATCAAGCCAAATCTGCCCTCGCCAGAACGGGCAGTGATCAGAAGACCTCAAGGACCCCGCACGCTAATGGGAACTATAATGGCCTGCTAGCCTGCCCCTACTCCCATGTACAGGCGCCTTTCTTGCCCTCTACATACTGTCCGAGAACTGTAGCCAAATAGTTGGTACCGTACTACACAAGTCAAGGAACAGCAAATCGGCAATAGCCCTGGTAGTACGTTAAATAATTCTATAATCATAACCTGGGGGTCACGTTTACGACTGGTCCTGTCACTGTAATGCCTGATTCTACCGGCCAACTATATTATAGCTCTCTCTTCTGTATCATCTCCATCATCTCAGTTCTCTTTGGAACCCCCCCCCCCCCTCCCCACCCCCTTTCTTCCATTCTCCTTCACACCTCAACTGCCCACTTCCTCAGGATCTCAATAGCTCACCAAGCTCAACACCCTCACGACGTATTGTGGGTGAGGTGGTGGTACGTATTCCGACCATCGGCGAGACATATGCCGCTTGCTTTCAGGCACGTATTCTGGCCGACCGCGAGACATATTCTGCTCACAACCTTCCACATTCTTGCCAGCATCTGTCGACCCAGGCCTGTAACCTAGAACAGAAGAAGACAAAGACACAACCTGACTACGACTAAAGACTTGTCCTTCTCTGCCCTCCTTTCATCCCAGCGATAAGGAGGAATCCCCTAGCCCTTTTGCCTGTCACCCCTGGCAAAGGTGTATTGATTAGAGTACCGGAGTTACCATATGTATCGCTGTTCTCTGTTTTGGGATCCCTTTTTAATGTCACAGAAGTAAAACAATACACACAATATCCCTTTGCTACTTTGCTAAGTATACTTATATCCTAAAGTTACATTGACGACTCCGCCAACGTTGACTGAGATATCCTGTAATTATATATACTTACCGTAGATTGCCTCCAACACACCACTTGTTACACTGCAAAAACTTCACTTAACTCCTTCATACCAAACCCTGAGTCTATATCTGTTGCAGGTTGTGTCTATATATACAGTACAGATCTTGTATGTACCTATGTCGTCTATTGCCATTGAATTGTTCTTTATTCATATACACATTGTTTGAAAATTACATTGGCTAACTCTTGTAAATACACTATATAAAATGTACACATGTATTTTGGTCTCTGTGTAAGTTCTCCCAATAATTTAAGAATCTGCTGCACCCCTATAATGGTTAAGGGGAGATTTCCACTTGAGGGATTTTTTTTTCTGAACCCCTTTCTACCTCATGTTTAGCCCCATTGCTTTTGATATTTTAAGACGTTCGCCCCATTAGTTTGGCGATTATAAGAACTTTCACCCTATTTCTGTCAATTTTAAGACCTTTCGTGCCATTTAGGTGTCGATTTTTTCCTGGCGAGCGAAAGCGAGCCTGTAATTTAAGAGTAAGCGGCCTTCGGCCGGAACATTTTTCTACCAAAAAATGTACAAATTTATCTTGAAAGGGGGTCTAGGGGGTGGTATTTTAATTTTGATGGAGGTCTAGAGAACATACTAAAAACCTCCCCTTAAGCGAGTACCGGTATTGTAAGAAGCTTGAAATGATAGCCAGGTACTCGGCAGTTTAGGCACGTTTACAACCAACCCTTCTCTCACTATGATTACAACTAGTGACCAGCTGGCCACGTTTGTAAACGGCACACTTGATATGTTTACAACTAACACAGTCAAGTTTACAACAGCTTATGCAGACCAAATTAAATCTCAAATATTTTCTAAGTGATTTTATACAGCTTAAGAATGATCTCTAGTAATTAAAAGAGTAAGATACATTTCAATTGTTCCTTTAACCCTTTGAATACCAGCGACGTGTGTTATATTGTATTCTAGCTGTATTTAGATGATGTTATGCAGCTTAGGAAGGATCTGTGGTAGTTAAAAGGGTTGGTTGAGATCATTTGAAGCCTTATCACTGCTAGAGGTCCCTCCCAAGCTGAAGAAAATCGTCTAATAGTCGCCAGAATATGATGAAAAGGACGTCCCTGGTCCTGAATGGGGTTAACCCCCGCACTATGTAATATCCTCTAATAATAACTAACATACAACAGAAGAATGCGTGATGGTATACTAAAAGGGTTAAGGGGAGGTCTCCACTTGAGGGAGTTTTTTCTTGACCCCTTTCTCCCTCATGTTTAGCCCCATTGCTTTTGATATAAAACGTTTGCCCCATTAGTTTAGCGATTTTAAGAACTTTCACCCCATATTAAGACCTTTCGTGCAATTCAGGTGTCGATTTTATCCTGGCGAGCGATAGCGAGCCTGTAATTTAAGAGGAACCGGCCTTTGGCCGGGACATTTTTCTACCGAAAAATGTACAAATTTATCTTGAAAGGGACTCAAGGGGGTGTAATTTTAAGCTTGATGGAGGTCTAGGGAACAAACTAAATACCTCCCCTTAAAGACGAATATATTGGAGTCCCTTTATCTGAGTAAACTAAAATAATACCATGTTTTGAAACCTACAACGTAAAAACCTACAACGTAAAAATCAAAGGAAAATTATATTAAATACTGTACATTCAGGCTGGTTATATTGATAGTGAAATACCTTGGATTATTAAATATACCTTTCTATTCTTATACCAATCCTTTCAGTAATTATATTGATAGTGAAATGCCTTGGATTATTAAATATACCTTTCTATTCTTATACCAATCCTTTCAGTAATTATATTGATAGTGAAATGCCTTGGATTATTAAATATACCTTTCTATTCTTATACCAATCCTTTCAGTAATTATATTGATAGTGAAATGCCTTGGATTATTAAATATACCTTTCTATTCTTATACCAACCCTTTCAGTAATTAAGGACGCATATTTACATTGTTTATCATTGGACGATTTGTATGCAATTTAGGAAGGTTAACTAGAAATAATAACAAAAATGCACAAACGAGATCAATTAACTCTCTAGCTTCCGCAAGTTCTTCCTAAGCTGAATAAATCAGTCTAGTAATAGCCTGAAGGAAACAACTGTCTAATCGCGTCACAATTTTCAAGGGGTTTAATGGGCTTAAAACTACCAATGTTCTTTTAAATGGTAAATTATCATGAATAATCGCTTATGACGCGATTTTGAGCCTATAAGGGATACTTTAAAACCTTTGTTACCATCAGGGGTATTTAGAAGCCTTTAGTTTAGTTACTTCAACCTCTGCAGTTGTCTATGAGTTAGCTGTGGGCAGAAAACTAATTTTGGAGAGGTAATTATAAGAGTGAGAGAACTCTATTTCTTATTGTTAATCTGGCAACCTCTGCGTCATAGAAGCGTGAAAGAGTTAATTAATCTTTCCATACCTTCTTTAAGGGAGGAGGGTTATTTTTTTTTTGGCTCCCTCCTCCCTCATGTTTAGCCCCATTAGTTTTGAGATTATATGATTTTCGGCCCATTAAATTGGCGATTATGTTTGTCAAAATTAAGACCTTTCGTGCCATTTAAGTGTCGATTATTTCTGGCAAGCGATAGCGTGCTTTTAATTAGGAAGAAACCTAGGCCGGGACATTTTTCTACCGATAAATGTACAAATTTATCTCGACGGGGGATCTCCAGGATTTGTTTTATGCTTAATGGAGGTCTAGGGAGGCAAATATAATAATACCATATGCATAAATAAATCGACCAATAAATAAACCCTTCCCTCCTTAAGGGGAGGTTTTTAGTTAGTTCGCTAGACTTCCATCAAGCTTAACATTACAACCCCTCTAGACCCCCTTTCAAGATAAATTTGTACATTTTTCGGTAGAAAAATGTCCCGGCCGAAGGCCGGTTCTTCTTAAATTACAGGCTCGCTATCGCTCGCCAGGAAAAAATCGACACCTAAATGGCACGAAAAGTCTTAAAATTGACAGAAATGGGGCGAAAGTTCTTAAAATCGCCAAACTAATGGGGCGAACGTCTTATAATATCAAAAGCAATGGGGCTAACCATGAGGGAGAATGGGGTCAAGAAAAAACTCCCTCAAGTGGAAAATCTCTCCCCTTAAACCGATGATTTTGTTTTCATCCGACGAAATGAAACTGTTTTTTGGGCATTACGGATTGTGAATATAGTTTCTGGGTGTGGGTTAGAGAGAGAGAGAAGAGCATCCTTGTTATGCACGTTTCATAGTATTGAATTTTGAGTCGCCTTCAATATAGTTGTGGCGATTATATATATTATACATCTGTCGATCATGTATACTGTATAATAACACTTCTACTAACCGTTGCTTTTTCGTTAATGTTATTATATATATATATATATATATATATATATATATATATATATTTGTTGGTATTAGATATGGATTCTCCGGGCAAAATTTGAGTAGTCATGTTTCTTTAGCGGTTTTAAGGGGAGATATCCACTTGAGGGATTTTTTTGTCTTGACTCTTTTCTCCCTCATGTTTAACCCCATTGCTTTTCTAATTTTAAGACGTTCGCCCCATTATTTTGACGATTTTAAGAACCTTCGACCCATTTCTGTCAATTTTAAGACCTTTCGTGCCATTTAGGTGTCGATTTTATCCTGGCGAGCGACAGCGAGCCTGTAATTTAAGAGGAACCGGCTTTCAGCCGGGAAATTTTTCTACCGAAAAATGTACAAATTTATCTTGAAAGGGGCTCAAGGGGGTGTAATTTTAAGCTTGATGGGAGTTCTAGGGAAGAAACTAAAAACCTCCCCTTAATGATTAGTGCAGAACCTGGCGTGTATTTTCCGAAGACTTTATTCCCCTTTAATGCCGGTACAGTATCTACTAAACTGCCAGGCATAGATAGTATGCTTTCCTACGCCGCTTAGTATCGGAGTAGAGGTAAATGTGGTATACACACTTTGCCTACTTTAACCCCTTGCAAGTTTCGGACGATAAGGAAGTTGGAGCCGTACACCTCGATAGCTAGCAGATAATATATATACTGTATATAACATTATGTGAATTTGGGAAAAGATAGGTTTGCTGAATTTGATATTTCCGTATGGCTTTATATATGCACAACAACCATAAGGCATCTGGTAATTCTGCTTGAAATCAGTGTCTGCAGCTCCAACTTCATTCAAATGTCGATCTCGCCAGTGTTCAGTTGCTTGGAATAGATCAGAAGTAAACTTATCAATGTAACTCCTTGTGTCCGTGGTAAAAGCTTGTATTCACCCTTCCCACTTAGTTTTTGTATTTATTTATTTCAAAAATTTGCAATCACGTTTCTGGCACTGTATTTCTGTCAAAAGCACATCAGTATTATTCTAACATAATTTTATATCAAACAAATACTTTTAAGTTCTCACCTGGAAATCTGAGAATGCTGCATACGTAAGATTTGTATTCGTAATGAACAGTGGAAATGCACCGAAGCACTGATCCTCTAATAATAATTATACAATTTTGTTTTCATTTGGTACTATCACATATAATACAATTGAACGGTTACACACGAAATCGGTGCCGTTTTGTATCATTGCATATACCTTGAGAATCCTAGTAATGTTAACATAAATATATTTGTTTAATTGTTTATTCGGTGAAATTATTACAACATGAGGCGTAAATTATTACAACATTAGGCGTAAATTTCAATATACTATAAACTCTCAACAAGTGTAGAGAGGTAAGGGAATGGATATTAATTATGTGGGGTTGTTGTTGTTGTTGTTCCCCAAACTGCCTGGCCGAACAGCCCCAAGGCCCCGAGCAAGGCCAAGGCCATAACCGTGCGCCCCCACAGAACCCTCACTGCCGACCACAATAAAGCCTGGGTGACCGAAGCCACTCCATGGCGGGGAGCTGAGGAGGGTGCGGAAACGCCCGGGAAACCAAAGCCCCACCCAGGGCCCTGTGCCCCTCAGCAATTATGAAGAGAAAGGAAAAAATGTGACGCTTTGGCTTCCAATCTAGGTAGACTGGGACGTCAATCCACGGAAGAAACGCCGTCACTTGAGATCTAGAAAATATAAAAGTAAAAGGAACAGTCAGAGTAAGCTATGGGTATGGCAGAGATCGCTCAGTTCTCACTCTGATAGACCAGCCCATCACCAGATTATGTGGGGTTATTATTAATGGATATGAATTATGTGGGGTGGGTGACTCTCCATTCGTACTGGGGTCAAGTTGTGATTCATAGCTTGACCTAGGATATTGTACTCTTTTGTACTCTTTCAATAGTTGAGGACGTATTTTTATACTTTATTATGGTTATCATTAGAAATGGCTATGCAATGCAGGGAAGATCACTATTAATCAAAGGGGTAAAAACTATCTCCTTGAACTCTGTAGGTCCCACAGAGTTCTTTCCACGCTCAGTATGATCTTAAACGGGTGACTACTATCTCGATTATCCCTCTGACTTCCATATACTCTTCCTAATCTGAATAAAACCGTCTAATTAGAGCCAGAATAAACTGTTACAGGTATCATGATAATCAAGCGGTTTATATTCCATGGCCTTAAGGGGAGGTATTTAGTTTGTTCCCTAGACCTCCATCAAGCTTAAAATTACACCCCCTTGAGTCCCTTTCAAGATATATTTGTACATTTTTCGGTAGAAAAATGTCCCGGCCGAAGGCCGGTTCCTCTTAAATTACAGGCTCGCTATCGCTCGCCAGGATAAAATTGACACCTGAATGGCACGAAAGGTCTTAATATAGGGTGAAAGTTCTTAAAATCGCTAAACTAATGGGGCAAACGTTTTATAATATCAAAATCAATGGGGCTAAACATGAGGGAGAAAGGGGTCAAGAAAAAAATCCCTTAAGTGGAGATCTCCCCTTAAGGTAAGATGCAATGATTGGTTTGTCAAAAATTGAAGTATACCGATAAGAAAACAAAAACAGTGCTTGCAATTGTATACAAAAACAGTGCTTGCAATTGTATACAAAAACAGTGCTTGCAATTGTATACAAAAACAGTGCTTGCAATTGTATACAAAAACAGTGCTTGCAATTGTATACAAAAACAGTGCTTGCAATTGTATACAAAAACAGTGCTTGCAATTGTATACAAAAACAGTGCTTGCAATTGTATACAAAAACAGTGCTTGCAATTGTATAAAAAAACAGTGCTTGCAATTGTATAAAAAAACAGTGCTTGCAATTGTATAAAAAAACAGTGCTTGCAATTGTATACAAAAACAGTGCTTGCAATTGTATACAAAATGGCCCATAGTATAATTACGCCTGCTGGAGTAGACTGTTAGATTAGGTAAAGTGATGGTGACAATAACTGACGATAAGTGAGACTATACACTATATTTGTCTAATTTGGCGAATTTGCTCTTGAGGGGAGATTTCCACTTGAGGGATTTTTTTTTCTGGACTCCTTTCTCCCTCATGTTTAGCCCCATTGCTTTTCTAATTGTAAGACGTTCTCCCCACTATTTTGACGATTTTAAGAATTTTCGACTCATTTCTGTCAATTTTAAGAACTTTCGTGCCATTTAGGTGTCGATTTTATCCTGGCGAGCGATAGCGAGCCTGTAATATAAGAAGGACATTTTTCTACCGAAAAATTTACAAATTTATCTTGAAAGAGGGTCAAGGGGGTGAAATTTTAAGATTGCTGGAGGAGTTGAAAACAAACTAGAAACCTCCCCTTAAGCCCTTTGAGCCTGAAACTTTACTTAGAGCTGATTGGCTGATGGTACCGTCTTTGCCTTGTGTTTGTTTCTGCAACTGAAAGATGTTACTCGTGTACAGTACTATCATCTAATGAACTCGAGGTAGAGTTCCTTAGCTCAATGTGACCAAGTATCGGAGAGATTGTAGACACTAATGAGCAGGAAAATACCCAGGGGAGGCTTCCTAGGCATGTGATAAGGAGTTGCTGGAACTCCTGTTTTATTTGTCTGGCTTCCCTCACTGTTTCTGTTTGAGTCTCACCTACACAGAGTAATCAATGGAGCTCTCACACACACACCTAACCCTCCTATCCATTGCACTACGCTAAACAAGCACACCACTCTTCTACAAAATACTGTACATAAATATATAAATAATAATTATAATTTGGCTCTCACTCTTTCAACTTTGAGGGAGACACTTGTTGCAGGTAACTTTGCCTATTGTATCCTTCATACACATACAAAACAATAGTGCAAAATCGTTCTGTTAAACTAAATTGGACTATAATATATTATAGAATATGGAGTTGGTCATGCATTGCTCTAGATATTTATAGATTAAATTTTTACAGTATGTTCTTATGAATAGTTTATAGTAGGGAAATATAAAAGTCCTCCTTGACCATTTCACAGACTTTATTACAAAAATCTACAAATTATGTACATATTTTTTTTAATTAGGATATAGCATTGGTATATATATATACACTATTCACACTTTACGAGTACACCATAGAGAAATATATGTACTGTATATTTATATATAAAGACATGCACATCTGTCTCTCTCTCTCTCTCTCTCTCTCTAATCTCAACACTAATTTGCTTAATAACCTTTGTGGCGTGTTAAAGCTTCCTAGAGGCTTCAAACCGGGTTCAATTGGGTTCATGTAAGGTTCACTGGGGTTCATATTGGTTTCAGATCAATAGTGAAGACGGTTCAAACCGGGTTCAATTGAGTTCATGTAAGGTTCATTCTGGTTCATATTGGGTTCAGCACGATAGTGAATAGGGTTCAAACCAGGTTCAATTGGGTTCTTGTAAGGTTCACTGGGGTTCATATCGGGTTCAGTACGATTTTGAAGAGGGTTCAAACCGGGCTCAATTGGGTTCATGTAAGGTTCATATTGAGTTCAATACGATTTTGAAGAGGGTTATTCCGGGTTCAATTGGGTTCATATAAGGTTCACTGGGGTTCATATAAGGTTCACTGGGGTTCATAATGGGTTCAGTAAGATTTTGGGTGTAATTAGGCTTCATTTGGAAATTGGAGGGACGTCAAGCGGTTCTAAGAATGTTGGTATTTGGGTTGAACCGAAATATTCCATTAGCTAGTTTAAGTATTTGTGTGAATGGTTAAATGTGTTATCAATATGAGCTGACTGAGGGATAAAATATTTCAGCATGATATAACATATTAAATATGATATAAAATGTCAATTAATATCCTCGAGGGAGATTTAAAGGTTTATGATATGACTGCATATGGTTCATTAATGATCAGTAACTTCCTAGTCTTTAAAGAGGTAACAAGGTGTCTTCAGGGCGTACATTTACAAAGGCAGACGTCTATCTATATATCTTGGTTGGTAGTACAATATTACCTTCATCACGTTATAATTGACCAGTTTACTATAAGAAATGTGTGTGTGGGTATGTGTGTGTGGGTATGTGTGTGTGGGTATGTGTGTGTGTGGGTATGTGTCTGTGGGTATGTGTGTGTGGGTATGTGTGTGTGTGGGTATATGTGTGTGTGGGTATGTGTATGTGTGTGTGGGTATGTGTGTGTGTGGGTATGTGTGTGGGTATGTGTGTGTGTGGGTATGTGTCTGTGGGTATGTGTGTGTGTGGGTATGTGTGTGTGTGTATACAGTATGTGTTAAAACAAAACTCATAATGCAACAAAGCTGGTATGCATTGTAGGAATATCATGTTGGACACGTCTAGAACATCTAAGTCATTTGAAATTAATAGCTGAAGAATGCATTTAATTTTTTATCATAAATGCATTCAAAAAGCCTGCAGAATTTATTCGAAATTATTGCACAACAACTATGATAACACCTTTATAAT
Organism: Paralithodes platypus; assembly: GCA_032716605.1. Taxonomy (NCBI): domain Eukaryota; kingdom Metazoa; phylum Arthropoda; class Malacostraca; order Decapoda; family Lithodidae; genus Paralithodes; species Paralithodes platypus. The sequence goes on from CM064545.1 coordinate 30,586,402, forward strand.
GCGTACCAGTTGTGTTGCAATTTACCGACATATATATTGAACACGTACAGTTAACAGTGTTCCTCTCGAATAATAATAATAATGACAACACATGTAAAATATCATTCACTTTAATTTTGATATTTTCGTTTCTGGCCAGCACAAGATGATACACGATTATTTAAAAATGTCCTCACACTGTACAGATTGTGTGTTGATATGTAACAATAATGGTGCAAAGATAATGGTGTCAATCGTTTCGGTTTGATATTCATCCCTGTCAGTATGGGTGGCATTCATCCCTGTCAGTACGGGTGGCATTCATCCCTGTTAGTACGGGTGGCATTCATTTCACTGTATTCTATCTACTCTTTGACGATTTATTTCAGTTTAGGACTACCCTCTAGCAATGGAAAGCTTACAAACTATCTCAGTTAACTCTTTTAAGGGGAGGTATTTAGTTAGTTCCCTAGACCTCCATCAAGCTTAAAATTACACCCCCTTGAGTCCCTTTCAAGATAAATTTGTACATTTTTCGGTAGAAAAATGTCTCGGCCGAAGGCCGGTTCCTCTTAAATTACAGGCTCGCTATCGCTCGCCAGGATAAAATCGACACCTGAATTGCACGAAAGGTCTTAATATGGGGTGAAAGTTTTTAAAATCGCTAAACTAATGGGGCAAACGTTTTATAATATCAAAAGCAATGGGGATAAACATGAAGGAGAAAGGGGTCAAGAGAAAAATCCCTCAAGTGGAGATCTCCCCTTAACTAGGCTACCTTAGATCCATCACAAGCTGCATCCAATAATCTAATTAGCATACCAGAGTCAAATAAAATCTAATTGACGCCCGTGCTGAGAAGGCTAAACACGTAAACGATTTAAAACACTTACTGTATGTGTGTATTGTTGCATAATTAGTTACATATTGACACACACACTCACACAATGTTTACACTATAGCGAGCCATTCACACATCAAACATTAATTACCACATATCGTTCGTTACCCAAACCACAACACTTAAGGGGAGATATCCAGCTTGAGGGACTTTTTTCTTGACCCCTTTCTCCCTCATGTTTAGCCCCATTGCTTTTGAGATTTTAAGACGTTTGCCCCATTAGTTTTGTGATTTTTAATCTTTTCCGCCCCATTCTGTCAATTTTAAGACCTTTCGTGCCATTTAGGTGTCGATTTTATCCTGGCGAGCGATAGCGAGCCTGTAATTTAAGAGTAATCGGCCTTCGGCCGGGACATTTTTCTACCGAAAAATGTACAAATTTATCTTGAAAGGGGGTCAAGGGGGTGAAATTTTAAGATTGCTGGAGGAGTAGGAAACAAACTAGAAACCTCCCCTTAACAACATTAGTGGATATCTAGGAATCAAAGGGTAAATCCTAACCCAATTTACCCTCTTAACTCCCGAAACATCTTCCTAAATTGAATACAAACCTCTAATAATAGCCCATTTATTAAGAAAGAATGCGTCCTTGCTTACTGAAAGGGTTTATCATTATTATTTAAACAATATGTAAACTGCTATCTGAGTTGTTAGTACAATAGACACGCAAAAATATTATATCATTGTCATGTTGCAAAGTCATCACAATATTCTGCCGAAACACTTCTATCACTTCGTCCCTTTAAGGGGAGGTTTTTAGTTGATTCCCTAGACTTCCATCAAGCTTAAAATTACTCCCCCTTGAGCCCCTTTCAAGATAAATTTGTACATTTTTCGGTAGAAAAATGTCCCGGCCGAAGGCCGGTTCCCCTTAAATTGCAGGCTCGCTATCGCTCGCCAGGAAAAAATCGACACCTAAATGGCACGAATGGTCTTAAAATTGACAGAATGGGGCGGAAATTCTTAAAAATCACCAAACTAATGGGGCAAACGTCTTAAAATCTCAAAAGCAATCTCAAAAGCAATGGGGCTAGACATGAGGGAGAAAGGGATCAAGAAAAAAGTCCCTCAAGTGGAAATCTCCCCTTAATACCATCTCATCATAATCAAAACCCATAAATTATCAATATATTCAGTATACATAGCAAATGATCAATGTCTGCTGATGCCATAATTATCACAACTCAATGAATACGCAAACTATAATATTAATAATAATAATAATAATAATAATAATAATAATAAAAGAGTTATACAATTATAATAATAATAATAATAATAATAATAATAGACATAAAAAGAGTTATACAATTTCTTAGAACAAATTAGCCCTCTAAAACAACTAATGACCTTCCATGTTCATATTAGCTACCTCCACTTGTGTCTTATCCATCTTCGGAAATACCTCTAGAACCCAAAACATTAAGGGGAGGTTTTTAGTGTGTTTCCTAGACCTCCGTCAAGCTTGAAATTACTCCCCGTTGACCCCCTTTTCAAGATAAATTTGTACATTTTTCGGTAGAAAAATGTCCCGGCCGAAGGCCGGTTCCTCTTAAATTACAGGCTCGCTATCGCTCGCCAGGAAAAAAATCGACACCTAAATGGGACGAAAGGTCTTAAAAGTGACATAAATGGGGTGAAACTTCTTAAAATCGCCAAACTAATGGGGCAAACATCTTAAAATCTCAAAAGCAATGGGGCTAGACATGAGAGAGAAAGGGGTCCAGAAAAAAAGTCCCTCAAGTGGATATCTCCCCTTCATTGAATGTATTTTAATCGTTGGACTTTTCAGTATTTAAAGAAATTCCCGAAGTTGGATAAAATAATGCGTAGGCTAACAAGAATTGAATTGCAATTATGTGATCTATTTCAAGCGATTCAAATATGTTGTGTTTACTGATTATAAGTACTAACCAGACTATTCCAGAAACATGTTTACTCGATGGGATAGTTGGACACTCCGTAGACTTCTTGCATCCAGATAATAAACCCCCAAAAAATTAATTAGATTATACACTTATTTTTCTTGTTAGATGCCAGTTAAATATCTCCACCATTGTAAGGCTGTACCACCTCTGGAGAAGATAGATTGATAAATAGGTAGATCATGGATAGATAGATAATGAGCTAGATAGCAAGATTGGTAGATAAAAAGATATGTAGATAGATAAGGCATATACTGTATATAACTAAATAGATGTACCGGTAGTTAAGGGGAGGTTTTTAGTTTATTCCCTAGATACCCTTCAAGCTTAAGATTCCACCCCCTTGAGCCCCTTTCAAGATAAATTTGTACATTTTTCGGTAGAAAAATGTCCCGGCTGAAAGCCGGTTCCTCTTAAATTACAGGCTCGCTATCGCTCGCCAGGATAAAATCGACACGTAAATGGCACGAAAGGTCTTAAAATTGAAAGAAATGGGTTGAAAGTTCTTAAAATCGTCAACATAATGGGGCAAACGTCTTACAATTAGAAAAACAATGAGGCTAAACATGAGGGAGAAAGGAGTCAAGAAAAAAATCCCTCAAGTGGATATCTCCCCTTAAGACAACATGCCATGTACTGTATATATACTGTATGTATATATATATATATCGAAAAAAAACTTTAATATTATGGTATCTAAGTTGAATTGCTGTTTCACTGAAGAGCTATGGAAAAAGAAGCTATTACAACCACTTTTTAAATTTTACAAGGATAATCTCGCGGTACACTATATATATAATAGCTTAGTCACAGGGACGTGTCAATTATCGTGTGTATTTTCGCTATTTGAATTTTCCATTGAGCCACAAAGATGGAGTCATTGGGTGAAGAGTTGACCACCAAAGTACACTTCCATAGAGACATGAACCTAAACACACATAATCCTACAGCTCTCTTAGCATCGTTAATACTACCTGGTCTGAAGTCTTGGGGGTTATTATCATAGTTTATTGATTTATGATAGATGATTTATTATAGATGATTTAGCTTGTTTTTGCCATTTTCAAGCATGGTATCCCTAGGCTAACAAAAAAAAAAAAGAAAACAAAAAACGGCTTCCCAGACTTCCTTCATACTAAAAAAAATGCCCACCCGCTACTGTATATTTCGATATTTAAAGTCCGGGCCAAAGGCCGATTTCTTCTAAATAACAGGCTCGCTATCGTTCGCCCAGAGATAATCGACACCTGAATCGAGTGAAGCGTTATATTATCGCCCAACTAATGGGATGAAACTTCTTAAAATCTTCAAACAAATGTAGTGAAACGAAGGAGATTCAAAAAGTCCTCCTTCGAACCATATAGTGTTAATTCAGCTTCAACATGAACTCCACGTATCTAAGTATCGTGCAGATGACTTGTAAAATCACCCGGCCAATGCAACTTGCAAACCGAAAAAAACGTTTATGCAAATCTCTATAAACGTTAAAAGCGGTATCCAGCGAACGAGGAAAATCTCTCTACTCTCCTCTGATCATGAAGCAGGAAAATGACCTCCTGAATGGCCTGTATCGAGGGATCATATAATGTAGTCAACACCAGCGGTCATGGGAATGGAGGGTTTGCTGGTGTACAGGCTTTGAAAACAACACACACACACACACACAGTTTAGGCTCTTTAGCACATACACACACATTGAGGGATCAGCACCAGTGAATATCAGAATGAACGATTTGGTTGTGTACAAGTTTTGTTTTAAACAACACACACGTTAATACTCTTAAAGTACTGTACACTACCTTATACGCACACACACACACACACACACACACACACACACACACACACACACACACACACACACACAGTCTATATACAGGGTGTTCCAGTAATGCTTTTCATAAATTATATGGTGGACTCATCAGACAAATATAAGAATAAATTACTCTATGAACATGAGGTTGAGTATTTATAATAACGGAGTTATTACATGATTTAAGTTAACGATAGATACAATGCCATTCAGTCCAAGGGGTAATGTTGCCATTTTAGTGGATTATATCCATTTGGCCTTCGCTATCGCTTGCTAGCCTCAAGATAGTAAGCAGTAGCGATCTGACTTTTCGGTAGAAAAATATGTCCGGCTTCGCCGGTAGAAAATCAAAGCCTTCTGTTTTAAGACATATCCCCATCCAGGTGTCAATTTTTTACTGGTGAGCGGTAGCGAGCCAGCATATTTTTTATTTTTGTTTGACAGCAGGCTAAATTTGTACATTTTTCGATAGAAAAATGTCTCCGGCGAAGCCGGATTTCTTCATATAATGCTGGCTCGCTATCGCTCGCCAGGAAGAAATAGACACATAGATGGGGATAAACGTCTTAAAATAGTTGGCTGAATGGGGCCGAATGGATACAAGCCAGAGAAAGAGAGAAAAGGACAGAAATAACAAAAAGCAGGTCACCCCCCTTAAACGTACACATATACACGTATACTCTTAAGCATTCGCATATACTGTAAGTATTCGCAAAAACACACATACAGTATCCCCTCAAAAACACACACACAGTATCCCCTCAAAAACACACACACACATGCCCTCATCTATACATTCTTAAAAACACACATAAACACACAAAACACGCAACCAGCATATATAATAAGGCTTGGGTTCCGAAATACAAACAACAAACAAGGCACACCCAACGTAATATCCGGCACTCCCATCATGAAACCCATCACCTCGAATTCCACCAGCGCAATTTTCCCTTTGATAATCGTAATACATGAGCGTTTTCCTCCGCGGTCAATAGAACGAGTTTAGTTTTCCCCTTCGGAGCCTATTCTAACATGGGGGGGGGGGGGGGGGGGCCTTTATGGGGGTAGTGCATGCTTGGTTTTTGGTCTATATATTTATTTATTTATATATTTTTGAGTTTCCTCGCTAGACCTCCATCAAGCTTAAAGAAAATACCCCCTAAACCCCCTTTCAAGATAAATTTCGACATTTTTCGGTAGAAAGATTTTCCGGCCAAAGGCCGGTACCTTCTAAATTTACAGGCTCGCTATCGCTCGCCAGGAAAAAATCGACACCTAAACGGCACGAAAGGTCTTGACATTGAGAAAGAAATGGGGTGGAAGGTCTCAAAATCGCCAAAGTAATGGAACGAACATTTTAAAATATCAAAACTAATATACTAAACATGAGGGAGAAGGGGATCCAGAAAAAGCGACTACCTCCCCCTTAAGCAGGAGTCCCATCACATATCCTGGCAACTGTTTTCTGCAACTTTGTGCTGACAGCTTTTGAATATAATTAATTTTGTTATTAATTTCACCACACCACCAAATACCTCCAATGAAATTAATTTGTATAAGATTTTAGCTGTCAAAAATAAATTATACTCAGTTTAGTTATCATTGCCGATGACAAAACAAACAAAGCAATATTGGCAGAATCAAATTATCGAACGAAACTATTCGAAACAGCCGTGTTTTCCCCAATCCACAAACCATAAACATAGATATGAGGAATAGATTGCCTAATGCCCGTAGTGTGATGGTCATAGGAATTATATTGGTTGGGTGTGAAAGGGATATGCTTCTTGTGGGCCGAACTCTGCAGATTTCCGGGCTCTTATGCTTATATGTTTTTCTAGCAAGCGAGGAAAATATAGTTGGACACGACTATTTAAAGTCTCTGTATACTCTGCCCTTACACACACACAAACACATACCCATGCACCCACACACACCCTACTCCCACACATCATACACACCCATGCACCCACACATCCTACACCCACACACACCCTACTCCCACAAACACACACACACATACTGTACTCCCACACATCATACACTCACATACCAAACCCACCCACACACCACACCCACACCCTACCCTTAGCCCTTACCCCCAGGTCCCCCCCAAGGGCCCTTATAGCCCCAGCAGGTCGCAGGGTTATGTGCGCCCCTTCATGTTAATAATTGACCACCCGGACAGACACTTTTATGCAACCTAGATGAGGTCTGGTCGGACGTAGGGCCAAGCGGATAGTGTATTATCTAGCCTTCCTTCCCCAATCCCAATCCATTCTTTCCCGATACCAAACCTATCCCAATCTATGTCCTAGCATGTTATTAGAGGTTATGCCATATATAAATCCTAATACAATGCAATTATTCGTGTACAGCGAGTTATCATTTCCTAAGAAAAACGCATTATATTTCAAAAGACAACAGGTAAAGAGTGATGGTAAAGAACTAAGGACTCCCAAGACGCAGGATTTTGTATAGAATGTACAGTCGCCCTCAAACAATATTATTATTATTATTAATAATCCCTGGACACTGCCTTAAAACTGTATCGAACACGCATAAAGCACATCAGTTATTTAGCCTTGTGAAAATGCTTCACAACTTTACTTATGTCTCGAAAGGGTAGAGGTGTTCGGAAAATATCGAAGGGTACTGTACGGTCAGCTAATAAGTCATGTCCCAGCTGTCATTACATTTGGCTTGCTCTGTGATGTATTAATGTCTGTCAGATGTTGAATAGGGTGGGTAAGTGTAGGAACATGTTTGTATATTTCACTCGCTATGAAGAAATGAAGCTTAGATATTGCTGATACCAATTATTGATCAAAATATACTTGGTGCCGAAACATCACTTATTAGCGCGACTGTACATTCTTTCTCATTCAGGTTATCCAGGAACTTCTGAATCCGGATGTACGACTTTCCCTATGCACCACCTGTCTTAAGGGGAGATTTGTTTTCTTCTGGACTCCTTTCTCCTTCACGTTAAGCCCCCTTAGTTTTGCAATATTAAGACGTTCGCCCCGATTAGTTAGAGGATTTTAAGACCATTTGTGGCATTTAGTTGTCGATTTTTCCTGGCAAGCGATAATAATAATAATAATAATAATAAGCATGTTACTTATATCTCATAAGCGCCAATTTTTCCGAAGAATTCACTAGCGCTCGAAAAGAGAAAGAAAAAAGAACAAAATCAATGCATCAAAAGAAGGCTTATATACAACACACATTTAACAATCACTAGCAGTGGCAAAATAGCCTAAACTCTATAGCCATCTGTCATGACACCTCTCTCAAGATCATAGCTTCTCTCAAAGAGAAAAGTCTTAAGATTGAAGCATTCAACAGAACTCAGTTGTCTCATGGACAGCGGCAACCTGTTATACAACCTCGGAGCCATGTAGGAGAATGACCTCTCAAAGAAAGAAGACTGCTGGAAAGCCCTTGGTTCATCAAGACGAAAAGGGTCATTGTCGAGCCTATAACTTAGGAGGAAACGGCAATCGACTGGGACGTTTTTCTATCGAAAAATGTAAACATTTATCTCGAAGGGGGGAATGGGAATATGTGTTTAAGCTTGATGGAGGTCTTGGGAGGAAACTAAAGAAAATAATATATATATAATGATACAAATAAATAAATATCTTCCCTGAAACCGGTTGTATTAAATAACCCCCCCCCCCATCCCCCACCCCCTTATCTCCTGACTGACTGCATACCTGGGGAGGGGGGGAGGGGGGGCACCATATGGGCAGGCACCCCCCGCCGAAGGTTACCTCAAGCTTATAGGGCCCCTGCTCTCTCTCTCTCTCTCTCTCTCTCTCTCTCTCTCTCTCTCTCTCTCTCTCTCTCTCTCTCTCTCTCTCTCTCTCTCTCTCTCTCTCTCTCTCTCTCTCTCTCTCTCCTCTCTCTCTCTCTCTCTCTCTCTCTCTCTAGGATAAAGACCGTATAACCATGTTTGCCCTTTTGAGACCATGTACTGTATATGTAGCCTACCTGTATACATAATTTTATGTATCGGTAGTTAGATTATTTCTATAAAGTGTTAAATCAAATCAAATCTCTCTCTCTCTCTCTCTCTCTCTCGCTCTCTCTCTCTCTCTCTCTCGCTCTCTCTCTCTCTCTCTCTCTCTCTCTCTCTCTCTCTCTCTCTCTCTCTCTCTCTCTCTCTCTCTCTCTCTCTCTCTCTCTCTCCGCCCCGTGAATAACTATAAAACTAACTTGATGTGTGTGGAGGGAGAGCGCGTTCCTCTAGCATTGATTTTTTTTTTTTTTTTTTTCAGTATGTAGATATTGGACAACTTATTTTTCGTGACGCCATTTTGCATCCTCAGACAAGTATGGCAGTACAGAGAATATCAAAGTTTGTATGGACCTAAAGATACAGTTGGCCTAAGGAATCATTCTATAGTGTCCATCATGCTGTTGCCCTCCTCCTTCATGTTTAGCCCCATTAGTATTGTCATTTAAGACATTCACCCAGTTATTTTGGCGATTTTAAGACCTTTCGTGTCATTTCGGTATCCATTTTTACCTGGCGAGCAATAGCGACACAGCAATTTAGGAGGATAGAAATCCCTCCCCTAAACTCTCATTTTGTTTACAGTATATGAAAGATTTGGGATGACTCATAAGTTTACATGACTCATAAGTTTACATAACTCAGAAATTTAGATGACTCATAAGTTTAGATGACTCGTAAGTTTAGACGACTCATAAGTTTAGATGACTCATTGGTTACATGACTCATAAGATACATGACTCATAAGTTTAGATGACTCATCGACTCATAGGTGTAGATGACTCATAAGTTTAGATGACTCATAGGTTTAGATGACTCATACATTTAGATGACTCATACATTTAGATGACTCATAAATTTAGATGACTCATAAGGCTGCGGAGATTATACATGTACAGTGCCCCCGGTGCCGTAAAGGTAAACAGGGTATTTGTGTGTGTGTGTGTTAATGAATTATGATATATGAATTACGTTTATCTGTGTGTGTGTGTGTGTGTGTGTGTGTGTGTGTGTGTGTGTCTGTCTGGTCTGGTCTGAGAGCTTAGGGTGGAGCTTAGTAAGAAGACTGGGTTATATTTGGATCTCTTGGGCTAATAATATTGGTTGGATGACCCCTTTCTCTCTCTCTCGCTCTCTCTCTCTCTCTCTCTCTCTCTCTCTCTCTCTCTCTCTCTCTCTCTCTCTCTCCTTTGCTGTCCTATTCTTCTACTGTAAACTGTCCCTGTCTAGGAGTATTAAGGCCGGATCACCTAGTAGAGACCGCAAAGTTTGTGTGGTATGCGTATCTGCGTAACTCTGTGTAACTCTCCTTGATATTTATCTAAGGTTTATGTCTGAGCATCCAGGAAATTTTCTCTCTCACGTTCCCTATCAAATTGATTATATTTTTCCTTGTGTTATAACTCTCTGGGAAAGGCGCACACACACACACAGAAATGCAGACACACATACACACTCAGTTTCTCTCTCTAGCACCTCTCTCTCTCTCTCTCTCCAAACTCACTCTCACTCTCTCTCCACACTCACTCTCTCTCTCCACACTCACTCACTCTCTCCACACTCACTCTCTCCACACTCACTCTCACTCTCTCCACACTCACTCTCACTCTCTCTCCAGACTCACTCTCACTCCACACTCACTCTCACTCTCACTCTCTCTCTCTCCACACTCACTCTCACTCACTCTCCACACTCCCTCTCTCTCTCTCGTCTGGGAATGAAATCACAACCCCCGCCAATGACCGGGGGCGCCACTTGCAACGTGCGGCCGTCTACTGAACTATTACCGAGGGTCATCGCAACCTGTCGTTTTAGCGGTAAAGCCCTTCGTTAATCAGGGGTAAACGAGGTGGTTGAGGGTGGGGAGGGGGGGGGGGGGGTTGAGATTGTTGGCTGGGGAAGGGGGGATTGTTGGGGTTAGGAAGGAGGGGGTGGGGAGAGAGAGAGAGAGAGAGAGAGAGAGAGAGAGAGGTTGCTCAAAATGTATATGTTAAAACTAAGGGCGCAGAGAGAGAGAGAGAGAGAGAGAGAGAGAGAGAGAGAGGTCGCGGTCGCTATATATGTGAGAAAATGAGGCCGCGATTATAGTTAAACAAATAAATCGGAATGCAAGCTGTTATTTTTCTCCTCCGCCGCCCAGCAAAACATCTGACTCGCGATTTACATGTTATTATACGTGGTGACCCTGGCAGCAGCTGTCAGGAGGGTGATGGCTGACTGCTGACGGCCGACACTACCTCTTTTATGAAGCCTTATTGACACGAGACCTTTTATATGCTGATTATATGCATGGCTACAACGGTACGGATTTGAAGGGGGAGCTTTTTATCTGTGCCCGAGAGTATTTGAGAGGGAACTTTTTATTTGTGCCGTAGGCGATTTGAAAGGGTCTTTTTGTTCCTTTTATTTCCATCCTAAACGATTTGAGGTACATGTTTATTTAGAGTCCAATACACGCGTCAATGAATAATTTAAGTTGTTTAAGGGGAGGTATTTAGTTTATTCCCTAGACCTCCATCAAGCTTAAAATTAAACCCCCTTGACCCCCTTTCAAGATAAATTTGTACATTTTTCGGTAGAAAAATGTCCCGGCCGAAGGCCGATGCCTCTTAAATTACAGGTTCGCTATCGCTCGCCAGGAAAAAATCGACACCTAAATGGTACGAAAGGTCTTAAAATTGACAGAAATCGGGCAAACGTTCTTAAAATCGCCAAACTAATGGGGTGAACATCTTAAAAACTCAAAAGCAATGGGGCTAAACAAGAGGGAGAAAGAGGTAAAGAAAAAAAATCCCTCAAGTGGAAATCTCCCCTTAAACATTGCTTTGGGAACATTTTGATTATTCGACATATGTGTGGAGATATTTCGCAAGCAATAGCACACTCACTTCAATGATGACTTCACGAGGTGTTTTTGAAAGTTTATAACCATACGAATGTATTGATGAAGGCAAACGAATATTGACGATATATATGGATAGTGAGGTAATAGATACGAAAATTATTTCATATTTCCACGCCTTTTCATTTTACGACTACATAATACGGTTTGTATTTTGTAACCCATCTGGTCAGGCAACTGGTCAGGCAGAAATCAGCAACCTATGCAAATGTACCGTCAGTGTACTGTAGTTTAAGAAGCCAATGCAGAAGAACGTGGATATGCTGCCTTAGAATAATTAAAGACGATAGAAAGCTTCAAGATCAAATTAAAAACACCATGTGAGGAAGAGCACTTTCTCGAAAAAAATTGTTGACTTGAAAGATCTTTTGGTGTATGTCATTGACCTGATGAAGCTATATGCGAAACGTTGTCAATAAAGGGAAGATTTTTAGTTTGGTCCCTAGATATCCATCAAGCTTAAGATTACACCCCCTTGAGCCCCTTTCAAGATAAATTTTTACATTTTTCGGTAGAAAAATGTCCCGGCTGAGAGCCGGTTCCTCTTAAATTACTGGCTCGCTATCGCTCGCCAGGATAAAATCGACACCTAACTTGCACGAAAGGTCTTAAAATTGACAGAAATGGGTTGAAAGTTCTTAAAATCATCAAAATAATTGGGCAAACGTCTTAAAATTAGAAAAGCAATGGGGCTAAACATGAGGGAGAAAGGAGTCAAGAAAAAACTCCCTGAAGTGGATATCTGCCCTTAAGTGTTTTTCCTCACATGGTGTTTATTTCATTCTGTCTACTAACTTGTCAAAGTATATTTTCATCAAGATAACATTAGATAGCCATAAGGACGAGATGGGTTGGGTGTGAAAGGGATCTGCGTTGTGTAGGTCAATCGCCTTCTGCAGACTCCCGTTTGCTTGTGTTCTTTAACACTCCGACATATGACGCGATTTTGAGCCTATTGGGGATACTTTAAAGCCTTTGTTACCATCAGGGGTATTTAGAAAGTTTAGTTACTTCACCCTCTGCAGTTGTCTTTTGAGTTAGCTGTGGGCAGAAAACTAATTTTGGAGAGGTAATTGTAAGAGTGAGAGAACTCTTTATTATTGCTAATCTGGAAACCTCTGCGTCATAAATGCGTGAAAGGGTTAATTGAAATATAAGTTGCCGATCGGGAATTGTCGGGGGAAAAAAACCCCGCTAGTGTGACCCCACCTTGACGAAACAGATCCGCGGGGCATACAAACAGAGAAGAGGGAAAAACGTCGAAGAGGATTTTTCCCTTACCCCCGACTGGGCTCGAACCTTGGGCTATGATGTTAGGAGCCAACGCCCAGTCACCGCCCTCGGCCACACTACCATGATAGGGCTGGGGCTAGGCTGGTGAGGTGAGCAGAGATGGTGAGGGAGTTAAGATATGAGTGTTGCTATGATAGGGAGGGGTTGATCTGGTAGTGGTTATTTAGTCATTCATATAGTTTTTAGTTTCCTCGCTAGACCTCCCTCAAGTTAAGACAACGAAAAATTCTAGACCCCCCTTCAATATATAATTCTAGACCCCCCTTCAATATATAATTCTAGACCCCCCTTCAATATATAATTCTAGACCCCCCTTCAATATATAATTCTAGACCCCCCTTCAATATATAATTCTAGACCCCCTTCAATATATAATTCTAGACCCCCCTTCAATATATAATTCTAGACCCCCCTTCAATATATAATTTAGACCCCCCTTCAATATATAAGTCTAGACCCCCTTCAATATATAATTCTAGACCCCCCTTCAATATATACTTCTAGACCCCCCTTCAATATAATTATAGACCCCTTCATATATAATTCTAGACCCCCCTTCAGTATATAATTCTAGACCCCCCCTTCAATATATAATTTTAGACCCCCCCTTCAATATATAATTCTAGACCCCCCCTTCAATATATAATTCTAGACCCCCTTCAATATATAATTCTAGACCCCCCTTCAATATATAATTCTAAGACACCCCTTAATATATAATTCTAGACACCCCTTCAATATAATTCTAGACCCCCTTCACTATATATTTCTAGACCCCCCTTCAATATATAATTCTAGACCCCCCTTCAATATATAATTCTAGACCTCCCTTCAATATATAATTCTAGACCCCCTTCAATATATAATTCTAGACCCCCCTTCAATATATAATTCTAGACCCCCTTCAATATATAATTCTAGACCCCCTTCAATATATAATTCTAGACCCCCCTTCAATATATAATTCTCATATGATTACATGCTGGCTATCGCTCGCCAGGAATAAATCGACACCTAAATGGCACGAAATGTCATGTAATTGACAACGAAATGTAACGAAAGGTGCTTTAATCGTTAAACTAATGGGCCGAACGTCTTAAAATCTCAAAGCTAACGGGGCTAAACACGAAGGAGAAGAGAGTCCAGAAAAACCAACCAACCCCCTCCCTCTTAAGATATATAGGTTATGTATTATGATGTGGAGATAAGATATGTTACGGGGTTATGTTAAAGAGATATTATGTTATTGTATACTATGATAGGGAGTTAAGGGGAGGTTTTTAGTTTGGTCCCTAGATATCCTTCAAGCTTAAGATTACACCCCCTTGAGCCCCTTTCAAGATAAATTTGTACATTTTTCGGTAGAAAAATGTCCCGGCTGAAAGCCGCTTCCTCTTAAATTACAGGCTCGCTATCGCTCGCCAGGATAAAATCGACACCTAACTGGCACGAAAGGTCTTAAAATTGACAGAAATGGGTTGAAAGTTCTTAAAATCATCAAAATAATGGGGCAAACTGTCTTAAAATTAGAAAAACAATGGGGCTAAACATGAGGGAGAAAGGAGTCAAGAAAAAAATCCTTCAAGTGGAAATCTCCCCTTAATGAGTGTTTTGATATATTTTTCTACCGAAAAAATGTACACATTTATCTTGAAAGGGGGCCTAGAGGGTGTAATTTTAAGCTTGATGGAAGTCTAGGGAATCAACTAAAACACCTCCCCTTAAGCTTCATAAAATCGGCTAAATGTAGCTGAAATCCAATACAAGCAACGTTAACGGTACAGAACGGGTTAGTCTCCGGTAAACAAACTGCTGATTTGCATGCTAGTCGCCGATATCTGTTAAATTAGTTCCGAAATCTTGATATCGAATTTAGTACCCGGAAAATAGATATAGCTGTCGATTATATACAGTACGGTACATGGGTCAGAAGAGCGCTCTCATGCAAATTTGGCTGAAGGGGGGTGGGCGTATTTATTTGCTGAAGGGGGGTGGGCGTATTTATTGGGCTGAAGGGGGGAGGGGCGTATTTATTGGCTGAAGGGGGGTGGGCGTATTTATTGGCTGAAGGGGGGTGGGCGGATTTATTGGCTGAAGGGGGGTGGGCTTATTTATTTGCTGAGGGGGGGGGGGCGTATTTATTGGCTGAAGGGGGGTGGGCGTATTTATTGGCTGAAGGGGGGTGGGCGTATTTATGGCTGAAGGGGGGTGGCGTATTTATGGCTGAAGGGGGGGTGGGCGTATTTATTGGCTGAAGGGGGGTGGGCCCGTATTTATTTGCTGAAGGGGGGTGGGCGTATTATTGGCTGAAGGGGGGTGGGCGTATTTATTGGCTGAAGGGGGGTGTGCGTATTTATTTGGCTGAAGGGGGGTGGGCGTATTTATTGGCTGAAGGGGGGTGGGCGTAGTTTATTGGCTGAAGGGGGTGGGCGTATTTATTTGCTGAAGGGGGTGGGCGTATTTATTTGGCTGAAGGGGGGGTGGGCGTATTTATTTGGCTGAAGGGGGGTGGGCGTATTTATTTGGCTGAAGGGGGGTGGGCGTATTTATTGGCTGAAGGGGGGTGGGCGTATTTATTTGCTGAAGGGGGGTGGGCGTATTTATTTGCTAATTTCTGTTTCTGTTTATTTTCTTATTAGTGTCCTCCCTAGACCTCCATCAAGCTTAAAAAAACACTCCCCCAAGACCCTCCTTCAAGATAAATATGTACATTTTTCGGTAGAAAAATGTCCCGGCCGAACCGGTTCCTCATAAATTACAGGCTCGCTATCGCTCGCCAGGAAAATATCGACACCTAAATGACACGAACAATCTTAATATTGACAAACCACTGGGGCGAAACGTCTTAAAATCGTCAAACTAATGGACCGAACGTCTTAAAATCTGAACACTAATGGGGCTAAACATGAGGAAGGGGGACCAGAAAAATTACCCATCGCCCCTGAAGAGTGACGTCTATCAGGTTAGTACCCACGTCAGCCCCGGTAAACAAACAAGCTACTCCTGTTATAGTCCCCGATAACAGTGCTAATTAGTCCCCGATAACAGTGCTAATTAGTCCCCGATAACAGTGCTAATTAGTCCCCGATAACAGTGCTAATTAGTCCCCGATATATTAAGTGCATATAAAGTGGCCGATTAATGGGGTTTAATGAGATGTTTGTAGATGTTCGCGCTAATAAATTGGCGATATTGAGACCATAGCGCCATTTAGGTGTCCATTTCCTCCTGACGAGCGATAGCGAGCCCGCAATTTCGGAGGAATCGGCCGATAAATCCTAAAAAGTTATCTGTAGAGAGGTCTTGGGGTAATTTTTTTAAAGCTTGATAGAGGTCTAGGAAGGAAACTAGATCTAGTAATACGCTAATCATTATAATTTAACCCTTTCCAGCTCCAATACGCGTTTCTGTTCTGTTTTCTGGCTACTATTAGACGATTTTATTCAGATTAGTAACGGTATATGGAAGTCAAAAGGTTGATTGAGATAGTATTTACCCTTTTAATAACCACAGATCCTTCCTAAGCTGCATAAAATCGTCTAATGATAGCCAAAATAAACTGCTAAAACGCGTCAGAGCTTCAAGGGGTTAATAAACAAATGTATACAAATCTCCCCTTAACCCCTTCTGTACCGGCTACGTCTTTTTAGGTTTATTCTGGCTACTATCAGACGATTGTATTCAGTTTATAAAGGACCTCCAGGAATTAACAGGCTTCGAACCCAGCAATTAACAGGCTTCGAACCCAGCAATTAACAGGCTTCGAACCCAGCAATTAACAGGCTTCGAACTATCTCACTTAACCCTTTTTACTACCACCGACCCATCTTAAACTGCACATAATCGTCTAAATATAGCTAGACTAATATGAACAAGACGTCGCCGGTACAGAAGGGGTTAAAGCTCTCTCACGTGAAATTAGTACAAGAGTGACGTGTAGCAAATTAATGGAGGTATAATATGTAGTAGAGCAACATGTAACCCCCCCCCCCCTCCATGTGTAGTGTGTGTGTGTGTGTGTGTGTGTGAGGGGCATGGCTGAGGGTGACGGGAGGTGCTGTTCCGAACGGCCGTATTTGGGGTAGGTAAAATGTTTCTCGATATTTGTAAACGGGGGGTGAGTTGCGGTGTATAGACATCACTCATACACACACACTCTCTCTCTCTCTCTCTCTCTCTCTCTCTCTCTCTCTCTCTCTCTCTCTCTCTCTCTCTCTCTCTCCGCCTCTCTCTCTCCGCCTCTCTCTCTCCGCCTCCCTCTCTCTCTCTCTCTCTCTCTCTCTCTCTCTCTCTCTCTCTCTCGGTATTATTTCAACATGATCCCTAATAACAGCTAGGTTGATAGTTTTTAAAGTAAATTGAAAGTCAGATACTCTTGAGATGTTTAATTGTAGAGAGAGAGAGAGAGAGAGAGAGAGAGAGAGAGAGAGAGAGTGAGAGAGGGAGAGAGAGAGAGAGAGCGAGAGAGAGAGAGAGAGAGAGAGAGAGAGAGAGAGAGAGAGAGAGAGAGAGGAGGGGGGAGGGGGGAGGGGGGGAGGGACTATGCATAAACCCACTCTGCATACCGCCATCTCACAAGCCCACTACCTCCCATCAACCTACTTCTCAGACAGCCTCACAACCAACACCATTACTTCCTTCCTATGCCCTATGGGAGTACAGCTGGTCGAATTATCTATCTATCTCTCACTCTCTCTCTGTCTATCTATCTATCTATCTATCTATCTATCTATCTATCTATCTATCTATCTATCTATCTATCTATCTATCTATCTATCTATCTATCTATCTATCTATCTTGCTATTGATCTAGATGCAAGGTAAGAACAATTACTTTTCATGATCTTAGCCAACCCTACTCCCGCAACTACCTTCACCGTACAGTCACAACTTAATATTCATGGATTTGGTGTCTTTTTAAATCGGGAATTTAGCCTTCGGGACTAAGTCATGGATTGAGTTTATTGATATTTATAATTTATATTTCTTGATTTAATAATAGTGTATATTATAATTATAACTTTCATAATGTCATTGTATTTAACGTACATTTGTATTGTGAAGGGAACAGAAGGCTCACGAACCTTTAAGACACTCGTAGCAGTTCGTGAATCACTCGTGTTTTCCAATGCCCAAATCATTATCTGGAATGTTATCTATTAAGGGGGGTGTGACCTGTTTTTGTTCTGTCCTTTTCTATCTTTCTCTGGCTTGTATCCATTTGGCCCCATTCAGCCCACTGTTTTAAGACGTTTATCCCCATCCAGGTGTCAATTGTTTACTGGTGAGCGGTAGCGAGCCAGCATATTTTTTATTTTTGTTTGACAGCAGGCTAAATTTGTACATTTTTCGATAGAATAATGTCTCCGGCGAAGCCGGATTTCTTCATATAATGCTGGCTCGCTTTCGCTCGCCAGGAAGAAATCGACACCTAGATGGGGATAAACGTCTTAACATAGTTGGCTGAATGGGGCCGAATGGATACAAGCCAGAGAAAGAGAGAAAAGGACAGAACTAACAAAAAACAGGTCACCCCCTTGATGTCTGTCCATATGCATTAATTATAATTTGTTAATTCCATCATATCCAAAGAAAAGCATAGCTAAGTCCACGAACTTTTATGAGTGAGTGTACCTTTCCAATTGTTTCTGCTCCTCCCACCTTCCCTCGCTTATAGTTTATATCCACACACACACACACACACACACACACACACACACAGACAGACAGACAGACAGACAGACAGACAGACACACAGACACCCACACACATAGACACCCACACACATAGACACCCACACACATACACATTCTCTCTCTCTCTCTCTCTCTCTCTCTCTCTCTCTCTCTCTCTCTCTCTCTCTCTCTCTCTCTCTCTCTCTCTCTCTCTCTCTCTCTCTCTCTCTCTCTCTCTCTCCCCCCCTCTCTCTCTCTCCCCCCCCCCCCTCGTCATAAAGAGGGTAATTCCGCCAGCTAACTAACCACCCATCTTTTTACGGGCGCCCATATCGCACGCTCATTCCGCCCACCGCCAGCACGCCCATTCCGCTCTCCAGGCAATGCATACGTATGTTGCTATTATGGGCGGCGGGGGAGGGGGAGGGAGAGGTTAAGGGGGGGAGATGGGCTGGTTTTTATGGCATCCCCTTCTCCTTCGTGTTTACCCAATTGGTTTTTAGATTTTTAGACGTTCGGCCCATTAGTTTGGCGATTTTAAGACATTACGCCCCATTTCTTTGTCAATATTAAGACTTTTCGGGCCTTTTAGCAGTCGATTGTTTTCCTGGCGAGCGATAGTGAGCCTTTAATTTTAAGAGTAAACGGCCTTCGGCCGGGACATTTTTCTAACGAAAAATGTAAAAATATATATTGAAGGGGGGTTTAGGGGGTGTGTTTCTAAACTTGCTGGAGGTCTAGCGAGGAAACTAAGAAATAAAGGAATAAATTAATTAATAGACCCCCCCCCCCAAAACAAAACAAAAACCCGGCCCATCTCCCCTTAAACAGATTTTTGGCTTGCTGTTTTATGGGGTGGAGATGGGTGAGGTCATAGTTAAGAGATTCTCTAAAATGAACGGGGATTGGTGAGGGCATAGTTAAGAGATTCGCTAAAATGAACGGGGATTGGTGAGGTCATAGTTAAGAGATTCGCTAAAATGAACGGGGATTGGTGAGGTCATAGTTAAGAGATTCGCTAAAATGAACGGGGATTGGTGAGGTCATAGTTAAGAGATTCGCTAAAATGAACGGGGATTGGTGAGGTCATAGTTAAGAGATTCGCTAAAATGAACGGGGATTGGTGAGGTCATAGTTAGGTGATTCGCTAAAATGAACGGGGATTGGTGAGGTCATAGTTAGGTGATTCGCTAAAATGAACGGGGATTGGTGAGGTCATAGTTAGGTGATTCGCTAAAATGAACGGGGATTGGTGAGGTCATAGTTAGGTGATTCGCTAAAATGAACGGGGATTGGTGAGGTCATAGTTAACAGATTCGCTAAAATGAACGGGGATTGGTGAGGTCATAGTTAACAGATTCGCTAAAACGAACGGGGATTGGTGAGGTCATAGTTAACAGATTCGCTAAAATGAACGGAGATGGGTGAGGTCATAGTTAACAGATTCGCTAAAATGAACGGGGATTGGTGGTCATAGTTAACAGATTCGCTAGCATGAACAGGAATTGGATAAGTGTCGGAAACTTTAACTCACATTGTGTAATTCCAACGTTGCAAGTTTCGTGTGTGCATAAAATAAGTTGCAAAGGGATTCAATATACCATCAGCATAAATTAAACCGAATCTAGTATACCTTGATGCATGCCGTGTTGCACTTGCAATGAACGAATATATAAAATATTGATCTATTATATTTTATTAATTTATCTTCTGTTTTTATTTCGAATAGGTTTATAACACGAAATTAATATTACCGTATTTTCTTGCATCGATTTGTCTCCATGTATTACTGGCGAAAACACGAGGCATTCACTCTCCCAAAACTGTTTATGTATTGCACATACGATGAATTTATAATGGTAATAATATGTATCGGCGAGAAGAAAATGTGAAATAAACGAATTTCTGTTTACACACTGACGACGAGGAAAAAATATAGATTTTATAGACACTCATGATTTGCAAGCCATCTCCAGCATCCGAGCCCATTTTTCCCACACCCTCCCTCAGTCCCAGCCTCCAGCACACTGACCAATGGGGTGCCTCCCTTCTTAACTGCACCCGAGCGAACGCAATTGCCTTAGGAGAGATGCCAAGAGCCGAAATTTAGAAAAGCTATAAAGATAATCGGAAATACGTCAAAACAATTGGTTAAAATTATATTATTAGGGTTCTGTGGGTGTAACTAGGCAAATATTATGTGTTTGCGATATCGGGAGTCGTTTTATAGAGAAGATAGATGGATTTAAGGGAGTTATAGCGAGGTTGGGTGGAAATGCACTAACTGGCAACCCACCGGGCTTTCAACCTATAATCACGGGAGGCTCAACCCCGCCTGTCTGTCTGTCTGTCCGTCCATACCCTCTCTACCCTCCCCTCATGATCTTAAGGAAGCCCACATCGCTTTTTTTTCTCTTTCTCTCCCTCTCTCTTTGGCTTGTATCCATTCGGCCCCATTCAGCCTACTGTTTTAAGACGTTTACCCCCATGCAGGTGTCAATATTTTCCTGGCGAGCGGTAGCGAGCCAGCATTTATATATTTTTGTTTTGACAGCAAGCTAAATTTTTACATTTTTCGATGGAAAAATGTGCCGGATTTCTCCATACAATGCTGGCTCGCTATCGCTCGCCAGGAAGAAATCGACACCTGGATGGGCATAAACGTCATTAAAAAGTTGGCTGAATGGGGCCGAATGGATACAAGCGAGGGAAAAGAGAGAAAAGGAGATAAAGATAAAATAAAACCGGTGACCCCCCCCCCCCTTAACCCCTTCGGTGACGCCATTCTTCGTTGTATTCTGGCTAACGATGGGCGATTTTTATTTCAGCTTAGGACGGAACTCTGGGAATCGAATGAGTGAAAATGCGTCTTCATTCTCCCCACTGGTTCTTCCTAAGCTTAATAGAATCGTCTAGGAGGAGTAGTCAGAATAAAGTGAAAGAAGGCGTCACTATTACTGATAGGGTTAATTATCATTATGAAGGTGCATTTCTTCCTTGTATGCTGGCTACAAGTAAATTATTTTATTCAGTTAAGGGGAGGTTTTTAGTTTGTTTCCTACTCCTCCAGCAATCTTAAAATGTCCCCCCCATGACCCCCTTTCAAGATAAATTTGTACATTTTTCGGTAGAAAATTTCCCGGCCGAAGGCCGGTTCCTCTTAAATTACAGGCTCGCTATCGCTCGCCAGGAAAAGATCGACACCTAAATGGCACGAAAAGTCTTAAAATTGACAGAAATGGGGCGAAAGTTCTTAAAATCGCCAAACTAATGGGGCGAAAGTCTTAAAATCTCAAAAGCAATGGGGGTAATCATGAGGGAGAAAGGGGTCAAGAAAAAAATCCCTCCAGTGGAAATCTCCCCTTAAGGAAGGAACTATGGAGTGTGAGGCTTATCAGGTACTATACGTGCCTCTTTGATGTCTACAACCCTTTCCTAAACTGAATATATTCGTCAAACTATAGCAAAATAACATGAAGAAATAACATGAAGAAATAACATGAAGAAATAACATGAAGAAATAACATGAAGAAATAACATGAAGAAATAAATAACCTGAAGCCTGTCTGTCTGTCTGTTGTGTGTGTCTCACTGTCGTCTGTCTGTCTGTCTGTCTGTCTGTCTATCTGTCTGCCTATCTATCTGCCTGTATCTGTCTGTCTGTCTGTCTGTCTGCCCATACCCTCTCTGCCTCGCCCTCTTGACCTTAATTCCAACTCTGTCTGCTTTCTCGACCGCTTGCCTGTTCGTATCTTGCTTGTCCATTAACTTTTTATAATTATTCATATCATTGACACCGTATTTATAGCTCAATTCTGCTCAATTCTGCTTGTCGTAAATACCCGTTTGAATGACAGTCACCGAGAATTTCCTTGCATGATCCTGAAAAGGCTGCATATTAATACGAAAATGGAGTTAGCACAGATTAGAATATTTATATGTGAGACAAATGAAGCATAGATAAATAGGCATCATTTAATGGAGTAAACTAGGCATATTATCCAAATCGACACACGAGAGCTGAAAAGAAAATGGAGACTAGAGGTGGCACACTGTTATAAGATGGTAGACATGGAAGGTCAACATTAAAGGGAGGGTCACCGTTTTTTGTTTTTTTTATCTTTCGCTCCTTTCGTCTCTTTCCCTGGCTTGTATCCATTCGGCCCCATTCAGCCAACTGTTTTTTAAGACGTTTATCCCCATCCAGGTGTCGATTTCTTCCTGGCGAGCGATAGCGAGCCAGCATTGTATTGACAAATCCGGCTTCGCTGGAGACATTTTTCTATCGAAAAATTTACAAATTTAGCTTGCTGTCAAAACAAAAAAATATGTATGCTGGCTCGCTACCGCTCGCCAGGAAAATATTGACGTCTTAAAACAGTAGGCTGAATGGGGCCGAATGGATACAAGCCAAAGAGAGAGGGAGAGAAAGATAAAAAAAAAACCGAGGTGGGCTCCCTTAAATATAAAATGTTAATTAATCATCGTGGACCTGGCGTCTATTTAATTATGCAAGTAGAGACCTGTGAAATAATTAATGAGTGAGATTTAGTACTCATCAAGTGACAAGAGTGAATTATCGACTCATGCATTGAATATTAACTTCGTAATTCACTCTTTAAATTTATACTTGCATTCTAATAATTCAAAAAGCATGTCTACAGATATTTAGGAGTGACCCCTATTAAATGGCATCAGGCATTAACAATACAAGTAAAATAATAATAATAATAATAATAATAATAATAATAATAATAATAATCCATTTTATTTTCATTGACAAATATATGTAAAGGCGGAAACACACGATCAGTATTTCTGGCAACTTTTTTCGGCATTTCAGATGTGATAGCCTCTGAATAAGAGTTGTATAAGAAATCGGTCATATATTAACCCCTTCAGCAAGATTATAACAGTTTCATCTTATTCTGGTTACCAATAGACGATTTTTATACTACGATCTACATCCATGACTGCAAGGGGTAAAATAACGATCTCAATTAACCCTCTGCATAACATAGGTCCTTCTTATCCTGCTTAAAAGCGTCTAATGTTAGCCAGAATCAAAGGTAACAAGGCGTCATCGTGCTGAAGGG
The DNA here is from genome assembly GCA_032716605.1 of Paralithodes platypus. Lineage (NCBI taxonomy): Eukaryota > Metazoa > Arthropoda > Malacostraca > Decapoda > Lithodidae > Paralithodes > Paralithodes platypus. The sequence goes on from CM064545.1 coordinate 30,610,013, forward strand.
GTTAAGGGGGATGGTTCACTTTTGGGTCAATTTTGTCATGTATTTAATAGTTTTCTAGTTTCCTCTAAAGACCTCCATCAAACATACCCTTCCCCCCCCCCCCCCCGCCCCCCTTCTAGATAAATGTGTACATTTTTCGGTAGACAAATTTCCCGGCCAAAGGCCGGCTCCTCCTAAAATGACACTCGCTATCGCTCGCCAGGAAAACATCGACACCTAAATGATACGAAAGGTCTTAACATTGACAACAAAATGGGGTGAAAGGTGTTCAAATCGCCAAACTAATGGGCTGAACGTCTTAAAATCTGAAAACTGATGGGGCTAAACATAAGGAAGAAGGGGGGGACCAGAAAAATACATTAAGGGGGGTGACCTGCTTTTTGTTCTCTCCTTTTCTCTCTTTCTCTGGCTTGTATCCATTTGGCCCCATTCAGCTTACTGTTTTAAGACGCTTATCCCCATCCAGGTGTCAATGTTTTACTGGTGAGCGGTAGCGAGCCAGCATATTTTTTAAATGTTTTTGACAGCAGGCTAAATTTGTAAATTTTTCGATAGAAAAATGTCCCCGGCGAAGCCGAATTTCTTCATATATGGTAGATGAATTTAGGTTACAGATATATAATCAATGTTTACCTCATAAGCTGCCAGACCAGTGTTGAGCAAACATGTTGAGGGAAAATGCGTTCGTGTGATACCGGCTTTACTCTCTAACGACAATATTGTAAGCTACCATAACTATTCATCATCTTATTACACCTTTCTTAAAATAAATAATGATGATAATGTAATTTGCCATAAGAAGCGTTCCATAGTTAATAATCTCGACGGAGACTAACAATTTATCGTCAATTAAATACAGACAGAGTAAAGAGTGGTGGTATAAAGGGGCCATTACGCTATTACGCTGCATAATATTTGTATATATAATATCTTGATAAATGAAGAAACTCTGATTATAGTTGCCGATAGCAGTGATTAAAAAAAAAAAAACGATGCCAGAAACAATTGCCGATCCAGAATTGCCGGAAAGGAACTCGTGTGACTCCGCCTTATACATAGTCTGTTCATTATAATTAGGCCAGAATCTTGACCCACAACCTCTCCTGTATCGGGGAGGGCCGGAACAAATGAGCTGTAATTTTCCGCACCTATATTTACTAGATGGTAGAACTAACAGCACGATGAGTTCAGAGATATTGGGGTAAGCATTTCTGGCCTACTTTAAATTAATCGGTTTGTAGAGTACCGGTAACACAATATCCTATCTGTTTCATCTGGCATAAATCACAATAAACTTCAATTGATGTGTCATGATATAGCTTGTCAATTTACTAATAGTGTGACAATTTCTCAATCATAAAATACCTCTACATTGTAGGCTACTGTATTGGAGTATCCATTCCTCAATTTGTGTTTTATATTATTCAATTATAATGACGATTGTACGCACAGAACAATATTAGCCAAGCGGTCATTAATCGTTTAAATTATAATGACTGATTGTACGCACAGAACAATATTAGCCAAGTGGTCATTAATCGTTTTCCAGAGATCTGTCTATTTCGATTAAAATCTTGTTATAACTATTTATGGTTGATCCACCAATTCTAGAAATGGATTAATTAAAATCTAAATTCTGAGATCGACAACAAAAAGTAATGTTGTGAAGACCCTTTGATCTGATAACGTGAATACAAAATATGCGAGACAACGTTTGATAACTTAAGGGGGGGGGGGGTTTAGAGGGCTTTTCTGGACCCCCTTCTCCCTCACGCTTAGCCCCATTAGTTATGAGATTTTAAGACGTTCGCCCCATTAGTTTGGCGATTTAAAGACCTTTCGCCACATTTCTTTGTCAATATTTAGACTTTTCGTGGCCAAGGTGTCGATTTTTTCCTGGCGAGCGATTTTATGGCCTGTAATTTTAGAAGGATCTGGCCTTCGGTCAATCCTCCTTCGACCAGGAAATTTTTCTACCAAAAAATGTACAAATTTAATTCGAAGGGGGTCTTGGGGGTGTTTTTTTTAAGCTTGATGAGGTCTAGCAAGGAAACGACACAAGTATATAAAGAAAGAAAGTAAATAGACCAACACATAAACCCAAACCCCCTTAAGCCTTTCAGTATGCGACCATGGTATTAATATCTTACTCTTGATAACAGTAGACGATATTATTTGGAATGGAATTTTTACACCTCTAGGAATCAATCAATGGAGTACAAAATATTCTACACAGCTTTCCTATACTGAATAAAATAGTATAGCCTAATCAGTCAAATAATAATTAAGATACTGCATCGTCGTATACTGAAAGTTATTTACCCAAATTAATTATTGACGTTGTTTGGCTAAATATTGTTCTATGTGTATGCTAAAAACATCGGCATAAAATTAAATTTCATCGGCATAAAATAAACATCGGCATAAAATAAAACATCGGCATAAAATAAATGACATCGGCATAAAATAAACATCGGCATAAAATAAATTGATGGGTGTAATATGGAGATCTAATCATTGTCCGAACACTATACAATATATTGATCATATAATATGAATTTCCTAGCCTTTGCTAACAATTGTATTTGATACAAGTAATTGCAATATATGAATGATGTGGAGTACAGTAATGGCCATTAAAGGGCACAATTAACCCATTAAGTACCGGTGCCGTCCTTTTAACTTTCTTCTGGCTATTTGATAATTTTATTCAGTTTCAAAAGGGCCTCCAACAATTAACAGGCTTCGAACTACCGGTATATCACTTAACCCTTTATAATATTAACAGGCTTCGAACTACCGGTATATCATTTAACCCTTTATAATATTAACAGGCTTCGAACTACCGGTATATCACTTAACCCTTTATAATATTAACAGGCTTCGAACTACCGGTATATCACTTAACCCTTTATAATATCACAGATTCTTCTAAAACTGCACAAAACTGTCTAAATATGACTTGAATAAAAATATAAAGACGTCGCTGGTACAGAAGGGGTTAAAGATAATATTTGTACCTATTACCAGACACACTACCTCTCTTGTTACAGTAATATGTGAACCTAAGAAAATGTATTGCTTTTTAATGAATGACAAACTAGAGGAGGAAAGATGAAGCTTCGTTTACCCTCAAAATGTATCATTATTGGAACCATTGAACTCGCACCTTCATGTAAATTATAGATTACATGAAATCTGAAGAAAGACATTACCTTGAAACCTTAATATTTTTTGAGTGGTTGACGCTCCTAAGGGACGTATTATATAGTGACGTTTGGTGTAGGGGATGTGTGACGTAGTTTGATTGTTACGCTATGGTTGTCTGACGTGTTGTGGTGATGTGTAGTGATTGACGTATGGCATATTGATTTAGTGACATGTTTTTATGATTGAGCAATATGGTTGAGTCTTGTGTAGAGGTTTTGTGATCTATGAATACTGCTTCTATGAGTGGTGTTATATAGAAAGGTTGTGTGGCATGCAGTCTGAAGTTTGTGAAACTCTTGATGCTTTCTGATACGTGTGTATGTAAAGTGACATGTAATGGTTGTGACGTACTTAATGAATGTGTGGAGTATGATGCATGTGATATGTAATACAAGTGATGGGTGATGTATGATGCATGATGCACTGGCTATTATATATATTACTGTAGCTGTGACATGTGATGCAACATGACAACCCCCCCCCCCCCCCTCTCCCCCCTATGACACCGCCACATTGTATCAGCCCTCATCACCTCTCCCCCCGGGCGTGACATGACAGTACCGTGACTCTCCGGGGGCTGCCACTGGGGTCCACACACGACCCCCCAGGACCAGGACGCACTAGAGGGCCGGGGTTCGAGACCTCTACCCCCTATACAATATCACAGGCCAGGCAGGCGCGGCCAAACACCAACACCTATTCTTTTTGGTTTCGTGTAGTGTGAGGTGAGCACCGGGTAGCTCAAGAGTTTCTGTACATTCTCTCGCACTTGGAGATCTGTTTGTATACGTTACTCAACCGTTCGTTCAGTATTTTGATGGACTTGTCCGGTATGGAAGGCAGGACGTCCTGCAAGTCAGGTTCTTGGCGTCGGAACATTTTTCGTAACCTTTCGCCAATGTCTCTCGCCGACACTAACCGCCGGATGTTGTCTGCCGTGGAGCGCCGGAAGACACAGAGGGCGTGCAGCATTGAGGCGTGGTAGGTTTCGTATTTATCCAACAACCGGTACCCGTGCAGGAGACCAGACTCATTATCCAGGAATACCAGGAGACCCGAGGGAGCATGTCGGGCTAGGTTGTGTGCCGGAGCCTCCATCATGCCGGGATTCCACTGCATGTTATACAGGTTGTTCACCACACGGTCTAGGTTGGCCGTGAGGTAGTCGAACACTATTAGGTCAGACCACTGGGCCAGCTCCGCCAGACCTCTTAGGTCACGTGGGTCCCAGGTCTCAACTTCAAAGGGATGTAGGCGGCGACGGGAGGGTCTGAGAGGAACGGGAATGTGAGCAGCTTCTAGATCTTCCACGAATCTAGTCATGACCACCGGCCGTTCCTCCGCCCACTGTGCCAAGGCCAGCTGATTACCCACGCCCGCCCACTGCCAAGCCCCCGACCGCACCACACCTAGGGCGGAGGGCGGGACATTGGTTAGCCCCAGCAAGCGGCTGAGATAGAAGCTGAATATCTCGCCCTGGATCTGGTCGTGGTTCTGGCGGTAGCGGCAACACGACCGGGTCCCGTTGGTGAAAGTCAGTAGCCGGTTTTGCATGCGGCCACACCCGTCCTGCAGTCTAGCCACCGCCTGCCGCCGGATCAGTTTCCGCCATGACTCCACCTCTGAATCGGGGAAACCATGTGGGAGGGCGGCTTCAACGGCGGCGCCCCAGTACACCTCATCCTCCAGCAGCGCCAGGCCACTCTCACCGTCATCATCTTCGGCTGTAATATCTATCTCATTCTCCACTAAATTATCCGCCTCCCACCCCGTAAAGTTGGCCCACTGTAGGGTGTTGGCAGGGTGTTGTTGGCTGGTAGTGTTGACAGTGGTAGTGGTGTCAGTAGTAGTACTAGTGGTGGTATGTGCCCAGGAGTGTAGTGGCGCCGTTATGCCCGGGCTCCCTGCTCCTACCCTTCCCTCTGTTCTGACCTGCGGCGGTACCATAGGCTGCGGTAGAGTCAGCACCAGCGGTAGAGTGACGCCCACGGCCACGCCCACCAGGAAGGCGAGGATGGTGGCTATGAGACAGGCCAGGCGGGAGGGGGGCGGCGCCAGCAGGGGGGGAGAAGGGAGGGGTATAATAAGTGACCCCCTCATGTTGTGGTGGCCCCGCCCTCGGTACACCACCCCAACCATCACCCCCGACCCCACATCACACCCTGAGGAAGAAGAAGAAGAGCTGAGTTAGTACGGTACATCACTAATAGCACATATGCAATACACTTATCATCACCCCCGACCCCACATCACACCCTGGGGAAGAAGGAGAAGACCAGAGGTAGTACGATACATCACTAATAACACATAATTATATAATACAATCATCATCACTAATATCAACCCTACACCATCCTCGACGCCACATCACACTTTGGGGAACAAGAAGAAGAGGATAGTTAGTACATCATGACTATTATCTCTACTACATCAATTACTATCATCACCCCACATCACACCCTGGGGAAGAGGAGAGTTAGTATATTATCAATCATCACTATTATCACATTTACAATACAAACATCATCACTACTATCACCCCGACATCTATCACTATCATCACCCTACATCACACCCTGGGGAAGAGGAGAGTTAGTATATTATCAATCATCACTATTATCACATTTACAATACAAACATCATCACTACTATCACCCCGACATCTATCACTATCATCACCCTACATCACACCCTGGGGAAGAGGAGAGTTAGTATATTATCAATCATCACTATTATCACATTTACAATACAAACATCATCACTACTATCACCCCGACATCTATCACTATCATCACCCTACATCACCCTGGGGAAGAGGAGAGTTAGTATATTATCAATCATCACTTTTTCACATTTACAATACAAACATCATCACTACTATCACCCCGACATCTATCACTATCATCACCCTACATCACACCCTGGGGAAGAGGAGAGTTAGTATATTATCAATCATCACTATTATCACATTTACAATACAAACATCATCACTACTATCACCCCGACATCTATCACTATCATCACCCCACATCACACCCTGGGGAAGTACAAGAAGAGAAGAAGAGTTTGAACATCATCACTGTACTTCTAGTTTATTGTTTTTATTACTACTTCTAAATTAATCCCAGCCTAAAAACCTTGTAAAATGTAACCTCTATTTTATACAGTATATATGACAATAAACTTTATGACACCTTATGCGTCTTCAACACTACCCTCCTATTTTCCATACTGGTACTTACTGTAAGGGGAGATCTCCACTTGAGGGATTTTTTTCTTGACCCCTTTCTCCCTCATGTTTAGCCCCATTGCTTTTGATATTATAAAACGTTTGCCCCATTAGTTTAGCGATTTTAAGAATTTTCACCCCCATATTAAGACCTTTCGTGCAATTCAGGTGTCGATTTTATCCTGGCGAGCGATAGCGAGCCTGTAATTTAAGAGGAACCGGCCTTTGGCCGGGACATTTTTCTACCGAAAAATGTACAAATTTATCTTGAAAGGGACTCAAAGGGGTGTAATTCTAAGCTTGATGGAGGTCTAGGGAACAAACTAAATACCTCCCCTTAACACTCTGGATTGGAGGAATACCAGGAAATTAACAAGTAACGTATTAATATCATCATCACTCCTGCATTAAATAACTTTGGAGACAGAAGGGGTATATATATATATATACTGTATATTGTATGATCCCTATCATTATCTAATATATACTGTATATTGTATGCCCCCCCCCCCTGGAGTGAGCCCCTGCAAATTTGAATCCTGAGAGCACCTGAGAGACGGAGAGCTCGAGAGAGGGGGAGGGAGATGGGTGTTGAGGAGGAGAAGGAGAGAGTAGAGAGAAGAGCGCGAGGAGAAGAGCCGAGGAGAGGAGATGCCTTGAGAGGGAGTAAGAGGAGAGAGTGGAGACCCGAGAGAGGAGAGATGATGAGACACGAGAGGCAAGAGATTCGAGGATGAGGAGAGGGGCGGTAGGGAGGGACCGAGGAGAGAGCGAGAGAGAGTGATTCGGAGAGACAAGGAGAGGAGAGGTTGAGAGGGAGTAGAGAGAGGATTGGGGAGAGAGTGAGGGGAGAGAGAGGAAGAGGAGAGAGAGGAGAGAAGGAGGACCGACTAACGGGGAGGGTAGAGAGGGGAGAGAGGAGAGAGAGAGAGAGAGATGGAGGGAGATGGAGGGACCGGGTGAGGAGAGAGGGAGAGGGGTGAAGGGACGAGAGGAGAGAGCGAGGGGAGAGGATTCGCGCCGAGGAGAGACGAGGGAGCACTGACAGATGAGGAGAGAGAGGTGGGGAGGGGGAGATGCGAGACCCGGAGAGGGAGGAGAGAGAGAGAGAGGGGCGCGAGAGAGAGGAGAAGGAGAGAGGGATGAGAATGGAGAGGGAGGAGAGAGGGAGAGGGAGGGATCGAGAGAGAGAGAGAGAGCCCAGGATGAGACGGGAGAGAGAGAGATGGAGAGAGGAGCGGAGGAGAGAGAGAGAGAGAGAGAGAGAGAGAGGTGATAGTATGTCACACCATCAGCATAATTTGTTTACGTTCATAGACAAAAATGGGTTGGAATATAAACACCTATGAACAGGTAGCTAATGAATAGAGAGGCCCCATAGCGAGGCCCGTAAATAGAGAGGCCGTAAAGAGAGGAGCCCTGTTAATAGAGAGGACCGTATGCTAATGAATAGAGAGGCCCTGTAATAGAGAGGCCCTGTAATAGAGAGGCCCTGTAATAGAGAGGACCTGTAATAGAGAGGCCCTGTAATAGAGAGGCCCTGTAATAGAGAGGACCTGTTACTACGAGAGGGACCTGTAATGAGAGGCCCATTGTAATAGATGGGAGGACCCTGTAATTTCATAAAGTGGTCTTCAGGTATCAGGCTTTCATTAACCGTTTGAAGCTCTGACGCGTTTTAGCAGTTTAATTTTGGCTATCATTGGACGATTTTATGCAGCTTAGGAAGTATCTGTGGGTATTAAAAGGCTAAATACCATCTCAATCAACCCTATGACTTCCATATACCGTTACTAATCTGAATAAAATCGTCTAAAAGTAGCCACAAACAGAACAGAAACGTGTGTTGGAGCTTGAAAGGGTTAATCAAATAGTAATAAATGTCTGTTACTGTGACAAGGCTATATTCGGGCTCTTTCCAGCTGATGTCAAATTGAATCCTTTAGCAGCTGATTCATCGATAATTAACCCTTTGAGTACCAGCGACGTGTTTTATATTTCATTCGACCTATATTTAGACGATATTGTGCAGCTTAGGAAGGATATGTGGTAGTCAAATGGGTTGGTTGAGATGGTTTGAAGCCTTATTACTACTAGAGGTCCTTCCTAAGCTGAATATAATCGTCTGATAAGTGTCCAAAATATGCTAATACGGACGTCATCGGTACTGTACGGGTAAGGGGAGATATCGACTTGAGGGATTTTTTTCTGGACCCCTTTCTCCCTCATGTTTTGCCCCATTGCTTTTGAGATTTTAAGACAGTCGCCCCATTAGTTTGGCGATTTTAAAAACGTTCGCCCCATTTCCGTCAATTTTAAGACCTTTCGTGCAATTTAGGTGTCGATTTTATCCTGGCGTAGCGATAGTCGGAGCCTGTAATTTTAAGAGGAAACCGGCTTTCCAGCCGGGACATTTTTCTACCGAAAAATGTACAAAATTTCTCTTGACAAAGGGGCTCAAGGGGGTGCTAATCTTACGGCTTGATGGATATCTAGAAAGGGGAACCCAACACTAAACCAAACCTCCCCTTAATGAACAAATATGAAACTGCTCTCTCTGCATCATCTCATAATCAGCAACATAGTCCACTACAGCATCTCCGTAATAGCCAAGTAATTATGATGAAGACATGGCAATTTACCATCAGCTGGACAACAACTAGACTATAGTGTGTGTCGTCACCCCTATGTCTACCTACATATCTACCTATATATCTACTGTATCTACCTCTCTCTCTCTCTCTCTCTCTCTCTCTCTCTCTCTCTCTCTCTCTCTCTCTCTCTCTCTCTCTCTCTCTCTCTCTCGTAATATGCAATGGGTGCTAGGTTGTATTATCAGCTTGAGGCACATAATAGACTAGGATATGTAAATAAGACAGACCATTATGTATTGCGGGAGATAGTCATATTTTCCATTGTCAAAATATTTAATGAGAGACGGGCGTATTTATTTGCTCATATATGTGTATTTTTAGTTTCCTCCATATACAGCCATCAAACTTCTACCCCCCCCCCCCCCCCACCAAGACCCTCCTTCAATATATATTTGTACATTTTTCGATATAAATTGTCCTGGCCCTCTTACATTACAGGCTCGCTATCGCTCGCTCCCCACCCAGGACACAATCCTCGAACCACCTTAAACTGACACGACAAAAGTCTAAAATATTGACAAAGAAACATGGGAGAACCCGAAACGGTTTTAAAATCGCCTATATAATGTGGTCCGAACGTCTAAAAATCTGAATCAACTACATGGGTGCCTAAGCATGGAGGAAGAAGGGGGGGGGGGTGATGGGGGGGGAGCCTGGGAAAACACCCCAAGTCCCATCTCCCCTTAACCTACTGTAGGAAGGGAAGGGGGCTACCTCCCCCCTCCATGTAACTAGACATTTAGCAGAAAGAGGGGGAGTTGTTTAGACTTCGAGCCTCTGCCTTAAGGGGGGTGAACTGTTTTTGTTCTGTCCTTTTCTATCTTTCTCTGGCTTGTATCCATTTGGCCCCATTCAGCCTACTGTTTAAAGACGTTTATCCCCATCCAGGTGGCAATTATTTACTGGTGAGCGGCAGCGAGCCAGCATATTTTTTATTTTTGTTTGACAGCAGGCTAAATTTGTACATTTTTCGATAGAAAAATGTCTCCGGCGAAGCCGGATTTCTTCATATAATGCTGGGTCGCTATCGCTCGCCCGGGAGAAATCGACACCTAGATGGGGATAAACGTCTTAAAGTAGTTGGCTGAATGGGGCCGAATGGATACAAGCCAGAGAAAGAGAGAAAAGAACAGAAATAACAGCCAGCAGGTCACCCTCCTTAATCAATAACTACTTACAACTGTTTGAAGATTAGGACGCATTTTGACTGTTTATTCTGGCTATCATTAAACAATACCATACAGCTTAGGAAGGATCTGTGAGAATGAAAGGGTAAAGAGTATCTCAATTAACCCTCTGATTTCCATATCTTCGTGCGCTAGAGCCAATATCGCAGTGGTGGTGGGCCCAAAATAGAAGCGGATTTGCGTAGTTGACAGTCGTGAATGGTGTTGGTAGGTTCAAATAAACACACGACACGACTTTAGAACATGACTATACTGTACTCGAATCACTGGAAACATATCTCCGTGTGCTAGAGCCAGAGATCGCGGTGTCGAGCCCAAAATAAAGCAGGATTTTGACTGTAAGGTTGAGAGTCGCGCTTAGTGTTGGTGAACCTAATTTAAGACGCAACTTAACCCTTTCTCGCACACATGACGCAGAGGTTGCCAGATTAGCAATAAGAAATAGAGTTCTCTCACTCTTATAATTACCTCTCCAAAATTAGTTTTCTGCCCACAGCTAACTCAACAGGGACAACCCTGCAGAGGTTGAAGTAACTAAACTAAAGGTTTTCTAAATACCACATGCTTGGTAACAAAGGCTTTAAAGTATCCCTAATAGGCTCAACATCGCGTCATATGTCGGAGAGGGTTAACAACATGACTATATTGTATTTGAATCGCCGGAAACATATACCCGTGTGCTAGGGGCGGAGATCGCAGTGGTGGGTCCAAAATGGCATAGAGTTTTTAAGATTGGCAGTGTAGGATGGCATTGGTGGGATCAAATAAACACACGACACGACTTTAGAACATGACTATAATGTACTCGAATCGCTGTAAACCTATCTCCGTGTGCTAAGGCTTGAGATCGCAGTGGTGGGTCCAAAATGGCATAGGGTTTTCAAGATTGGCAGTCTCAAATGGTGTTGGTAGACGCAAATTAAGGGGAGGTATTTAGTTTGTTCCCTAGACCTCCATCAAGCTTAAAATTACACCCCCTTGACCCCCTTTCAAGATAAATTTGTACATTTTTCGGTAGAAAAATTTCCCCGCCCAAGGCCGGGTCCTCTTTAAATTACAAGGTCGCTATCGCTCGCCAGGATAAAATCGACACCCTGCTGAATGGCACGAAAGGTCTTAATATGGGGTGAAAGTTCTTAAAATCGCTAAACTAATGGCGCAAGCGTTTTATAATATCAAAAACAATGGGGCTAAGCATGAGGGAGAAAGGGGTCAAGAAAAAAATCCCTCAAGTGGAGATCTGCCCTTAAGACACAACACGACTTTAGAACATGACTATAATGTACTCGAATCGCTGTAAACCTATCTCCGTGTGCTAGGTCCGGAGATCGCGGTGGTGGGCCCAAAATATGACTGTCATCTAGTTAAACGAAGGACCGGAGGAGCAGCGGCGGGCCTGCTGTTCTAATTATTTCCAATGCCTTTGTTGTGCCCTAGCCTTTACGAGGGGAGAGATCGTGCATGGACAACTGATATTATACCGTATTAAACTTAGAGATGACTTAAAACTATATAATATGCCTTAGTTACAAATACTAAGCTTTATATGATCGAATAGGCAACCCACAATATTTGAGAACCTTGAGAGTAGCTTATACAGAGAGATCGTGCATGGACAACTAATATTATACCGTATTAAACTTAGAGATTACTTAGAATCATACTAATGACTAGTTATACATACTAAGCTTTATCGTATATATTAGCTAACCCACGACATTTGCGAATCTTGAGAATATACAGAAAGATCGTGCATGGACAATTGATATTATACCGTATTAAACTTAGAGATAACTTAGAATCATACTAATGACTAGTTATAAATACTAAGCTTTATCTGATCTATTAGCTAACCCACGACATTTGCGAACCCTGGGAGTATACAGAGAGATCGTGCATGGTGCTATGCCCATACTCGTTTATATAGTTAAAACAAGACTTCATCTATTGTGATTCGGAACTATTATACCATTCGTGATCTAATACCTAACCCAGAACTCTATCTTTCATTTGAATTGAGCCCCGAGAATATAGGAAGAGATGATCTGTTCGTGGACAATTGGTGTTCTATTTTATCTAAACTTATGGCTAACCAAAAAACCTATCTATCACTATAATTAGCACCAACGAAGTTGACAAAAATCTTGATCCCTGACCTCTTTGTAACTCAGAAGGGGTTATAGCAAACTGGCTGTGAATATCCACACCTATTTCCTGGTGGATTCTTCCCAAATGATAGAAACGTCAGCCCGATTGCTTTCTATTATTTGCAGTTATAAGAAGTTAAGGGGTCAAGAGTATTGTTGTCAAGTTCGCTGGTGCTACCTATAGTTGCAAGTTGTCCTGATCAAATAACTAACCCATCCTTTCATAATATGCCTAGTTTTGCCTTAATATGAAGACTTTTACTACGGTAAGACCAATATATTCAACGGACTTAATCGGAGTTAGTCTAGAATTAGTCAGCATCTTGTGAATAGACAAAATGATTCAGCCTAATAAGGATACCGTGTTTATTTGTGTGTAGATTACCGTACTCAACAAAATGTACCAAGTTATCAGCTGACTGTACTGTAAATTGTCATGTCCTCATCTACATTACTCGGCTTTTACGAAGATTTTGTGAATAAACATATTGTTATTAATGACAACTTGGTGATGCAGAGGCAGAGTAGTTTCATATATTTACATTACATATCGATAAATCAGCTGCTGAGATATGTATGTATTTTACCTTCAGGTGGACAAAGCCATATATAGGTTAGGTTTGCTAGGCAATTAAATTAATCAGAATAATGTTCGGGAATGCAATCTGGGCCTCTGAACCTCTGCTCGTGTTCAGTATTCACTTTGTAGATACAAATTAATGTAGAATCGTGATGAACACTCCAATGACAAATGTGTCTATTGGTATCCTATTAGAGCTATACATGACGATTATTCAACTCAGGTAGGACGTCTTAAGAGTCAAAGGGTTAAATAATTGCATGAAATTAAGCCCTCTTGGGATGAAGTCCCTCGAAATAATTAAGAACTGATTTTCAACCGATATCGCTTTCTTTACATAATTCTACATTATTGCGTCCAGAAATGGTGATCCATAGCCGATTTTTACTGAATGAGGGCTGAAGCAAACGGGTTGTAAGTGGTGGAAGTGCGTTGGTCTCAATAGTGATGGTAAAATATGTTACTACAGTAGTACTCGACAGTATAAGATTAGATAGA